>JAHNUO010000011.1:0-1200000 GCA_019787685.1 Chiua virens | reverse complement strand
ATGTATACACACTCTGTATGGTGTACATGTCCACGCTAAGGCACGTCGGACGAGTCAGTGGGGATATGCGGAGATCGGTTAGCGAGACACAACTGACGCGTGCTGGGGATTGTTCTTGGCGGGGTCCTTGTGCCAGGCTTGGTTTCGCTGGGGGTCTACGAGACGTTTTCCGTGGTTGCGATGGTCCTGATCGCGACGAGTTAGCGAGGCCAGCAAACGGCAAGTTGATCGGAGGATACTTGCATACGCGATGATGATCAAGTCCTTTTTCCTGGCAGTACCTGGTTCGTAGTTGAACTCGAGAATCGATCTGGCAATAGGTACGACGCTCTTTGTCGAGTCGGTACGACCATGGAGAAGAAATAGGGCATGCACGGGCAGAGTGGAATCGACGGCATCTCGGTGGCTGTGGACGTCGACGGGTATGCCACCGACGATGAATGTATCGATGATGATGGGGTCGGACATGGGTACAGGCTAGACTGCGGACACGATCACTTGGGAATATCGAATCATGATCAGCACGTGCGGTAGGCTCGACAAATGGTGAGATATTTTCTTGTATCACCGGCAAGGTAATATCTCACCGTGTTTGTTGCGACGAGTGAATGTTGATTGCAGTATGTAGCAGAGATGGGCTTTGACTTCTGAGTTCTGAATCTGATCAGCAGTGTCACGGTCATACATTGTAGTTGCGTTATCGTTTGACGACTCTCAGCAAGCCTTTTGAGAGGTGTGATTGTTGTGTGATTGGACAATGGACTGGATATTCAGGGCTAGTAACTAACTCTACCTAACCAAATGGGGCGCCATAATGGACCATAATGGTTCGCTTAAAAATGTAGATGGGCCTGTGTCGCTGTGAGGCGTGTACAGGAAGGGTACCGGTAATTTTTAAATTACCGTACATGAAGGTCAGCCCACATCCGAATAGGGTCCTTCAGAAACGCAACCTGTGAGGAGATGGACCCAACCAGGCGTCGGGTGAGCAGGCATTTTGGAGCATGGCATTTTATGCTGAAAATTGTCCTATCTAGTACTATACCTGTTTGCATCAAGTGCTTAATTGCATGCAAGCGGATTTCGAATCGCTGATCTTCGGTGGACAAGTCGGTGGATATACTTAGCTCTCTGCCAGTGAGTTGTTATACAGTGGGGACCTGCACCCACAAAGACTCCTCGTGTTATCGCTTCTGAACCTTAAGCAGATCGGCACTGTTCAACTTGCGCCAGGCAACCAGCGTAAGTCCCCAGGCGTCCTCAACGACACGGAGAGATGCGGTCGGACATTGTTAATACCCGAAGTTAACAGTCTCATATATGGGGCTTCTTATGCCCACGTTGATATCATAGTAGGGTTCTCTGCTAGGATGTGTATCGTGACGATATGTGTGTACGTTCCTTGTGTTTGAGTTGCAGTGCGACCACAGCAAGGATGATGGCATTGAGCTTCGTTTACAGCACTCATCGAGTGCATAAAAACCCTGCGCCTTTCTCTTCCTTCGCCATCCTTCCCTTCCCCCATCAGCTAGTTCCGATGAATAAGTTCACCTTTGGTAGCAGACTCAAGAACACAAGGAAGCGAGCTTCTTCTCACTCATCCTCTACCTCTACAGGAATGCAAACTCCCCCAGATGATATTTGGGGTGACCTTGACCTTTCGTCTACCGAGTATGCACGCAAGCGCAGGGAATTGATGCAGCTCATCAATGACTTGCGGTCACTGGGGTGAGTCTGGAATCGCGGTTCCCCATCATGTCGTTAATTCTATCCACTCAGCGCGGATACAATGATATCTCTTCCTTCTATTGTCGTTATCGGTAGCCAGTCTGGTGCGCGTCGGCATCATGCGAAATCCACTCTTTGCTCACCATCTCTTTCAGCTGGAAAGAGTTCCTTGGTCGAAGCCGTTAGTGGAGTAAGTTGCCCGGACTGTTTATCAATCGATCAAAGATTCCTGATGGTTTTAACTACTAGGTGAATGTTCCTCGAGATAGTGGAACTTGCACCCGGTGTGTCCAACCCTTTCGCTCTTGTTTGTTGTCCTCATCCTTAAAACAGTTGTCCGATGGAGTGCACAATGTCCTCCAATGCGACGACTTGGTCTTGCAATATCAAACTTCGTTTTGACCATGATTTGTCGGGACGTTCAAGTTCTTCGACACCGAGGGAGACAGCCTTTGGGCCCGCCATCACTGACAAGAATTTGGTGGACGTCTGGCTCCGACGTGCGCAAACGGCCATTCTCAACCCGGATCAAGTCCCAGAGACTTTCCACAAAATGAGCATCCAGGAATTGAAGGACTTCGCGGCGGCGTCGACTAACTCACTGCCGTTTTCACGAAACGTGGTTTCTCTTTTCATCGAAGATCCAAGTGCTACCGACCTATCTTTCGTTGATCTACCTGGTGAGTATGACATTATTCGCGTGCAATCCTGTGCTTATTCTCGACAGGATTGATACAAAATGACGCCCAGCATGTAGTGAATTTGGTTCGAGAGCTCACGGAGTATTACATCAACAAAGAAAACACGATCATTTTGACAACTATACCGATGAGTGGTGAGCGATACTGCTTCCGTCATTCAGCGATACATCTGATGGTTATATATTCGTTCAGATGATATACAGAACCAGCAGTCGGTCACTCTAGCGAGAACAGCTGATCCCGAGGGAGAGCGTACTATAGGTGTGTCGAGACTCGACGCCGGCCTATGTCAACTCAAGTAGAACTTATCATAGGTGTTCTTACGAAACCCGATATGCTCGGGGATGGCGCCGTCGGTTCCAAGAAAAACTGGCTTGACGTAATCGAAGGGCGTCAGCACCCATTGAAGCATGGGTATTATTGCGTGCGTCTCCCTGACGATGCTCAACGAGCACAGCGTCTCTCGAGGGGAGAGCTCCAACGCATTGCAGAAGAATATTTCGACACGACCTTGCCATGGAAGGACGTTGCTGAACGTCGGCGTTTTGGGATCTCGGGATTTGTGTCAGACATCAGTGCCTTACTCGTGTGTCACATCAAGAAAGTGTACGTGCTGCTACTTTCCATTTGGATGTCTCGTCCGACTCACAGAGTCACCTAGCATTCCAAAGCTCAAGGAGGATATCGAGCAGTTACTCAGTACCTGTTTGGAGGATATAGGTACTTTACCCGAGCGCTTGAATGTTGATCCGCAGATCGAGGTGCTGGTAAGGGTCAATAAGTTCTGTGACGCCTTCAAGGGTGCCGTCACCGGCGCCAGCTCGGACAAGACGCTTGCACAGCACAATCGTGCACTCTACGCCATATTTGCTCATGATATTCGAGCTACTTCTCCGGATTTCCGTCCATTCGAAGACCCCGAGCAACATTGTAGCATTGATGCTCTTGACTCTGAAGAGCATGCTACAACAAGGAACGACCAAGTACAGACTATGGGGTTGTATGACGTTCGCGAGACTATAGAAGAGTATGTCTGTATATTTTCCATCCTGGTTGTGTCGACGAACATTTTAAAGGTCCATTTCTTGGGAACTCCCTGGAAATATTCCATATGAAGCCAAGACACGTCTTATATGCCAGTTCACAACTTTGTGGTCTTCACCTGCCGAGAGTTGCCTGACGTCCATTAACGATGTACTTGATGACATCATTCAGCAACTCGTCAAGACACACTTTGGTCGCTTCAAGGTCCTCCACAACTTGGTCTCGTACGTCCTCGATGATTTTGATGCGAATTGTTGATGTGGACTTGGACCCCACTCGGGATACAGGGATCTCATTCGTCCCGATATTGAAGAATACAAGACCAAGGCACTCGCTGCGATTAAAACAACGCTAGGCATTGAGACGTTCCCCATCTACACTCAGAACTTGCAGGATTATCAGAGCCTTCGTGAGCGGTGGCTTGCCAAGTATCGGAAAGCTCGGCAAACACTCGAAGACGGAAGGATTTTACAGCCGACGGGAGCTTACTCAGGACCACATTCAAACCATGCCAATGGCCACGGTCGAGCAATAGATATCCCGCCAGAGGTGCATGCCTTGGCGTATCTGGCTCAAGCTGGCTACGGTAAACTTACTGTGGACGACTTGCCTCGTTTACTTCCTCCGGACGAACGATTTGAAGACGAACTAATTGTCATGGCGGATGTGCGCGCATACTTTACCATAGCTTGCAAGGTACGATATATCCGCCAAACAAACCCCGTATATGAGGCTAGATTATAATCGTGACAGCGCGTTATTGATACCGTCCCGCTCAAGATCGAGCAATCGCTGCACCAGGCTCTCGCAGAGAAGTTGTCGGTCAGCTTGTTGCAGCTGCTCATCGCGGACACCACGTCGACAGGGAACTCTGCTGATCGCATGAATGAGCTAGTAAGCGAGGACCCAGCGGTGGAAGCAAAGCGGTCCCGGTTGGAGGCATTGAAGACGAGACTACAGGAGATGAGGAGAAAGCTTGTCAATTTTGCCAACTGATTGGTTTATAGACACGTGTACGTGATTTGTCTTGGGGCTTGCTTGTGGGTAGATCATCGGGTGTGAAGATGGTTACAGCTTGACTCAGAACCGTGACATATGTATCTCGAGCAGTACTTACTCGCCGTACACAAAAGCCTTGACTAGATAGCTCGCTCGACCTTTTATATCGTTCCAGCCGACTTTGAACTTGAATGTAACATAACTAAAGTTTCTTTCACGTCAATTTTTTTTGGGTGTCCCTCAGGCTCCCCATTTCTTAACCACGATGGCGAGCGATGCACTCTCCAGAGTACTGGCGAGGCTGCAAAACCTCCCAGCCATGTCATTGCCCACCGATTATCCGAGATCAATTGGGACCAACAAACTCATCGAAGCTGCCCACGTCGGCGATCTCTCTGAACAAACGTCCCTCGCTTTGCTGAAACTCGCTCTCCACACTGACAACGGCGATGCAGAAGATGACGATGCGCAGCATCCAAGCAGTCGCCCTTCTGCATTCCATCTCCTCCTCGCTGCTTTCACTGTGTTACTACACCGCTACACTGGTGACACCGACATCGTTATCGGTTCTTCATCTGCCGCGGCAAGTGCACCTCTGATCTTGCGCCTAGCTGTCGATCCATCCGATACGTTCTGGTCGATCGTTCAACGTGTCCAACATGTCGAAATGGAGGCAGATGCGGATGTTCTCCCCTACGAAACTATCGACCAAGCCTTGCGCAAGGACATGGAAGACACGATGGAAAATACTCGCCCGCTTTTCCGTGTTCGGTTCTTTGACGAGACGGACGAGCCTCGCGAGAACTTTATCCGCTCGACCAGCCTCACATCCGATCTCACCATTTTCGTCACGCGACCCCCTGCGACGACGCGTTCGTCCCTCGCGCCTCAGATTGCACTCCGCATCCTCTATAATTCGCTCCTCTTTAGTCCCGTCCGTATTTCGTTCATCGTCGACCAGCTCTCAGTGTTGCTTCGCAAAGTCTCTGCAAACCCCGCCGCTCTCGTAGGCTCCGTACCCTTGCTAACAAGCGGTCAAAAGGCCCAACTGCCCAATCCGACTGCAGATCTACATTGGTGCGATTGGAAGGGGGCAATAACGGATGTCTTCTCCCGCAATGCGATCGCTTGGCCAGGTCGGCCATGCGTGATCCAAAGCCTTGCTTCCACAAGTCCGGATGGAAAACAAGACGCACGCACCTACACGTACGGTGACATCAGGAAAGCATCGAATATCCTGGCACATCACCTTCTTCAAGCAGGTATCAAACGAGAGGAAGTCGTGATGATCTATGCATATCGGAGCGTGGAACTCGTGGTTGCGGTTATGGCGGTTCTCAAAGCGGGGGCGACGTTCTCTGTCATTGGTGAGTTACTACTAGTATCTTGCACTTCGGAGGTCGAGCGAGTCGTTTACATGCCGCGCACAAGATCCTGCCTATCCTCCGTCACGGCAGCAGATATACTTGCAAGTTGCCCAACCCCGTGGGCTCATCGTTCTCTCCGGGGCAGGGCGAATTGGACCCAGCGTACGAGAGTTTCTCTCAACCAATCTCAAGATTCGTGTCGAGGTCCCTGCGCTCGAATTCTCCCCGACGGGAGAGATACTCGGCGGAGTTGTCAATGACACTGACGTGCTGAAATCGCGTTATCACCTCTCACAGACGGATCCAAACGTCATACTAGGACCTGACAGCATCGGCACCCTCTCCTTTACGAGCGGTAGCACCGGCATTCCGAAAGGCGTCAAGGGTCGCCACTATAGTTTGACTCATTTCTTCCCTTGGATGGGCGAGCGATTCACGCTAGGCGAATCCTCCAAGTTCACTATGCTCAGTGGTATTGCTCACGACCCCATACAACGAGATAGTGAGTATCGGATGTTTCTAGGATGTTTCCCATGTTTCCTCATCTTCCCCTAGTTTTCACCCCTCTTTTCTTTGGAGCCGAGCTCTATGTTCCTACCGCAGACGACATTGGGACACCCGGCCGGCTCGCGGAGTGGATGGATGACAACAAGGTCACCGTCACTCACCTCACTCCTGCCATGGGTCAGCTTCTGTCCGCACAAGCTACCCGACAGATCGCCTCTTTGCGCAGTGCCTTCTTCGTCGGCGATGTGCTCACCAAACGTGATTGTCTCCGTCTCCAATCCCTTGCCGCGAACGTCCAGATCATCAACATGTACGGCACTACCGAAACGCAGCGTGCAGTCTCCTATTTCTCCATTCCACCCGTGTCTGACGACCCGACGTTCCTCGCGACTCAAAAGGACATCATGCCCGCCGGTGAAGGGATGATCGACGTCCAACTCCTCGTTGTCAATCGGTCCGATAAGAACGTCCCGTGCGCGGTCGGTGAAGTGGGGGAGATATACGTGCGGTCAGGCGGGTTAGCAGAGGGGTACCTCGACCCTGAGGCGACCGCTGCCAAGTTCGTCTCCAATTGGTTCGCGTCGTCGTCGTCGTCGTGGAAAGACACGATCCTGCATCCGCTGCACGGTCTTGCCGGTCCTGAGTCACGGCATTGGAAGGGCGTGCGCGATCGGATGTACCGGTCTGGCGATCTCGGGCGGTATATGCCCGATGGCCGCGTTGAGTGTACGGGGCGGGCGGACGATCAGGTCAAAATTCGTGGTTTCCGAATCGAACTGGGCGAGATCGACACGTTGATGAGCCAACACCCGCTCGTGCGCGAGAACGTGACGCTCGTACGAAGAGACAAGGACGAAGAAAAGATACTGGTCAGCTACTTCGTGCCGCTGGAAGGCACGTGGTTGAACGGGTTCACGAGCGAGCTGAGCGATGACGAGGAAGCGGACGGCGTCAAGAGTATACCAAAATATAGACGGCTCATCAAGGAGATTAGAGAGCATCTCAAGAAAAAATTGCCTAGTTATAGCATTCCCACTCGTGCGTCTACGCGTCGGTACATTTGTTGTGCTGACCCTGCAGCTAACGCTTGGTGACTTGGCCAGTATTTGTTCCCCTTCGCCGCATGCCCCTGAACCCCAACGGCAAGATAGACAAACCAGCCCTCCCTTTCCCAGATACAGCCCATGCCCATGTCACTCATGCCGAACAAAAAGCTAGTGCCAACGGGAACGAAAAACGAGTGATAAGCTCCACAGAGGAAAAGCTGTGTTCGATTTGGGCAGAGGTATTGCCCAACCCACCAGAGACGATACCACTCGACGAGAGCTTCTTCGATCTCGGGGGCCACTCGATTCTGGCGACGCGCCTCATCTTCGAGATCCGCAAAGCCTTTGTTGTCGAAGCACCTCTCGGTCTCATGTTTGCCGAGCCGACCCTCGGCGGTCTGGCAGCTGCCATTGACACCTTGCGCGACCCCGACTTTGGTATTGCCCGTCAAGAGGCGACGTCTGTTTCGCCGACGCCCATGCCCGCGGCGGACGGCAGGCAGAGAAAGTTGGCGCGTACCCACGTCGAGTATGGGCAGGACTTGGAACAACTGGTGTCTCGTCTACGCGATGCGTACGCGCCGTTGCCACCCGACTTTGAAACACGTGCCTTGACGGTTTTTCTTACTGGGGCGACAGGGTATCTCGGTGCATTCGTCCTTTGCGATCTGCTTCAGCGTCAGCAGAGGGTACAGAAAGTTATCTGTCTCGTTCGTGCTGCGTCTGCCGAAAAGGGGCTTGAACGACTCAAGGAAGCATCGAGCGATCGTGGCGTCTGGGACGATGAATGGATCGCTTCAGGACGTCTCGAGATTGTTGTCGGAGATCTCGGGCAGGAGCGTTTCGGCATGAACAAAAGCACCTGGGATCGAATGGCGGCTACAGCTGACGTGGTGTTGCACAACGGCGCTTTGGTGTGTTGCATTCGTTGTTGCATGGTTGATCTCAAGAGAATTATACTTGACGCAGGTACATTGGGTATATTCATATGAGAGACTGCGAGCGCCGAATGTGATCGGGACACTGACAGCAGTCGAACTTGCCTCGGCGGCGAAGCCAAAGCACTTTGTGTTTGTTTCGTCAACGTCGGCTATCGATACGGAGCACTATGTCAGGCTCTCTGACTCACTGTCGCACCTGCGAACCGAATGCAGGGGCATACCAGAGGACGACGATCTGGAGGGCGCAAGGACAGGCCTCAAGACTGGGTATGGACAAAGTAAATGGGTGTCTGAAAAGTTGCTGTTGGAAGCGGGGAAGCGAGGCCTCAAAGGACATATTGTGCGCCCCGGGTATGTTGTCGGAGATTCAGCGACGGCAGGTACGTTTTTTTTTTCTCAATTAAATGAACAAATCAACACGCTCAATGCTTGGCAGTGACGAATACGGATGACTTCATATGGCGAATGGTCAAAGGGTGTGTACAACTTGGCCTCGTCCCTGATATCAACAATACGGTGAATATGGTGCCGGTGGACCATGTTGCACGTTGCACGGCACTGGCAGCAGTGGCGCCATTAGCGAGCGCCACGCAAAGGGTACTACATATCGTTGCTAAGCCACTTCGGACGTTCAATGACTTGCTCTCGTCGCTGGGCGAGTATGGGTACGCGGCGCGGCAATGCGAGTATCTGGTTTGGAGACGGGAGCTGGAGAAGCACGTGATGGAGGTGCAAGACAATGCGCTGTTCCCACTGCTGCACTTTGTGTTGGACGACCTGCCGACGAGCACCAAGGCCCCTGATCTGGATGACGCGAACACGACTGCGCTGCTGATGCACAGCGAGAATGGCCATACGGCAAGTAGCGTGAGTGATGAACTGATGGGCCTGTATCTGGCGTGGCTGGTGGGCGCAGGGTTCCTTCCAGAACCAGATGGGGCTGGTGGGCGTCGATGCCTTCCTGTGCTATCAAATGGGAGAGCGATAAAAGCAGCAGGACGAAGTGGGGTTTAGGAGGAAAAAGAAGTTAAATTTGTAATTCATAATAATTTATTTTGCAAACCTGAGTGAGGTGCGAACTATCGGAGATGGGCCGTCGGAACGTGTCAACCCCGCAGAATTCAAACTCAGCTGAGACATGCCATTGATCTGGGGAAGTTGGCCTTTTTGAATTGACGACTGGTATGATCCGGATTTCTGCCAATCTGCATTCCAAGTTTCATGATGGTCATACCATCATGGTAATGGAAACTTGTTAAAATGCCAAGTTTGGCTCCATGGCATCACGCCCGACCCTCCAAATCGGAAGAAGTAACGAGAACCACCCTCCCTATTACGATCCTAACGGCAGCACACGGCAGAACCAACGGGACTACCACCGACCGTCATATATAAATAAATTCTTATACCATTCTGGAGCCCTGGGCCTGAACCTTTCAAGTTTTGTGTCGAGTCTGGACTCTGCACCACCAATCTATTCAACATGGTTGGGCAAGAGACCGAAAAATACCTCAGGATCGTGTCGCTGTCAATCGCTGGTTACGAGTGAGTGATCCGCGCTGCTTCTTTGTCATCGTCGCACTTTTTGTTTCGTTTCCATGATTGCTCACTGCATCGGTCCTCACAGCTACTTGATCACGTTGCCCGCCGAAGTGCGGTTCTATCGAAGCCAATCCAATATTTTACGCCCGAGGTCGGTGGCCATGACGTTCTCGTCGCGTTGGTCTGATGCTGATGCCTTGGTTGCAGTCTGGGTTGCGTTCTTTTCGTTCTCATTCGGTTCGCGTCTCGCGTTTCTTCCCTCTGGTTACGTCCTGTCTCACGATTGACTGCCGACAGTTATCTTAGCATCATTGTCATGGTTGTCAGCAATTATGGCGTTCTCGCTACAGCATTCACTACCGAGACATGTCACCAGTATTATCTTATAGCACCTGTCTTCAAAGGTGGTGTCCCCATTTCTTGGTAATCGTGTTCTTTTTCCACTCATGGACGCGTCCAGTTCTTCAATCTATGGCTTCGCAAGTTATTCTTGGTGTCAGGTACCTGTGGCGCGTTTCCTTGTCGTCCGGACTGCCTAACGTGACTTTCCAAAACTCTTAAGAACATTCAATATCGCTCGGAGACAGCAAAGTGTTGGCGTTGCGCTTGCCATCGCTTTCGTTCTAACGACCATAGTCAGTTTCGTGTTTCTTTGGGCGCCTCGTGTCCCGCTCAACACGTGCCCACCACACAGCTCCAATGGTTTACTAATATGTATCATCGTGCTCGTGAGTGGCACTCCCATTTCCCATTGTTATGATCCCAAATGGGGTTTGCTGAATTCTCTGTTGTCAGCCATCCTGGACAACGTGAGTTGCATGGCCACTGTATTCCCCAAGGCACAATTGATCCTATGCGTTCATAACTTCAGGGAAGGTTGGTTGGCGTGAACAGATATTGAAGTCAGAATACTCATCCAACGAGTTTTAGCTGCACTCCAGGGAATAGTGGGTCCACGCCGACCGCATGGACGTACTATCTCATATCGATAATCTGGGACACTGGAACATTGTCCATTTCCACATTCTACCTCGTTCGATATAATTCCATACATGGCCGGTCGGTGTTGATTTTACTCACCTCTTTGTCAATGGACACCTAACCTAAAACTGTATCCGCTTCGATCGCAGATTGTCTCGCTTGATAAGAACGTAAGCTCCAAGCGCACAATGTCCATGGCACAGGATTTACGGCTTTCTCAGGATGATATACGACGGCCTCGGGTATTTCCTGGCATTGACGGGTAAAGTCCACTGGCCTTTGTCTTTTTTTCCCCCTGAAGCTGTCCAAAGGTGTCAACGTCTTCAATCTAATTTTATACCGGGCAAGTAATCCAGCTGTACAGGTAAGCTTGGTTGTCATCATTTCCGATCAAAGTGCGTAACACTCATGGTAATACCGCCGGGTATCAGTCTGCAGGGTAAGTAGCAATAAAACCTCATTGTTGCCACTGCTGAAAATGGCACACTGTGTGGTTAGCGCATCGATGGGTTATGCAGTTACATGGATCATGAGTCAACGGATATTGATTCACCTAAGAGGTGAGATCTATCTTGGACTAAGTCGGAATTGGACTTATATGTTTTATTTTCAGAAATGTCAGAGCCTGCAGAGCTCGCGCGATTCGAGAATATCATCCTCAGTCGCCCGCTTCACCCTGGGCGCGATATTGTCGCAGCGTTCAGAAACCCAGATGAAATCCAGAAAACTCCAATAGACATGGAGTATGCGCCGAGTACACCTCGGGAATTGGATCTCGATGTTCGGGTGCATGTAGAACAGTCTGTGACGGTCGAGTATGACCAATCATCGAAGAGACGGTTGCTTCAGGGGCGTGGAAGTAGGGAAGCAGCGTGATATATTATAATTACTGATCTATCATCTTGTCCAGTGCAGTGGTGAATACACTACGCGGGTTCCAATAAAGGCAAATTTCAAATTGATGGATCCCACGAGCCATGATCTCGTTCTCGATTTCCTTGCGTTCCTAGTCATCCTGCTCTCGAGGACACTCGCTACTTCTACGACTTTTTACGACCTGCTTACGACGCTCAAAGACCGGTTCTCTGTATATCGATGTCAGTAGCCCCTAGTCAACCCCAACCACCGATACAAGATACTGGTCCAACTCAGCAGAGGATACATAAATCTCCTTCGATAGGGGAACTGTCGATTATCCAGAGAAGCTCTACCACAGTCGAAGTTTGCGGACATGGCACCACGTTTCCCAGTTTCTTAGGCACCTCTGAGTTTTTTTATGACGCTCGCGCAGGCGCGTGTTCATTTATTTCATCCAGCGGAGATGAACCTAACAATACGTGACAGTGTAAGTGTATTCGTCCCGTCCGTCGGACAATGATGCAATGTCCTGTAGATACGAGAACCCATTGATTACTGCGACATCCCGCGCACTCATTTCTGACATCCACACACTCACCCGTCGGTACCGTGCCATCGACGTGCCGCGGCCATTATCGATTCTTTGTACCCTCCTGAGGATGCGCCCACCAAATAAACACGCTGGGGACCCTTGGTTCAAGGCTATCAGAATGTGGGCCGAAATAGACGACGTGAGCGAAACAGAGAGTTTCGGTGTGTCATCTCCTTGTCTGTTGCTCGATCGTGTTTGACATCATGTACCATTTACGCCTGCAGATGGTCACAAGAAGAGCTTTGTCGAGTACACTCTCAACGTCCTCTTTTTTCCTGACCTCCACAGCACGTACCGAGTACCAAAAACCTTGATGCTCCACCGCCCGCCCGCATCGTCTCCCTAGCAGCGGCGAATCGCAGCTCTCGCTCCCGTCCGTATCCATGCCAACTTCGCCCTCCTTCCCGATACCAGGGACACCCATCTCGGTGCCGTCGCCGCTGCATCTCCAATTGCCTGTCATGACAAGACTGGTGTTTAACGAACAAGGCCAGATTACGTATCACAAGGACGTGTGGGATGTGCGTGATGTCGTACGACTGATTCCGGGCGTGCGGCCAGTGCTGTGGATCATGGCGCGCGTGGGTGCCTGGGGACTCAGTTGGATCAGTCAACGGATATGCTCGAACATGAACGTGGATGCGGATGTGGACGCGGACGCGGATGTGCAGCCATGATGATGGGATGGCTGGAGAGAATGGACTGCTGACGTCGCCTGCCGACTCGAATGTTTAGATTCGCATCTCGTGATTGTTACCAGATGAGACGGTTGGAAGCTAAATACTGAACGTATCACCCTATTCGGGTTCTTGCTCTCTCGTTAGGTTTCCGAAGTGACGGTTTAGTACCACCTTGTGGCCATCACAGCGGCTAAATTTGCGGAAGGTCAGGGTTCATGTCGTCCTATTGATGTCTGTCGCTGAGTTGCCAGCCAAGACGACTATCGACTACCTAGTACATACAAGGTATTGCGTCATACCCTCCTCTACATATACTGGCATTACCACTGACTCAAATGACGTGCACACCTCATTATATCTTGGTTTCAAATGTCCCCCCGAGCTCAACTCCCGGGCCCGATCGCGTTTCAAGGAATGCTCGGTCCGTGTTCTGCTGTTTAGTGTTTTGGCTCCTGCCATGCGCCTCTCGCACCGCCGCGATTTAGGTCGATCACGCGCCCCATACGGAGCCCCCACCGCACTTCGGAACATCTGTCACAAATTCCAGGCACAGTACGCATAGGGTAAGCCCAATTTTTGTTTTAAAATGGTGAACAAACAAGCTTGGTCCTCTTCAGGTTGTAAAGTGAACCCGTGAATGCCTAGACAGCTTTCCCCGCCCCAATCTTGTTTACTTAACTGCGGGTTTCAAGCGTCCATTTCAAATAGCACGTGTTGGGAAAGGGACAATAGCAAATGTGAGCTGTTCCACCTCTTCTCGGACATAAATGTAGCACTAAACAATCACCCCTACTGTGAGACCTGTCCGCTGAGCGATTTCCAACTTCTAAGCATCTCCGACCAGTGATCTATCAGCCTAGTCCAGATTTAGCACTGAAACAGTTTGAGAAACCTGCCTCAGATCACTAACTTCCAGCTTTGACCTCACGTGGCTGAGTTTCTGACGCGCCAGACGAACGCGTGTCTACAACGGGGGTTCTGTTGACTGCCTGGCGACGTACTGTCATTTGAGGAGCCCATATATGACTCGGAGGCACGAACTGGTCTCTGTCGCGCATAGATATCCTTCTGGGGAATCTTATCGCTATCGTCCCGGGTCCACGCACGGTTCCATGTGTCCCGGAGCTTAGTCCTACTTCCATTCCTGTGACATCCTGGTCGTACACCCCCGCGTGTGCTCGATGGATCGCTCATCGGGACGAAGCAAAGAAGTCAATCGTATAACCTTGAGACGGCCGTCGTCTCCCGCCGCCGATCGAGGTCCTTGTCTCAGTCGGATCGGAGGACCCGGAAACGTCACCGTACGATTGACGCCGAAGAAAGGTCCGAGTCCGAACACAATCGGCATTAAAAGTTGATTGTGGGCCGGAAGGGACGATCATCGTTCATCGTTCTAGAACCGAGTTTTCAAATTCGCGACTACGAAGCCGGGTGTGTAATGGAGGAATCCTTGCCTGTCCACCAAATCATGTTTTCCTCATCGAACGTTTCCAGGAACTGTTTCAACCAAAGAAGCATCGGAAGTCCGATTGAAGTCAAAAGGCGTGACCCTCTTCGGCTGCCGCCACGTCCGACGCTAGCTCCGAGGTCTGACGTCGCGCCCTCCAATATCACAGTACGAACATTGTTCGTTCGCAGATTGCGAACTTGTATTTTACAACCTCATCCTCTCGTTTGTCCTGATGGTGGGAAAACCCAGGAATCCAAGACGGGTAAAACGTCTTGACGTTGTACCGCATTAGCCTGCTGCAGGCGATGCTTGAAAATAAGCTGTACAATATCCCCTCAAATCAATATTGTCATGAAATCGAAGTCAACGTCAACGAGTTGACCCAAAATGTAACCGTGGTTACTGTAAATTCTGGAAAAGGTATTCAATGATGTGAGTATAAACAATACTGGAACGGGCGCATCAATGTCAACCGAGTTCTTCTCCATCAGATCATAGCCAACAGGTGGCAGACCTGTTGCGGCTGGGGCTATGCCCGGAGTTAGGTCGATGCTTCTATGCATGCACACATGTTGGGATAGTCAGAAATTCACATGATTTGGTACGATCGGATGATTCGGATCTAATGGCCGGTTTCTGATCTCCAAGTGTTTCAGTTTCTCGCTTTGGGAGATGGAAAAACAACATCCGCAGCATTTCAAACTTGGACGTTTGAACCGTGGCGCCCAGGGATGCTCCCGCGAATCGCGATTCATTGTCCGAAATTTGTCACTTTGGTCAAACCTACGGTGCATGGTCATAGCAATATCAAATCAAAGATGTCGTCTTTTGTTATGACACATGTGAGCCAGACTGATTGTCTATACAGCTGAAACGCCGGACCCGAAGTGTCATATTGTGAACAATTTCCCAGCGTCATTGATCAAGTCGAGACTCGAGAAGTTGTAAGATTATTTCGGGCGTTGCAACTTGGGCGTTTGATCAAGCCATTTGCTGCCTTTGGTAAGAAATGGAGACGAACCTTTGCGACGCACTAGTAGCTCGATTGTCTACTAGTAATTAGTAAGAGCAATCCGCTCGCTCTTCTGGCACTTGCTAGCACATTTTATGTCTTCGAACATTCTTCTGCGCATGGTACAGCTCGTCATTATGCCAGTGGTCCTCGTAGGTCGACCGCTCAATAATAGACTGCCGATGCCTCGGGTCAATTTGATTCCGGCGGTGGACGGCTCCGTACATTAGATCAAGTTGTTACGACAATCATGGCAAGATGGCCGAGCGGTCCAAGGCGTGTGACTCAAGCTTATATAAGCTTGCCTGCTAAGGCGGGTTTCTCATCTCCGTATGGAGGCGGGAGTTCGAATCTCCCTCTTGTCATCCTTTTTATGCACCTCACCCCCTAGCAAGGTTTCATTGTGCTAGAGTTTTTGGCACAATTAACAATCGACAGTTATGTTTCCTGCAACAAGTTTTCATTATGCACAGACCCTTTTTCCACCTTAGTTTCAAGTAGAAGGCATTCTTTAACAATGTACATCCATATCAACAGTAATGGCGTGCGGCAGGTTTCAACTTCAACCAGGTACTATTCAATAGACTGACGATATCCTCACTAAGAGGACCTCCATTACTACTCCCTTCAATTCAGCTCATTTTTCAATGGAAAGTGTTGCAAGTTGTGCTTACTTTCCCCGCAAGTTAGTCTCCAGCTGGACGAGGTTACTCGCTCCGATGATAACGCGGTCTCCAGCTGCTGGGTCGAGTCCGCTGTGGTGCTGCAACCACCTCCAGGCTGCCTCTGAAAGGGTCAGGTTATTCTCTTCCTAAAGTTGACCGACAATTAGCGTGAGTACGGGTATGGCACACCGACATGAGATGGGCTCTTACCAGTGAGCCTTTCAACTCCCTGAGCGCGGGTAACATGGGGGTATAACGTTCCTGCAGTCTGCCAGCAAGAATGGAGACTTTAGGGTCCCATCGTCCACCGGGCTCTTTGGTGTCCTCTTCGGTGAGGATCCGTCCAGTTAAGGCGCCACTCCTGTTGAACATGGATGAGCCCGCGCTGACGAACGAGTCGAGACGTCAACGTACGCAAGCGGACTGTAGGCGTAGAATCGAATTCCAAAGTGTCTCAGACAGGGCAAGAGTCTGAGAGGAGATCACATTATGATGGTGTTTAGCAGGATATTCTCGCTAAGGTTTGGGTGCATACGCACTCTGCTTCGACGGTGCGCTCGATGACATTATACAGACCTTGATAAACCGTAGGTTTTACCCAGCCACGCTTATCGGCGATGCACACCACTTCAGCGACCTGCAACATTGGAACCTCAGCTCAAGGCGTAATGTCTAAATTCGGACACCAGACGAACTTCCCAAGAGTTATAGTTGCTCAGCCCAAACTCTTCGCT
The DNA here is from genome assembly GCA_019787685.1 of Chiua virens. Taxonomy (NCBI): domain Eukaryota; kingdom Fungi; phylum Basidiomycota; class Agaricomycetes; order Boletales; family Boletaceae; genus Chiua; species Chiua virens. The sequence continues at coordinate 1,183,153 of JAHNUO010000011.1, read as the reverse complement.
GGTCAGTATCAATGAAAAACTGTCAGACAGAGATCCGACTGTAAAACTCACAAAAGTCCCTCTTTGTACAGATCGTTGACAGCGCACAACGTCTCTTCGATGGGTGTGGTCCTATCTGGTGCATGCAGATAAAGCGTTTGTATTTTGACGTTTCCGAGGGCTTTGACCGATGCTGCCAACGACTCCTTGACCTTTTCCGCCTTGAACCCGCCTGCTCCCACGGGGTGTATTCTGTGTACCACTTTAGTTCCTCAAGATCAGTATTGGGGACATTTCCAAAGACCGACTTTGTGTCCAGGGTACATCCCTTCAAGTCAAGCTGGCTGATGACCTATATGAAGGGCACGCATTTCAACATCTCGACAGGGGCTTCCGCATTGTCATGCACTCTGCATGCTCACTTACCTCCTCAGAAGTACCATAGACGCGCGCGCTGTCGAGCTTGTCGTGGCCGTAGCTAACATACAAGTTGACCAGGTTTTGTGCGTCTCCGACTGTGCTAACCCTTGCACCCAAGGGATAGGCATCTCGACCAAACTGGGCGGTTCCCTGCCGGCATGAAACCATGTAAGTGATTGGACTGGCAGATATTATGCACGACTTGACAGTTAGCGACTGACCAAGACGAGTTTGATGCGGGCAGGCATACTACTAAGGCAGATTCGGACACAGGATGATAGGCTCGAACGGTGTAACCTGTTTTCCTAGGTTGCATTATATACTGGTGGGTGTTTCCTGACCTTGGCTCAGATACATCGGGCCGGCGTGAGTACGCTACATAAATATGGCGGAAATCTGACCAATATTTTCGGATTACTGGCACCTCGTGATGACCCAGATTGACAATTACAAGGACGATGTGCCGACTCCTCGGTAAATGTACGGCGCAGACTCGGCGGTCGCAATTATAATTAGCTAGTAGGTTCAACCCGGTTACTATTCGAAACTGATTCTCACCCCACCCCAGCATGAAGTCCCCACGTCAGAGAATATTGGTCGGGTTATGTATCAACATCACGTCTGTTCATAACTGTGTATGTCTCAGCGAGGCTGTCATCGGGTTATTAGAATCAAATTTAAACCTCAAAATGTGCAAAGCATAGTCTAATTCAAAGCAGTAATTGCGTTTATATCCAATCGCTCGCCGACACCTTTCCCAGCACGTCTAACACCCTTTGACTTGGACCATCCAAAGCTGAAGCCCACTCCACCCGACATAGATCGCTCCTCTCCCTTCTTATCCGACTTGTGATGGACATCGGCAGTTTTGCAAACCCCTTCTAGAGTAGTGTATGGTCCGTTGTAACCAAGGCCTCCCTTGCTCGGAGGTTGCCGGGCTCGAGAGTCGTCGAAAATAATATGAATAGATGTGAGTGCAATTATGGGCGGTTGAAGGTTTATGATATCCCCTGAAATCGTGGGTATCGCTCTAGCGATCACGCGTCCAATCCACGAATCTGAAGCCGACAGCAGTAATTTGGCAATGTAGATAGGTTCGATGATGTGCGAGATCGCAAGCATGAGGGTGGTTGATACTATCGGGAATTCGACGATGTCGTCTAGCGTGGTAAGCGCGGTGTAGATGTCGCCGTAAGTGACGGGAGGTCCTGCATCCGTGACGAGGAAGCCTTGGCCACCAATATCAGGGTTAGATGACCCTCGTTCTAGCTCTATGAGACGTTGCTCGTAACACAGGTGCGCGAGTGCACAATTCTCCACGTAGATGAATGACTGTATGATGTTTGGCACCCACGTTGGGTTATACTTCCGAACGAGATAAGCACCGCACATCATGTCCCCTCCAGGACCATAGACACCATTCCCCGGACGGACACAACCGGTCCTCAGGGCGCGTGGGCCACTGGTGGGAGACTTATCCGCAGCGCGGACAGCCTTTTCCGCTGCGATCTTTGAGATGGCGTAGTTGGAGAAGAAGTGGTCATTCCGCTTCGGTATTTGTTTATCATCGTCGTTGAACACTTGGATCAAGAACGGCGGTTGGCTTTCCCAAGGCCATAACCAAAAACGCGAGCGGCGTACAAAAACGGACGCAGAGGAGGTATAGATGAGGGTATTTGCGCCAATCTCCTTGCACGCGTTGATCACGTTGATCGTGCCATCGTAATTCACCTTGGTCGATCGAGGGAGCAGCCTAGGTATGGCGTTCGTAATAGCGTATATTAGCAGCGGTGTGAAACACGGTAACTTCTGGTTCTCCTTCTCCTTGTGCATCAGGCCAGGGTGCTTTGAAAGCGTCGGAGACAGCCCTTGCGTCAGACACATCGACCTGCAAAAAGGCGACCTGCTGAGCAGCCCCTGATCGCAGATCTAGGCGAGTGGGGGGGCGAATGTCCAAAACTCTGATCTTCTTTGGGTCCTCTCCGCGTTCCAATAATTGAAGGACGATCCAACCGCCAAGGAAACCCGCCTGAGTGAGGAATCAGTTAACCGAGCAGCGCGGAAGCGTAGAAGACAGCGAGGGAACTTACACCACCGACAACAATGTATCTTCTACCGGTTTTGGGAGGAAGTATGTTCTTCATCCTGATTGGATTTTTCGACAAATTGTCGGCGGCTGCGCGCGCGATCTGAGGCGTGAAGCGCTTTGGCGAGAAAACGAGTGCCGCTCGGGTGGAAGCTGTCCTAGTTTTCTGTCGTTGAGGTAACCATAGAGAATGGCCAGGGTAACAACGCCGAACAAGCCAAAGAGCAAGCTTAGCATCTTTTGCAGTCCTGGTAAGCGCTAGGGAACTTCAACTTGGAGGTAGTACCAGTGCGCTGAGTGCAGGGACGTTACGCGTTCGTTGTTCGGATGCCACTGATTCAATATAAAACCACCGGCGGAACAAATAGAGTACATAACCCCCCGAAGCAGGCCGTAACGTCGCCCAGTCCCCACTTCGTATCCTTGAAAGGCGGCGGATTGGCCATAGGCCTGCTTCAGCTTACTTATCCACTTTGTGACTTTACTCCACATCGTTACATCTGATGCTCTTTGTACCAAAAAAAACTTCAAACCCAGGCTCCACTCCCATCGGAATCAGAGTTCAATTAGAGGGGGGGCGGATGTTGGGAGGAGAGCGAGTATCGCGAAGTCTACGCCACCTTCTGACTTCGGTGGAGATAAAGTTATCTGCATAGAACAAGGGCCACAGCGTCCGGCACAGGATGAAAGGGTGTTCGCGATTGCTATCTAAGAGGTAAACAACGTGAGACCGTTGACATATTGTGCCCGCGTTCGCAGGGTAGGAGAAAGGATTGATCCGCACCTGGATGATATCAGCAGAGTCTTCCATTGCTTCTGCCAATTTCTGCATAGCTTTGCTATCCCGGACGTTCACACCTAGCGAGGAAGACGTCAGCGGCTTCACGCTCTGTTTCGGAAATCCGGGGGGCATTCATCGCTGGACTGTATCTCTTACAAGTGCAACTGAGCGGCGGAAGCCGCGAAGGAGCTGCTGGTAGGACAGGATTTGTGCTTGCAGGTTACGTAGCTCTCGAGTTTGATGTTGTTGAACTCGAGCACATCATACTCCCGATGAAGTGCTCGAGCAAATAAGACGTACCTTCGTATGGCAACTGCATTTCCACCTCCTGTGACTCAATTCGGTGGAAGTAAAGGTCGTTTGCCTGGTCCATATGATTTTTGTTTTTTAAAGTCCTTATAAAGGGAAGGATGAGAGTGACATCTAGGAAGTTGCCAGGATAGTGGAAGAAAGGCCCGACATGGCATCTGAAATGACCCAGCTTCACTGCACATCTAATCGATTATATACCTTGTCCCAAGCATTTGTAGAATTGTCTTCGAACAAACTTGTCTTCGGTCATTCGAAGGTGGCTATCACGGCCGCCTCGATGTCATTTTTCGAACTTCCTCTTGATCCTCTTGACTGCAAAAACTTGCCGTCATCAAACATGTTGACCTTGTACACGATGGACACTTCGCAACCGTTACATCCAGTCAGCATACGAAACTCCCTGGTCCTACGTCCAGTTTTCAAAGGATTTTGAGGATGCTGGTTCCATTCCAAAGCTTCGGGCGACCCTGGTGAGTTTCTAGGAAAATGAACGCCGCAGCATCGACGTCAAATTTTATCCATGACCATGACGCTAACGGCACTGCGTGGCGATAGCTGGCTCGAAATGCACAAGAAAAGTTGATTCTGAACACCCACTAAAATCATTGTCAGAAGATGATCGATCACTTACTTCGGCGCTGGGACCTTGGCGAAATCGTCGTTGTCCCCCCGAACATGTCGTCCGTATTGCTCTCCGCTCGTAGGGAAGTATGAACTCGCGATTGTACTCATGGACAGTGTGAATGCATCAACCGGGATGCACACTGAAGGAGCGTTATTTCCGGGCGTGTGCTAGTGGGATTGAGTATTGGACAGGTGTGGCTTCTAAGCCTTGATTCGAATCAGAATTCCTGTGAGCCGAACACGAGGTCAGTCCAGCATTGGAGTTCACCCCCTTGTGACCTTGGCATCGCCCACCAGTGTGCATCAGAAATTGAAACGAGGATGGAGTACGTACCCATACCTTTCGACAGGATATCTCTATGAAATGCATGTAAATTGAAGTGTGTATAACATAGTTAGTCGTAGTACCGATAGGAGACTTGATGATGATACAAAGGCTCTGACAATGGATTGAGTGTTGGATTCTGAATCGAGGGGCCTGTATCATTGTAGACTGCTGTATCTGCGCATGCGGGACCATCACTCTGATCGTTGCGTGATGACAACGGAGACCAACTTGCTAGGATAGTTGGTTACATAACAATTGTTCGACGTCACCATGTTCACCATTTTTACCTTAGACTTTCATATCATTTTCTGGACAGGTTTAGCTATCCGCAATGCCCACCGTCTACTATTACTGCTACCCCATCCGCCGTGACTATCTTCAAGCACAAGCTCTGGCCGCAGGATGACCTACTCAGAGATTCAGGGACTTGCCCGTCACTGGACCCAGCATCTCATAAGAAAGGCGAGACTCTCACAAGGCGAAGCTCCACTTCTATCACAACGAGATGCGCCAGTCTATGGTTGCCTCGAGCAGGTTGAGTCCCTTTGCTCACAAAATGCCCTGGGCCGAGCGAGGAGCCACCACCTAATGTATATGAGCGACTGCAGAGGGTGTTGGGTACCGACAGAATACCACAATGGCGCAGATTTGAGGTGTGAGTTGAGCTGGTATGTGCTATGATTGACAGATAGCATGCATTGTGAAGTTGTACTCAAAATGTTTTGCCTTAGTACAAAACCGTATGTTGAGATTTCTCTGCTATCATTATGACGACTGTAACCGTATTCAATTTCTCTCAATGGACTCCTTCTCATGTGGGGATCCTTGTTGATCATGGGTATGTATGAACTCGGTATACTATCGCTGGCAATAAATTCTTGTTTCAACAGGTCATTGCAGTGCAAGCTAGTGCATCTATCGAGTATCGGTCAAGACGAGCAACTTGAAGACGCAAGAGCGAAGATGACGACGTGGATTCCTTGAGGTACGGTTTATCCATTTCTCTTTCCACTGGCAGATGAGTTCTTACGACGCGATGGTTCGAAGTACCGTTGAGGCCCCCACCCCCGCGTTCAACTATAGGGAGGTTGGTGACTGCTCCACTATATTCTGTATCCGTCTTGACATTGTTACAGCCGCCGTCCACGGCTCTATCCTTACACTTGAGGTGTCACATGCGCCGCGTTATCCCAACCCACGACAGATCAACGATCCGGAAATGGTTGAAGAGGCTAGGAATAGGTGCGGAGAATCGGGCTGATCAACGTTCTGCCAACCTTCGTACACCCGTCACCTCAGCGCCCGTTACCGTCCCCCTCGTTACTAGCGTTCGACCATGGTCGACTGCGGGATATGGTGAATCTCATCTTATGACGAATGATCAGTGTGCAGCGCGTCTCATAGTACCCTAGCTTATTGAATGTATGTCACCGCTGAAGAATAATATAGTTTTTTTTTTTTAGGAAGGCCGCAACAAACGCAAGCCTGTCGCAACCCCAATCCCTTGTAACTTGCCATCAAATGCTTATGCCAGTATCTGTTTGACCAAGTGGATAAATAACGTCGTTATTGTATAACTGACATTCCGTTGGTTACCACCTGCCTCAACCGGCCGGTGAGCATACACTTTTCTCGAGTTTGTAACCTACAAGTATTCTACAGGCAATTGCAAACAGGTTATACGTTCGTGTTCAGGTGCCAGTTCATCATATTTAAAAAAAAATCCAGGCTCCACTGCACTCTCGTCGGAATCAGAATTCAATGCGAGGGGCGGATATTGGGAAGAGAGCGATTATCGCGAAGTCTACGCCACCTTCTGGTTTCTCTGGAGATAAAGTCATATGCACAGAACAAGGGCCACAGCGCTCGGCACAAGACACCACTATTCGCTGGATAGAAAGGGTTGTACTTCTGGAGCGCGATGGCTATCCAAGAGGTAAGCAACGTGAGGCCGACGGTGATCTCGACATATTGTGCTAGTGTTCCCGTGGTAGGAGGATTGATCTGGTAGACGTTCATACTGAATGTGTTCTGCCAACGAGTGAGTTTCGCAAAGAAGGATGTCACTGACGATCTTACAGCTAGATATGATGCGGGAAGGTAGACCATTGTGATATAACCTAACTGATACTCCGAGATAAGTGAACCAATGAGCGAAGAAGAAATGTCAGCGCACCTGCTTCATAACAGCAGAGTCCTTCATCGATGCTTCTGCCAATTTCTGCATAGCCTTGCTATCCTGGATGTTCACGGTCGCGAACGCCTAGCGAGGAAGACGTTAGTGACTCAGATAAGGAGGGAAACATCGACAAATTCGAACCAAGTTAATAGCATTTCCCAGTCGGTCAGACAATAGCTCCCTTTGTCGAGATAACCTCTCGATCTCACTGATGAGATTGTTCGCTTCAGTGCGCAAAAGCTTTGCAGATACTTCTCGTTCGATTTCAGAAATCCAGGGGGCATTCATCGCCGGGTTGGGTGTGTCTCTTACAAACTCGACCGAGCGGCAGAAATCACGAAGGAGTTGCTGGTAGTACAGGATATGTGCTTGCAGGTTATGTAGTTCTCGCGTGAGTTTGATGTTGTTGAACTGAAGCACATCATACTCCTGGTGGACGTGTTCAAGAAAATACGACGCTCGAGAAGTAATAATGGCTCACGAGAGCGTTGATGTAGCGGTATAGAACTTCAAAGGCCTCGTCCCACGCGTACAGCGCGTACCAGAGAATTGCGAGAAAGAGAAGCGTAGGGTCTTTGGAACGCTTGAAAATAGTGCGTCCAATAAACGCTATCACCCATTCTCTTCACGAGCGATTGCAAACGATTCGCGGAGGTCGTAACGAATTTCGAGCTAGGGTGACAGGAGATAATTGTACTCGTCGTAGTATTGCGGACGATATGGAGCGAAAGTAGATCCTGAATCAAAACCTTGTTTTCTTTGGACGTATCAAGTTTAGTACGGGTTTGACTCGACAAACAGTATGACTTGCCTGGCAAAGGGAGCGGTGCCCGAGTGTCGATTATTTCTTTCTCGTCTGAGACTAGGGTAAGGGAGAGTCATTCTAGAACCAGCAGGTAATGGCGTCGACTTACCTTCGTATGGCAACTGTATCTCCGCCTCCTCGGACCGCGATTCAGCGGAAGTAAAGGTTGCTTGCCTGGTCCTTGTAACCGGTCGCTGACATTGATTCTTTAAAGTTCTTATAAAGGGAAGTATGACAGTGATATCTAGGAAGTTGAGCCGAGGTTAGAGTGGGAGAATTTTGTATCTACTCACGGTCCTCCAACGCTTTGGGGTCTTCTTGGTACCTAGACGGGATCCAATTTGCAGATGATGCAAAGAAGAAAGGCTCGACGTTGTATCTGAAATGACTAAGACTACAATCTTCGCTGCATATATAATGGACCACAGACCTTGTCCCGAACATTTGTAAAACAGGCACTGTCATGTCTTCGATGAACAGTGCTTGTATTCGGACATTCGAAGGTGGCTATCGCAGCCGCCTCAGTCTCTTAGGTCTTGCTGTGTGGAACGTTACTCACAGGAGGTTTCAGATCATTCCAATACGCCTGCAAATGCGCCATATCGTTTGCCCGAACAGAGCGTGCTTCTTTTTGACTGCAAAACTTGCCGTCGTCAAACATATTGACCTTATACACGATGGACGCCTCGCAATCGCTGCATCTTGTCAGCATTTGACTCCTCTTCACCTGGTTTGGCGTCCAATTTGCGAAAAGATTTTGAGGATATTGGTTCCAGTGACATTCCGAAGCGTTGGTCGACCCTGGTGCGTTACTGGGAAAATGAACGCTGGTAGCATCGACATCAAATTTCATCCATGGCCATGGAGCCGAGGGTGCTGCGTAGCGATATCTGCTCAAAACACAAGACAGGTAGACAGTGAGCACTCACTGGAATCATTGTCAGAAGTTAATCGGCCACTTACTTCGGCGCCGGGACCTTGGCGATACCATTGTCGTCCCCCCTAACGTGTCGTCTGTACTGTTCCCCACTCGTAGGGTATGGACTCGCTTTGACAGCGACTGCGTTCATGGACGGGTCCATGGATCGAACAGGATGCACGCTAAACGCACGTTACTCTCCAAGTGGGTACCTGTGGGATCCACCTTGCGACCGTGGTATTGCCCGCCAAGAATGACTCAGGCTTGCGCTTTAACCAGATCAACCTAGGTCTGCCTTTTCCATCAGAAAAGCTGAAACGGGAATGGCGTACGTACCCGTACTTTTCGATAGAACATTTCTATGGAATGTGCGTGAGAAACTTTCATGACCATGATGCCATGACAGCTTCATCGGTAACTAGGCTGGAAATCGAGCTGTGCGAGGATCCATGGGTATCATGGGTAACGAAGACCAAGCTCCCGAAGCTTCGGCGAGTGTTCCTGAATCTAAGTAAAGTAACGTCAATACTTTGTCTGACACGATCTCGTGTGATGAATCTGCCGGAGGGAACCAAAAGTAAAAGTACGCGCACAGCTTTTTTGTTTTCTAGGTTATAGATACATATAATCCCACTACATCCCACTACAAGTTACACCTTCACCTTCCTAGCGCGTCACAACTTTGTCCTCTACCAGTCTAGAACCTCGCAACATCATGATTGCTCGGAACGAGGCCCGAACTCCTGCTCATCCCATAAGCCGTAATCGATCGATCACTCACTAGTAATATCATAGCCTTTTACTAGCGGCGGATGGTCGATGATCGATGATCTGTCACAAAACAAGCAGTTCCTTCAGACGACAGAGGACAATCTCATTAAAGAAAGCGCGAGTTGTAAGGCTGAAATTACTAGTAAGCGCATAATTGGAGGCGGCAGGCTGACCAAGCGTGCAGCTTAGCTTCTCTACCCCCTTTCTAATTTTACTCTCATACCGTATCATGTACGATGCTCTTTGTAGACCCCGTCCCACAAAAACCACTTGAAACCCTGAGCCCCTGACCACCCCTTATCAGAATCAGAGAGGGGCGGATGTTGGGAGACCGGTTAGTCTAAACAACCTTCTGATTTCCGTCGAGATAAACTCATATGCGTAGAACAAGGGCCACAACGTTCGGCGCAAGACACCGCTATTCGCTGGGTGAAAGGGGGTGTACTTCTGGAGCGCGATTGCTATCCAAGAGGTAAGCAACATGAGACCAATGGTGAGCTCCATATAATTTGCCAGTGTATGCGTGGCATGCGGATTGATCTCGGGGATGTTCATTCTGAATGCATTCTGTCAACGAGGTGAGTTTCGCAAAGAACTAGAAGCGTGCCACGGCCTTACGGCTACAAATGCTCCAGGAAGGTATAGCATTGTAATATAAGCTATCTGATATTCCAAGTGAGTCAACCTGATGCACAAACAACAATGGCAGCATACCTGCTTGAGAGCAGCCGAGTCTTTTATTATTGCCTCTGCCAACTTCTGCATAGCCTTGCCATCCTGGACGTTCACGGTTGCGAACGTCTAGCAAACGAGAAGACATTATCACCTCACGTCAAGGAAAGAAATATCGGCAGAGTCGAACCAAGTGAATAGCATTTCCTAGCCTGTCAGACAATAGCTCCCTTTGTCGAGATAACCTGTACGATCTCACTGATGAGATTGTTCGCTTCAGTGCGCAAGAGCTTTGCAGAAGCTTCACGCTTTGTTTCGGAAATCCAGGGGGCATTCATCGCCGGGTTGGGTGTGTCTCTTACAAACTCGACCGAGCGGCGGAAATCCTGAAGGAGTTGCTCGTAGTGCAGGATATGTGCTCGGAGTTTATGTAGTTCTCGCGTGAGTTTGATGTTGTTGAACTGAAGCACATCATGCTCCTGAAGGACGTATTCAAGAAAATATGAGGTTCAAAAAGTAGTAAGAGCTCACAAGGGCGCTGATGTAACGGCCTAGCAGTTCAAAGGCCTCATCCCACGCGTACAACGCGTACCAGAGAATTGCGAGTAAGAGGAAGGTAGGGTCCTTGGATCCCTTAAAAATATTGGCCCAATAAACGCTATCACCCGTTCTTTTCACGAGAGATTGCAAACGATTTGCGGAACTCGCATAGAATTTCAAGTGAGGGTGATAAGAGATCATTGTACTCGTCGTAGTATTGCGGATGATATGGAGCGAAAGAAGATCCTGCATCAAAACCTTGTTTTCTTCGGACGTATCAAGATTGGCATCCGTTCGACTCGATGAACAGTTTGACTTGCCTGGCAAAGGGAGTGGTGCCTGAGTATCAAATATTTCTTTCTCATCTGCGACTAGGCGAGAGTCATTCGGGAACCAACAAGAAAATGCGTAGACGTACCTTCGTATGGCGACTGTATCCCCACCTCCTGAGGCCGCAATTTAGTGAAAGTAAAGGTTGCTTGCCTGGTCCTCGTAATCGGTCGCTGATGTTGATCCTTTAAAGATCTTATGAAGGGGATGATGACAGTGATATCTAGGAAATCAGGCCAAGATACTGTAGCAGAGTGCCGTGTCTACTCACGATCCTCGAGCGCTTTGGGGTCTTCCCGATACCTAGACGGGATCCAATTCGTAGATGATGCGAAGAAGAAAGGCTCGACGTTATATCTGGAATAACTAAGACTACATCGTTGTACATGTAATTGATCGCATACCTTGTCCCGAGCATTTGTAGAACAGGTACCGTCATGTCTTCAACAAACAGTGCTTGTATTCGGACATTCGAAGGTGGCTATCATAGCCGCCTTAGTCTCAATGTCTTGGTGTGTGGAACGTTACTCACAGGAGGTTTCAGATCATCCCAGTACGCCTGCAAATCCACCACATCGTTTGCCCGAACAGAGCGTGCTTCTTTTTGACTGCAAAACTTGCCGTCGTCAAACATATTGACCTTGTACACGATGGACACCTTGCAATCGCTACATCTCGTCAGTATTTGACTCCTCTTCACCTGGTTTGGCATCCAGTTTGCGAAAAGATTTTGAGGATATTGGTTCCAGTGACATTTCGAAGCGTTGGTCGACCCTGATGCGTTACTGGGAAAATGAGCGCCGGCAGCATCGATGTCAAATTTCACCCATGGCCATGGTGCGGACGGCGCTGCGTGGCGATATCTGCTCGAAATACGCAAGACATGACTGAGCATCCACTGGAATCATCATTAGAAGATAGTCGATCACTTACTTCGGCGCTGGGATCTTGGCGATACCATTGTCGTCCCCTCGAACGTGTCGTCTGTACTGCTCTCCGCTCGTGGGGAGATATAAAGTCTCTTGGACGGCAATTGCACTCATGGACGTGTCAATGGATCAAACTAGATGGACACCGAAAACGACGACTGAGTAAACCGGGTTGTGGACAGGTGCAGTGCTGCCAGTCGCCCTCGGTTCGAATCGGGCTTCTTGAAGGCAGGATGAGAAGCAAACAGGAGTTCGGTTGAGCTTTACCGTCAGGATTCACCTTAAGACCGTGGTATTACCCACCAGTGTGGCTGAGTTGCGCCTCAAGGTGGCCAGATGCCAGCACCTGTGCTTTTTCAAGTTAAAGTGTACCTTTTGATAGGACACTCCTATGGAACTCTTACGCTTCCGCGTGTGACTCAGAAGTGTATGGAGAAGCTCCCCTGAGATATAAATTACGCCATTTACCACCTTGCTTGGCAGGTTCGTGTGCAAAACATCCATAGTAGTAAAGTGATCAAGGTGCCCCGAAGTGACACCAGTGCACTGGCTGCCAATTAAATCCACCAAGTGCATATATATGACCATCATGTTGACCATTACGCGTGTGCGGGTAAGTATAGGTTATAAATTGTCCATGCTTTAAATTCGATGGGTAACAAACGGACCAAGCTCCGGTTCGAGGCCAAGGCGCCAAGGCTTCTTGAACAATGGTTCCTGAATCATATCGAAGGCTGACTAAAACTCACATTGCACGGAACCAAAACCTGGTCGAGGCATGTCCTCCTCATCGATTGACCACTCAGTAGCAATTAAGGAAACGACGCACGGTCGTCATACAAAAAGTACATGCAAATGCGATCAAGTCTACAAACAGGGGTGACCAAGGAACAAAAAGTTCATACTACAATCCCGACACATGTATGCTCATAGGCAACGGTGCTCATCCAATAATGGTCCGAACGTCATTGAAACAGAAAAATCCTAACATCGACATCTACCTCCATGGAAACCAGCCTGGCGATACTCATCAGTCCTATTGGTTATGAAGCATACATGCAAGATACTCACAGCTGGCTCCATTTCGCTAGGTGATTCGCATCGGGGGGGTTCGCCATGCCTCGGGGGAGGGAGCGAGGGAGACATGAATGCCCTTTTGAAGAGGGTGTGTATCAGGCGGTATGCATAAACGATGGGCCACAAAGCTCGCTTCTCGATGCCATCGCCTCTTTCGTGGAAAGTGCTATGCCGCTGCAGTGCTATCGCTATCCACGTCGTAAGAACAGTGAGTCCAATCGTAACTTCAACATAGCGGGCTAGAGTCTCCTTGGTACCGGGGTTAATCTCGCCGACGTTCATACTGAACACGTTCTGCTCGAGGGTGAGCCTTGTGAGTTTGACTACATTTGAACGACATACCGCTAGAAAACTCGCAGGGAGGAATATCATTGTGAGATAGGCAACCTGACGTACTTGAGTATATCGGGGCATGGTTGTACAATCATATGACACACCTGCTTCATGGCACCAGAGTCGATTACAGTGATCCTTGCCAACCTTTTCATAGCATTGCTATCTGTGATATTCACAGTTGCAAACGCCTAGAGACTATGTAAGGAGTGCGCAGAATAAGATAAACATCGAAGACCAACCAAGTGAATGACATTGCTAAGTCGGTCGGACAGCATCTCCCTTTGTCCAGTCAGTCTATCGATCTCAGATATGAGATTCTTGGCTTCTTTGCACAAGCGCCTCTGGGACTCGGCACGCTTCGCATCATCTCTCTCCAGAACTATCATGGCTGGGTTGGGGGTATTCTGGACGAAATCGACCGACGCTCGGAAGTCACGAAGGAGTTGTTGATAATACAGGAGATGTGCTTGCAACTTGTGCAACTCCCGCGTGAGGTCCAGGTTTTCTTCCTCAAGAACTCTTGATTCCTGAAAATGTATTAGTGGAAGGAAACCTGCTGTGTCGTATTGCCTACCAGAGTGTTGATATAGCTATACAATACCTCAAACGCTTCATCCCATGCATACAGTGGATACCAGAGAGCCGCAAGGAATACGAAGGTCGGATCCTCGGAACTCTGGAACAACTTTGACCAGTAAACGCTGTCACCCGTCCTTTGTACCAGAGACTGCAGGCGCTTCGCAGAAGTTCTTTGTGCCTCTAGGCTGGGGTGATAGGAAAGGATGGTACTCGTAGTTGGGGTACGATACATGTGGAGAGCGAGGAGATCTTGGAGGAGAATTCTGTTATCTTCCGACCCCTTGGTAAGTAATGTACAACTTCCGTAGAAAAACACTCACCCGGAAGGCGGAGTGGCATCTGAGTATCGATAGCATTTGCATCATCTATAAAGGCGAGTTGGGAGCCAGCAAGAGAAAGTTGATGGACGCGTACGTGGGACACCTTGGTAAGGGAGCTTTTCCTCGATCGGCACCCATTCTGCCGCCGAAAAAGTCGCGGTTCTGACTCGCTCTGCTCGTTCGACTGGCTTTTGGTTTTTCATCATACGGATGAATGGGATGACGACGGTAATGTCTAGGGGACTTGAGCAAGTATTGGACGCGTGTTCCACTCTACTTACGATCACTATCGGGTTTTGGATCTTCTTGGTACCTCGACGGAATCCAGTTCGCGGAGGAAGCAAAGAAGAAAGGCTCGACATCGTACCTAGTGAGAATGAGACCGCTATAGTTGACATGTACGACATCGACCACTCACTCGGTACCCAGGAGTTGGAGAACTGGCACTGTCATGTTCTCAACAAACAATGCCTGTAGCCGTACATCTGAATCAAGCTGTTGCGCTCCCCTTAGCTCTCTCTGAGACATGGACATGGACATGGACATGACTCACAGGAGTCTGCATATCCTCCAAGAGCGCTCTCGGCCTCGCAGGATCGAATTCAAAAGAATGATCCTCTGTGGTTTTCTCAAAAATCCCGCCTTCGAGTACGGTAACAGTGTACAGCTTGCATCGCTGGTCACGAGGGATCTTCAGGATACCGCATCGTTCGACCTGGTCGCGCGTCCAGTTTCCGAACAGACTTTGAGGATAATAGCGCCAACGGTCGTCTTGAGTAAGACCAGGTGGAAGCGGGTGAACTTCGCTGGCATCAACGTCGAAATCCATCCATGGCCACGGTGCGGAAGGCGCTGCATGGCGGTATCTACTCGAGCCAAACTCGAACGGTAAGCGACGATGCTGTTCGGTAGGACACCACTTACTTGGGCGCCGGGACCTTGGGAGGAGTTTCATCCAACTCGTTTCTACTGTAAGGATTGTCGGTGACCACTTGGTTCATCGTTGACGTTGAGCGTGGAGAGGATGCCAATGGTCGGTGGACGAGCGCATAAAAGCCTGCCGCCAACCAGCTGGGTCTTTGGGCGCCTGGGCGCTCGCTCCAAATTCCGTAATCATTGGCAGGCACTTACTAAGTGGCTAACGGCAAGCCACGTCGAACTTCGAACTTGTCTGCTTATCATGAGGCTCACTGCCTGACAACTACATAGGTCTTGACGTTTGAACACTTAGCAGGCGCGTAACGCGCAGACCGCACATTTTCGAGTACTATTGTTCCTCTACCTGCTGGCAACACATGGGTCCATAATAACTCCGAAGTATTCGCTTGGCCGACCTCATGGTCTCACGGCAATTTTCAGGGCCTCCCTGCTGCTCAGCTTGTCCAACGCTTGTTGATACTGATCAATTCTGTACACGTCAGTCACCTGCAGGAATCCATCAGCTGTCAATGACCCTTCTGCAGGCAGTCAGAGAAACCACTCACCATGCCCTTGACGTTGATTTTTCCGCTGTCCAGATAGGCCACCGCACGAGGGAAACAATGTGTTTGTGCAAAGGACCCAATGATCTACAGAGTTTTGACACCCAGCAAGACTACATAAGGTTTCCCTCACCTTGATTTCGTCACCAAATATCTTTGACGGTGGCCAGTGTACTCGGGCATCGTTCGAGTAAACACCGTAGACCATGAGAGATCCCCCCCGGCGGACGTAGTTGATGGAATCATTGGCCACTTTTTCGTTGCCTGTGGCTTCCACTACGACATCGAATCCGTACGGATTATCTGCACGAAATTTCTCCCATTGCACAGCAGGGTCATTTCTGTCCAGCTCGATGTACTCGTCCGCTGCTCCGAGTTCTTTGGCGATCCGTGTCTTGATGCCCTTGTTGGCGGCGACCACCACTCTGGCGGCACCGTTAAGCTTGAGTAATTGTGCAAGAATCAAACCAGTCGGTCCTGCGCCGATAACAAGTGCTTCAATGCCAACAGGCGCATTGAGCTTGTCCATGCCATGGATAGCACAAGCAGCAGGCTCAACCAAAGTCGCTTCCTCGTCCGTGAGATTGTGTATCTTGTATACCTTCCTCGCCTCGCTGACGGTGACATGGCAGCCAGGTTAGCGCCGATGAGTTCGAAACTCACACTACTCACAAGACGACGTATTCAGCAAATCCGCCGGCCATTGTGACTCCACGGCCATTGAAATCTTCGCAAAGGAGAGATTGCCCACGTCGACAGAAGAAGCATTGATCGCACTAAAAGTCGTGATTAGCGCTGCAATCTTTGTCGCGCGTCAAACTGACGCACGGTGATCCCATTATCGGCGACACAGCGGTCACCCACTTTGAATCCTTCTACGCTCTTGCCAATGGCTGCAATAGTACCGACAACTTCATGACCGGGTATCAGCTAATCGCTCAAAGTGAGCCAGGCTTCAGGAATTCAAGCAATAAACGTACCGGAAATTTCGCAATGAATTCTCCGTCGTGGATATGACTATCAGTCCCGCAGATACCTATTACAGGTTTGGTTGGAATTAATCATCTGCTATATGTACGAACGGAAGGGACATACCACAGCATGTCACTGAGGGTAATATGCCAGATTAGTACCCTAATGGTAGTATCCGCGACAACCAGAGCAGCTTACCTTTAAACAAGACCTCATCGTCTGAGATGGTCGGAATAGGCACAGGACGAACGTCAAATTGCCGGGGCTACATATATGATAGGTTAGGTGAACGTGGGCTAGGCTAACAGTGGTAACCAAAGGGATTTTGATACGTACTGCCTGATAGTATACAGCGTTCATCGTTGACATTGTCCGGTCACCGTGACACTAGGTGGAAAGGATGCTGGCTGGACGAGGGAATCACTTCACGAGAGCCTGGGATAGCTTTCACAGATGGGCCAACATTGCTTGCCATTCTTCCTGAGACTATGTTGGGCACGTCTGGTTTTCTGTTTTTGAACCCACAGACGTGGGTGGTGGCGGCCATTCGGCGGCCCGCCCGATTATGGTCTGGTGACTCTGCCCGTCGTCAGTGACTCGTCACCGCACCGAGCTGGACTCCGTCGTGAGTCAACAAACGCGACAGAGTTCATACACTCTGCTACCACGCCAATCTGCTAGTGGCTTCTGCAATTTTGAGTCGGCCTTGCGGATGCTGCAAGACAAGACTGATTGCGAAGCCCCCAATATTTGGTTGATTCGACCTCAACTTGAACTTGTTGCACCTATAGTGCATCACATCGGTCGCGTGAGTCAGCTAGCTGAGCTTGACTAATAGCTGACTGAACGTTACGTTGGGATCTGGCACCGATGATAAGGTCCTTGACTCGGAATCGATGACTCAGGAGTCCGATGTACTTTTACATAAATCCTTCTCGAGTGGAGCTCTTTACTTCATCAAGTCCATCTGAGCGAATCCGCGTTGAACACTCATGTCGTCGCGAGTTTCTCTTGTCTTGGTGTGTCTCCTTGTATTTGAATGACTATTCTGTTTTCTGACGGATTTGAACGGTGCCAAGGGTACGGGATCGTTCGGTACCCCAGGTTCAAAGACGACGGGAGCACGTATCCATACGGTGGAGGATGCTCGAACAGTCGTTGACTATTTTGTTGGTTGTGGCTACAATACGCTCGACACTGCGCGCCTTTATGGCGGAGGGACGGCTGAAGAGGTTCGCTCACTGAGCCAACGTTAATCCTTTTGCAGACTCATCGCCTCCAGTTTCTAGGCCAAATGGATGTCGGAGACTGCGTCATCGATACAAAGTCAGTTTTGTGTCTGTGAGAAAAATGTTATATTCATGCTTTTCAGAGTGTTTCCCGGACAACACGGGAATTTTTCAGACGAGGGGATCAAGGAATCCGTGAAGAGATCGCTCACGGCGTTGGGGAAGCACAATATTCGTACGCTGTATCTGCATGCACCTGATCCCACTGTTCCGATCGAAACCACATTGCGAGCCATCAACAATCTGTACACCGAAGGTCATTTGTGAGTACACCGAGTGCGTTACCTTTTTGCGCTTGACTCGACCTCGCTTCGCAGCGAACAGTTCGGTCTGAGCAACTACTCTTCCTGGCAGGTGAGTTTCAAGGATCGTGAGCACCTACGTACTAACGTCGGAATCAGGTTGCAGAGATCATGGGCATCGTATCGCATCATGGTTGGGTGAAACCCACTGTATACCAGGGTAACTATAACGCTATTCAGCGTACCACAGAAGCCGAGTACGTGCGTTGCCCCATGCAAGGCACTCATGTTTGATCAAACGGACAGGCTATTTCCGTGTTTGCGACACTTTGGAATCAAATTCTTTGCCTACTCACCTCAAGCGTTCGTCTAGTTCACGTGATGTCGAACACTGGGTGCTGACTCCTAGAAAGTGGTGGCCTTTTATCCGGCACGATCCTCAGCGAGGAAGATATGGCTGCAAGGGAAGGAGGGAGATGGGATCCGAAAGCATGTGGCTTCGCGGAATCTTTACGATCGCAATACGTGCCGTTATTGCCAGCTGTAAGGGAACTCAAGGAAGGTCTTGTGAGTGCAGTATCATTCGTACGTCAACCACTAGTGAACCCTTGGACAGGAAAAACACGGGCTTTCCCTCCCCCAAGCAGCGCTGCGGTGGCTGCAGCACCATAGCGCGCTCCAACAAGGGGACGCTGTTATTCTCGGCGCCGCATCCGTGAAACAGCTGGAAATGAACATCAATCTAAGGTTTGTCTCAGAGATTATGAGTCCGGTGAAGATCAGTTGCCGATTCCTTTTTCAGCGAACAGGGACCCCTGTCAGAGGACGTCATCGCACTGTTCGAGACAGCATGGCTCCGGGCGAAGTCGTTTGCGACGCACTATGCCATGTAGAGATATATGATTCCATCCCGTGTACGAAAAGCGTGTGGTACAATACTGTTTATGTCGTTTGGAAATTCGATCGTAGCAATTCGCGTTGGCTGGCGGTACAATGACTATTGGATTGAACTGTTTAAAACCGTACTTTGAACAATGAAACGTAGTCGATCTGGGCACATTAATTGTTTCCTGGTTTATCTGAATCATGTCGCCGGTGACAGCGTGGGGGTTATCGGTGAGACATCCTGAGACGCTTATCGTGCCGGTCCGGACACAGGTTGGCTAAAGTACAAGTAGCAGTGCCCCAGTACTGGAGGAACGTGGTAATTCTCGAAATGGTACATTGGGACTGTTCGTCAAGGGCCGGAATAGTAAAGGTGTAGGGGAACGTGATAAACGTGGCGAGGCTAAGCCGGACTGACGGGTGTTTCAGGACTGAACTACATACATAGGATGGTACAATACTACAAGAGCGATCGAGACTGAGGTAAGGCGGTGTCTGGGGTCCTGCTACCGTACAGCCAAGCCGATTCGCGAAATAAAAGTGGAACGAGTCCTCGTACGAGCCAGTGACAACTTTGTCTCGCTTCCCAACGTCTGTCTCTCCGTACGGTCTCTGGGAGTGTCTTTGCTCGTTTCACTCCCGCTCACGCCATGCGCGTGCCTCTCCTACCCTTCACGGGCCGTACCGTCCACAGTCCAATCGAAACTATCATCTTTTTCTTCATCGTAGGAACCCTCGCCTACTTCCGCATTCTTGCCGCCATAAAGCACTCCTCCTTCTTCGCCCCCGCCTTCCCCTCCTCGCTCACCGCAACTCATGCATTACTACGCGACGGTCAATGGTTCGTTGTCGACGAGGACTGGTACACGCAGAGACAATTCCGAGCATATGCACAAAATTGAGCTTCAGCAGCTTGTGTTCTCCCCCGTGGTAAGCAGTTCCATCTCTACCATAGCCACGTAAATCAATACTCGCAACTAGGACACCATTCGGATCGTTTGACTGGGCGCACCTTGCTCCATCCGTGGACAACTTGACCCATCATATTTCTGACGTCTTCGTTACCTCCTCCGGTAAAACTTACTCCGATGTCTGCGTCGACTTGGCCGGTGACGGCCAGTGTTTCACGGAAGAAATTCACCCAGGATTCGGGTTCGCAGACTGTCTCCTTGTCTTTCGTCCCAGGTGCCCAGGAACAATTTGTGAATACATTCGTGGCCAAACCCGTCTACCCCGTAGATTCGTTCGGTGTGCAGTATCATATTCAAAGTCGCTCCGACGAGACCATTGGTGAGATGAAGAGTGGCAAGTGGATCGCTTATGCTGCTCGTGCCTTTGTCATGCGGTTCTGGGAGCTCGGAAAGGTCAGTCTATGTCCGGTCCCGGCGTGCCATGTGTTAAAGTGCACTTGCTCGGTTTTAGAAAGCTGATTCTCTCGACATTCTTCTCGTCCTCGCGGGCTATATTCTGATGCATGCGACCTTCATTCGCTTGTTTTTGGCTTCGCGGGCGTTGGGTTCCAACTTCTGGCTCACTACCGCTATAGTTTCGTCGTCGGTCCTAGCTTTTATACTTACCCTCCCGTTATCGCACTACTTCGAGATCCCCCTTGATCCAGTGAGCTTGACAGAGGCCCTTCCGTTCCTCGTCTGCACAGTCGGATTTGATAAGCCACTCCGTCTCGCCAAAGCTACCTTCAACCATCCTCACCTCACTACCCCTGTCAAGGAGGGTCGATGGAGGGGTCAAATGAAGCCTGCTGGGGAGGTTGTCTTCGAGGCGATGGAATCGGTCGGCAATCTCATCCTTCGTGATTACGGACTGGAAATCGCTGCACTTTTGTTGGGCGCCAGAAGCAAAGTCGGTGGTCTCAAGGAATTTTGCGCACTCGCGGCGTTGTCTTTAGTACTCGATTGCCTCATGTTTGGCACATTTTACACCGCCGTGTTGACGGTTATGGTAGAGGTGTGTTTGTCTTACCCAATTTGGCTTGTGCCTCGATTCGGGTTAGGCTTACTAAGGCTGTGTCCGCTGTATCATAGGTCCGCAGGATCCAAACTGCCCGTGTCTTGACCTAGATCCCGGAGTACCAACAATCTTACCGCAGAAGGCACCGTTAGCGCTCTCATCAGATCACCTCAGCCCGTGGAGGACCACAGTCTCAGCCACAAGCTCTCCGAGACCTTACTTGGTCCCAAGGGTTCGATGCTGAGAGATAGGAATAGCCCGCTATCAGATGTGAAGGAACGGGATCCCGTTGCTAGACTCAAGCTCCTTTTGGTGTGTTCATCATTCTCCCTGGCTGATCTGTGTTGTGTCTTACCGCTTCCAGCTCGTTTCTTTCCTCACGTTGCACATCCTCAACTTCACGACCACGTTGACTCCTGCCACGGTCACTCACCTTGAATCAAAGTTTTGCACAGCCTTTTGATGATCATAGCATCGAATCCCCCAAAGTCGATATAACATCACCTGCCATTGCTGGCGTTCTCGATACCAGTAGCGGCATTCAACACTCCAGACATTAACGCGACCTCCTCAATCGACCTCCTTGTCAAAGTCGCTCCACCTCTCCATATCAGCGTCATCCCTCCTGGTCCAGCGCGTCCTCGTGCACTCTTCAGATCCAGCGAGCTCATCGAGAACTTTATGTCTGGGTGGACCAGTTTTGTTGGCGATCCAGTCATTTCGAAATGGATTGTACTCGTTCTCGCTGCCAGTGTCCTTCTCAACGGTTACCTTCTCAGAGGCATTGCCGAGGGTGCAATCAGAGGGCTGCAACCGCAGAGTGTGAGATTCAGGTCGCTCAGCGTCGTCAAAAGGGAGAGAGATGTCGATGAAAAGGTCGAGGTACCCAACGTCAAGGCTACCGCTATACGCCGCAAGCCTTCGTTTGCAGTCGGCCCTCCCAAGCCCCAACCAGGTGACTCTGGCGCTACCAACACCCCCGACTCGATTCCTTCACCTCGTGTCGAAATCAAACCCCTCATCGCGCCAGTCCCTATCATCGTCAACAAGGAGAACAGCGGTGTTTCTGCTCTCTTGTTGGATATGAAGCTTCGAGCCCAGTCTAATGTTGTCGACACCAAAGAATCTCGAATCGATCTTCCTGGGCGTTCATTGGAGGAGTGCATCGAGATTTTTGAGAATGGACCCCGCCCAGTACAGACGTCAGTTGGCAACCCTGAACGACGAAGAAATCATTCTCCTCGCACAGAATGGAAAGATTGCTGCATACGCTTTGGAGAAGGTTCTTGGTGATTTAGAGCGCGCGGTGACGATTCGGAGAGCTTTGATCTGTGAGTGATCCACCCTTACTTTCCTACACCTGCTGATTGAATTAGCTCGCGCAACTCCGACACGAACCCTGGAGCATTCCGATCTACCCATGGCCAACTACGACTATTCTCGTGTATTTGGTGCTTGCTGCGAGAACGTTGTTGGATACATACCCATTCCACTCGGCATCGCTGGACCTCTTTCTATCGACGGAGAACAAGTACATATTCCAATGGCTACTGCGGAAGGCACACTCGTTGCATCTACGTCACGTGGCTGTAAAGCACTGAACTCGGGCGGAGGTGTCACGACGGTTCTCACTAATGATGGGATGACACGCGGTACCTGCCTATCGACTTTCCCTCGGTGGTGATGGCTGCCGAGGCGAAAGCATGGATAGACTCCGACGAAGGATACGAGATCATTCGGGAAGCCTTTGAGTCAACATCGCGATTCGCTAAGCTCCAGAAACTCAAAACTGCGATGGCTGGACGGACACTCTTTGTCCGTTTTGCGACCAAGACTGGTGATGCCATGGGTATGAACATGATCTCGAAGGGCACGGAGAAGGCGCTTGAAGTGATGCAACAGCATTTCCCTGAGATGATCACCCTCGCTCTCTCTGGGAATTATTGCACGGACAAGAAGCCTGCTGCGATCAACTGGATTGAAGGTCGTGGAAAGAGCGTAGTTGCCGAGGCCGTTATTCCCGGCAAGGTAGTCAAATCCGTGTTGAAGACCACAGTGGAAGCACTGTGCAATCTGAACATGAAGAAGAACCTCGTTGGCAGCGCCATGGCTGGTTCGATTGGTGGCTTCAACGCACACGCGGCGAACATCCTTACCGCCGTTTTCCTTGCCACTGGTCAGGACCCTGCGCAAAACGTCGAGAGTTCAAACTGCATGACCCTGATGGAACCGTATGTAACTGCTATGTGGTCGCCTTATCCAATGCTCACGTTTGAACAGAATCAATGACGGAGAGGACCTTTTGATGACCGTCTCTATGCCTTGCATTGAAGTTGGTACTGTTGGAGGTGGCACCGTCCTTGCTCCTCAAGGCGCTGTGCTGGAGATGCTCGGCATCAAGGGGCGCGCATTCGACAACGCCTGGAATGAATTCCCAACGTCTCGCCCGTATCATTGCTGCGTCGGTCATGGCTGGCGAACTGTCCTTGCTCAGTGCTCTCGCCGCTGGCCACCTTGTCCGAGCACATCTTGTCCACAACCGTTCTCAGGCAAATACGCCAAATTCATCCCGCCCTGTAACACCCAGCATCGCGTCTCGCCCAATGCCATGGGAACAACCTCCAAGCAATCCTATTTCTCTCCCCGATCAGGTGCTCTCACATTCTTCGTCAACGTCATCTTTGCCACCATATTCGGAATCCAAGCAGTAGGGTTGATCAAAGGGACAACACTTTCGATGAGCACCATGTCACGATATCTATTGCACATCTGTTACCTTAACCACGTCTACTCTTCTGTACGCACGAAAACAATTACCAGGTCCACGCGGGGTATTTTTTAACAAACCTGGATAGAGTACCAATTTGTTCACGCATTGTACATTTAGGACTACAATATTACTACCTCTCCGCCCTATAGTTTATTGTGCATAGTTTGCATAAATAGAGCCAAGGTTGTATGGAAAGTCGCGGGGATCCTGATGAGTGAAATTCGCGCCAATGATGTTCATTCCGTAAGTTGGGTACTTGGTCCCAGCTCTTGTCCCAGTGATTCACCACGTCCGCAATGGTTCGGCTCAGTGCGGCGCTGGTCAGTAAGGGTGGATTCGCGACGCTTCTACAGCCACGTCGGCTGCTCGTCCTGTCATCTGTCCAAGGGCCAAAAGACCCTCCTCTCGAACACCGAACCCTCCCAGTCTACTTTCGAGACGAAATCCTCGCCAAGCATGCAGCAAGACCTGCGTTGGTATGCCGGCAAGAGCAGCCCCGGGCGCACGGTGGCCCATCGTCGCCCAACATGGGCGTGCGCACCCATCTCGCCTGGGACTTTGACGAGTTCGACCGACACATCCGTGCGCTCGCGCGGGGCCTTGTAGGGCTGGGGGTTCAAAAGGGTGATCGGGTCGCGGTAGTGATGGGGAATAACAGGTGCGTGATGTCGGAGTCGTCGGTGCTATTTAGTTGACCAGACGGATCAACGTCGACGCCTTGGATCCCGATCCGGTCAGCGCGTATGCGATGTTGCAATGGGCCTGTGCGAGCGTGGGTGCGATTCTGGTCACGCTCAATCCTGCGTATCGCGTTCACGAGTTGGTGCGTTGCCTCTTCCGGCGACGGGACGTGGGGATGTCTGACCCTTGACCTGATAGGTCAAGACCCTCAATGTGGCGGGCGTGTCCCATCTCTTCGCGGTCCCGCGTCTCCGGAGCTCGCGCTACATCCGGATGCTCTCTGACGCCTTTCCAGACCTGCGCCACGCCTCTCCGGGGGATATCCAATGCGAAGGCGCTTCCTGCGCTTGCGACACATCGTCGTCGTGGACAATATGGCGGATCCGGAGGCGTACCGCAAGGAGATGGTGGATGCGAGATGTGTGGCGGATTGGCGGGAGACGTTGGTGTGGCGGGAGGACGGGGCGGAAGCGAGGCGGGTCGCGGCGTGTGCAGACGAACTGCGGTCGGATGATATTATCAATCTACAATTTACCAGGTGCGTCGCGTGGTGCGCGGGTGGCGTGTTGGTGTGACCTGGACGTGTGCAGCGGGACGACGGGTGCACCCAAGGCGGCTTCTGTGCGTGGTTCTGTGATTCTCTCGTGTTTGCTTGGGGCTGACGACGTGTGCTAGTTGACGCATCTCAATATCTTGAACAACGGACTTGGAAGTGGACGGTGCATGCGGTTTGCGTCTGATGATGTTCTCTGTGCGTACCGGTCTTTTGGTAGGCGAGGACATTGACGCGACGTATCATACAGGCAACGTGCCACCTTTGTTCCATTGTTTTGATGAGTACTCTGTGCATTCTGTCATCCTTCGTGCATCTAATTCGTCTTACACGTCTAGTGTTGGGAAATTTGGCAGTGTGGTCTCATGGCGCATGCGTCATCTATCCTTCGGAATTATTCGACCCGACAGCTATTGTTGATGCCGTCGAGCAGGAACGGTGCACTGCACTGCATGGCGTGCCGACTCATTTCTTAGGCGTGTTGGCGGAGGTGCAACGGCGACAAGAAGCAGGAGAGAGACTAAACCTAAGTCGACTCCGGTGGGTAGATACAGCATGTCACGTCAAAGAAAACTAAGCTTCGTGCATGAGATAGGACTGGCATCGCTGCTGGATCCCCGATACCCATCGATCTCATGCGGCAGCTCATTGACAAGTTGAATTTGGTGGATCTCACTGTTGGGTATGGCATGAGTGCGTTTTCGAGTGTTGGCCTGCCCCTTCTGTTGCTGACGTGATTGGTAGCGGAGACGAGGTGTGATTGATTGCATGGCTCGGACAACAATCGGAGATCCGCTAACCTGGTTCCGCAGTCCAGTGTCGTTCCAGTCCACGCCTGCGGACCCGATTATCAAGCGGGTGGAGACGGTGGGCAAGGGTGCAGCCTCATGTGGGAGCGAAGGTGATAAACCAGGAAGGAGAAATCGTGCCTGTTGGAACGCCCGGAGAACTGTGTGTCACGGGCTATCTGCTTCAGAAAGGGTATGTTTCGTGCATTCCTAGTGTGCGATTGTCGCTGAGTCTGGTAGATATTGGGAAGATGAGGAGCAGACAAAGAAAGTGATGCGACCAGACCCTGAAGATGAATCTGTCGTGTGGATGCATACGGGCGACGAAGGGATCATTGACGAGGAAGGCTATTTGAGGAGTGGGTCAATAAGTTGAATTCTAGAATGACGCTGATGTGACTTGATTGCAGTTGTTGGTCGAATCAAGGTATGTTTTCGATGTGCCTATGATGCATAATAAATAACGTTGCACCAGGATATTATCATTCGTGGCGGCGAGGTGTGTTCTCGTTGAATGATACTTATTTCGTCCAGTGTCCTGAGTTCCTACTAGAATCTCTTCCCTGTTCAGATTGAGAATGCTCTGACCGCCCACCCTTCTATACGAGAAGTAGCGGCGGTAGGCAGTCCCAGATGCAAAGTATGGCGAGGTCGTTGGGGCATGGGTATTGCTCGAACCAGGCAAGGTGATGTCTAAAGAGGAGGTGCGTCAAGTTGTTCGAGACAACATGAACCCACAGGTACGGATATTGCCAATGTGCCAATTTATCTGCGCTCACATGTGATAGAATGCGCCGGTGTGGGTATGGTTTATTGGGGATGGGAAGGACGCGGAGGAACTACCCAAGACTGCGAGCGGCAAGGTGATGAAGCACGTCTTGCGGGAGTGGAGTGCTAAGTATGTCTGCCGAGATGCCGAATAAGCGTGGGACCACGACAAAAAAGTGGCCTGACGTAAAATAATTATATTACTTAAATAATTCGAGTGGACTTGTTCATCGACCATGTCCGTCTCGAAACGCGTCCGCATCTACTGCTCTGGAAGACTTGGCAGCACACAGGTCAGCCCAGAGCTGTTGGGTGACCTACAAGGGCAAGGTCTACGATGTCACCGCCTTCGTCGCTGATCATCCCGGTGGCGACGACCTCATCCTCAACAACGCCGGCACGAACGTAGAGAACCTCATGAAGGACAAGGATTCGCATGACCATTCGGAATCAGCGTATGAGATGCTAGAGGAATACGTGATCGGCCGTCTGGGTACCGACGCCACGACCGTCAGTGATGGTGCGTCTCCGTACCTGCTTCTTCACAACCTTGCCTCACGTCATCCACAGATTGGGAAGCAACTGACGACTTCCGCCCGGAGGACACCGACTCGGCGGAGGACTTTGCAAAGACTCGATTTCTCAATCTCCGAGAACCTTTGCTTTGGCAAATGTGGAATGCCAACTTCAGGTCTGTTAGATGGACGCTGGTACTGTTGCGTTGTTTTAATGTCGTCTCTAGCAAATCCTATTATTTGAGGCAAGTTCACCAACCTCGGCATTTGAAAGAGTCGGCGCGTCTGTTTGGTCCTACTGTGCTCGAGGTGAGTTCGTGATACTCCTGTCTGATGGTCACACTGACCGCGTACTAGATGTGTACACGTACGGTTTGGTATGTAGTGCCCCTCTTCTGGCTGCCCATCGCGGCAAACCTTTTCTTGCGGTCGATGTTGCAATTCACCATGCCGATACCCACTTTTCGAGATGCACCCCTATTCCCATTATCCGTCCTATCCCACCTATCGGTGGATGCATTCATTAAAACGCTTCCTTGTTTCTTCCTGGGGAACCTCATTTGGACGATGTTGGAGTACGGGATGCATCGCTTCCTCTTTCACATTGACGAATTCTTGCCCGATCATCCCGTTTTCTTGACCCTCCATTTCTTGCTTCATGGTATTCACCATTACATGCCAATGGATCGGTGGGTCGACCTGTTATCCTCCAAATGTCATGTTCACCTTTTTCCTAGTTTGAGACTCGTCATGCCACCGATCTTGTTTGGTGTTCTTCAGGCGCCTTTTACGTGGCTTGCACACGTACTATTCCCGACCGCTGTAGCAAACGGTATCATCTCCGGGTCGTTCACGTTCTGTGAGTGTCAACGCTTGATATCTTGCCTCGCCGTATTTATCCCCACATTATAGACGTCTTGTATGATTGCATGCACTACGCGTGAGTCTACATCGTCCTCCGTTCAAGTTGTCTATACTCACATATTGCAGGCTACATCACACCCGGCTCCCTGCATACATGCGGGAAATGAAGAAATACCATTTGGCGCATCACTACAAGAACTTTGAGCTCGGGTTCGGCGTCACTAGTACGTGTCTGAAGGCCACGATGGCGTTTGATTATCTGACATGTGGGGCAGGCAAGATCTGGGACTATGTCTTCAACACGGTGCTCCCGGTGTAAGCATGGGACTACTAGTGGGGTATCTGAGGACTTGATGTGGACCTTGCTTCGTTTGTTGGCTAGATTATTCTATATAGGACATTAATACGTTTGAGTGTTGGGGCATTGCCGATGGTTTTCAGTTGCGCCTCCCTGGTACCTATCACTGACTTAAACCTGAGAGAGCTGAGCACTTGGAAATACTCGTCAGTATAAATCTAAAAATTGGTAATGATGCATTCAGTAGATAGTTAGGTACAGCCACATTTATCAAGTATTCCTCTGGTCAATGCCAGCGAGCAGGATCAGTGTCGGTGTGGACGAGGCATCCTTGCTTAAGGCCTACAAAATAACCACACTTAGTCCAACGTAAGCCCTTCCAAAATGCCACGAAATGGATGGTTGACATGCAGGATAATTAGGAAGTGGGAAGATGCAGATTATGAACTGGAAGATCCACTATCGGACATCGTCACCTCAGTCGGTGGAGACGGCGACGGCGATCCATTGGGTCTAGGTGCCACCGTCGAGTGCGCTAGTCACTTCATCGTCTTACGATAATCTACTCATTGCGCCATCTCAGTCTCAGGAACATGGACAGCTGAAACGAGTAAGCACTAAGGATGTTGTCGTGTCCTGAGCTGGGTCTAACGGACGCGCAGGGGCCGCTGTCATGTTAAGCTCAAAGTCGTTCGACCCCAAGGCGTTCTTGGCCGCCGTTCATCCCAACGCGACCTACCAAGACTTGGCAACTGGCATATCACGTCTCCAAGCATCCATCGACGCGCGCTCAGAGCAAGTTCGAGTGCTCGTCGAGGACAACTTCGATCGATTCGTCGCCGTGAAGGCATCTACGGGTGGTATGCACTGCCCTGTGTTTCCAGGCTGGTCGTTCGCTCACTAGACATCAGCTCTCTATGCTGAAATGCGGGAAGGACCGTTG
Source organism: Chiua virens (assembly GCA_019787685.1). NCBI lineage: Eukaryota > Fungi > Basidiomycota > Agaricomycetes > Boletales > Boletaceae > Chiua > Chiua virens. The sequence goes on along the minus strand of JAHNUO010000011.1, from coordinate 1,154,149 downwards.
TCTGACGCGAGCGACTTTGGCTCGAAACCGCTCACAGATCATCTGAAACGTAGGCTGACTGCACTTGCAGTGTCTGACCCGGACCTGGCTGATCGTCTTGTCGGGTAGGTTCCGCGGTCAAGGCAAACCAGGTGTTCCTTCCAGTCCTGGAGAACTCTGCCAAGGCTCAGAGACTGCGCACGACACTTTCTGTGTTCGAACGCTCCAAGTTCTTTTTCAGCCTACCGGGATCTCTCGCTGAATTCATCGAAGCGGTCAGTATGAAGCTGGTCCGTTCATGCGTGATAGTCGTGAACCACGATTTTTCTTCACACAGGGCAAGTATGAAGCTGCCTTGAGAACATACAATAAGGGCAAATTTCTTCGGGAGTCTCGGCAAGGCCAATTGTCACCTACCGAGTCCTCTTCCAATGGAAAGCCTGGCGGATCTATGTCGGAGCAGAAACGGATCCTGGACAAAGTTTGGTCGAATGTGGAGAAGGTGATGGCGGAGATGAAATCACTTCTCTTGTCAAAACTACAAGAGCCGGGTCGGAGTGTCGAGGAGCAGGAGAAAACGATCGAGTATGTCATTCATTGTTCTGAAAAACTTGTTCCCCTGATCGTCCGGAAGAATTCTGTTAGAGCTGAACCCGTCGGAAGACCCGATATGGACTTATTTCGATAGCCAACATACCCATGTCATGAAGCAGATCAATGCCTCGTATCGATCCGGTGTCGAGAAAATCAATAGTAGGTGCATTTGTCACTAATAGGGTGTCTGTGCTCATTGTTTGCCTAGATGCGTTGAATCGAAGTTCTATTGAAACGGTTGATCCAGATGGTCTGAACGCCTCACTGAAATCTCAACTACAGTTATGCCTTGCTGCACTTGAGACGAAACAACCTGAAGCAGCGATTGGTGAGTTCTCACATACTTTCCAGTCAAGTTGCTACTCACCAGAATCTCAGCTCAGGGTGGAGGTCACGAAGTTTGGGAGGTCATCTTCGAGATGATTAAAAGCATGTCCGAAACGTTGATCTCTTCACTTCCAAATTTCTGGAAGATTGCTAGAAGCTTTCTAGAGGGAAAGTTCAAGAGGGTATGCTCAATATCTCGCCGTGGGGTGTGATTTAATAACACAAGCTTCAGCCATCTGGCTCACGACGAAGCGCTCAACAGTGCAGCCAAATGGCGCTCGACATCGTGAAGCTCTATGTTTCGCTATTGTCCGAGTTCTTCAATCTTTCGGACGCAGTTGTGATGCAACGGAGTAATAATGACTCGCCACCAAAGCTGCTTCCGAAACACTCCAATTCCTTGACTACCGCGTACTTCCTGATCAAGATCCTCGTTGAGATCCAAGATTGTGCCACTGAGATAATGGGCATGGACACTGTTCCCGAGTCTAGCTCGAATCTTAGGAATTTGATGGAAAGTGCTCGATGGAAATTCGGGGACATCCTTGTCCGCGCTTGGCTACGGGGTGCTCCCTTTGAAGTCTCGTTGCATATGCTGTATGCTAACCAAACGAACAACAGATGCAACGCTATTCCACCTTCTTGAGACGTGGGCACCATCAACGGCAGATCCTTCTATCACGCAATTTATGCCTGTTCTCGATGTGTTCCAGAGGCATCTGACTACATCCGCATTAAAAATTGCCGGAGGGATTGAGTTGTCGTCGACATCCTCGTCATTCCGGACGATACAGAACCAAATCTTGCCTGCGGTCGCGGGAAAGATCACGAAAGCTTTCTTGGACGCGATCTATGCATTCTTAGACGGGTTGATTCATCTGACGTCGCCCGAATGGTGCGTCATCACAGAGGCCTCTGGTCCCGATCAACCATTGTCGTCAAAACCATACGATTTAAATGATGTAGTAAGTACGACTGATCAGGTAGAGATTTAATTGCCTGACGCTTGAACAGGATACCAGACTCCTTCTCATGCTCTCCAACTTTGTGTACCTATCAGGAACCCTGATCCCTAACATGATCTCTCAGCTCGAAAGTATCTTCGGCGTGTCCAACGAGGAAAATCGTAACGTCAGTTTTGGATACTCTATAGCGAAGGAATATTGATGGTCGATCCTTGTAGACGCTCGTCAAAGTGGTGCGAACGTTGGACCAGAGGCTATTCGAATCGTATGTGACACCCAAATCCGGACTGGTGACCAACATACTACGAGCAGGCATTCTGGATCGTGAGATGGACTGGTACGAGACCCCTCAACCAACGGGTAAGCACGAGGTTTGGACTCGCTGAGACGCGCATGACTTGAATCCCAAACAGAAATTCGGCCTTACTATGTTCCGAGCGTCTATGATGCTTGTGGAGATCCATGCACAAGTTAGTCGTGTCTCGGATGGATTGCTCGAGCGTGTACTATACGCGCTCGTCGAGGACGCTGCAGACGAGGCTTTGCATTCGTTCCAGCAGGTCCAACGTTTTGGAATGGGAGGCATGTTGCGGGTATGGATTGCCAGTTTCCTGTCCAAGAACATCCACGATAAGCTTATCATCCATAACAGGCGACGCTTGAAATCGAGTTCATGCATCAAACGCTAGCCCGCTATGTTTCGCCCAGTCGCAACCAAGACGCTCACCGAATTGTACAATAAGATATCCATGGCGTATGCGCGACGCCCCGGGGATGATAATCTTCAGGGACACCTTGACAGTGTGAAAAATATACTAGCCGAAAGCCGGCGGGCGACGAGCATCGAGTTTATGTGTTTCAGGCAGCCCAAGGCAAGGAATACTTCCAAAACGACGAGGGAGACGAGCAGCAAGTCACGGTCAAAAGGGGAGCGTTCTGCGGGACAGAAGCGGTCGGGGGTTTAGGGGAACGATCATTCTATACACGTTGGACGCCGTCCGGCGTCTGCCAGTGGACTCTGTACATATACGTCTCGTAATGCATTTGTGCCTGCCAAGCTTCATGGGGCGCAACTTCTCACTTCACACGCCGGTGACCTCTGCATGATGGCCCGTGCTTGACGGCGAGTCAGTTTGCTACCGTTCAACTGATCGCTAGTGAGCGTCATTGACAAGGTGCTCTCGAAATATTGGCCGATGTATGTAGTGCTCACTGCGGGTTCACGCCAATAATCGGCGAAGGGCTAGAACCGTGACCAAACCTGTCGTACTGCCGTCGGGTACTGATTCATATCACTTGCATCCATCCATCATGAACACCCAGCTCGCACGTTTCGGGGCGCCCAGCAAGTTCATTTCAGGGTAATGCCCTCACTTGTACATACTTTACATATGTATATTTATTCATCGCTTTCGCGCAGCTCGTGGTGATACGTCCAGTCGAACCGGTTTGATTCCGAGCGCCTATTCGGCAGCTGTAAGGCCTTCCACATGTCAAGGACACTCAAGCTCTCACCGCCGTTGTATCGCTAATAATCTTTCTCCTCCCGTTTTCCTTTTGAACCGATGACCACAGCAACCGGTATACAAGTAAAGCTCCCCAGTGGCTCTCGAAGGGAAGCTAATGGGACCCATCAATGGGACGTCTCCGAGTTTGAACACAAAGTACCACCTCCAAGGTAAGGTCAGACCAGTCTAGAGTAGCGCCCGTCGAGGATGTTCAAAACCATTGCGTTTTTCCTTCAAAAGATACCGTCACGCAGCACCGTCAGCACCCTGGCCATGGATGGATTTTAACCAAGACAACGCCCACGTCCGACCGCTGACGCCCAACATTGAGCTTCCATGGAGCCAATACCCTCAGAGTCATTTCGGGAATTGGACCCCAGACCAAGTCGGACGCTGCAAGATGCTCACGATCTGCCAGGATCAAAACGAGTGTCGAATACACAACGTGGATGTTTTCTGGGGCGGAAAGTTTTACAAGCCCGAGTCTGAGCCCGAGCCACGGGTCGTATATGGGGATTCTGAGAGAGGGAGGGAATTTTGGGACGAACTACAGACAGGTGTGAGTAGGTTCTACACGACCGTTGTTGACACAGGTCTGAGATACTCTCGGTAGCTGGACGAGAAATTGCGACTGCGGGCCCTTTTCATCGAGGACATGAATATGAACGTGTTGCAGATGCTGGGTGCAAAGTGTGTTTTCTTCGTAGTGAACGTCTGATGTGTCCTCATGGTTCCCAGGTACGATATCGAACCCTTTTTCTTTGCCTCCTCTGCAAACTGGATTCCATCTCGATATCAAGAGAACCCACATCACGCCCAAGGGGATCGTGCGTAATTCCTAGGGATGCCACGTTCCCATCTGGCTCACGTCTTTTTAGATATCACCGTCGTTCTCCCCTTTATTCGTACGGTCAACAATCGGCAAGAGGCCAACAGCCCTACTCCATCAAGCGATACCCAGTACACAGAAAAAGGAGATTCTGGAGATTCTATACAGGCTATTACAGGTAGTGTCGCCACTGATTTCCACATCGACAATCTCTCACTTTGGGTCAGACGAGAAGCAGATCATTGATACCCAGGCGCCTCTCATTCTCTCAGGTATGTGGGGGAATTACAATATATCCTGTGCGCCCCGACTGACGGATTGCTCAGATAAAAAGATCTTGCTGCAAGATTTACTCGCAATACACATGGTTCGCAATACGGGAACGAACATCATTATATCATACCACCACCGTTCGGATTTTCAAAAGACGACCGCGAAACGCCTCCGATCTCTTGTGCAAAGGACAGGAGACAGTGTGTATTGGTCGAAACTGTATGACAAGTCAAAGGACCCAACGCTCGTATTTCTCGCTATTCTCTGGTACGCATTGTATGCGTGGGATGAGGCTCTTGAGGTCCTTTATGCACATCTAAGCGAGACGCTCGTAAGACGGTGATTCCTCGACACTTTTAGTCTGCTTATTGTTTTACAGGAAGCAAGGGATATCACGAAGAACCTCAACAAATCCGATGACGACCTGATGGAAGATAACAAGGATGGTTCGATGCATCTCGATCACGCGCGAGAGCTGCACAAGCTGCAAGCTCACATGTTGTACTACCAGCAACTTTTGCGTGACTTTGAAAAATCGGTTGAATTTGTTAAAAAGACGGTTAATCCGGCGATGGACGATCCATCGATTACAGAAGACGAACGACAGAAATCCAAACAGTTACTGGAACAGGAAGCAGTTCACTTGTTGTCTGAGATCCAACGGCTGGAAAAACAGAGGTCGATACAGTCAGATCGGTTGAAAAACGCATCCCAACTGGTTCATCTTTTGCCGTATTCTCCGATCGTATGTCTTGCTGATTGATTGTGACCAGGCCTACTCGACGGTCAACATTGAAGACAGTAGAAGTATGCAAAAATTGACCAAAGCAACGATGAAGGACTCTGCCGCCATGAAACAGGTGAGTGATGTTGCTGTCCATCGCTTTACACTGCTTACGGTCGTCGAACGGCCACCAGATATCGTATCTCACGATGATATTCCTGCCTGCAAGTTACCTTTCAGTGAGTCGTGTGGCAAATCACGGCCGATGATGACTTACGTTGATACCAACATAGAGCGTGTTTGGTATGAACGTTGCAGAGATCAATCCTGGCACTCTCGAGACCTTGGCCAATTATGTCGCGAGTACCATCATTTTAACGGCGATCACTGCTTGGGTCATGGTCGCCCTGCAGGACGACAGTTGCTTCCACAATGGTGGACGAACATCGCGAGATGTCATGAAACGTATTGCTTGGCCTGTAGTCTTCATCTACGATAAGATGTTGAAGAAGGACAGGTCTGGGGATGCCTCTCACCTAGAACGGTGATTGTTTGCTGCGCCCACTATCGGATATCGGGCGGGAATCGACGTGCGTATATATCACTGGAGATATATGTTCTTTTTGGATATAAGAGGGCATGAGGATGCCATACTATTTACGTGCATACATGACTTGGTGTGAACTCTTGTGGACTCGTCTAGCTATAGAGAATCGCATGTTTTACTGCTTCCATGTATTTGGTGAAGAAACCGATCGTACTTGTATGTACATATGTACAGTCATCTACTGTCATTTTGCGTTTGCGCCATAGTCTAAATTTGCATGCGTTCTTACACCACAACAATTCCAAGTATGTCTGATTAGATGTCACGGTACCCTTTAAACACATGTAAATAGTTGTCTAACATTGTATGGACCCCATCGAGAGGGATGTGTGGAAATGGCTGCTCAGGTAGTGTTTGAGCTACTATCGTATACTACTGGCAACCCAGACCATATCAACATCAATCTGTATCTAGCCGATTATCTTTGAGTATTATCAATCTTTGATTCCGCTCCGGCCCATCAGACACATTACAATATTGTCATCCATGTCCTCACCGCTCTGGTCCATTCCCACCATCCACCATCGGCTTCTCTGTTTTTTCCTGCTTCGCCTCTTTACTCCCGGCTGAATGCCTGTCAAAGCAGGGTGTTTCCACCGAAGACGCCGATGTTCTTGTTTCGCCAAATCCCGCTCGACTTCCCAGGCCATCACCTGCCCCTTGTCGCCATGCTCTGCTTTGCTCCAGCCGGCCTTGCTCCGCAACCTTCTGTGTCCCGGCTGACTCTAATATCCTTGTATCCGAGTTTGGCTTTCCAGCATTGCAAATGGCTCGCATGCTCTGCCTTTCAAATTTTCATCTTCCGAGTCGGGCCTTGATGTCTCCTATACTCCATTTATTAGCACAAAAGACATCTTTCACTGGCATGCTCGTGGCAAAGCAATACAGTACATTTCGCCAAGATCCATATGTGAAACAGATATTTCATGGTTACCTCTGTCTACTGGGTCTCCAAGAACCCAAAAAATTGATTCATGTTCAAACTCGAGTCATAAATAGCAAATCACCTACATTCTACATCAAGAACAGTGGATTGCACGAGATCCATCAACCATTGTATGTCAGGTTATGCTGTATCCAATGCATAGTAGCATATCCTAATGAAAAACCAAGTGTGGGGTTGTACAGTAGAATGCCTCATTTTGTGGTCGTGGCACAATTTGTCAAATGGCGGTCGTGGCGCAAATGACAGTAGCGGCAAAAACCTTCCAAAAGGAAGGTTTTTCGAGTGAGTTTTTTTCCCACGATTACAAGGCAAGGTAAGTAATTTCAACATCGCCGACGGTGAGCGAACTTATTGCCGATGACAAACCGGTTGTTCCAGTACTTCAAGCTTCAAGCTCAAGTCCGAGTCGGAAATCGGACGCGAACAAATCGTGACATCATGATGTATTTGGGACAGCAGCTACCCGAATGAAGCAGCTTCCCAAGTTTCTCTTGATGATGGACAGCGTGATACGGTAACCGAATCGATACGTGGCATTGGAGTGGTGCGCTGGTAGCCGGTGATCCGGGGGTCATCCGACTATGTAACGATATGGTCCTAACGCGTATGAGCTTCTAGCCTCAAGTACCCCATGAATCCAACGGGGCAACCGAAGAATCATATTTACTTCCTCCCTTTCAGGACTCCACTGCGTCGGGTCCCCCGTGCAGCAGGTCACGACTCGAGAATGTCTGCAGATCACATCCAGGTTTTGTCCGACCCCTCACGAATGGACTTGGAAAAACGTAGTTCCAATAACTCGGACATTGAACGCCAGGAAGCAAATAACACTCATGTTGGCAAGAACACACCTCTACGATTCTTGCATCGCGTCACGGCCCTTTTGGGCCGCTACGGCGTAGAAACACATGGGTGCGTTCTCTTCGCTGACGATCGAGCTTTGCTGCGCAGCTTTGCTCAACGCCACAATGTGATCGTATCAGAATCGCGCCCATTCCGGTGGCGGAACGAGTTGAGACACGATGGTACCAAATGTTTTTTGTTTGGTTCTCGGCCAACCTGAATGTCCTTGCGTACGTGTTATCTGCGGATCGGGAACGCGCAGCTCGGAGAATTGGTTATGATTGATGAATTGATAATGGTTGTCACTTGGCAGCTTCGGTACGGGAACCGCAGGTCCTGCATTCTACTCGTTGGGTGTTCGCGATTCGATTTTGATCCTCCTCGTGGTTGACATCATGTGGGATAAGTTCTAGTTGCGTCCGCCTCATAATGCTTACTGATATATGGAAACGATAGATGTTGTGCGTGCCCAGCATTCTTGTGAGTACATGTGTCCTCATATTGTCCATAGGTCTGTTCTGATCCTGTATGTAGTGCCGTGTATGGACCAAAGTTAGGGATGCGTGCGATGGTGCAGGCACGCTACTCGTGGGGGTATGTGTCAATGAACGGTCTGCGTAACCGTGGTAGCCGATGACGTGTTTCAAGATACTATGGGTCCATCATACCGAGTGCCCTGAACGTCTTTTCGTTGCAGGGATTCCTGGTTCTGAACTGCATCATCGGAGGGCAGACGTTGGCGAGTGTGAGCCCACATCTGAATGATACCCTAGGTATCGTGATTATCAGCGTCATCTCCCTTGTGGTCCGTAAGATTCGGTGTCATGGATTCGCCCTGTGTACTGAACACGTCTGTAGGTGACCTTCTTTGGCTATCGGTTCCTTCATTGGTAAGAGTTCCAACGTCGCTACTCGAGATTTTTGGTCAAGGTTGTCCACAGGTATGAGAGTATCGCATGGGTACCGAACGTCGTGGTTTTCATTGCCATGATGGCGCTTGGGTACCCACAGTTGCATGCCAACCTATACGTGCCGGTTCCCGCTCCTACTGCAAGTACGGTCATGTCCTTTGCGTCTACTATTGCCGCAAGTGTGGTCAGCTGGTGCACAATGACGCCCGATTACGGCGTGTACCATAGTCCTGCTGCATCATCGTATGTCGCAGCCTGTCTTGATTTATAGTCATCCAGACTGACATGGACGTGCAGCACGAGGGTTTTCCTTTACACGTACCTCGGTTTCCTAGTCCCAAGTGTGAGGGGTTCCTGCGCCACTTGAGGCTTTCTATAGCTTATATCCACTACTAGGTCACTGGTCACTTTCTTGGGGCTGCCTTTGCGGCGGCGGCTCCCAGTGTCCCAGTGTGGAATGCTGCTTTCCAAAACAGCACGTCCGTTGGAGGCTTGCTCTACGGAGTCTTGACCCCTCTAGGTGGCTTCGGAAAGTTTCTCGCCGTGCTCGCTGCGTTGAGCGTCCCTAGCGCTTGTGCACCGACGATGTACACATTTAGCACGAGTCTCATGTCCGTTGCGCATTGGTTCTCCCTCGTACCACGTTGGGTGTATATCCTCATCTCTGAAGGCATGTACGTCGCGCGTTTTCCTTGTCTAGCGGACGATAGTATCCATAACTTGTTTAAACTGTGTTTTGTAGCTTGATTCCTGTCGCTATCAGTCTGCGCCCAAAAATTTTACGCCACGTTCGTCGACATACTCAGTGAGCCGCCAGATCCCATATCGTCGACCCATCCCATAATCTGACTCTCTTGGCAGGCATGATCGGGTATTGGAGTATGGCCTTTGCGGGTATCGTTTTAACGGAGCATTTCCTCTTCCGTCGCGCGTCGTTTAGCGAGGAAGCCTACCTGATTGCGGAGTGGGACGCACCAAAGTTGCTTCCACGAAGTACGCCAGCGGTGTTGGCGTTCATATGTGCGTTTGGCGCGCTTGGTACCATTCATGTCGCAAGCATGGTACGTGGGACCGGTGGCGAAAGATGGGTCGGGGGATTGTGGTATCTATGTGGCGTTCGTGGTGTCGGTCTTGTGCTATGCGGTGTTGAGGGGCCTGGAGAAGTGGTGGGATAGAGGGCAGCAGAGGAGGGGCTCCAGGCGTAGGACGGCCGGCGGATAAAGGTCAGCTCCATTCTATATTTTGCCAAACAAAGTCTCAGCAAGTCAGACTCAGAGGGCCAGTTTTGCACAATTATCATCGGGTCGGTTCTCGATCACGCTAAATTGAACTTGAAGCTTGAGTGTTTTTGTAATCCTACTCCGCGATGGGTGCTTGCTGTGTAAAGTTGATGCTATTTTTAAGGCCCTCACGGCCGATAAATCGCCCAGGTTCATCCCGATCGTAATGATGAGTTAAACGACGCTAGACTCTTTCTACAAGCTATCAGGCATCTAATCGTGCAAAATTGGCGTGTTAATCAATATGGATTTGAATGCACTATCTATGTGTATACCAAGTGCACAGGTGGCTTTGCCATCAGGATGCCTCAGTCTGCACGACTCAGGACCACAACGGTGGCAGTGATGAGTCTTAGATCATGTGACTGACGTGTGTCCTTAATCAGAGGTCCTCTTCGGAAGACAACCAGTAGCCTGAGAGGCAAGATTGGATCCTACTACAGTCAACACTATAGCACGTACTTATTCAGTCAGTGTCCTATCATTTAGCTTCATCTCTCTTTCTGATGACTTTGCTCTCGTACCAGCAACTTGAAGAAACACTGGCAGCGTGTGTCACTCCCGCTGAAGGGCAGCTGACGAGTGACCAAGGTCTTGTCTCAACTGGAATGACTATAAAATGATGAGCGGCAAGCTCCAAGGCACGTTACCTGGTGATCGAAGCCCGTCATATTCATCTGACCTGTCATGCGTGTTAGATAACTGTTGCTGTGGGTAATTATTTTAACTTTAGCCGTATCATCGCCACTGTACAGCGTACACCACACATCAATCATTCTGGACTACGTTTGCTTGGGGTTATCCATATCCTTGCAGACAGGACTGACTAGACGATCTGAAACGTGAAACCACTTCTTGCCGTCAGTTCTGAGTGATTCGCATGGATAGACGAATTGACCAGGCTCTTCGTCGCGATCACACTTGCGGGACGGCACGCAACATACGTATTTGCCTTGCTCTACGAGCCGGAGCGACGCGTCCGTCATTTAGTGACTTATTTTGATCTTGCCAGATCACATCAACTGGTGGGTTGGTCTAGAGGCCGGCCGGCCCGGGGTCCAAGTGATAAGTAAAATGCTTCAGATAACGAGATCGGCGATTTGGTGAGATGCCACGTCGATGACATGTCTGTCCGACCACGCTGATCGGTTTTCTTTGTTGTGGTGTATGTAATTAAAACAGCGCTAGCCTCTGTATGATATCGAAGTGTATGTGGCTAGAATAGTCTGAAAGTAATGCGAGGATTGTCTTGGTATGGTACAATTGCTTATCACGAGCGTGGAGAAGGATAAATAGATGCAACGCGACGGGGTGGTCCGGAAATGAGCTAGCCATCATCTCCTGACTGATACATATATGGAAAATCAATCCCGTTGTCTTGACCGCCTACCGGTCCGGTTGAACATGGCAGCGGCGTCCAGAATGCGCTTCAAGTGAGCCATAAGGTCCTTGGCAAGAAAGACGCTACCATTGTCCGGCTCGTAGCGGACGGCATGGTCATCGAGGGGTTCAAGCACCCTAAGTTCAAGGGGATGAACGCGTGCCGAGTGGGAATAGCGGAACATAGGACACGAATTCGTGCCGGAAAACGTCAATGTCTAGCAAAGGGGCTCCTGAGGCGTCTGCGCCAGTCTGACTGACTACTTCAAGTACGGGAGGACTCAGCGTCGGAGGTGTGCGGGACTTGGGATTCTGACACGAGACTCACGTTGGACGAGACATATATTGCCTTGTAGCTTTGCAAACGCAAACGTGGGGTGAATCTGCTCAATGTCAAAGTGTTTTGACAGCACAGCGGGAGTGGGAGAAAAAGAGACGGATGGAGTGGTCATTTTTTAGAGTAGCGGGGTGACTCGATGAAAGGCCGAAGTCCAGAGGACTTTAAATAGGGATCATCTACGTCTCAGTACAGCCTCGGATGTCGGATATCGGGTCGATAAAGGGGGAGAAGACCAGCGCTTTTCCGCTGATTAATCATATAAGCAGTCTAGATCCGTAAAAGTAGTTCTTTCCATTCCGATACTGGGGTGATTTGTGGCCAGCGAATATTACCTCCGATAACATGTATCTAATGCGAGTCTCACACCATCACACTGGTAAGTTTAGCGGTCAGAGTTGGCAGGTCCTTTTGTCTCTTGCTTGACCAAGATTGCATTGCACTGCAGCCACGAGGTTCGTGCGATAGTATACCGAATTCAGACACTCACGCCGCCAAACTACGACCAAACATGCGTTCGCGGTGCGTCATCGCGGACCATCGTCTGTCACGCCATATTGTTCACCATCTGCCGCATCCGCATTGCACGGACATCAGAAGGGCTGTGTGTTTCATGGGCTCGCCCTGCCCAGAAAACGAGGCGAACGGTACGAACAGCATTTGGTCTTGGACTATCTTGGTTAGATTCGAACCACTCCCGCCTTATTCCCACTTGCCCTTCATTTGATTCGGGGATGACTCACCGAGTGCTGAGGCCGAAGCCTGACTGACTCATAATATTAGTACGCGAGTGAGAACTTTCTTCGGTAGCGTGGTTCAGGAATAGTTACTGTAATCGCGGGGATAGACTTATCGATCGATCGTATGGTGAACGGGCGACCTGAACGAGAAAAAAAAGCCGTCCAGCCACTGCAGCGGTCCGAATGAGTCATGGGACTAGAGATTGGAGTGGAGCCTGAGGATTGAGGATCGATCATAAGCTCAAGGGATTGTGGTCTTGGCAGATTCCCCGCAGAATTGATGGAATAAACCTGCTCGGTTCCTCTGTCTGGATGGCGACAAGTCAGTACGCATGGCAGATTGGTGAAACAGCGCCCAATTTGTCCGGTGTGATCGTGCGGCGATTCGTGCCAGATAATGTGATGGTGTCATAATTGTGGCTTGCGGAGGTTTGCCACCAACCACTTGCCAACTACTGATTTTTGGGGATACATACAAGTATCTCCTTTTGTTAAGTAACTCGTGTTGAGTGGCTGAACGCTAGCGTTATTGGAGAAGCCGCTTGGAGCTGTACCGCTGGATGCACGTCCAACTGGATCATCGGGTAAGACTGCTTCCTGTCATTGGTTTAGCGGAGTCCGAGTCTCGCAAGTCCGAGAAGGACGAAACCCCGATTGTCAATTCCAGATTCCCTAATTGAATGGGTTATCTCATCTCCGCGCAGGACATCGAGCTCGAGTAGGTGCTCAGGCTGTCGTGTTTTCAGAACCATGGTGCCAACAACGGTACAGCACGCCAGGTGCAAACATGTACCACACTCGACTGACCAGTTCGACCGCCATTCCCAATTTCAAGTTCACAAGTATCGTCCTTGAACATACTGTTTATCCCACTGTTACTCATTTATACAGTTACAGATACTTTATCAAATACTTCCAAAGACGGGCAATATAATATCCCGGAGATAATAGAAACAAGGTTGGCTCGTCAATAATGGCCATCATCGAAATATCGAATAAGTCAGCGATGGACGTGTGAGTGATCTTAGCCTCTTAGGTCCTAGGATGCCGCCAAATAAATACGGGGCGTTGGGAGAGTCCTGACAGACTGAATGAATAACCTCGGTTCGTGTGCCACTACTATCAGCGACGGCGTCTGTCCAGATAACGACTAGTTAGCACACGGACAGATTCCTACATGGAGTACCCTCAAGTCATGTGGCGCCAAATGGTTTCCACGTGACGATACGCTTTGCCACGAAGGACGCCTTCGACTTTTTAGGCCACACGGGGGTCTGCAAGGCCTCTCCCCTATTGTGTCAGTGTGTTCTTGCTGGGTTTCTATTCACATCGAGTTCATTTCTGGCAGTTTCCTTGATGGCGCATGTCCAATTGGATCGATAAGACCAGGCATCCAAGTTTACAATTTCCCAGTTAGCGATCAAAATTGCTCCGTTCATATTCACAGGGCCAACTTTCAATCGCAACATATTGTCCAGGTCGTTGAGACAGACGGACTTTTTGGCCTGTCAAATTTTCGATCGTCCCTGCTTAGGCACCTCTTGACTCGGAAGATTCTGTGTTCTTTTAGACGTGCTAAGATCAAGGCTCGTGACACATTCCAAGTGACAGCAAGGTGTGATGATCGTCCTACGTGTAAACCGTCTTCTCTCTATGACTATTCACCCAGAAATTGGAGTTGAACGCATATATCCTATACCTTTTAACCTCGTCCGAAGATCTTTCATTCAGAAACATCAAATCCTCAGATAAACTCTCGCCCTACGTACTACCAAGTACACACCTCCAGAAACAGTAGACTTCCCGGAGGCATTAAGCATCAGTTGACCCGTTGGTTCACATGTGGTCCTGATTCGAGCGAACACCCTCATCCTCGTAGATATATGCACAGACGAACGATCTATAAGCTGTATATAAACCACGCACTACGATCCCCAAGACCTTCTGGTTCATTTTCCTTGGTCATCCTCTCCCTCCTTTCTGCTTTCAACTGGTTCTCTCGTGATAGGTAAATCAAGTTCGCCGTCGACAAGACCACCATAAAAGTGGACATGACGATGAACGTGATTGTTGCTGACGTGTAGTTGGGGGCGGGGGATAGGGATCCAAAGAGCCAGGTGGCGAGGATACCGCCAGCTTGCGTCATGATGAAGGCAGCTGCAATAGCGGTCGCGCGTCGGGTGTGCGGTGCGCTGTTATTCGCCAACCATGTAATCAAGGCAGGCGCAGCACAATATGCCCCAGAGATGGAAAAGAAGAGAGATCCATAGCGTATGTGGTTTGACGTGCTCGCTGTACGCGGGCCTATCAGTCAGCATGCACCCTTCTCTGGTGGGTTTCAAACACACCGTAGAACATGCTGAAACCAATGACCACTTGAACCGAGAAGAATATCGCAGTGTATCCACGCCACTGGTAGCGGTCCGATATGATGGCCGATACGATGGACACTTGAAGCGATATGAATGAACGTCAGAGTACTCGTTGTCGAAATGATACGCACAAACAAAAGTGACCGCGAATGGAGGAACGCTCATGAGCTGGGCTTGGTTACCCGCATACCCGAGACTAGCCACGATCGTCGGCTCGAAGCTATCGTCACCGATGTGAGCATCCGAAAGCGAGGCGAACAGGACTGAGCTCACAAAGCCAGGCCAAACAGTATCGTTCCTGAACAGGACAAGCATTAATGGAGGTGAAACCGGGAATGAATGCGCGTTACCACTGAGGAAGAAGACAACACAGAGAAGTAATACGTGTGGTGACTTGGCCGACCTAACGACTTCCGTCCAATTAAAGCTATCCTTGTCGTTATCCTCCGAAACAGAACCGACGTGTTTCAAGGTCGAAACGATGTACGCGCGTTCTTTCTCCGTCAAGAAACGCGCCGTTTCCGGTGAACGAGGAAGGAGGAAGAAAGATATTGCACCAAACAAAAAGGTAAGTATGCCTTCCTGTCCAGATCAAGGTGTGTCATTCCACGCTTGAGTCTGTTTGTGCACAGCATACCACGATAAATATCCAGGCCCAGCCGGGTTTGCCACCCTTGCCATTCATCAACCCGATGGCGGCCGCAAGTAAACCAGAGAAAGCGCCAGACAAGGACGATGCTGCATAGAAGGCTGCAACCCTGTGACAACGTCAGATGATGATTACTAAGCAAGGCTCACTGGTACACACCGTAATTGGAGCCTCTTACGGGGATAGAAGAATGAAAGATACAAAACAATTCCAGGAAAGAGACCACCTGCGCAATTTTGATGAACGGGGAAAACGATATTCTAGAATTCCCGAACCTTCAAGTAGCCCCAGAAAGAACCGACAGGCTAATAATCCAGAATAGTTGGTGACCACACCTTTAATTCCTATCAGCCAATGCTTGACGTCGAGACGACATCAGTTACTCGCCTTGAGAGGCAGCAACAACGCCCCACAGTGTGACCATGGCAGGCAACATGATATTAGGTCCTACATGCTGAGCATCGAAACGTACGATGGAAACTGACTCCTCAATCGATCATCGATCAAATTAGGACTCACCTTCAACAATAAGGTGGCTGGAAACTCAGCAGCAATATACGGACTGAGGCATGGTCAGATAATTCCTGACGACCGCGAAGTGTACTGCGTACACGTAAGTTACAGTGAGAGCCACCGAGTACTGTAAATAATGGATTATTCAGTGGCAGGAAGTACCGATCACCCAGGACCTTCGAACACACCTGATAATTTGACATCGCCAACGACGTTTGCAAGCCCACCAAGCGAGCATTCCCGATGTTGGTCCTGTCCTGTGCAGTACATCGTCATCGTCATCGTTCAGTACTTTCGCAAAGCATCCCCTATAGGAGATCGCGACATCGAATGTCACTTGGACATACCAAAAACGCGAGTAAAAAGAAACCAGTGCATAACGGGAGGATCCATCGATCGAGTTTTCTCCAGACGACGGCCTCCAAGTCAGCACGTTCGCTCGACGACCATTCGAAACTTGAGTCAGGCCCGAGCTCATCGAGATCCTTGATATCTTGTGATGCCATTGCTATACTCGCTTCTGGCTAGAGAGGTCAGAGATACAACCCACCAGACATCACAGACGCACGCTCACCCTCAGGTCGTTTTAAGAGACAGCAAATTGGTCAACCGGCTACTTAGAGTATAGCAGGCTTCGACGGATCGGGCGTGGTGACGAGAACATCCATTCAAGCTCTTAGTTACCTCGTCCCAGCAAGTTCATTGGTCAATTATCCTGACATCTGCTACTAGTATCAGTGGAGGTTCGTTTCGCACTGCATTACGATCAAAGCTGTGATAATTCAATGGAGACGCGCCGCACACCTGACACAATATCGCAACTTGATGACGCAGCATTGTGTCTTCGAGTTCCTCGGAAGAAATAGAAGTATCTTGGCATGCGTTTCAGCGGTAGCTGCAAGCGCATATGTATGTTAGATGGTCCAACAATCTCTCAGGCAGGCAAACAAGCATTGTCGCATGCCACCAAGTACTAGTAAGCGAACAAAAATAATAACCTTTCATGGCTATGCTATCATCCCACGCGCTTTACTGCCAACGTCCGGTCAGATCAAGCACCAGTTGTTGCACCATGTCGTCCAGTAGCAACATAGATTCGAGTCAAGGTCTCCCTCCACTGGTTTCAGACGGTGTGAACGCTTCGTTCGCTTCTATAACTATCGATGCACCACGCGACGTTGTGTGGCGAGTCTTGATGGACTGGGGGTCATATCACGAATGGTGAGTTCGAGCAGAAGTTCATTATCAAACTAACATTCGTTGATTATTCCAGGAACCCGACAATGTGTGTGCTAGATTACTGCTTTTGAGTCGTAATTGCAACGTGGCTGATTGTGGCTTCACTTGACGTTTGTTGGTTACATTGTCGGTGGGCCAACTGCGGCGCAGTCGAAATCTGTACCTCACTAACCCGTTAAAGCAGCCAGCCTCTGAGCAGGTTCCTCGCGTTGGCTCGCACTTGGTCGTTTATCCTATACACATTCCGCCCTCGTTTGATCATCCGAAGTTGCTCCCCGCAATTACCGCCTTCGCTGTCATCACTGCCTTCGATCCTGACAATTACCGCTTGGCATGGGAGAGCAGTCTCCTATCCGTCTTGGGTCTTTTCTGCTGTGCGATGGCAGGCATTAACCGAGGTGGTGGAGGATGGTAAAAAGAAGACGCGATATGAAACCGTTGAAGCGCTAGGTGGGTTTATGACATACTTGGTTAAGCTAGTGCTTGCGAGCGAACTACGAAAGGGAATCACGGCAATGATGGAGGCTCTGAAGAAGAGATCAGAGGAACAGACTGCATCATGTTCATGTCATCTCCAGGAACCCGTCGACGTATGTGCAAAATCATAACGGCAATGTATTTGATTATGGATTATGACTCTTCAACGGCTGGCGGTACATTGTCCAATCGATAGTAGGACGCAGTCGAACCAAGTACCTCACTCTTGCCTCACTCAAACTAATTTGTCCAAGCCTCCTCTGAGCAGGCAAGTCCTCCATATCGACGTCTATGTATGCAGTCATTTATCTTAAGGGGCACATCCAACTTCACTCGACCCCCGGAGTCCGGCTATGTCCGAATCCGGGGTTATCATCAACTCCGATGCCGACATTTACCACTATGCATGGGAGTCAACGGCTCTCTATCTTGGCTTTTCTCTGCACTACGATGGCAGGGATTGCTTGAGACAAGTCGTGGAAGACAATGAAACTACAGCGCTTGTTATCAAGCTGCTTCTCGGAAGCTGGCTACGAGGGGGATTTGCGGCGATCGCCGTGGCGGAGGTCTGAAAGAGGTTGGAGGAGCAACATCGTGTTCATGACACATGTAAGTACCCTGCCGTGTGAAGCATCAATGCATCACGTATGTAAGGAGCTACCATAATAATAAATACATTCCGTCACGTCCCAGCATGATCGGCTAAAGCGCAATCCATATCCTGATCATTTCAGCAAGCCATATGTATGTTTGTACATCACACTCCCAAGATCTCCCAGCCGAGTCGACGATCTGAACTTACAGGCTGTATATGAACCATGCACTGCGGTCTCCGAGGTTACTCGGTTCGTCATCCCTCCGTGTTACCTTTCTCCTTTCTTCTTTCAGCTTGTTTTGTCGCCATAGGTATACCCAGTTGACCATCGAGAAGACCACCAAACCAATGGACATAGACAACAGTGTGATTGTCGCGCTCGTGTAATGGGGGGCCGGAGATAGGAATCCGAGCAGCCAGGTGGAAAGAATACCACCTAGCTGGGTCGCCACGTTATTCGCAGCCACAGCGGTAGCCCGTCGGGTTTGTGGCGCGCAGTTGTTCGCTAGCCACGTTAACACTACGGGCATCGCGCCCATCGCTCCGCCGCAGGAGAAGAAAAGTGACGCATAACGGACGTGGTTCGAGTTACTCGCTGTGCAGGGACGTATGTCAAACAGTTATCTCTTCATAAGAGTAGGTATAACGTACCGTAAAACATGCTCCAACCGATCACCCCCAGAAGAGCAGAGAACATCAACGAGAATCCGCGACATTGATAGTGATCCGATATGACGGCCACAATAAGGGATACTTCGAGTAATATATTAATGAACATGAATGAATTCATTGTCGAAATACACACCAACGAAGGTAGTCGCGAACGGGGGCGTGCTCATAAGCTGGGCTCGGTTTCCTTCATATCCGAGAGTAGCAACGATCGATGGTTCGAAGCTGGCGGCAGTGACATTAACCGTGGAGAGAGGCATCAACAAAGTCGAGCTTACAATGCAACTCCATACAATACCGTGCCTAAAGGTACCATTGTCAGACACGATGAAGCTCAAAGGACAGAACGTATTCACCTGCGAAAAATGCAATGATGGTCATGAGCCATACATGCGGGGATTTGGCCGATCTGACGACTTCACTCCAGCTGAAGTTGTCCTTGTCTTCGTCCTCTGACACAGAACCGGCGCTCTTCAGAGTGGAAAGGACGTATTCACGTTCTTTACCCGTCAAGAAACGTGCCCTCTCGGCTGAACCAGGAAGGAAGAAAAAGGCGACCACACCAAAGGCGATGGTCAATACCCCTTCCTGACATGGCAAATGAGCATGACTTCATAAGCGGGCCGGTTCAACGTACAAGAATGAAGATCCACGCCCAACCTGGCCGGCCGCCGACTCCATTCATTTGATCGATGGCCGCCGACAGCAAGCCAGCAAATGCGCCGATGAAATTCCCTGATACATAAAAACCAGAAACACTAGGAAGGACGTCAGCTAACGTACTGCGAGACTATGTTAGTGCATACCGTTTCTGCAGCATCTTCCGAGGATAGAAGAACGAAAGATAGAGAACGAGCCCGGGAGTAAGGCCACCTGTCCTCGATATGAATGAAAAAAGAATGGTGTTTCCAGAATATTCAAACCTTCAAACAGCCCCAGGAAGAATCGGCATGCCAACAGCCCGGAGTAACCCTTGACAAGACCTTGAATTTCCTGTGAGTGGATACTTGATACCAAGAGGTGATTTCCCACCTTGTGAAGCAGCAGCCAAACCCCACAATACGACCATAGAGGGAAGCAGAATGTTAGGTCCAGCAAGCTGTAATCTCGATGTATATGATTTGTCCATCAAAAATCACATTGTGGTTTACCTTCAAGACGATAGAGAATATGAACCCGCTGAAAATGAATGGGCTGGTGCATAATGAGGTGATGCCGAAGACCTCAAGTACGCGCACACATACATGTAAGTCACCGTCAGTGCGACGGTATACTGTGAGTTGATGAGCGGGGAAGAGAACTATTCGAAGCGTCCAACGAACCTGATAATTCGATAACCCCAATGTGTGTTGGAGGCCGACAATACGCGCATTCGCGATGTTGGTCCTGTCCTATACATCATCCGTCATTCAAATGTACTGATCACCAAAGCTCAGAAGCATACCATAGCACAAAGCAGAAAGAAGCCAGTGCATAGCGGAAGGATCCACCTATCCATCTTCTTCCAGACAATGCGATCTAGTGCAGCATCATCTCCTTGCAGCGATTCTACCTCCTTCAAGTTGAGCTCTTTGAGGTCATTCACGTCATGTGAAGCCTGAGTGGGAGAGTAGAGGGAGGCCTCAGATTTGGTCATTTTTACGCTGCAGAAGAGGGGTGAATTCTTGAAGTGTATATGTACCCACCATATGGACCCCTGTCAACGTCAGGGATGGGGCAATATGTCCAGAAAAACAACTTCACACAGGTGACATGAGAGCTGACCTTGATATGATATCAGTTAGCCAAGCGATTAGCTCACACACAGTCTGGTCCGTCCATAACAGCAATGTGCCACAGCCTCGAAGACGTAATATGCAGCTCTGTAATACTGTCGCTTCCGCGTAAACCGCACATACCTATCATTTCCGTGGCTCCTCGTGGAGGGGCGCCACCCAGGGGCACCTCGTTATGACTGGTACTTGACGCCAAGTTGTGAGAGCCGGGTGATAGCACTGGCAGGGTCTGCTTCCTCGACATCCCGGTGACCCGAAGAGGTTGAATACATAATAATGCGGCCAAGTTCAATGCCGTTTCCAAGTCAGGTCCACAATGACAGATTATGTTGTTGCATAGGCTCGGCCCTGAATAATTCTGAGTTTCGAGCCGAGTAAAATGTCAAAAATTTGATCACGGGAATTTCCCCGGGCCGGAGGCATTGTACTTGGAACTCGAACTTGGAGTCGATCCATCTTGATAGCACGGGATTGCGGCACCGTTGGATTCATTCCATACTGCGGCCCATAACCTGTTGGTATCTGAGCTGTTGGGACCTCGTAGGAAGGTCCATCTCCATCAATTTCACGAGCAATGCTATGATTCATGAAAATATGGACCGCTTTTTGAAATTCAGGAGTAGGCGACATATGGATTACCAAGTGAATATCGTCTCTTGGTGCCATGATACTCTCAGTCCAGTCTGCAACTGACGAAAATAACATCAATGACTTGGCTTTTTAAAGTAATAGCGGTCTTCGAAGGAATAATAATAAATCTCACAGGGCTGCTGAGGCGATGAGGTAAGCACCAAAGGGGTGCGATCAGTCGCAGCGGTGTACATGACTTTTCAGTGATATATTGATTCACCTTCACCTTTCATGTATCACGCCCTGGTATAAGAAGTAGATGAAGATCTTTGGGCTCTCACGTAATTTTGAAACTAGGTTAACAACTTAAAGCTACAAATCATATATGAACCATGCACTACGATCTCCAGTGCCATCTCGTTCATCTTCCCTTCTCATCGTCTGTCTCCTTTCTGCTTTCAAACGGTTCTCTCGCTGTAGGTATATCCAGTTGGCAGCTGACAAAACGAAAGTACCGATGGACATAGCGATGAACATGACTGTTGCTGTGGTGTGCTTTATATCTGCAGACAGATATCCAAGTAGAAAAAGCGAAAAAAGACCACCTAATTCGGAGAGGATAAAAGTGATGGAAATAGCGGTTGCGCGTCGAGTGTGTGGTGTACTGTTACTTGCTAACCACGCGATTAAAGCGGGTAACCCGGAAAATATGCCTGGTACAGAGAGGAAAAGGGACGCGTAGTCGACCAGTCTTGATGGGCTCGCTGACATGTGATCCATCAGATCGGAAACATTCTCTACTCAACAGCCTTAACATACCGAGATATACGGTGAAACCAATCATCGCAAAAAGAGCAAAGAAGATCACGATGCATCCACGATGCTGGTAGTAGTCCGACACGGCGACCGAAACAACGATCACTTGGCGTCGCATTATAGATCAATGCAATGATTCATTTATCAGAAAGACTTACAGATAAATGCGGCAGCGAATGGAGCTGCACTCATGAGTTGAACTTGGCTACCTGTATGTCCGAGACCAGCAACAATCGTTGGTAGGAAGCTATTTCATGAGAGTTAGTATTTAAAACAGAATCGGAAAAGCGTGCTCACAATGAGAATCCAGACTCCATAGTGCCTTATAAGTTAGGAGTTTTGTCAATCAAGTTGGAAATGAGCACATAAGTAGATTACCATTGAATAAGGAGATGATGGCAAGGAGCCATACATGTGGGGATTTGCCCGCCTCAAAGACCTCAATCCAGCTAAAATTGTCTTTTTCGCCATCCTCTGACACCGAGCCGGCGTGTGCAAGGATCGAAACAACGTGTTCCCGTTCTGCCTGCGTCAAAGAACGCACGTTCTCGGGAGAAGGAGGAACAAAGAAAAATGATATGGCACCGAAGACAGCAGTGAATAGACCCTCCTGCCAAACCTATAAGCGCCATTCCTCAAAACATTCAATGTTCCACACACCATGATAAATATCCACGCCCAACCACGCTTACCACCAATTCCATCCATACGAACAACGGCGGCGGCTAGTAAACTAGAGAGCGCGGCGGTCAACAACGTCATGCAGATGAAAGCAGAAAGTCTGTTCAAATACTGTCAGACAGCATAACATATAAACGCTCTTGACGCATACCGTCTCTGCAACAACTTGGGAGGATAGAACCAAGAGAGGCAAAGAACGATCATTGGGAAGATGCCACCTAGGTTACTGGTGAACGAAGAAACCACGACCTACAATATCCCAACCTTGACATAAACCGAGCAAGATCCGACATACTAAAAATTCAGAATAATTATGGGCTAGCCCTTGATTCCCGGTAAGCTAATGTATGTATGATGTCGAGATAGTAACGATAGCTGCCTACCTTGCGATGCGGATACAAAACCACTCACTGTCATCATAGCGGGAAGCATGACATTAGGCCCTACATACTACAGGATCCAAATAAGTCTGGTTGCATTATTAACGATATCGTAACTTACCTTCAAAAGCGCGGTGCACGGAAACTGGACGACCATACTCAGACTGCTGCATGATGACTAGGGGTTAAAGACCACGAAACTCGTGCGCTTACACAGAAGTCACGACAAGTGTCATCGCGAACTACCAAAATGATAAGTGGAACAGAAAAACCTAGAGCACTTAACGTACTTGATAGTTCGACATGGCCAGTGATTCTTGCAATCCAGCTACACGCGCATTCCCGATGTTACCTTTTCCCTGCACGTCGTTTGTGAATCAATCGTATGGTCAGAGCCGACCTCGCAAACATACCATGACAGTAACAAGAAAGAAGCCAACGAATACCGGCATTACCTTCATATCGAGTTTCCTCCAAGCAGTGCGCTCCAACACAGCGGTTTCAGGCTGTGGTAGATCTACCTCGAGATCATTAAGAGCATTTAGATGACCCAAAGTGGGCGAATAATGCGAGAAATCGGGTTTCTCCATGAAGAACTAGGAGGTTAGCGGGATGTTGAATTCAAGAGGATGCACACACGCAGCATTAATAAAAGTGGATCGCAGCGCAACTTGAACTAGTTC
The DNA here is from genome assembly GCA_019787685.1 of Chiua virens. Lineage (NCBI taxonomy): Eukaryota > Fungi > Basidiomycota > Agaricomycetes > Boletales > Boletaceae > Chiua > Chiua virens. Next base: position 1,130,487 of record JAHNUO010000011.1, on the reverse strand, counting down.
CTACACCCCCCGAGCAGAAACCTCAATGAGTCTACGTCAGGTGAGGGGTGGAGCGGATCAACCCGTCTGGTACATCGTGCGCCATGCCACGACCGTTCCCGCGGACGGTGTAACCCGTGGGGTTGATTGTATCGTGTAACGCGTTTCAACTCGTTGATAAGACATATGGATCCTCGATAGTCGGAGGTGCGGGGTCCCATTCAATGGGGTCGGTTACGAAGCACTCTTCTTCAACTCCCTAATTGCTCCGTAGAAGTGCCGACGGCAGTGCTTTCCTAAGTTGTGAGATAGAGAATACCCAGGCTTATGGTAGAGAAAACCATCAATAGATGACCGTGAGGTTCAAAACGGTCGCCCCAAGGGCAACTGAAGACGCTGTGTTTGTTTTAGATAGTGCGGACTCATGGGCTCCGGGAACTCACCAAGAACATGAAGATAACTGACAACTACTTGCGACAATCGGATGATGTACCGTCACCAAAGCATAAAAAAGAATGTCATCCGATCTTAATGAACTAGAATCCTTAGCTCCATTAGGAGTGACAATTAACCCTCCAGCTTAGCCGGTTTAGAGGGTCGTTAACTTTTTGAGCTGTGCCGCTGCCCACCTCAGGGTGACGCCGTGCTCCATAATTGGTTCGATTGACGCACAACAGTGTGGATTGCGAGATCGGGGTGTTCTCCGAGACCTAGATCCACGACTTCGTTCGTCGTTCCAAATGTGTGGGCGACAAAGAATCACATTGCCCGCAACCGGGCCACCGTTAGTTGTATTACCAAATTACCGTCGTCGCGACCAGGTGTGATGGAATCAAGACGGCACTCCGTCTGTTCCACAGAAGAGCAACTTGAACGGAGCCACATACAATTCGTCAGGCTAGGATGCGGATCGGTATGAATCGGAGCATGGGTCGCTGCCCCAACACTCATCCCCACCCTGCCCGGATCACCATGCTCATATTCTCTCTGGCGACGGTTCGGTAACAAGTAAGGATGAATGCGTTTAGACATAGGGAGCACGAGCCTTCACTCTTCACCAGGTCGCGCATCTCGTAGCAAGAAATTGAAGTGTATGAATGAAGGCTTATTATTGGTAGTCACTATGAGGTAGAAACCAATTGTAAGTTCAAACAGACACAGTGAGGCCCTTAACACGCAAATTATTAGCAAGGGCTTTGAAGATGATATGCAGCTCACGTTCGAATCCGACAGAGATTCAACGACAGCGGCAAATTGCCGTGAACATAGGCGGCGTGCTTTGTACTGGCAAGTTGTGTTCATTGTGCTATGGCGAGACGGAAACGCTGCCAGAACACATGGAGCACGAATCTCGCGGCAGCACAAGAAAAGAAGTGAGCAAGGCTGGACTTGGATGATGCCACGGTGTCGCCGGGTTCAGAGGATGCTGCTGCTATGGAATCTGTGCAACTTGAAAGCGCATGGAATATCCCTCGGCAAGTCATCAGCACATCATATCATTGTCAAGCAAGAACTGAACAAGCGTCACACCGAGTCACCTCACGTGATGTTGGTCAGTTTCAAACGAATTCTACCTTACATTGAGTACTACATAGTTTATACTGAACTCTACTTGAGAATGCCATATGCAACATTCAATTCCCCATTGACGATATCCCAGAAGCCCTACATGATATCCGATCGACAGAGCGGGCAACTGGACGAATGGCTCGTTTTGAACCACTGCATTATTGCGAGGTTAGAAGCCCTCGGTGAGAAAGACGTCTAAAATGAAGTACTCACCTTGTACAAGCAACTGGCGTGGAACCGGTTCTTGCATGTCTTACAAGGTTTCTGCGGTAAGCTCGCGTCCATCACGCTAATGATGCTGCGAAGGCAAAAGGTTGTAAGCAACGGGAAATAACCAAGGAAGGGTACCGCATACGAGTAACATATCGCACACTCCACTTGACCAGAAAAGTGGAGGGTCACGTTCTTCACGAACAACGTCAGGCCATCAACGATGCGGCCATTCTTAGGGGAAGAGGTCAAGTCCCGCTCCTTACTGCAATTGGAGACCTCACCTGTTGCCATACGATCTGTTGCATACCAAGTACCCAAGCTCTCCACTTGTCTTCCGAGACGCCGACCATTTTGGTGTCCCTAACTTCGAGCCTGTGTAAAGGCCAGTCATTCGGCATCCGGATGGAGAGTTCGAGGGCTTCTTCATCAACCATATACGATGCTGTCACTTCACCTGAAGCGAGTGAAACTTTGACAGTTAGGTTCTCCGTCGTCGAAAGCTCGGATGAAGAATCCGGCTGTCGGACTTGTGCCAGCTCGGCCTTGATGATACCAGGCGAGAAGTATGAGGAAGTGTAGTCGACAACGCGAGTCAGAAGTTGTCTGTCAGTACAATCTGAGATCCATGAACGGATTAAGGCGGGTGAGGTAAGGAGAGCCCGATAGTAGAGATGTGCAGCTAGCAGTTGCAGGCTCAGTACACTGTCTGGTTCGAAAGCTGTGCACAGGGATGAACATCAGTTAGAGACAGATGCGAACTTTACATACTCTCCAGATAAAATTCGTCAACAGCCCATGCGTCCAACTTGACTACCCGCTTCCCGCCACTGAACAAACCAAGCACTTCAAAGACGTTCGAGATGAAATATCGAGAAATGATATCTAGGCTTCTCATATGGTTGAAGTAGCCAGAGCGAACTTTCATCGACTATTAATATGTCGAAGTCAGAATCCGTTGCCTTTCAGCATTAGAAAATGTGTGTACGCACCGCATCAGTAAACAAGTCGAACGCGATCATCCACGCCAGCAAGTATCCGGATACTTTATTCCGTGTGGTTGGTTGTTCGTCCGGGTCAAGCACCTCCCCTGAATCAAGACTCTGTTGTAAAATAGAAAGGAGTTCGGGAGGTAGCTCCGGTTTCACTGCGTCCTCCGTGTTGACACCAGCCTCGATTACGTAGTGTTCCGTTCGCTTTCGAGCGGCAGTATTAAGCAAACGGTAGCCCATCCGCTGCACTTCCTGGGATTGGTCTTGCAGCAAGTGGCACAACTGCAACAGATCAGTCGGTACCCAAAGAGAAAGGGAGGTGTCCTTACACGGGACAGAGTTTTCTCGGTCATCATGGTAGACGGCATATCCTCGATGATAGTCAATGCCAACTCAAGGCATAACCTACGAGGTTCAGAGTAGGGAAGTGAGGCTAGGTTGAATCAGCATCTTTTCACTGTGAAAGAGATACGAACCGAAAACTCACTTGTGTCAACCATAACCAACTCCTTGACAAGTCCGAACGCGGTAGCTCTCGTCTCGTTCCAGTTCTCACGAAGCGGTTTGTTCGTCAATGTCAGATCCTCAATGACGATTACTAGTCTCAACGTCCTTCCGAGGAGCGTCAATGCAATACTGTCACCCAGGGAGCATTCCTACTCCGTATCAACACCCACAATCTCCGCCTGAAACAAACATGGCGCACCTCCAAATTGCTCTCAATCAGATCCCAAATCAGATCCCAATGAGACCCAGGAACATTCTGCAAGATTGGAGCGAGATGCAAGGATACCAATGTTATGGCACTTTGCAGCTCCTCATTGACGAAATCGTCGTCGTCGTCGTCGTCGTCGTCGTCGTCGGTAAACCATGCCATACATGCCTTCATCACATTCACGGCACGCTGTTGCGGGAGGAAAACGATGTCGGAGTCGGGGTCGGGCGCTGTAGCGGCTAGGAGCCGTAGGGTAACGAGACCAGTGGTGCTTGCTGCCTCGCGACGAACGCCAATGAGAGAAGCGGCAAGTTCGTTTCGATACCTGTCGAGTTTCGGAGGCTCCGGAGCATAAGCCGTAATAGATGCTAAGATAGTTATAGCGGTCTGGGGAGCTACGAATAAAGGTGTGTTAGTATATCGAAGACCTTCTGGTACAAAACGAAAACTTATAACTGACCTGACTTTTCTAGCCTCCTCGCGAGGGCCAACCACAAGTCAACATCGACCTTAGTAGCATCACTGAACAAGTGCTGCAGCACAACGCCAAGCAGCGCTGCATCCCTCACTTTGTCTTTTTCCCTAGCGCAGCGAGCGACAGTGATGACAAACGAGGCCAGACTCCCATCCTCGATTGGGACTATGCTATTCCCATCCATGAGTGCATTCGCAACTTTGGCATGTATGCCATCCTCTACGCGGCCCAGGAGATATGTTGTCAACGACTTCACTTTCTCCACAACATCCTCTAGATGACTCCTCGTAACTTGGACCGTCATAAGAGAATCTTGTATTTCCTCCACACGCAGATATTCGTTCGCGTAGAAGCCGAGGACGAGAATGTGACGCAGCGCCCAGAGATTGGACCGTGCGACCGCGCGTGAAGTAGTGAGGTGGGTAAGAAGGGCGGTAACGGCACGTGCATACTTTTTGCACGTTGAGTTAGGAAGAGTATGAGTGCTTGGAGAGGTTGGGAGCGTGGAATCGAAGAGTGCCAGGCTCGGGCAGGCGGTTGAGGAGGGGAGCAAAGAAGATTCCAGCATCGAGTCTAGTTCTCCGCGCGAAAGGAGGATGTCCTTTAGAGGGTCGATCTCAATACCCGGAGGTGGGGGAGTGATACATTGAATAATGTATTCAGGTCTGCATGATGCGTTCAGGTCGGAGGCGAGAAGAGGTGACAGAACAAGCAATACCTACTTCGTCTCCACATCTTGGTCAACCACAACACTTTTCAATTTCCTCTTCACCAGGCTGCCAGCGATTTCTCGTAGCTCTCGTTTTCGGTCCCCCTCTTTGGAAATGAAAGACCTCCAAATAGTTTTGGCATCTTCCACCCACTTGCTGCCAGACGCTTCTCCATCGTAGGGTATGACATAGCCTAGCAGGAAGATCCTTGCATAAAGCTCCACTCCAATGTCTCCAGTAAACTCATAGCCCGAGTCGACCAACTTCTTCACAAGTTCCACAGTAGGGCGAAGCCCAGCTAGGTCTGAGATCTCGTCCGGCTCGCTAAAAGGCATGCCAGCGTACTTCATTCTTGTTTCGGAAAAGGTGGAAACACTGTTCGAGAGCACGGATGCGATCACAGCCAGACAGTCGCTTGAAATAAATGGTGCTAGAAGGATATTCCAGAAACGGACCAAAGTTAAACGAATGATCTGGCATACCTGGTGCACTCAACACTCTTGCCACCGCAGACTCCTCGCTTCCTTGGCTCCCCGCTGCAATTGCGTGGCTGACCAAACGCTCAACCAGTTCATCCATGGCTGTACTTGCTCCTCTGAGATGCGGCGGGACTGAGGTACCAACCAGCGAGGAAAGCAACGAGAGGCCTACTTTGGTCTGAGAAGATGCAATGGCATCCAGAAGCTTCATCCAAAATATTTGTGTCTGTGCCTCGCCCTGAGACCGATCAGAGCAAGTGGATCGATGTCGAAGATATGTCAATACTCCTTGTGTTGACACCTGCAAAAGTGCTACAGGATGTGCGACGAATAGGGCGTCTACGCGAGAAGCAAAGATTGTGTCGTCAAAAAGCGACGGTCCAAATGTATCGATGAGCTTCACGAGAGCCGCAAGAGGATCCTTTCCAGTGTCTGCGATCAATGTTCCGTCCGAAGATCCTATGGCAGTTTCAAGAGCTTCGATGACCTGCCTCGTATAAACTTCAACGGCATTGCGCGCCTTCTGACCTGCATGGGTTTGAGGAGCGAACGTGGAAGTGAAGACATGGAAGAAAGTTGGTGCGATGTCACGTGTGACTTGAGAAGTACGGAGAGTATCAAGGATGGCGGAACAAAATGCGTCAAAAGATGCGTCGAATAGATCTATGATCCTAGTCAGGAGTCTATGAGATGACATAAATGAATCCAGCGCACCATCTCCGGCTTTATTTATTCCTTTCTGCTGCACGGGATATGATCATAGCAGGTTCAGTTTCCTCAACCCGCAGCCATCTCGTAACAAGGTCAGTCCATAAACGGGAAAACTGGGATGCGAGGAGAATTTTCGCGGCTTCTGTCCCTTCTGTGATCATATTTTCCGCGCACACCCTTCGTCGAATGATCAGAACTAGGCATTCGCAGAGTGCCTTGAGCCATGACGAGGTTGCTGCGCGCTTATCGAGGAGCCCGGCATCAAGAGGAGCCCAGAAAGAGGAAAGTAATTGTGAAACGGGGTGAATGCCGCGGCCTGATTCAACTTTCTCCTTGTCCCCGATCAGTGATGTAGGTGGGAGGGCTGTAGGGAGAATCTATAGTGACAATCCTTAGCCGATGCTCAATCCTCAGGGAATTTAGAGTGAACAATACCGAAGTAGGAATTCCTGCCAACACGACCAACACTAATGGATAACCCTCTGCAGGAGATCCGGAACAGCCCAGCTCGAGGAATTGAAGGAACTCCGCGTAAGCTTCAGAAATCACACGGACATCGGGAGGAGTGTCAGCAAGAGCGTCTGTGGCGACATCATCAGTATCACTGTCTGTTTCAGGATCAGGGTCTGAATCGGGTCCTGCTTCCGAGTCGGTGTCACGGTCATCCTCCACATCTTTGACATTGACATCGAGGTCACTGTAACCCTTCGATGCATTTTCTGCATCGATTGTCCATGCTTGACTGTAGTCTATGGCATCGTAAATGGCACAGAACAGCAAGCTAGGTAAATATAAATCATACCTTTGAGGAATAGCATCAATGGACCACCTAATGCAGTCCGCACGCTGGAATGGGTTTCAACCCAAGCCGAACGTAGTATAGCTGTGCTCAAAGTCCGAACGACGTGCACAGGTAACTTGTCTGTATCGGAAAAGGTTGGTTCTGCGTAACGAAGGCCAAATATATGAGGTGCTAGATTCAAGATGCAAAGTAGAAATCGGTGCAGAGGACATCGTACTTGGGTATAGCCAGACGACAAACGACAGACCGTCCATAGAAACGTGTATAAGGAGACGAAACGAACCTTTAGATACTCTAACCAAAGACCCCACGAGCGCCCATGCAGCTTGCCTGACTTGGGGCTGGCCTTGACCAAACGAAGTAATGGAGAATGGACACGATTCAGGTTGTTGGTTGTCTGATGTCGAACCTGTAGGGATGACCGTGGGATGTAGACAAGACCAGAATACGGGAGACGATAGATGTGTAGTGACAATAGAATGGTCGCTCGCATAACCCAAATCGATCAATGGCCAATTCTCTGAATTCTTCCATCAGTAACCACCACAGGAAACAGATGAGGACGGCAAAGGGCTATCTCAACCGACTACATCAAACAATGCAAAATCCGACGTACCTAGGAGATATCTGATAACTCCCAAAGCGCCTACTCTGAGCCTTCCAGCTCGGTCCGAGTCATTTTCTTCACTGACGTTGTCACCCGTCACTAGATCAAGAACCGAGGTTGTGGTAGACGACGGATTCAGAGAAGAAGAGGAAGGCGGAATGTATCGACCACTTTTCTTCTGTTGTGATTGCGGCGTAGGGCTCCCTTTTTTACCATGTAGTGCATTTTTACCAGTTGGAGTGCCTTTATGAGCCTGCTGAGGTGCTGGAGCTGCGGGAGGAAGTACTGGAGCCGGATTCAGGGCGGTGTGAAGATCCAGTGGATCAAGAAGGGCATGATGACTGAAGTTAAACAGAGAAGTGAGAAGCGAAGGATTAAGTGTAATCTTTGGTTGAAATCGCCCGTGCGTCTGAAGACCAGCCGAGCGGCGTTCATCTTCGCTGACCGCGGCTCGGCTAGGGGGAATGAAGAACTCCAACCACGTCCTCAGGCCGACAGTGGCGACTCCACGATCAACGTCGTGTGCAAGCATCGCCCATGTCCCCAAAAGTATCTCTAACTCTTCTTGAGATGCAATCTCATTGGTCCACGCAAGCAAGGCTTCACGCGCTGGGTTAAGGCGAAGAAGGGAAAGATGAAGAGAAGCGGCGAGGTGGCGAATCCGCCGTGCGCTGTGGGTGAAGAGCACCGGGGCACGATGGAGCTGGATCTGGTGTTAGCCGTCCCAAAACCAGATAGCTGACACGAAGACACACCCAGACTGGCAACATCCTGACCACCATATCCGTCTTTCCGCCATCTCCTTCGTATCGATCGTCGTCATCATTCCGCGCTGCCTGTTCTTTGATCGCGTCCTCAACCCACTTCGCAAGTTCCTCTATCGCTTTTCCTCGTGTGACCGCGTCTTTCTTTCCCAATGACCTGAGAATGACGACGAGTTCTGGCAGCAGCGAATGAGCAAGACCAGTTGTATCGAGCGGATCAATGATAGCTGGGGTGGGTTTGGTTGGTGGGATGTAGACTTTCTTGCGCTGTTCTCTAGCCTCTCTCTTGGAAAGCTTAGGACCCTTTCCTCCTTTCGGTTTTGATGGTTTAGGGACAGGCGATGGAGGAGGTACAGCTGAGGATGATCCTTGAGCTGCCTGGACGGCTTTGCGTGTATTCTTCTTGCGTGTGCCCGAAGTCGCGGACGATTTCTGTCCTTTGGCCATCGTGCGCGCCGATAAAAATCAGCTTAGTATGATCTTGTCGGAATGAAGTACGCCTTAGAAGTCAAATGCTAGCTGTTGTGCTGTATACGAAAGAGTCATGACGCATGATGACTCAAAACCATCACTGGCGCATCCGAATCTCGTTCGCTCTCATCGGTCATCGATCATCCACAAAGCTAGTTATGAGTTCGAATTCGATACTCTCCCAAGCCAGACCTACATTTCGAGATCGGAAGACAGTGACTCGCTCGATCGGAACTTGTTGCCCCGAATGTCGAACCTCCGTCGCTTGGTTCGTTGAAAACATTCCAATTGCCGAATCATTTCTCAAGTTCTGTACTAGTAACCCTGCGAAATTGGGTCGGTTTTGAGCTTGACATAATCGCCGCATCACTGATGTGCCAGCGTTTCAATCCAACCAGGCCAACGTCAAAGCTTCACCGACGAACTGTGCTCTGATGTCAATTTGTACACGAAACAGAACTAAGCTTCGACGTGGGATCCGGCCCCAAAGATACCCTCAAGGCCAGTGCTAGCTGGCATCTTCTGAACTATCGTGTGGTTGATCTTCTTGCCGTCCATTTAGAATACCCGCATTCATCTATTACTGCCAGGCTCTTCTGAACCTGCGAATTGTCCACTCTCGCCGCACCCTGGTCCTAGGGAACGCATCTAAGAATTCCCAAAAAAATTGTACTATCTCCGAAAAACGTGGGCGGTCAGGATATGATTGGCTTCTCTGATGGAGACGGCTGCAATAATGCTCAGCCTCAAGGAAAAATAAATCTCGATATAACTCATCAGCTTGATAGATCTCGTTTCCACGAGATAATGATGGTGGTCACCTTATAATTCGGCTGCCGCACGTCAAGTGAAGGCTTTGATCCCCTTCAACACGGGCCTTTCTATCCTTATGAGTGGGGCTGAGATAGAGTTCCTCAAAGGCCTTCTGTTCTCGCAGTGGATAAAGCTTGCGTCTGCGACCCTTTTGCTTTATGATCATGCAATTAATCTCTCCGACGAGGTAAGTAGTACCCTTGACCTCTCTATTCCATATCTATATCGAGTGAATATGCAGGTTGAGCATTTTTGGGATGCCTCATGGACTTTTTCGAGAGGAATGTATCTCTGTGTGAGTGATTGGCATATAGATACCCTTTTGCTGACTGGCACTGATTCCGCTAGATTCGATACTTGGGCTTTATGCAAGCAGTGTAAGCAAACTATGCGGTCATGGAGAGCGATTTTCTGACAGTGATCTCTCCTCAGCCTTCTGATCTTGGGTGAGACAACTGGCTAATCGTGGGGGGTTTACTAATCAAGAAAAAAGGCGATTGTACAAATCTCATAGTCAGTACCTTCACCTAGTTAACCCGTTAATTGACGCTGCTCATACATTCTCCGATCAGTCGTAAGCATTGCCATGAGTGAAATATCTGTCTGTTGATTGAATTCACAGCCCCCTTCTTTGTGCTTTCTTGTTGTATGGTTTAGAAATCGCCACTATGGTCTTATGTCAAGGTGAATTGTCTCCTTTCTTCGCGCCCGGTACTGATTCGCAATCTACAAAATTTGATCAGGCGCCATCACCATACGAGTATGGTATATGTTCGCTCACAACGTGATTATCAGGATTGTTGCCATCGGCGCATATATCGCTAGTACATGCACCGTTGCAATACTTTCAGGCTTCTTATGGTATTTTGTACAAGCCGAGATACCTCAAGGACCAACCGAACCTGGCCGCAAAACAGTGATTGCCTGGCTATATGTCCCGTCGTTAATGCTTCACAGCTTATTATTTGGGCTCAAAGTATATCGATTCGTTACGAGTCCCAAATATATGCAGAGAGACACCTTTCTTTGGCGATTCTTGACGGAGTAAGTAGTTTGGTCATGGTATCCGTTGCAGCACTCAGACTAGTTCATAGGGGAATGGTCATGTACGCATGCGCTTTGGGTAAGATATTGCCTCGCCGACTCAGCTCGTAGAGTGATACTTGCCAGGATCGCTTTTATTCCTCGTGATCGGGTTGACAATGACCGACGTCTCTGACACTGCAGTAAGTAATCATACCCCTGATGCACGGTTTGTGAGTAACCCGTCGGAAAGGTGTATGAAACTGCATTTACTGGGGGGTAGGTTCGATCAGTCGAAAGTACACATCACTGACTTATTCTATCTTCCAAAAACAGCGTCGTCTTTATCGCGTTGTCGGTTGTTTCGGTGTGCCGATCGATGCTCCGTATCAGGTCGTTGGCAGCGGTCGTGCACGTTGATCCCGGGTGGCTGCTCAATCATGCAGAGTTAAGCCGTGTTTGTTGGCACCAGGGTGCGACAGAGGGGGTGATTGTGGTAGAGGGTGATTCATTTAACCTTCCTGTTGTGTCTAGCTTGCCAGAGGGCGCCGATTCCGTGCCATCCGCAGAAGCGAACCGCATCGAATTGGTCAAAATCAAATAGACTGTAGCTGTAGGGTCATCACTTGATGTTGGATCTGGATACCGGAGTGCCCACCAGTTAGCCCATCAGCACATACGGCGATACGCCGCTATATTTCACGCCTTTGAATATGCTGTAGACACACCCGACGGGAAATTCTGGCATGTTTGGAATGGGCTCGCTGAGAGAATGGCGTTACTTAAGTCTTGGCGGGTATTTTGGCATCGGTCCTGAGTACATACTGAATTCTCGGTGTCAGTGACAAATGTAGAGGAGGTAATGCGGCGGAAGTAGTATTTGGTACCGGTTACCCTCCTGCCAGTGGCAGGCAGTGTTTTTGAGTGCCTATTACTCTCGCGCGCCGCGCATCCGATATACGATACTACTATCTGGTCTAGGTCTTCCGTGTTGTGCGGAATGTATCAGGCTCTTTTCCGGTCACGCTGTACATTCAAGTTGTCGGGCCCGGTTCGAGGAACGACGACACCCACGTACTGCATTATATTTGGAGACCCAGAGAGTCCGAGCCGTTCCGATAGAAACTTGGTCGGGTCGGCGGATTTAACTCATGGGTACTAACCTCACTTGTATAGAACATCATGCATCAAGAGCGGCCGAGGAGCCCGCAATCAACATATAACTTTGACCCAGCCACTGGAATGTTGATGATTGAAGTCGGCGGCCAGTGTTGCGTGAGGCTCATATAGCTAGATTTGATGAACACCGCCTCCGTGATTGATACTACTGGGTAATTTGGGTAACCTGCGACTCGACTCCACCTCGCATCTGGATCGGATACCACATGTCAATTCACACCTCTACTTGAAACACGCCCCACTTCTCCAAGCAGGAGTTGGCATGCCCACAAACTCTAGGGTCCATTGCATCGTTGAGGATAGGTGCCAGTGTATCCGATGACACACCTGTTCCAAGTTCCTGTGATCACGTCGAAAAAGGCTCTAATTATAAAGTCTGGACCTTTACTTTCTTTGGGAACCTTACGACCAGTGCCTACAACATTGGTACATATATACACGTGCAAGATTTCTTCCGCCGAGTCCACATTACTTAACAGCCTCGCTTGGCCCAGTTCCGTCGGGTTCCGTTCGGAATTAAATGCTATGTACTTTCCTCTTCTGCCACAGGGTTACGATACGATTAGCTTTTTTTAGTGAGAAGATCACAACACCCAACTGCCATCAAGCACTGGATACTGTTCACTAATCTGATCAGGTCCGGTTTTCATTATATAAACTGGCCCTGCATGTTATAATAAACTCGTAGTCATACCCGGGTTTGACTTACCCTCGAAGCGCTGGCCCTCTTCCTACCTCAGGCTTCATGAGTAACAACTACGCAACACTCTTGGAGAAAGGACAGCAATCGTCACTGTGTATAGCGAGTGTGTCTTTGACACTTTTATTCTATGATCATGCGATCAACTTAAGTGATGAGGTGAGTCATGTTCAAGTTCATTCTTACGCACTCTCTACAGCAGTGAAACGCAGGTGGAATACTTTTGGAGTGGTCCATGGACATTCTCGAGGGTGATGTATTTATCCGTAAGTCCCATTGGCACACAGACTATTCCGCCTGCTAACAGACATGACTAAGATACGATATTTGGGTTTCGCACATGCAGTGTAAGCGAGTCTCTTATCAGTCGACTAGTTGATAAACTGCTTCCTCAGGATTACGGGCATAAGTGAGATAGTAAAGACTGGTCAAATTTCAACGCTTTACTGACGCCGCTATAGGCAACTATGACAGTCATATCAATGTCAGTGGCCTTTCCTAGCATTAATCCTGGAATCATTCTGATTATGGCTTCTCCATCCAGTCGTAGGTACTGGCATGTGTGTCGCTTCTAGATTGCTGATAAGCTTCTCGGAAGCATTCCTCGCGTTTTCTTGGCATTCGGTGTCCTGATAGTTGCAATGCTATTCTGTCAAGGCGCGTTGAAATTTTTTTTTAGTGAAAACTCACAATTTATCTTCACTACGAATCCATTAGCTGCTATCACAATACGCGTGTGGTACATGTTTACCCATAGCTCAGTCATCAGGGCTCTTGTTGTCACGGCCTTTCTTGCTAGTACCGTGGCCACCGGGATACTCACGGGTACTTTGTGGGAGTTCCTGGAAAAAGTAGTTCAAAACATACAATCTGACCGCACGTCTGTGATCGCGTGGTTCTATGTCCCGTCCTTGTTTCTCCACAGCTTCTTATTTGCGCTAAAAGTCTATCGGTTCATGATGACTCCCAAATATTTGCGAAAGGACACCCTCCTTTGGCGGTTCTTGAAGGAGTAAGTGATTGAAAACAATCATATATGTTTAAGAGCCACTTACACCAGCCCTAATAGGGGAATGTTCATGTATGCATGTGCACTAGGTAAGACACTGCACGTAGGTGAAGTTCATGCAACTCATTGGTGTACTAGGATCCCTTTTGTTTGTTACAATCGGGTCCACGTTCACGGATATTTCTCAGCTTCCGGCAAGTATTCGCACACTTCCATTACCCTGGATTTTTAGTAACGGTTTTCGACCCCAAAGGTGTACGAAACAGCGCTTATTGGAGGGTAAGGTTTCACCCACCAATATGCGCACCACGCCAGATCTTGACTTGGTTCGATGGTTCCAGGGATATCGTTGTCGCATTCACGGTCATTTCGGTGTGCCGTGCAATGCTGCGCCTCAAGTCGTTAGCCGCGACCATGCACGTAGACCCGAAGTGGCTTCTCAACCATGCAGAGCTGAGCCGTGTTCACTGGCGACCGGGTGCGATGGAAGGTGAGATTTTGGTAGAGATATCTGACAATTCTTTCAACCTCCCCGCCGTGTCCGGATATCATGTCGACTCCATGCTATTGACAGAGGAAAGTTCGGCGGGGCCGAGCAGATGGTCCTCGGGATTCACTACGTTCCCATGTTGAATCACATCCATCTTATTTTACTGTACTATAACTTGTAGCTTCGTATCATTTTTTTCTCGACTCGGAGGGTAATAGTATAGGATCCCGATCTGTATATACATTCGGGGTACACCACTGTGTACCTTTACGGTAAATTTCCACACAAAATGGTCACCCGCATCCAATGATAATATATATGATAATCCAACGGAGTCCGCGCTAGCATGCAACTGAAGCTGGAGGTTTCTAGTATGATATTCCATTTCAATCGAGAATCAGATTCGAGATGTGATGCTAGGAGATGAGTTGAAATCATGATGGTGGGATGGTGAATTTAGAGACAACGCTGTCACGGAGTAGGACTCTGGGCCAGGTAATGCGCTATATGCAGCATTCAGGGTCACATGTCACAAGAGCAGTCATTTCAATACTTTCTTGATTCGAAACATTATCTCTTACTGGGCATTATCACCTAACATGTATAGATGGAAGAACATCGCATTAATGGGGTAGTGGTAACCTGGGTCGTTGCCATCGACCCGCCGGGGGTTCGATTCCCTCTTAATGCATAACAGATTTCTCTTTTTTTTTTGTCAAATGTTTACGTAACGTTCGTGTTTTGTCACTTCCTCACGATGCCAGTACGGTTGTTCTGTGAGGTTGTACGTCGCGCGACGAGTTCCGTATCCGCGAAGAACAGGCTGATAGTGTCTGGTGAGTCTGTGAATTTCTTCCTGCTGTCCGTGGACACTGGCTAACCCAAATAACTTTAGCTTGTCGCAGCCATGGCACGCACCTAAACAGTGTCGTGTTTTCACCCAGATCTACAGTACCACTTCCAAAGAGAGAAAACGTAGCTTCTGATGAAAGTAATGGATTCAGCATAGACACCGCTTGGACAAGTGATATGCGAGACCAAAACAACAAGATAAACGATGCGAACGAAGACTCCTTATCCTTCAAATATCTGGAGTGCCTGATAGACAACGACACGTTCATGGCACTCACAGTTCACTCCCTCCAACTTCACAAAATGACACCAGTTCAAGAGCGCGTCATGGCTCTCTTGCCTTGTCTTGTTCGCCCATGGGATCCAGAAGGCATTGTCCCTCTAACCGTTCCCACTCACATCCCATCAAACTTGAAGCCACCTGTCGTAGACTGCAGTTTTCCTCGTGATATCCTTGTACGAGCCAAAACAGGCACCGGAAAGACCTTTGCATACCTCATCCCAGCCATCGTGTCTCGGCTCAATCACGTCCAACATCGCGCAAAACTTGCTGTGGTCAATGCCGGGCTTGAAAGTTCACCTCACATTGCAGGACGCGCCAGAGTCGCGTACAGACGTGGCTCCGTGGGCCCTCTTATCCTTGCGTCTACAAGGGAACTTGCTATACAGATCGCGAACGATGCCCAGAAGCTTACGATGCATCAAAAGGACTTTGAAGTGCAGTTGCTTGTTGGAGGATCAGGGAAACAGCGGCAGCTGAGGGACTGGATGGAATCACCACGGGACATTGTAGTTGCGACCCCTGGGCGGCTCAGGGACCTTTTGACCAACGAGCCAGAGTTTCGACAAGGATTCAAGGACTGTCCTTTGGTAAGTTTCCGTGTGTTGAATTTGCGTGATCCTCTGCTAACGGGTAGTTAGTTGATTCTTGATGAGGCAGATACACTCCTCTCTATGGGATTCCGCGACGATATCGACGCAATTGTTTCCTTCCTTCCTCCGCCCCCCGTTCGCCAGACTTTCCTATTTAGTGCCACTATGCCCCGAGCCGTCCGACAGCTTTCCTCTTGGATTCTATCTCCGAGTCATATCTTCATCAACGCTGCAGCACCAGGATCAGTTCTAACACCGCACCAAGATGCAGAATGCGTAGCCCAGACGAAACACCCTGTACCTTCTGATAATGAGCCTACAACACACAATCACATTGAACAATTCCACACTCAGTGCCCGACTGCCTCCGACCAACTTCCGACCCTGATAAAGCTACTTGCACACGATCAGCTTATACGCGGTCCAAGTTCAAAGGTGATCGTGTTCTGTCCCACCGTCCAGATGACGAAACTGTTCTCGATGCTACTACGCTCCCTTGCTGAGAAAGTGTTACCTGGTGCCAGTACAGAGGTCATGACGATGCATCCGAAAATGAAGCAGTCGGAGAGGGATCGGGCGCGGGTTTTGTTTCGCAAGGCTGGAAGTATCCCAAACCCCTGCTCGACCGTATTGGTCAGCTCAGACATCAGTGCAAGAGAGGTGGACTATCCCGGGGTGACAAGAGTCGTTCAGATTGGTATTCCAAGCAAGGAGGCGCTTTATATCCACCGGATTGGGAGAATGGCTCGAGGCGTCAATTCCTTTGGAAAGGCGGATGGCGGACCCGTCGTGCGCGCAGATTTGCTGACGCTACCTTGGGAAGCAGGATACATGAACTGGCAGCTGACCAGCCTCCCCATCAAATCGCTCCCCATCTGCGTTCTCGATCGCCAACTGGCCTCGTTTTCCCCAGACTTGTGCGCGCCGACCACCGAGAGCTGTAAGGCTGCGTTCGCCGAGATACAGCACCGCGTAGACACCGCTGATATTCGGCTTACGGCTGCTTCCTTGCTAGGATATTACCTCCCCCTCACGCCTGCATTGCGATTGCAACCCAACGACGTCTTCGCGGGTATTTCGTCCTGGTCATCCGAGTGTTTCGGTCTTTCAATACCGCCTCTGACAAGATTCCCAAGGAAATTCACGCAGGCATACGAGCAAAGCACCCGGACGGACAAGAACAAAGGTTTATACGTTGACGGTCTAAGGATTGCTGGCCCATCCGCACTTGGGAAAGCCAAGTCCAAGAATCGTTCGGTTTGGGAGGGTGCAGATACGCGGAAGAAGAAACCAAAGCGGTGGCATTGACGAATCAAGGAAGACCTGCCTCTATGCGTAACAAGCATTATTGTCAGTTCACAACGCATGGCCAAGACAGCCGTTCGAAGACATGTGAATCAAGCTTCGATTCGACGTCCAGAGCACGATGGGACTGTCTTATTTACATTTGGGACGAGTTCGTAGCACACACCCTTGTACTGGTGCAGTCCTTTCCACTACTCCGGTTCGGGCGACGTCCGCACGGTCATAACCCCGTCACTGCGAATAGGACGTTCCCTCGTCCGCGCTCTCAGCGCCTCCTCGCCAATCATGACGTCTTCCGGATGCGGCGGCTTGAAGGACTTCAATTGTTCCTCCAGCTGCTCTTCGAGTACCGAAGCCCCGCACGCAGTGGCAATAAAACCAAGGAACGGCGGTGACGGATTCAACGGCCGAGAACAAAATTCAGGGTGTGGTTGCAGCCCGACAAAGAATGGGTGGTTCCTGAGTTCAAGAATCTGCATTCGCTCGCCGCGCTCGTCTTTGCCCACAAACGTGAGACCCGACGCCTCGAGTCGGGGGACTTCGGCAGGGTTCACTTCGTAACGGTGACGGTGACGTTCCCAGACCTTGCCTGCATTGCCATAGAGTTGACGTGCCTTAGACCAGGTCGACGTCGAAGGGTGGATGCCGTTCATGCCAGGGTAGCCTTTGGCGGCCCCATTCGCGACAGGGGTAGAGGGTGATTCAGGGGGTGACGTCTCTAGGTCGGCAATGTTAGCATTAGGTTGGAAAACCGTTGGGCGAAGGCCGAGACGCATGGTTCCTCCCATGTGCGTGCGCGATATTTCAGGCATGAACACAATGAACGGCTGGGCGGCATCGGATTCAAACTCGGCCGAAGTTGCGTCTGTAAACCAGTCAACAGTGTCATAAAGTTCGGGAGTTCGTTAAGAGACGGGCTCACCCTGCACGCCAAGCACGTTCCTCGCCCACTCCACGACAGCCAATTGGAAGCCGAGACAAATACCCAAGAAGGGTACCTTTTGTTCGCGAGCCCATTTGATCGCGAGGATCATACCCTCGGTTCCGCGCTGCCCAAAACCTCCAGGAACGAGGATGCCCCTTGGCCAGCAATCTCAGCGCAGTCTCTCATATGGATACGATGACATACCCGGCACCTACAATGCTGCGCCATGCGTCATGGTATTTAGCAGGGTCCGATACCTGCGTGGGTGGCTCGAGGTCCGAAGATTCCACCCACTGTGTTTTCTCCGATTAGCAAATAGCAACGCAAATCAAGCGACCGAACGAGCCTGGATGACAAGCTCTCGCTTCACACGGAAGGCAGAGTGCTCGAGAGCTTTTATGACAGACATGTACGAGTCCTTGAACTCGGTGTATTTCCCGACCAAGACAATTTTGACCTGATCGAAGAGGCGTTCTTGGCTAGTGTAGTGATAAGTGGAGGGTATATTCAATTGAGACCAAGACAAACCCCTTTATCATACTCTTCCATTTCATGCCGAGTGACGAACCTTTAGATATCATTTCCTCCGGAATCTGGAGAGCCAGGAGGTTCAGACGCTTGCCAAGGTATTCAACGATCCCTTGAGCCTGGAGCAGCAGAGGGACGTGATACACGGAAGTGACGTCATGCACACCAACTACTTGCTCGAACGCAACATGACAAAACATGGAAATCTTCTCCTTAGTGGCTTTTTCCAATGGGTTGGGTCCTAGCAATCGGCACGCGATCTAATATAAAGCAAATCAGTCTTACAGCATGCGAAAAATCTGTAAAAACTGCCACTCACCACATCAGGTAGCAATCCAAGCCCCCGCAGAGCATGCACGGTTGTCTGCGTAGGCTTTGTTTTTTGTTCGCCGTGCATATCTGGCACGAGCGAGACATGTACGAGGGCAAAGTTATCATGGCCCACGCGAAACTGGAATTGCCGCATGGCTTCAATAAAAGGAGCGGATTCTATGTCTCCGACAGTCCCTCCGAGCTGAAGGACACTTGAGACATCTTATTCAAGACAGGTGATCTGTGCGTACCTCTATGATACAAAGATCTGGTTCCTTGCCTGAGTTGTCGACTGGAATTTTCGAGACACGATCTATCCAATCTTGAATAGCATTCGTGACATGGGGAACGATCTACCAACGAGCCCGTCAGGCTCTCTAGGTGCAGATCGTGATCACAACCCCACCTGAACCGTTTTCCCGAGGTACTCGCCCCTTCTCTGTGCCAAAAATCAACAAGGCAAAGGAAACCGCTTGGGTATGACAAACCTCCCTCTCGATCACTTCTCGATAGATCTTACCAGTAGTTATGTTGTTATCCCGCGATAGTGTGACGTCCAGATAGCGCTCGTAGTTTCCCAAGTCTAAATCCACCTCCCCACCGTCATTTAGAACATACACCTCACCTAGCGAGGACACTTAGGAGCCAGAGAAAACACCATCTGTCACGATCTTACCGTGCTCGGTGGGTCTCATGGTACCAGCATCTATGTTCATATAAGGGTCTATCTTGATTGCTGTAACCTTGAGGCCAGCCGTTTTTAAGAGCAGGCCGGTCGAAGAGGCTACACGTCGGACGACATGAACAAGGTTGGGCAAGGAAGACGATGCATCGCACCAATAATGCCCTTGCCGATCCCACTGACCACACCTCCAGATACGAGGATGAACTTGGTCATGATCGCAGGAAGGATGAAAGTGACGAGGAGAACTCAATTGTTCAATTTTATGTTTCTGATCAGAAACCCTTAGTCAGCAGTGACTACCAATGTTCATCGACGTGCCTATGTAAAATAGGGTCTTGTGCCATAAATTCCCAACGCACGTTGCTTAATCTACACCGCTTGATCACCCTCGTATAGAATCCGACGAGTTCCCCGCTCCATGACAAAACATATCTCGTATCGATCTCAAGCACATGTCCATATTGTGAGTGGCTTCAACATTCAAGTTACGCAAGGGCACGGAGATCAACTTGGGCCGGCATTACGCCGCCCAAAATGGCAGTAATCAGATTCTGGGCAGCATACGTCGCCATATGTCTTCGCGTTTCCAGTGTCGCACTCGCGATGTGCGGAACAATCACGCATCTGCAACATTCCGTAAAGTGAACCAGACACAAAGCTTTCAGTAAAATTACGCTTACTTTGGCTCCCTGACAAGTGGATGGTCTTTGGGCACATCTGGTTCACCCTCCACTACATCAAGCCCTGCACCCCAGATCCATCCCTCTCGGAGTGCTTTTGCAAGCGCGTCAGAGTCCACCAAGGTGCCTCTGCTCGCATTCACGAGAACGCTGGTCTTCTTCATTTTCCTCAACAAATCCTCATTGACGACGTGGTATGTTCCCGGGCCACCCGGTGCAAGAACGATCAGAACGTCGCTCTCACGAGCCAGTTCGTCCAAGTCCACCTTCGAGACTGCCTTTAAGTTGTGCTTCTTTTGCAATTCTGCGTCACGTTGTAGATTGGGTGGAGCAGAAGGATTGGACGAATACAGGCAGTGCGTGATGCCAAATGGTACGAGTCGTGACAAGGTCGCCTGGGATATCCGGCCGAATCCAATGAACCCTACCTTGCGCGTGGGAGAAAGCACCGTCGTGCTCAGCTGCGGCCCACAAAGGCCAAAAGGGGACCATGAGAAGTTTGGCCACTGTAAGGGGTCACTGGACGTTCTATGACTGCGTACTCAAATGAACTTGACTACCTACCCCTCCGCTTTGTGCGAGGGAATATGCAATCCCTCCATTTCTTCCGGCCATCAGTACGAGCATCACTGTCAGATCGGCAACTACGAAAGAGTCGGAAGGCGTGGAGCAGGACAGATAAACCTGATTTACCTGCATCGGTGAGAACGTCAGGAGTATAACCAATCTTGAGGCCTCTTTTTGCGGCCTCCTTGAGGTCAATATGATCTGTAGATTTTATAAACCTGCGGAGCAGGATGACGCAACGTTTTGAGCAGAAGAACAACACACCATAACCCACGGACATAGTAGACACGACTCGGAGAGAAGGTCCGGCTGCATTGAGTCGCGAATTCATCAGACCCGAGACACCCCGGTGGGATCGTTGTGAACTAACCCTTGTCCAGGAGCTCCGAATCAACCTGAGCACGAGGAAAGCACATAGATGATGTATTGTTCCATTGAGCACGTACCTTGTCAGTCAGCATGACGATCACCCCGGTTGCACCTGGAATGTTATCCAAAAGCCATTTCCTGTCGCATGTGCGGTCCTCTGGCCAGATGACCAACTAGGGAAGTAAACGTAAGGCATCGCTGCCCAGCCTTTCGAGTGCGCGGATGTACCTCTAGTTCGTGTCTATCCTCGATGAGTGGCATGACATCGGGACCGAGGTTGCGACAAACGACGATCTTGGAGCGCGTGCCGCTGAGATGGGAGACAACCGAGGTTAGACGGATTCGTGGCAGATGATTGGGAGCAAACGACCCAGATTGTTTCATCTCTCTGGTAGTATTGTCTATCGATGTGGCAAGGTGATGACAGTGGCAGAATACAACAGTGAGTGAGAATATTTACTGCAATCTTTGTATGGCTAGTTACGGACCGCCATGGCCGGACACCGGACCGAGCTTCAATGATTCAGACAGTGGGGTGCCTTTTTCGGAAGCATCATTCACGTTGGCAACTTGGCGAGGAAAGCCTCCTAGCAGCTGACAAGTAACAAATCCACCTCTCGATTGTGATAGTATTATGAAATTTGCAACGAGTCTTTACTGGTCACTATAGCTATGGAGCGGACTAAACAAGTTCCAAATTATGTACCAGTCTCTCGAAAACAAATCTTCTGCTCTATCCCTTTAGATCAGATTTGTCACGGTAATTGTTCCAGTCATACCACCGGCAAACTAGATTGAGTGGGCGATACGTGTCAGGATAGTGCTAGCAAAGTCAACATTGTCCACCACCAGGCGCGATATAAAGCAGCCCAGCCCTCCTCCTTGGTAATCTTTGTTGCGCAGTCAATTAAGCCCGTATATGGTTCCCCTTCCAAGTCAATTTTCAGACTATACAATTGGAGTTTAGCTCCAAGCGATCCTCGCCAAAAACTTGAAAACGGTACCTGATAACATTTTCACCAGTCCCGAAATATTCCACCGCTTCTGCCGCACCGCCTTCAAGTGCCTCCTCCAAGGAAATACCGTTCGATTCGGGGGCAGCATCATTTCTCTGTAAACTGAGCCTGAGGAAGATGACTTGAAGAGGCGTGAGGACAGGCGTGCTGGCCAGCGTAAAGGCAAAGAACAGGATGAGTCCGAGGAGGAAGTCTTCCCTAGGAAGTTGCCCTGAAAGATCTTGGAGCAGAAACCGTGGTCGTATTTTCATGTGCAGGATGAAGTATGCATATTGCAAGACCAGCGACGCAAAAATGCCGGGCGTTTGGTACAAAACCCACGGGCGTCGACGTTCGGTTGGTGTAAACAAAACACGCAAGGAGTATAGAATATTGAAGTAAGGTAACTTGTGCCGCGTAGTGACTGCTCTGCTATACATGAGCCTCTGCAGACCCAGGCGAAGGGCGTCTTACCGGTTGATAATGATCATTAGAGGTAAATGTATCAGTACATTGAACACACTGGATACCAACATCATGATGTTCTGGACTCTGTGAACTGGACTATCTTGCCCGCCGGAAACACCACTTCTCATGAGGAATGACCAAAGCACGCCGACGAAAATGGTTATCAACATATCTAATAGTGCGGGCACTGGTGAACCGGTGAATTGTCAGTAATTACTCATGGGTTTGCTTAGATTGGAAATTTGGAATTCACCGAGTCCCTTGTACACGCCTGACAATCCCTGCTGGTGTGTTGAGCCACGACCTCCTAAGATCAGGGTGGTTGCAAAGCGTACCTCGATTCTGCGAACCCTCACCAGCATTGCGAAGGAGGAAGTGATAACCGAGCTGGTGCGCGGTTGCTCATCCGAATCGAGTTGGAGACCCTTGGGGTTGTACTGAGCTCTCGACCTAATGACCATACCATTGAGTGGTATCATGATAGCCGCGGAGGTTGCAACCACTCCCATTGAGATCAGAACAAAGGTGAACAAGAGTCCGTTCATGTCCTCAGGAGCAGCGTAGAAGCGAGTCAATTGTGGTGGATTGGCCATGAATACGAATCGTAGTCACTGCGGCCGAGGGAAAAGTCAAGGTCAGTCTTTTGGGCTCTGATAATTGAATTCAGCCAAGGTATTATGAACATACGGCTTTACAGTTGTTCGCCGGCTGCGACAGTTGTGGGTCAGAACACACGGCACAAGGAACCCGTCGCTCGGACATCTGGGCCGTGTACTTGGCACGGTGGATTGCATGCCGGGATGATGGTGGTAGAACCTTGCCGCCAGAAGGCGTGCATTGTACAACCACTGAAGGAGTACTTGCACGTTTACGAGTAGCAGCAAAGACTGGCTTCATGGTAGCTTTGGCTTTCCGTCAAGGATCTAAATAGATCATCACGATCCAAGCCACTTTACTGTGACTTCGCGTGCTAGTCTGTGGATTGGATCATCAAAAGATGTATAACACTCTGTCAGTGCACAGAGACAGAGTGCCACAGACGTACCTCTAGTTCGTGCCTATCCTCCATGAGTGGCACTAGCATGACATCGGGCACGATGTCACCGAGGTTGCAACGAAGACCATCTTGTAGCGCGTGTTGCTCGCCCAGCATTCAGTACTCAGTACTGAGTGCTTAGACCAATCTGAGATTGACGACGACTCGGATCGTGACTCGGACCGCGGTGAGTCCGAGCCAAACTGCAAGGTCTTCGGAGTCCGGACGAGCGACGCAAGCGAGAGGCACCGCTTCCCACGCTTTTGCCTCCTGGCACCACGTCGAGCTCCTGTCACCTTCTTCCTCTCCTCACAGCTCAAGGAGCGATGTCCAAAGAGACCTTGTAAACAAAGTAATTGAGGCCGAATTCCTGACGCGAATCACAAATTCAACTTAATGTATTATAGTGCTATAGCCTGAGAGTGGACCATACAAGCCTGTTCTAAATCATCAGTGTCTCATACAAACCTAATAATCTGCCAGTGATCCATCATCCCTTCAATAGATCAGAATTAGCACGGTAATTATCCCACTGGCAAACCAGGTTGAGGGTGGGCGACGCGTCAGGATAGTACTAGCAACATGAGCGTCGTCCACCACCAGGCGCGATATAAAGCACTCCAGCCCTCCTCATTGATAATCTTCTTTGCGCAGTCAATTAAACCAGTGTACGGTTCCCCTTCCGAATCCATTCTCAGACTATAAAACTGGAATTCAGCGCCAAATGGTCCTCGCCAAAAAACTTGAGAACGGTACCTGATAACATTCTCACCAGTCTCGAAACATTTCACTTCTGCCATATTGCCTTCCTCCCCCTGGGAATTGCGGTTAGATTCGTGGCCAGCATCGTTTTGCTGTAAACTGAGCCTGAGGAAGATGACTTGAAGAGGCGTGAGGACAAGTGTACTGGCCAGCGCAAAGGCAAAAAACAAGGTGAGCCCCAACAGAAAGACTTCACTTGGCAGTTGGCCTGGTTGGGGAACTCGAGGAAACCATTGTCGTATCCTCATGAACAGGACGAAGTATACAGTTTGCAAGACCCCCACCGTCGAAAGGCCGGGCGTTTGGTACAAAATCCCTGGGCGTCGACGTTCGGTGGGCGTTAACAAAACCTGGAAGGAATCGGGATCACTAAAGTAAGACAGCTTGTGCCGCGTAGTAATTGCTCTGTTAAATATGAGCCTCCGCAATCCCGGACGATGGATGTCTTACCGGTTGGTCAGGACCGTTAGAGGTGTAAATATCAGTAGACTGGACATGTCGAGTAACAGCGTTCTCCCGATTCCATTGAATGGAAAATTCCAATCGAAAGTGTAATTCCTCGTGAGCAACAACAAAAGTACGATGACAAAAATGGGCATCGACGCATCCAATAGTGTGGGCACTGGTGCATTGGTGAAGTATCAGTAGTTACTCGTGGGTTTGTCGAAACTGAAATTCACCAAGCCCTTTGTAAAAGCCTGACAATCCCTGCTGGCGTGTCAACGTCACAACTTCCCTAGCTCGGTAGCAGAACTTAGCGTACCTCGATTCTGCGAACCCTCACCAGCATCGCAAAGAAGGAAGTGATAACCAAGCCAGTATGTGGCTGCTTATCGCACTTTGGATCGAGTCGGAGATGCTTAGGGATGTACTGAGCTCTCAACCTAGTGACCACACCATTGAGTGGCATCATGATGGCCACGGAGATTGCAGCCACTCCCACTCCCATTGAGACTAGAGCGAGGGTGAACAAGGGCCCGCTCATGTTTTCTGGAACGGCGGAGAAGCGAGTCAACTGCGGTGGATTGGCCATGGATTATGGATACGAATCGCAGTCACTGCGGTTGAGGGAAAAGTCAAGGTCAGTCTTTGGACTCAACGGAATGGCCAAGATATTGGCTGTGACAGTCGTGGGTCAGAGCATACGGCGCAAGGAACACGGCACTCGGAAATCCCCAAGTACCCGGCATGCGGCGGACTACACGCCCAGGACGGTGACAGAACCCCCGCGCCAACGGCGGCGAGAAGGCGTGCAACCACTGAAAGGCGGGTATTCCCAATTGTGCGTTTGCGAATATCAAGGGCTTATATGTAACACCTAATTTAGTGTTCGACGTCCAATATTGAGCACCCGTAAGCTGCGGCCTGTGTGTCTGCACTTGGGCACCGATTACGACTTATATCTTGGTGAGCTCACATTGAAATTGCCTCACACCGGTAGGTTGGTGATCGGCACTAGGTACTTTGATTCGTCAACTGGCATGAAATGCTACTTTTATGTTTTCCTTGAGAACCACGAATCCTCAGTGGGGTGCTTTGTGACGGGACCAAATCGCTATTCGCCTGCGATATTGTCGTCCATGACCGCATCTGCGTCGGGTGAGTCTTCAGATTGTTCAACTCCGATACTGCCTGCAGACCTCCAGACATTTCCAATCGTGGCTTTCCAGAGCCGAACGCGACCATCATTACCGGCTGACGAGAGAACAGTGCTGAGGCGCGTATCAGTACTCATGTATGGTAACATTGGGATAGTGACCGCACCCTGTTATGTTCCATTCGACACGACCAACCGCCGACCTGCAGCTAAGATTAGCATCACCTACAGAGGGAAGGAGAAGACAAACTTGTGGTGGTCAAAGTCCGCAACGATTGTGCCTGTCCACCTGGGTTCTCCTTCCGCGTCGGCATCATCGACATCTTCGGCTGGTTTCACTCTCCAGATTCTCACACGACCGTCTCTTCCTCCTGTTGCGAGAAGGTGGTATGATCGCCCACAGGATGGTGCCCATGCAACAGAGGTGATCGCAAATGGTATTGGCACTTCCCCATCACCAGATGGTCCTATCCCTGACGTCGCCTCCGATGGATTCAGCGTCCCAGCGGGTGTGGGGTCAAGCGTAAATAATGTTGTCGGACGGCGAGAAGAAGGTGATACTTGTATGATCTAAGGCCGGTCAACAACGAAAATTGGGTGCTGACTAGTCACTTACTTTGACAGCTCCCGAGACACCACAACCAGCGACAAGAACTTCCCCCCAATATCGCTCTTTACACCACGATACGCACCATCCACCGTCAGCTTCCCTATTTCCCAATCCGGGTCTCTGCTGCAAAGGAACTTGCGATTGCTGCAGTGCCTGTGCAACCAGAGAGGCCGAAGCAGCCTCAAGCGTTGCATTTGTTTGTGTGGGTGTCGCAAATGCGACAGAGAGGGAGGAGGGGGAAGACGTCGATGGGAGAGTTGTGACATCCACTTCTTCGCAGAGTTGCCAAGTAGTCAACGAAGATTGCTCTAGACATTCATATGTCCGTAGGTAGTTGTCGGATGAAACGGTTGCCTGAACTGGATTGAGACGGGTGAAAAAGGTGCAACATCGACATCAATACGTACCAACTTTAATCCAAAGTGGTGTGGCGCAAATTCTACCGCCCTCACTGTGCCGCGCGCGTCAAGTAACACTGCTCTCTCGACCCATCTCGACGAAGAGCTACCACCGGAAACTGCCGTGTGCGCATGCACAGATCCGTTGGATTGGGCATCTGCACCAGCTACGAAAGAAGTTTGCTCCCAGATTTTGACGGTACGATCGAACGATGCCGACGCGAGGATGGTACCGAACTCTGGATGTGCCCAGCTCAATCTTGAGACGGCAGCATCATGTGCCTATAGCAAAGAGCAGATCAATACATCGAACCCAAGGCATCTTGAAGCATAGAAAAGTAATTCAACCTTCCATTCATCTTCTACACTCCACGTCCCTTCAGTTTCATCTAGTTGCCAAATTTTAATTCTGAAATGGGTTGGTAGTGGTTTAGGTGCGTTGGAACGAAGCTTACCGCTGGTCGAGACTACACGTAGCGAGGCGAAGTCCATAATAGTCATAGCATATGTCTGTTACGAGATCATCGTGTGCGCTCTGTATGAGTCCTGTCTGAATCATCACGATAAAAAGAGAAGTGTCGACCAGTTCGGGGTGAATGTATGAGTAATTGAGAAGCTTCTTTGAGCCTAATCGCGGTTTAGAACAAAAGTGATGTTGTTTGAGCAGTTCCAAAACTGGAAGGCGAAGACTTGTAATTTCAACAAGGACAAATAAACCCTTGATCCACTCGATAGTACAACCGTTGGGCTCGCTCATTCGTCGCTGCCACACGTTCCTAAATCAGATCTACCCTCCACTTCCCACATCCCTGCTCAACTTTGGTCATCATACTTGCTACTTTTGATTCCCTGGGTCTTCGCGCAGCCCCGAATTCGGCTCCAGCCCCAGTACATCACTAGGTAAGAAAGGAAGCCCGGGCCGTGGTCACAAGAACAGTGGCCGATACATGCCTTTCTCTCCATCGCCTATCACAATTGTGGGACTGCTTCCAGTGGGACATCGACACTAACATAAGTACGGGCTGCCGCAGTGGAGCATGGTGCCAGGTCACATGTCAGTGAGCTCCGAGTCATCGGGTCTGGCTGGATACGCATCCCTTTTCTTTTTTGTATCCGGCGCGTATTCTGGGTCTCCTGCTTTGATAGCACGGTTAGCAAACAACAATTCACCACTCACGCGACGTGCAAGCGCTGTGGCCATCGATACTATCCTGTTCGATTTCTTTTCTCTTTTTCTCCTTGGATAGTATTTTTCTACGGACCCAAAGCACACCGCAGTAATTCATCGTCATATACATCGGTATTTTTATCTTGTCAGCCGCCAACTGGATATATACCTACATTGAACGAAGGAAATGTTTTAAAATAGATGATGAGAAAGGAAAATGAGGAGATGGCACTGGAGTCGCAGTGCATGGTTCATCTTTCAGGACGTCACGACATCTGCTGATAACCAAAATCTTATATTGACAGTATCTGAATAGCCCGAGTCCCACACTGCTCACCTTAATCATCTCCAGTCTAATGGTTGAACCCAAGCTTCCCAAAGATTTTGTCTGGGGATTCGCGACAGGTAATGTCCATACGAATAGGTAACCCGAAGATGAACCTAACCAACATACTTTGTAGCGAGTTATCAGATTGAGGGCGCATACAACGAGGGCGGTCGTGCTGACTCTATCTGGGACACATTCACTCGCATTCCCGGCAAGATCGTTGATGGATCCTCTGGCGACGTCGCCACGGACTCGTATCATCGCTGGAAGGAAGACATTGCACTCCTGAAATCTTATGGTGCAAAGACATACCGGTTTTCTCTCTCCTGGTCGCGGATTATCCCTCAAGGCGGGAGGGGCGACAAAGTGAACCCGAAGGGCGTGGCATTCTATAGGAACCTCGCACATGAGCTGTTGAGAAATGGAATAATCCCTTACATGGTGTGTACTTCGATTTCACTCAGTGTGGGAGTTGGTTTCGTATGGTTGGATTTGCTAGACGATATACCATTGGGACTTGCCTCAGGCGCTTCATGACCGATATGGTGGTTGGTTGAACAAGGAAGAGATCGTCAAAGACTTCGTTAATTACGCCAAGGTTAGTATTTGCCTCCCATTTATCTCCATACCTCTTAACTTGGTCAGGTGTGCTATGAATCCTTTGGCGACATCGTGAAGCACTGGTGAATAATATTCCATACTCCTATTTATACCTCCGGAACTCTGCTGTAATTTAGGATCACCTTCAACGAGCCTTGGTGTATTTCTGTATTGGGCTATGGAAAGGGTATTTTCGCACCTGGGCACACGAGCGACCGGACCAAGTCTCCTGTGGGAGACGCTTCTACCGAGCCATATATGTGAGTCTTTGCTTGGCCAATTACAAGTCTCTATTTTATGGAGCATTTCCTGAATCTAGAGTAGCGCATAGTATTTTATGTGCTCATGCATATGCCGTGAAACTCTATCGGGACCAATTCCAGCCCCAGCAAAATGGCACCATTGGGATCACTCTCGACAGTGGCTGGTATGAACCCTATACCAATACCCAAGAGAGTCTGTGGTATCCTCATTTTGATATGTATATCCAATACTCACTGATAGGTAGACATTGACGCCGTACAGCGCGCTTTCGATGTTCGATTAGGTCCTCATTCTGATCCCAATGCTCTCGCACAATTGCTTAGTAAGCCCTCTAGGGTGGTTCGCTCACCCGGTATACCTTGGCTACTACCCCGAGGCACTCAAGAAGCAGTGTGGTAGTCGCCTTCCCGAGTTCACTCCGGAAGAGACTGCCATCATCAAGGGATCGTCTGATTTCTTCGGATTGAACCACTACACGACGAACCTTGTCTGTGAGTATTTTAGCCTTATTTTATTATATGCATGACTCAGGAAGTGGGCAGCGGAAGGAGGGGATGATGAATTCAATGGAAATGTGAAACAAACCCACCAGAGGCCGGATGGGACAGATCTTGGTACGCAAGGTAATTTGCGTTTGGCTTTGCGATGTGAAACGGGGGTTGACTGTTAACGATGCAGCGGACGTAAGCTGGCTCCAGACTTGTATGTGGTCGAAATTTCTGTCCTAGTCCTATTTTTAACTGCACCCTCATAGATGGACCTGGATTCCGCAAGGTGAGAATAATTGCTAACTGACTGTCCGAGGCGCATTTAATTAATCCGTATACTGTCCAGCTGCTTGGCTACATCTACAAGGTTCGTAGTCACTTTCTATTTCCATTTCTTGTATAACCTCTTACTTAGAAATATGGCAAACCAATCATGTGAGCCCTCATTCTCGTCACTGGAATCACTCGTTTTCGCGGCACTAATGAAAGATAAACTCAGTATCACTGAAAGCGGGTTTGCTGTCAAGAACGAAAGTTCCAAGAGCATCGAAGAGGCCATCAATGACGCGGACAGAGAAGCATACTACAGAGATTACACAAAGGGAATGCTGGAAGCTGTCACTGAGGATGGCGTAGACGTCAAAGGATACTTTGCTTGGAGTACGAAGGCTTTATGTTTCGCTCGTGTCGCAGCACTGATCATGATGTCATCACGCAGGTCTCTTAGATAACTTTGAATGGCGAGTATACTCGATGTTTTCCTGAGGTCGTGCTAACACCATGACGTATTCTCAAGGGCGGAGGGCTACAGGATACGTTTCGGAGTGACGTACGTCGATCACAAGACCCAGAAGAGATATCCAAAGAATTCCGCCAGGTTCTTGAAGGAGGTAAGGACGATCTTTCAATACACATTCTCTGACCGTTCCATTTTTAGTGGTTCTCTACACACATCCAACAACCCAAAGCTGATGAAGCGAACAATGATCAGAATCCAGAATAATGATAGGAAGACGATCTGTATGTGTACCCAGTTTCGAGTATATTGCCATGGTCTCTCTACCAAAGCATTGCGTTGTTCAAGTTGTACGGGTGAGACGATGCGACGTGAACTCATCCCACTCAGACCTGTGTGAAGGTATAACATACTTGTACTTCGATGTTTCACTTCTCTATGAGTCGTCGGTTGCTTTTTCTGGCTCAACCAGTCGTCAATAGATACTTATCTTCCAAGATTGCCGACGTCATCTGTTGTGCCTCGATTAAGTTCCAATATTTCATTTAGGAACTTCGACATTTCAAAAGATTCATACATTACCGGGCAATCCCAGATCAGCCACGCTGAACATGGGTAGGGCTGGCCCACCGACAAATGACCTATTACTGTAGCACGGCTAGCTCACTTTGGGAGATAATACCTTGAGAACAGTCATCTGGTCGGTCCAGGTAGTGCCGTCATAGTATGGGGTCTCGCTGAGGGTGTAGTCTGTAGAGAACGAACCTGCGGCCCAGCCGAGGTAGCCAATAATAACTGGGGCAACATCACTGTCAGTGAACAGGGCCAAGTAGAGGGATAATCGAAAGACCGACCGTCAGAATTGGCAGTTTGGTAGTCGATCTGTTGGGTGAGGTACTCGACACAAGAGTCGACGTTGCCGCCACCTGTTTCAGTGTTCAGTGCTTGCCGGCTATGTGCGCGAAGCCATGTAACGAGAGGTTTCCAAGCAGCGTCAATGTTGTTGGTGACGCAGTCCGTATGAGTACCACTGATATCACGCTCAACCAACGAACATGACAATCAATTTGGGGGTTGTGACTTACGAATAATCAGAGTCAAGGTACTGGTGAACGTCCATCACGAGGTTTTTGGTCGTTCCGTCCGGATTTTTCACCGTGTTGAGCAAATCCGCGGAACCCCCTGAAACAAAGGTCGCTGCTCGCGTCCAGTTGTCACCGGGAAGAAGGATTATTTGTGAAGTAGCACCCGCAGAACGAACCGCAGTTACTGCAGCCTGAACGGTGTTTGTCCAGGTCGTCATGTCCTGCGTACGTTCATTAAGGATTGCCACAAAATGTCGAATTCAAATAGACTCACAGGCATGTCGTGAGGCTCGTTCATACTGTGTGTTGTGAGATACATTGAACAGATGTAGCCCAGTTCGAAAAACTCACAGTCCAAATATGATCCGAGTCTCGTTCTTCCAGTAACTGGCAATGTTGTGCCAGAACTCTGCAAACATTTCATTGCTAGGGCCGCCCTGACCGATAATCTAGGGACGTGCGTCAGATCGAAGACCCAACACAGGCGTAGATCCTACATTGCCATCATACCGTGCGTAGTTGTGGATATCAATCACGCAGTGCGCTCCAGTACTTAGGCATGCCTCGACGAGCATGTTATACTTAGCGAATTGGCCATCATTGAGTACACCAGTCATCTGGTTGAGAGTGAGATACTGCCAGCCGACTGGAAGACGAAACGCGTTGTAACCGTCCTCCTTGAAGTGTTGCATCTGACTAAGCCCATCGGCACCTACAACCATTCGTAAACGATGGATCGTGGACATGCTCGATGTTAACTTACAGCCCAGCTGTTTTAGAGGAGGGCAAACGTTGTAAGCGTTGCAAGTACCATCTGTGCTGCATCCGAAATCTGTGGGGTTACTGGTCAGCATTCCAGTGGGATTCCGGGGAACAACCATCATACCAAAGCCTGCGATGTTGACACCTGCGAACTTGAGATGTGAGAGGCTCTGTACGGCAGTGGCAGCGAGAGCGAGAACAGACAATGTCTTCAGAACCATTTTATGCGCAACAAATGGGTTTATGGGAGGCAAAGGGCAGTGGGGAGGGCTTTATAACGAATGGTTCGTCGGCCAGGAGACGCGCATTCTAGTAGTAAACATAATCCTGGAAAGTGATTCAGAAAATGAATCCATGTGTCCGCAGCAGCTATCATGTGTCGATCTAAGCATCGCTGGAAAGCGCTTGGCATGATTCAGATTGTTAGCACAAATCCCCCTGACTACGATACTCGTTAGCGTTTGCTTATCAACACAAGGAATCATGAAACACTCCTCTAAAATTGACGCACAGAAGCAGTAGTACATATGTACAACGCTGACAATACGAGATCGAAAATTCAAATTGAGGTACCCGAGAGTGGCAACTATACTTTGACCGTCCTCAGGCTGTATGCGCTGTCACAACAATTCGGCAGTAGAGGTATGTAGTACAGAGGCTAATCGTCTCGCCTCGATTCATCCTAGATCCAAACTTGGTTCCGAAGTTAGACGTCGCCATAGCACTTGCCAGTGCTTTTCCACGACGTGCCGCCCTGACGTCTCCTTGGTTGTTCACACTGGCATATACGTGACTTCTGAATTCCCGTCGCTTCACACTGTGTCCCCTCATGACCAGGTACCTGTGGTCTGTTACAGCATACCCAAATTGGCGATCCATTACCATGATGCAGTGCGTCTACGTACCGTGTGATGCATCATTATTGGTCCAGATCTAGAGAATGTCGATGATTTCGCCCGGGGTGGTGACACGTGGCTACATAAACGTCGTACTGCGCCCGTAACTCAGGAGTCGCAATTGATTGCAGATATACTAGGACGTCCTTGTTACAGTAGTACTAGTCAGGTTTAGCGACCCCGGCCATGAAGGCTGGTTGACCGCTCAGTGAACTGCTGGAGCGCGCTGAGGGCCCGCCTGAAAATAACGACCTTAGCATGATTGCGATTGTTGGTGAGACACAACAACCTGGAGGCGAGTTTTGAGCATCAAGTAAGTGAGAATTGCACACCAATTCCGAGTCAAAACGACTCGGAGTTTCACTCAAACGAAACAGTGAAGTTCCTGTAGCAAACAAGCCAAAAATTCGAAAACAGTCAGCGAGTTCCCTCCTTAGCGACCACAAGCGAATGAGGTTGTACTTCTGGATCTACACAAAAATGACCCTCAGTTCGACTGAAAATGTTAACTTGAAATGAACATTGACATTACCCTTACCACAAAACTCCCATGCAACCGACTTTACATAAAATTCCCGCTACGCAGTACTAGTGTCTACTAACGCGAGGCTTCGAGTTTGTTGTGGGTGATCTGGTTTCAGTTGGCAGATATCGAAAAGCTAGTACTTGCTCACCAGCCTCAGTGAGGTACATCACAACACTTCATCAGCATGAGTACTTACCTTGTCAGCATACCCAGAGCTCTACAGTCTACAGATCTGTTTGTTGATTCACCGCTGTATGTTTCAAACCATTCTGGTGTAGGCTACATGAGTCACATCATTTGGATACGTTCAGTTGGCTTGTACACGAAAACCTGACAAGCATACAAGTACACTTGCATGATCCACATATACCGGTCAAGCCGACTCAGCCTCCCCCGGCACCACTGTATCCTCACCCTGCCCTGCATTTCCCTCCACATTTTCCCCCACCTCGTTCTCTGCGTGACTCAGTGCGAACACAATACGTGATACAGCACTGCCCCGGTCGGATAAACCAAATCCAGAGTCGATCCCGCCCCCATTCCTGCCTTGAACGTCATGCTCGTGCAGTTCCCGTATGCTTATGACCAGTCGAGGGGTGAGAGTGAACACGGGAACATACTCCAAGAAAGTCAGTAACAAATACTGCGCAGTGTCGGCGGATGAAAACTCTCCCCAGTTGTACAGCAGGGTGAGAACATTCAGCAGGAGGAATCTGTGATGAAGAAGGTACTGTTAGCCTTATCTAATGTGATTTTTGGTGTTGACAATGGGGGGACTGAGGATGAACACATACGCAAAGAAGTAGACAATGCCCTGCTTGACGAGTAAATTGATGTATCGGTTGAGTTGCCACCGCTTTGTCATGCGGTACATCTCAAGCGACTGCCTCACGAATTGGATAGATGCGAGCATGCACAACGTTACACTAAAGAGGATTTGCGCAGAGTACGCCACTTGTTCCAAAACGATCTCTTCAAGAGGTGGCACTGTAAACGTGCAATATGAATATTCTAGCGTTTGGCTGGTGGGCCCTAACCATTGGTTAGCATGGCGTACATTTAGTGGAACTTATCTGCACATACATGATGAATTCTTCGGATCACTGGTAAAGGCAAAAAATACCGCTATGGAGACGACCTCGATGGAAAACAAGACGAGAAGTGTACCAAGGATTGACCTTGATTGATTGTATATTGCCCATAGGCGCAGGATCATTATGGCTATAACCCCCATTGCACTTTTCATTTTCTCATACAAGTGGCGCAGCTACTAGGACTCACAATCAGCTGCCACGAAAAAAAGAAAATATGACCATAGCATCGTAAGATAGAGCATTCCACCTTTAAGTATTCGTGAATGGAATGGAGAAATGAGATTTTGAGTTACACGCACAACTGTTGGATAAGATATCAGTTGACAATAAGCATATGTAAGTCCGAGTACGCACATCTGAGTACAAGTACACAAAGTTCCACGTCAATAATTCCTGAGTGATTGATATATATCTGACAAAGTGTACCTCTTCAGGACCAGGTACAAATGTGGTGCCATCTTTGAAACGTGGTCAAAATAAGTTGATCAAGTCAAAAAAATTCGAGTTCAACTCACAGAGAATATTGCACCTGACAAATGAGGTTAGAATCTAATACACACACTGCTACAGCCATACACTCACACTAAACTCAATAGGCTGCAATAACGAATCTATGAAATCTTGCTAGAGCATTTGCTAATGAACTAGTAGTTTCAGCACGCACGAGAACGAACAGCGTCGACACCCAGGTCCACGGTTTGCTCTGTGGTCTTATTAGGTACGTGTCGACTCCGTGAATAGGTGTGCGCTGACCCAGATGTACCTTATCTTCATTGACTACTGATCAGGAAACCTTGCCAGAATGTGTGTGAAATGTGCGTACCTCTTTTGGAAAGAAGAGGACTGAACGATGCATAATAACGCAGCGCAAGTTTGTACCTTGACAATGGAATAGAACCAACAGCTTACCATAATCATATACAACGGCAGTCAGTACGATGACTGCGAGAAGAAAGTTGAAACTTCTGAGACGTCAGGTTACCATGATGAGTGTGGGAAAGCATACGAGATACATAGTTCTTCCATTGCATGGAAATGAGGAATGACTGCAGAACAGAGGACATGATCTTGAATGGATCTGGATTGAGAGACGAGTGAGAAATGGGTGAGATAGCAAGCAGCTATGTGGCGTTCTACTCAGACAGATGGGCTTAAAAGACTACGGATTCTATTTTGTGACGCCCATAGAACGTCATGTCGAGCCTCATAATGGGGCTGAGTACGAGCGCTGATCATTGATACGGCTGGAACCACCCATGCAGTTTCGTAAGTTTCAAGTAAACACCTTTCGGAAATGACCACCACCGAGTGACTGGGCGATAATGAGTGGCGGAGATAAGTTGTGATCTCTTAGCCTGCCTAAGGCTTGTGGTTCCATAACCTTGCACTGGCTTGCAGCAAGTATGAGTCTCAGGTCAGGTTAGCTCGACACTTCAAGGACTACTACTAGTATGGGTCGAAAATTTCTCTTCGGCATCCTGTACAAACTGTTGTCAATCTGAATTTTGAAACTCCGAGTCGTTGGGCCGAAATCTGCGGTGATTACGAGTAGCTTGCGTTCGCACATTATGATGAGATAGCTGATTGATTACTTGAAGTCTGGAGTGTGAGGCTCACTTTTTTTCGTGCGACGCCGAAGAAAGCTGTTCATCGTTGCTATGCTGGCCACCGCCATGCTAATGGTGGCCTTTGAGGCACCACTGGAATTGGCCGGAGATGGCATTGTGAGCCGCCTGTTAAACGGGCGCGTTCAGCTTACCAACTGTTTGAGTAATTTATCGTAGGAACCAGCGTCGAAAAGGGGGTTTGGGTGGTTGTCCGATCGGACATCTGGTGCTATGCGGGACCCTTCTTCCGCTCGATGGCATGGAAATTATTCGGCGCTATCCTTTCCAACTCAAACTCAGTAGTCGCTCGTCGAGTGCTTGAGGCATGGGGACCAGATCTACACGGGTAACGAAACAGCGGCGCGTGTGGCGTGCTATTTCAGGCACATTGATAACGTCCTGGATATCCCAGTCACCACTGACCTAACGTGCCGTAACGGTGGAATGAAAGCCTTCTTACTCCCCACCCACGGTGGGTCCCGTCCCACAGTGCTCCCAGCGACGTAGCCTCAGTTCCCGCGAAACCAAGCCTGCTCCCGAAGTGTGGAAGTGCCCTAGGCGGGCAGGGTAGCGGAGCCCGATGAGAGCTTTCGCTGGCTCGAAACCGCTGCCGGGCGCACAAACAGGACTGGTCAGCTGATAGCCCAAGATCTTACAGACTTACTACGGAACGCTTTCGGGTGTTGGTTCTCCAATTTATTATCATCGTGTACGAGTGAGTGCCGGCCAGTTGTTTCTTCCACGTGCTAACAATCTGAAAGCCCGAGGGGTCAAGCATGTCGTCAGTGATGGGCGAAGGGGCTTACATTCAAGGTGAACGATGCTTTCACGCATAAGGGATGTCGAATTATCACAGGGCACACACTCCATGCCCGTCAACGATGAGCATCTGTATCCACGCGGTCTTTTCCTGCCGATGGTACTGCATGGCGTGGGCGAATTTGTACAGCCGTATGTATGCATGACACCCTCGAGAGTGACTCCATCCGAGAGTTGAATATCACGGTGAAGCACGTCCCGAACGAGCTGGATGGGTCGCGCCTGTGATGCTTGTTAGATTCACCGGTAGCATGTCGAACATGCCTTTTGATACTTTGTAGATACAAGGAACAACGAGCGATGATGGTGCGGCGACGCGTCGGAACTGCACTTGATGACACGTACGGGCCACCCGAGATTGACGGGACGCCAAAGCAGCTCTGTCCGCTTGTCCGGCGTCAACGTTTTGGGGTTTTCAAGTCAGATTATAAGTTGTATAGGCTTGATAGAGTGCTTATCCGCGAAACCCTTCCACGCGCTAGACAGTGCGCAACGCTGTATATAAACGGACCCAGGACGTAAGATTTCTTTTCAAGTTGCACAGATGACTGGCAGGACCGTAAATTATGCAGAGTCGGGTCTAAATTCGCCCGCGAGGAGGTGCCAGTGGTGGGTAGGCAGAATTGACCGTGTGAATTGTAGGAGTATCGTGATATCCGATGTTAGTTTTCTGATTCACTGCATGATCATGGTCGATCTCCCATTTACACTCCAACTTCATGGAGAACTGTCAGGTATGCATGTTGTCTCCATCTGGACCATCCTTGACACTATCGTTGTGTTTAGGTCACGAAGATCGTGCTTGGCAAGTCAGCCTGGAATCCAGCCAAACCTCTACTTGCCTCATGCTCGGCAGACAAGACTGTACGCTTGTACAGCTACCGCAAGGACCCACACGATCCATCCAGAGTTGCCTTTTCCCATATCTCAACCATTCAGACAGGGCACAGTAAAACCGTCCGAAGCGTTTCATGGTCGCCCTCAGGGCAAACGTTGGCAACAGGATCCTTCGATGCCCAGGTTGGCATATGGGAGAAGTCTGAGGAAGCAGAGGATGACATAGATCTGACCGAATCCGACGAATGGGAATGCGTTGCGTTGTTGGAAGGGCACGAGACAGAATGCAAGAGTGTGGCTTACTCGGCGACAGGCAAGCTTCTCGCATCGTGTAGTAGAGACAAATCAGTATGGGTCTGGGAAGGTTATTATCGGGTTCGGTCATGCCGTTGACCTCTTCTGACCCTCGCCTCTCTTACAGCCAAACCCGACTCAGATTTTGCTTGCATGGCTGTCTTGATGGAGCATAGTCAGGACGTCAAGTGTGTGTCGTGGCATCCTACAGAGGAGGTTGTGCTCCCTCTCGCGGAACATCGCTTCGAGGCTGACTTGGACTTTTGAGGCAGATCCTCGCGTCCGCGTCTTACGACGATACTATCAAGCTTTACGAGGACGATCCCGAAGACGACTGGTGTTGCTTTGCAACTTTGTCAGGTCACACAGGAACAGTGTGGTGTGTCATATGGGCACCTCGAGGAGACTACCTTGCCTCTTCTTCCGATGACCTGACCATCAAAATTTGGAGACGTACGGCTGAACACAGATGGGAATTTGTCCATCAGCTGAAGGGTCATACAAGAAGCATATACTCGATAGATTGGCGGACGGGAGGGGAAAACCTCGGATGGATTGCAAGCACGGGGAGTGATGGTAAAATAAATGTCTGGGAAATATTGGTGAGCTTTTATATGAGATGAACGCTCATTTCCTCTGACTCTGGCTTGGGAAAGGAGTCTCCACAACAAGATACCACGGACAGAGCATTGACCTCGAAGCTTGTCGCGTCGGTTTCGTCTGCCCATGATATTCACGATGTAAATTCAGTGCGGTGGTGCCCTCGCTTGGGTTTTGAGGATTTTTTGTCTACTGCGGCGGATGATGGTTCCGTTAGGGTATGGAAGATTACGCCAAGTGCATGATAGACAAGATTTAGGAGAGCTGTCCACATTGCACTGATATTTCTAGCATGCACTGTACGCAGTTATCACGGAGCGGTTATAATCATCATCATCATTATCATGGTGTATTTCATTGTCGACGCATCGGATTGTTGTTGTGTAGATAGCGTCTAGCTCTAACGTGGTGTTATAACAGGTTACGGCAGTAATCGAGTACGAGTCATTTTGCTTTTCTCTTCGTGCCATGCCGATTCACGGGCTGGTCCCTTCCCCCGAGCAACCAAAACCCACTCATTTCGACATAGAAAAGGTCATCAGACCCAATATCCTTACACTGCACCCATATCGCTGCGCCCGGGATGACTACCAAGACGGAATCCTGCTCGATGCCAACGAAAACGCCCTCGGCCACTCCATCCATCCATCCACCCAGATACCCCCCGAATTACGGGGCACCCTGGATGCCCATCTGAATCGATACCCCGACCCATCTAACGATGTCATCAAATCGCGCATCGCCGCACTTAGAGGGCTTCCGAGCGAAAAACACGTCTTCCTAGGTGTCGGCTCGGACGAGGTGATCGACTTGATCATGCGCGTCTGCGTCGTGCCTGGGCGAGAAAAAATCTTGACGACTCCTCCGACGTACGGCATGTATGCCGTCTGTGCGCATGTCAACGATATCGAGGTCGTCCGCTGCCCTCTCAACCTGAGCGGACACGAGGGGGAGGGTGGTGACAAGGGACGGTTTAGCTTGCTCGTCGAGTCTGTCGGTACCCTGCTTCATCCAGAAACACGAACGATGCTGACCGAGTTGGACATGGACAGGTAAAAGACGCGGTATCCAAGGACCCTCTTATCAAACTCGTCTTTCTGTGCTCTCCCGGAAATCCGACTGGGACCACTATCTCCCTCGACGCCATCCGTGCCTTGTTGGAGTACGAACCGTTCAAAGGAATCGTGATCGTGGACGAGGCGTACATTGATTTCGCGGGTGAGGACGCGTCGGCCGTCACGTTGATCAAAGACTATGCAAACATCTGCGTGATGCAAACGCTGAGTAAAAGCTTTGGGCTCGCTGCGATCCGGTAGGCAACAATCTATCGATGACCGCGCCGTGCGTCGGACTGACGTGCCCTCTAGGCTCGGCGTGGCGTTGGCGCAGCCCCCGTTGATCCAAGTGCTCAACAACACGAAAGCGCCGTACAATATCTCGACGCCGACCGCGCACCTGACGTTGGCGGCGCTCGAGCCGGCTGCGATCCAGGGTATGCGCGACAAAATTAGGACGCTCCTCGCATCACGGGAAAAGTTGAAAGTGTCCCTCGAGAAGCTGGCTTATTTAGGCGTCGGGAAGACGATCGGGGGAAACAATGCCAACTTTGTGTTGATCCCGATCCTCGATCCCAAGACGGGTGCCCCTGACAATGTACGGTCCATCAAAGTGTACAAGACGCTTGCGGAGGAAAAGGGCGCGGGCGAGAGTTGTGTTGTGGTGCGTTACAGAGGCGGCGAGCCTGGATGTGAAGGGTGTTTACGGATCACAGTCGGAACGGTGAAGGAGAACGAGATGCTGCTGAGGAGACTGGAGCGGGTCTTGGAAAGCGATATATAGATCGAGGTGTACAAAATCGCTGGCCGCACGGCGAAATAGATAGCCGACTTTTCATCCGTCCACTGGACTCAAGCCTCCAGCCTATAAATCATATATGAACCATACACTACAGTCCCAACGGTCCCTTGGCTCGTCTTCCTTCCTCATTTCTCATTCTTCCGCTTTCAAACAGCTGGCCGTCGACACGACCAAAATACCGACAGACATGGCGATGAACGCGATCGCTGCTTTAGCGTGCTTTGGATCGGTAGACGAGTAGCCAAGGCGCGTCGCGTGTGCGGTGCACTGTTGCTGGCCAGCCATGCGAACCATGCGGGCGTCTCGGAAAACGTACCCGGGACGACGAAGAACAGGGACGCGTAGCCAACCGGACTCGACGGACTCGCTGGCGCCATTAGGTTGGCGTCATTCTCTGGCTGAACGGCATTGACGTACCGAGATACATGAAGGCAAAAAGCGTAAAATAGATCACGATGCACCCGCGCCGCCGGTATTGGTCCGACACGGCAACCGCGACGACGACGCTTTGATGTCGTATTATAAACGAACACGGTCATTCGTATCTCGAGACACTTACAGACAAAAGCGGCAGCGAATGGAGGCACAGGCATGAGTTGAAACGTTGAGTTTGGCTACCTGCATATCCAAGACCAGCAACAATCGTCGGCAATAATATAACATCAACATTAGTCCTGGAAACGGAATTTACACAGGGCACAGTTACAATGCGAGGTCGTACTGCATGGTTCCTGATGAGTTGGAAACATCGTTAATCACGTCGGAGAATGGAAGCACAGATAGGTTACCGTTGAAGAAGACCAATGAAAGCATACATGCGGCGATATGACCGCCTCCATGACCTTGATCCAGCTAAATTTGTCCTTCTCGCCTTTGTCTGACCCAGAACCGGCCCCGGGCGTGTGCAAGGGTTGAAATGACATATGCCCGTTCTATCTCCGTCAACAAACGCGCCTTCTCGAGGTGAACGAGAAAGGAAGAGAAAGGACATGGCACCAAAGATAACGGCGAATAGACTCTCCTGTCAAAGCTAACGAGTGTCGAGGTCTGGGGTACTGCATGCTCCACACACAATAATGAATATCCAGGCTAACCAGGTTTACCACCAAACCCGTTCATATGGACGATGGCAGTGTAATGAACCAGCGAACGCGGCGGCCAATAATGAGACGGAGAAGAAAGCCGCAATCCTGTTCAGATATCATTAGCACCGGGTTGATACGTACCGTCTCTGCAACAGTTTAGGAATACAGAAGAAAGAGAGACAAAGAATGATTATCGGAAAGATGCCGCATGTGCTACTGATGAACGAAGAACAACACGATCTGGAATATTCCAACTTTGGAAACCAGCCCTTGTGTTTCGGTAAGCTAATGGACGATGGCAAGATAATACCGATAGCTGCTGACCTTGAGAAGCGGATACAGAACCACGCATTGTGATCATAGCGGCAAGCATGATGTTAGGTCCTACGGACTACAATAAGTCTAGTCGCATTATCCACAGCATCGTGATCTACCTTCACGAGTATGTTGAATGGAAACTGGACGGCCATACTCAGACTGCCGCATGATGACTTGAGGTTAAAAACCACGAACACCCGACTTACATGAAAGTCGCAACAAGGGGCCATCGTGTACTATCACAAATAAGAAGCGGAACCAAGTTACTTAGAGCGCTTAACCTACTTGGTAGTTCGACATGGCCTGCGATGTCTGCAATCGAGCCACGCACGCGTTTCCGATATTTCCCTTGTCTTGCACGTATCCGCGAAGTCGATTATACGGTGTACGAAACCGAGCTCGCAAAGCGCTCGCAAAGCTACCAGGACATTAAAATGGGAGAAGCCAACACATACCGGTAGAATCGACATATCAAGTTTCCGCCAAACGATGCGATCTAGCATGACGCGCTTAGGCTGCGGTAGTTCATCTTCCCGGTGACCATCAAGGGCATTGAGATGGTGCAAAGCGGGCGATTCCGATAAGTCTGCGTTAGAAGTAGAGCGGGTCAATCCGTATGCTATGTCATGTTGTAATCGCTCCGGGGGCGGTGTTGATGCATAGTATAACCCGTTTCAACTCGTTGACGGGACACGTGAATTCTCGATAGGCGCAGATGGGTCATATCCAATGGGGTTTCCTTTGAAGCACTCTTCCTCAGTAGCTGTCACTGGTCTCATGGCGCGAGATCAGATCAATCCTCGGACACGAGATGCGGAACGTTTTGGTTTGTAGTAGAGATAATCATGTTTGAGGGGAATGGATGAGCTACTTGGCAAGGTCCACAACACTTGCTCAAGACAATCGAAGTCGCTGTGTGTATATTAGACAGTGGGAAGTAACGGGCTCTGGGACTGACCAAGAACAGGAAATGATTGAGAAGTATTGTGATGTTCTCAGCGATTAAGGCCTAGACCCTCAGCTCTATGCGGCGTCCAGATGTGTCGACAAAGGAATACCATATCCTCGTGCAGTTAATGAGATGAATTCGAATCAAGATCGTCGAAAGCCGCTAGATGAAATCACAACAGCATTTTGTCAGTTCCACCCGAGGGCAATGAAGCTACGTACAGTTCTTTATGAGGGCTCAACCTCATTCCACGCATCTGTCGC
Source organism: Chiua virens (assembly GCA_019787685.1). Lineage (NCBI taxonomy): Eukaryota > Fungi > Basidiomycota > Agaricomycetes > Boletales > Boletaceae > Chiua > Chiua virens. Next base: position 1,087,251 of record JAHNUO010000011.1, on the reverse strand, counting down.
TATGGTCCTGTGAAACCTCACGTGCCGATGGAGACGGCTTTCAGTTCACTTACCGTTGGAGCGACCTCCGTACGCCAAAATCCTGCCAGTCAATCAAGGAACACCATAGGGATTGTATGGATTCACCTCGACCCCAAGATGTTCCCGGAGGAGAGAGACAAAGAGGCGGTGAGGCAGTATAAACTTGAGCCGACAAGTGTATATTGACAGGACTCCATTTGTGGACGTGTACACACGCCTCGGGATAACATCGGCGCCCTTTAGGCTGTGGCCTGTGCCACCGTTGTCAGCAGGAGATAGTTGTGGGATTGACTTGCCTGCGCGTATGCGACAGTTCGAGACTGCGTCCGCTGGACTGCTCAAGTAAACTGTTCAAGGTGACAAACTGCGCCCTCCTGTGGCAGTGAGTAGCGACCCCTTTGAAGGGGGTGAGTAAAGTCACTGCCGGAATGATTTATATATTGGCACAGGGAGGGTTCGCTAACGACCTCAATGGCGAAACAAAAGACGCCATCGCCGCAAGAACAGTACAGAGCGAGGAAAGCCCGCGAAGAAAAAGAAAAATCAGCGTTGCTACCGCCAGGTCTACTCAATCATGGAAACACTTGCTTTATGAACTCGGTCTTGCAGGGCGTAAGTGTTTACCCATCGTCATCTATCGGGATGCTCATCAGGATTGCTCCTAGTTGATTGCAACACAGTACTTGCAATCCGTCGTCCGTTTTCGGCCAGTTCCTGTTGTCATTCAACGTCCTTCCACCCCAATCGCGTCTTGCCGCTCCCCCGTCCTCACGAATGGCCACGGCCTCAGTCCCGACCACGATCAGCCCTGGTCAGACGCCCTTCCCATCGGCGACCACCTCGTCGCTCTCCTCCACACCGCATGGGACATTCAGAACAACCTCAAACGGGAAAACATGAGCCCCAAGTGCGTCGTCCTCGACAACATCTCCCTCTCTCTTATTCACCCTTCTCAGAGATCTCTTGGCTGTCCTCGGCAAAAAGTACGACCAATATCTCGATTTCCGACAGCAAGACGCCCACGAGTTTCTAGGCCAGCTCCTCGACGCCGTTCGTACGGAGGAGGTCGATGTGCGTTTCCACCTCCCTATACGTGTACTCTTCTTACGTCAATCTCATAGATAATCAAGCAACGATCACCATCTCCAAAGGCGGACAGCAATCACCCACAGCCTTCCCTTCCAGACCCCCCCGTTACGCCTAGACCTCCCCCACACTCCGATAACCAGTTGTCATCGTTTGTCGACATGCTCTTCAGCGGCAAGCTCGCCAGCATCCTCGTTTGCCAAACCTGCAAGCACGTCTCTCATACGTACGAAGACTTTAGCGATCTCAGTTTGAGTATGAAACCAGAGGACTACGTTCGCGAACGCAAGCGTGACAGACTGAAACAGTTCGCAAAGAAAATTGGCACGGCGTTCTATGTAGCCGTTCCCCAGCAGCGCTCGTCCTCTGTCCCCGCGACACCCATCCGCAGTCCTACGCTCGACAGTCCTCCAGAGTGCGATGATTCCCAGAGGAGACGGAGTGTAGATCTCGCCGACGTCGAGATCGTCGTCGAACCCGTCAGTGTGAAACAAGATGTCGCTGATATCCCCAAGGATGACTCTCCCGCTCAAATTCCGCCATCCCCCGCACCGGACTCACCCTTCACACCGGAAACACCCGCGGATACCCCGCAGTCGGTTGCCGCTCTAGACCTCTCAGTACCAGCGCCACCTCAGGAACCATCAGGTGACCATGTCACCATCATCGCCCCTGAAAAGGTTAACGGGAAAGAAAAGAGAGACAAGGACGAGAGCTGGGCAAAGATCAGCAGGCGAATCAGTGTCTCGGTCGGTCTTACCAAGCGACCAAAGAACGAGCGAAAAGACAAGGACAAGAAAGGATCCACCTCTGCCACGACATCGAAATTCGGGGAGGAAGCGAACCCTTCACATCATCTTGGCTCGACGCCTGCCGCAACAGGACACACCCAACGAGGCTGCTTCGCCGACACCACCTGCTCGAAAGAGAGTCCACTTCGACGTCGCTCGGGCTTGTCAACGAGCTACTCCAGGCTCAACTTACAAACTGTGAAGCGTTCGGTCATGCAAACCCAACGGTCTGGTAACTCCCCGCTGAGTTCTGCAACGCCCCGTTTCCCATTGATCTCACGCCCTTCAAGTCCTGGAAAGCACCCAAAGCCCCCAAAGCCCTCGAAGCCACCCAAGCTTTCCACAGAAGAGGCAGCATATTTACGGGATATCCTTGCTGACATTAACCCGCCGAACGTCCCAAAGCCCTTTTCGATCTTCAAACAATCCAAGGAGCCATCCTCGGCTTCTGCACAAAGCGTTTTTTTAAAGCTCAACAAAATCAACCGAATAGAAGAGTGCCTTCGATTGTTTACTTCTGTTGAGGTCCTCGATGGAGGCAACGTCGTCCGGTGTCACCGTTGTTGGAAGATTGCCAATGGATTCTACAAGCCTAAAGCAAAAGTATCAGCGCAAGAACCAGATTCGTGTACGGACAGCGAGGACGACGAACTCGTTGACGCCAGGGTCAGCGATGTCCATTTAACCCCGGATTCGATACCTTCCAACCCCTCCATTCCCACTGCTTCCCCTCAAGCATCACCACCGCATGCGACAACATCTCTCCAAGATACCCAAACATTCCGTGATACCCAATTAACACTAACCCAACCTTCCACACACGACGCATCCACAACAAAACCTATTCCTCCCGCACTACAGCTTAACGATGACTACCCTATTGAACTTGTATCGCCTGTCAGAGAAGAACCGCCCGATCTGTCGGTGTCCGCCGTCCTCTCTATATCGACTACTGCCGCCGCCTATCCCATGTCCCCTCGGACGGCAAGGCCTACACCAATCAGAGGAAACACGGTCTCGTCTACGCACACCCAGTCTACTACCGCCGAACGCTCGTCGAGACTATCACTTGGCACCCCATCAGATCAACATCGACGGCATAGTCCCCTCGGCGGTGATAGTAATACCGAGAGCGAAGTCTCGGAACCCGAAAGTGAGACGTTACTGTCCGTCTACTCGGACGTGTCGTCTGCCATGTCGTCCAACCCATCCCTCACCGCCTCTCAAGAACATCTTCAACAACCCTCGCAGACGCCAGACGCGCCCCGATCCGAGGACAAGCGACATCCGTCCGGGGTACCACGTTCCCGACAATTCATATTACGACCTGCCTACAAACGCTACTTGATCGCCACGCCACCGCCCATCCTCGTCATCCACCTGAAGCGGTTTCAGCAATTGTCCAAGACGCCCGTCGTCTCCTTCTCGACGGGGTTCAAGAAACTCGATGACTACATCTCATTTCCCGAATATCTCGATCTGGCGCCGTATCTTGCGCCGAGACGAGAGGATTATTTTGATTCCAAGGTGGCAGCGACGAGGGGTCGTGCGAGGAGAGCGGTTCCGTGTATGTATCGGTTATATGCCTGTCGTGGTGCACATTGGCAATATGGTACGTGTCGTCTGTCCGATTCGTTGTCGAGGCATGCTCACCGAGTCGCACGCGTAGCTGGGTGGACACTACGTTGCATACACGGCACTGCCACCGTCACCGTCCGACGGCGAAGCAGCCCGACCCGAGGAGGAGAAACAGCGCTCGGAGGGGAAACCATCGCGAGAGTGGGCGTTTGTGAGCGATACCATCGTCCGGCTGTCGTCGTTGGAAGAGGTGCTCAAGAGCAAAGCGTACATTTGCATGTATGAACGTATTTAACTTATTTGTGTTTTGCTAGCGACCCGACGCGTTTAGATGTGCATACGCGCGTAGTCGTTTCTTTCTCTTTGTCTCATGTATACCTTGTTGTTGAGACCCGTGGACGCTCGCGTTTGTAGTGGTGCTTTGGTTATCGTAGTTGTAATACGCTTTTGATCTAATTGGCAGTAATTTGGTGGCTCAAAGGGACGATCTTGTACTATCATGGAGGATAACGATACGCAGCTATTTATTGATTCAATGTCAGTCTGCTGTTCACGTTCACTCGCAGAGCGGTGATGCATGGATCACTTTTTGATATAGAGGTCAACGGGCCTATGGAACCCTGTCGATCACGACGATCAGCACACCACGCGACCACCATGTGAGCTGCACATACCTCCTTCGCCCACCGTCCCCAAACGCTGCGGCGGCGCGAACCCAATCTGTTCCAGCACCCCCGGGAACTCATCCGGCCGCAACCTTAGCCCCTTCGCGTTCTCCCTCAACCTCGGGTCCATCCGCCGCGCCTTGGCATACGTCTCCCACGCCTGCGGCTCGACGAGGAACGCACCGCCAGCGTTCAGCACGCGGTACACCCGCTTGAAAAAGGCATGGAGACCATCGTCGCCGTGATGCAAGTGGATCCATTTCGTGATCGAGAACCTGACGGGGTGGGTCAGATCAGTGGCTAGGGAGGACGTGCGTGGAGGACGCACGCGAGGACGACGTCGTACTGTGGATTCGTCGTCGGCCACCGACTCGGAGTGTTCGGTGACCCAGTCGGTCGTGCGGAAGGCGATGTTGTGCGGGAAGGCGGTGTGATCGGAGGCAGGGATGGGGAGCAGGCCGTGGTGGTGGGCGCATGAGGATGGGAAGTGGTCGGCGTCGGTGTCGGTGTCGGACGCGATGCGGGGTGCTTGGAGACTCCACAGCGTGCGTCGGCGTTTCCACGCGGCGCGGACGAGGGCGTCGTCAATGTCGACGCCGAGGACGTGTCTAGCGCCCCAGGACTGGGCTGGGGACGGGTAAGTGAGTGAAGAGACGCGACGAGAACGCTGGCACGGACCGATTTCGCAAGTGACCCAGCCTTCGTTGCAGCCGACGTCGAGCACGGACTTGTTGAGAAAGAAATGGACGGGTAAGAGGGCTAGACGGGGGTCTCGAAGAAAGGGTCGTTTGGTGTAGTACCTGTGTTTGGACGTGAGTTGTGAGAAGGAAAGAAAGCGTTGGCGTTACCCGTGATAATTGCCATAGATCGGGTTAGACATCGATGCCTAGTCCAACCCCGCGAAACCCAGTCACGCGTGCTCAACAACCTTGACAAGCTCTCTGCAGACGGGTGACAAGGTCGCCCAAATCACCATCTCAGCTTGAACGACCACTTTTCCTGATCCTTCACGCCTTGGACCACCCGCAGCTCCGAGTCACCAATCGTTGAAGCGGGCCCAAGATATCACAACTTTGACACATCAATTACTTGTTCTCGTGAGATCTACCATAACTTTGACGAGTGTCGCCATCTTCGCCAAGGCATCTGCAGACGCCGTGCCCCGAAACCCCTTGTTTCAAAAGAAGCGCGTCTCAGATCTCAGATCTTCACTGAGACCGCATTCGCAACTGACACTGTCACCGAGTCTGTCACATTTTTAGCAAAAATCCTTTTCCTCGTCGAACGCGATCTTCACACATCACGTTAAGGGCGTTGACCACCGCTACCCACTGCGGAGGGGTCGATGTATACCATTGTTGGACGATGAATCTCCTTTCTGCAAAGTCCCCCTTTTCAAATGCGCTCATCAGAAAAAGGGGTTCTTTGCAGAGGCAGACAGCGCTTTGCCAGTGCCAGTGGTCCGGTCGCACATCATGATGATCTGCTGTATGAGATCTTGATATATGAGGCAGTGCTCACACTGACTTGCAGTCCGTTGTTCAAGGACGTTGACGTTCCCCGTTGACGTTAAGGTCTCACGCCCTGGGCTGTTACCTCCTTCGATTCCGAACCGATGGAGGGCACGCTGCCAATTGGGGTAACAAGACATTGTTTTCAAACGAGCGAAACGCACAGCTTCCGCTTTCGCCTCCACCACCATGACGTTTTGTCTACTTCAAGCAGCGCTCATCCTTGCCTGTTTCAGCACCCCACCCTGGGCCTCCATGGAACTATGCCCCATCTCGTTAGGGTTTGATCCAGGCTGCCCGAGTACATGCGTGTTCCCACCTACCCTCGCAGCTTCACGCATACCCGGCAGCTCGGGTTCCTGTCCCGGGCCGGGGAGCGCTTCGCGCTCTCGCCCAACTTCTCCCCTCGAATCACTGCCTCCCTCTCCCCACAGCTCAAGGGGCGTTTTCCGAAGATGGATGGTTCTGCATTATGCTTAGTTGCCTCTTCACAACGTCATGATCTGCAAGAACAAAGAGTAAGGCCACTTGTCACATTTCGGTGTTGGAGTATATTGTCCTATTTCAGATCTCGAGGGATGTGTTATACAACCAATATGGCCCAGGAGAGACAGAGAGACTATCATAAATGTATCAGAGCAGACTAACGTCCTTGAGTAGCTGAAGGAGATTCACTGAATTTGCGTCGCGATCCACGATTCCACGAAGCTACTCAATTAGTCTTGCAATATGAAAAAATCATATTCATCTATCTAGGGATAATTCCATATATATATCGTACTGAATGGGCTCGAAGTTCAGAAGTTTACACAGATTTCTAGACAACCATCTTGTTTTGTCTCTTGTGGCGAGCATGACACTCGTGAATATGTCGGATAAAATTTTTGCGCCCCACCGGCTTATTACATCCCTCCCATCCGCAGTGAATTGGTACTTCCCGACTCAATTTTTTGAGACTGTGGGCATTCCTAAAATGCGCGCGAAGGCTCTTACATGTGACCTCTGCACCACACAACTTGAATTCATCATTGGCATTGGCCGTCCAATGACAATGCATCGTTGCCGAGCAACAGTGAGCTGTGGTCTGCGTCATGACCAGAGCACTGGCAGGTGGATGAGCATCAGTCATTTCCCCGCCGGCTGGGACTCCCTGCATCACCTGCCATGCATGTTTGATGAGTGGACAGAGTAATAACAAAAGCCTAAAGCGTTCTTACATTCATACCGTCAGGACTGGGGCTCGGCGTCATGGGAATGTCATCATTCTACACATCACATCGATCAGTAAACAACCTTACTTACACAACAGGTGGGTCTCGAAAGAGAATTACATACCTGGTGCTGAATCGCAGCGGGCTGGTTTCCACTCCCATACAACCCTTGCATCTCACGGTGAAGTACACTCTGGTATACTGGGCAGTCCGCCGTGTCGAGAGGAGGTATATATTCCCACAAATCCAGTATATCCACATATTCCTGTGTGAGCTGCTACATAGATTCAGCAAGTGTGGTGAACGAACAAACACCTCACTTACCTCTTCGAAATGCATGTGTAGACCATGCCCTCGGATGCCACTCTGTATGGTTGGTTCGCGCATGTCAAAGACTTGGCTTTGATATGTGCAATAGGGACTGACCTGATTGCCAGCCTGTTGCATTGCGTTGACTGCTAGTACAATCTCCTGTCAGGGTGCAGTGAATGGATTGGAGAGATGACGGTGATGATGGAGACAATGCAAAGACGACAGATGACAAGTGAGGGGAAAGGGGAGCTGCCTCGGAGGTGAAGGAAGAGAGGATTGAGCACAAGGTAGAGACACAGAGGGAACACACCATTAAGTAGTTAATATATATACAATTAAAAATTCCAACTCACCTCATACAATTGTCTGGCATTATTGGAGAGAACCAATTGACGTAACACGGTGTGGTAGGGCAAACCTCTGCATGCAGTCTGACATGGGATCATGCTCCGATGGGCCGTGAGAACCAGAGTGAAAAAAAATGACACAATGTATAGCCTAGGTGCTGGTCGGAATCTTCGAGGGCTATGTTCAAATTAATTGGCACCAAACTTATCAAGACAAGTAGAATTTCAGGGGAGTTGCTACGACATAGATGGAGCAAGCAGTGTGAGATTGGCCCTAATGGGGAGCGCTCCCCATTAGTAACTTATCAGGAAAACGGGCTTGTAATTTAAACTTTACCGTTTGACAGCTCTTGCGCAGGCTTCCCTCCAATTACGACTCTCAAGCCAAGCGAGCCAAGCGAGGGTAATAAGGGACTTGGCATAAGATCATTGTAGAACGCACGTGGGAATTTTAGATTACAGTCGAAGCTGTAATAACCCATACCTCTCGGGACAGGTCCAGGGGTATGGGTTTTGGGAGAGTATGGGTTTCGAGTGAGGCTGACCAATGACGAGAAAATTCCATTAAGTGCCTTTGTATTCTACCGGGTCTATGTATGTACATTCTGTTCCATTAATGCGAGAGGATAAGTATATACAAGACTATGGCAACTTAGGATGCGGGCTGAAAGAAGTCTGTGTACTTCATCTGTTTTGTAGTATGCTGCATCTCGAGAGCGCGTGATCTCTTCCCAACCATAGGCACCATTGACTTGAACTCTTTCAGGATTGGGTAGTCGAAATCTTGAATATATTTTGTGAAAGCCATCAATCCCTGAAATGCCTCATTGCGTGTGGGACGCAGCACATCATTTTCATCACCACCCGCCGCCTTGTCACTTGTCCCATCATGATCTGCTTCCTGTGCTGCTTTCGCCTCCATGACAGCATCACAGATGTCCTTATCTGTTGCGTTGAAGATATTGTGCACCTCCACGGCAGGATTAAGAAGCTCCGCAAGATCCATTCGGTTAGAACGCTGAAGAATACCAGTTGCCTCTAGTTCGTCCAGGGCTTCGTTCAGTTCATTCTCAGCTTGTACAATTGGATCATTCAAGCTGTTGTGAGAACTGCCCAACACAACCGGCTCAGTTGCATGGATAAGAGATGAAATGGGAATGGAAGGCTGTGCGAAAGGACATTCAAGATTTTGACCACCACCAGATTCCCATCACCGGAGACAGGTTGTCCAGCTTTCAGCAGAGCCTCAAGCTTGGCTTTCTGGTCCTGAGTCTGATTGCAAGGCTTGGTTAAACCCTTATTTAGGACCTCAATAGATTTCATGACTAGGTCGTGCTTACCATCCCAGGACAAAAGGAAAAAATATTATATAAAAAATTTCCAAATAAAGCACCCTATTCACATACATTATGGGTTATGAAGGCTAAAAAATGCTATGGGTTATGGGTTATGACAGAGTTATGGGTTATGGACACAAAATCCCTGCAAACGGACATGGGAAATGGAAAAATGTATGGGTTTTCACAGAGTATGGGTTATCTGGGGTATGGGTTATATCAGCTTCGACTGTATATTTAACGGCCCTGCGGGCAGACCTGGACCCCGAGCAATAAATTGATTATGTAACATGTTAATATTATAATACATTGTATGATTCACGAGCAAGACAGTAGATGCGTGTTATGATAGAGAGACAGTTGATTTCTTGCGTTGAAGATCGAAACGAAACTTACACCCGCTTGAGTAAATAATGGCAGTCCCAACTCGGGTGTAGATTGTCAATGGACTCAGAAAAAGTCATGCTTCGTACCCCAAGCGATAAACAGATTATGTAACATGCTATTCTAACACATTGTGCGATTTACGATCTTTGGAAGTCGCTCCTTGAGCTGTGAGGAGAGGCAGGCAGAGGGACTAGGTGGGCGAGGTTTGGGCAAGACTCCGGTCCTGGGCCGCCGGGTATGTGTGAGCTGCAAGGGTGGGTGGGAAACCTTGCAGATGGCATGTACCAGGCAGTCGGGATCGCGTGCCCCGGACCCCAGGGGAGTGAGCTGCAAGGAGCCGGAATGGGGCATGGAGGCCCAGGGAGTGGCGGGTGGGTGCGCTGAAACGGGCAAGGACGAGCAGCGAGCGCTGCGACGTGGACGAGCGACGTGGTGGAGGCAAAAGCGGAAGCGATGCCTCTCGCTTGCATCGCTTGTCCAAAGACCTTGCACTGTGGCTGCGCTCGTGCCTCGCTACACCACAGTTCGACCTGCAAGATTTTGAAGACAGTAAATACATTTTATATACTTAATCATCTAGATCAGCCAAGTGAACAATAAGCCTGTAAAGAACATGAGCAGGAATAATAAATGTTAATCAATCATGATAAACTGACATTGCCAGAATGTGGGAAATAAATTGAACGGCCTCCATCGGAACGTGGCCCCGTTACGTGGGTGTATTGAAATACACTAGGTGATATCCGCTCCACTGATTGCGATATGAATTTGTGTTGTCGGGATTTGATGCGAAAGGAGGCTTATGACTTGCAAGCCTGAAATACGCACCGTTCATCGTTTTGTCGTTTCAACCATTCTTATCGATATGTGCCTGCATGCGAAAGATTCATTGGAAACGCGGATTAGAAAGGTACGTACTTTTAAATGTTTTTGCGAGAGAACGAGAGTGTTCAAGACAGCTAGCAACCGGTGTATTTCCGATCTTTGACACCATTGTGGACCTTAGTCGAAGTCAACGTATGTTCCGTTCGCGAGATAGGAGCAGTTTGACGTATTGAAACACAGAATTTTCACGCATGTTGTCCCTCCGGCACGCTCTTGGGACAAATACCCAACAAAATTGTTAAAAAAAATAGCAGGCTTCATGTCTGTGGCAGATTTAGTGGTGTACGGAGGGACGTGCAAAGCAAATTACGATGTAATGCATGATATTGACGCACTTCGGGCTGCCATGGCTATCACGACAAAGAGATAAGAGTAAGAGAAAACGACAATAGCTATCGCGACGAAGCTATAAAAGGAAACAACAGCATCCAAGATCCGTGCAGACACAGACGATATTGGCAAAAGACGTACGATTTGCAGTGATAGCTATCACGACGAAGAGATAAAAACGAAGAGCTAGAAGAAAACAACATCTGACGGACAACGTCCGATTAGATCTGTTGAGACTCAGACGAAATCGGAGCAGCGACGAAACCCAGCCCATCCTACAAAGAATTCGAATCCGACCTACTCCGACCGGTCCGAGACATCCGTCATTTTTTGGTACTCCGCCCACCTCTGAAACCTGGGCCTTAGGGGCCCAGGAATACTAGTCAAGTGTCTAAGGGATGTCGATGATCAATCGGAGAAATTTACATGCATGCAGTGCGCTACGTGCCAGTGTACGAAATCAGCCGCACGCTTGGTTCATTCCCGACTATGGCCCCACTCTCTCGGGCCCGGCCCGCCACGTTAATGTTTTTTTGCGACAATGTGGCGCTGCGATGTCATTTCGTTGCGACTCGGGGTCACACCATTTCGTTACTGCCATCAGGCGACCTTACCTTCTTTCCCTTCCGTCATGGTGTTGTATCATTCAGTTTCGTCATTTGGGACGACCTGTCGCATCGTCCTCCCCCCCATCCCTTCTCATTCCCTACTAACTCCATGCACACACGTCGATGCAAGTAGGAGTGTGAGGATCGATCATGGTTCGTCCTCGCGTGGCTCGCACACCCTCAATCCTTCCCTAAGGTTCCGTTGCACATCCCCATTCTCTGCCAAATTGACTGTGCCCACGTTGATACATCCATGTCATTCTCATCGCTGACATGCGAGCGTTAACGCTGGTGCCCGCGTTGCCACCTCTGTTACGGCGGCGTTGCCTCGCCTCGCCTCCCTCACGCTGGTTCGCGCATCATCGCCATCGTGTTGTTGCGGTAGCGTGCCATTGTCCATTTGCACACCTTGTCACGTCAATGCCATATTTGTCGCCCCGCCCCGCCTTGATTTCAGGTTACCCCACTAGCGCCGCATCGGGTCATGTTTAGGATAGTCGAATTAGCTTGAAGAGATTTGCCGCAGGAACGGAGGCCGCAGGAAGAAAACCTCGCAGACATGTTCGACCAAGTATATGTCATACACACGCGCATGTTTGGGGTGATCGCGCTCGCCAAATTCATTGAGCGTAACCTCAAGCTCCCCTCTTCTTACTACATGATGCTCCAATCGAACTCGGAGAATGCCTTTTGGAACGCAGAGAAGACCTCAAGGTCAAGAATGCCACATCGTTTGCCCATGCTACTGTGTTGATCTGCGCGATCGAGACTCCTGGCCACCTGGCCACCTGTCGCATCCCAGAGTCCACGATTGAGGGTCAGAAATGGGACGACGGCATCGCATTCCTGAAGCAGTGCCCTGGAGGATTCGAACATCTATCTTCAAGAGTCACCCCCTGATACAGGATACAGGAAGAATCTGTTGGACTGGTCTATTGCGCTCCTGTTTGCGGACAAGGGTTCCGAGCCGTCGACAGAGAACTCGAGGTAGGCATTTCGCTTCGTTTCGGGATACACTTATCGATTCCTTACATTCCTTCTTTCCCCCTCTTTTCTCTCCCAGGTGTACATCGACCAACTCCAAGATCGATTTCTACACCATCTTCGGTGTTGGCCCATGTCTCAACTCTGCCAAGCCCAAGTGATCACCCTCTCGCTTTACCCATCCGTCACTGAGATCTAATCCATCGTCGCACGGTGTAACTTCACAGCCATCGAGAATGAGCACGTTGTCCAGCATAAGGTCTAGGCCAAACTCGCGGCGTGGCTGCACAACTTGCATAACCTTGATGGGCACGATATCGATGATGACTTGCCGGAAAGGGCGTCGCGTCCCAAGTGGGCGGCGACAAATCTAGCTGACTTGCACACGTGCTCGTGGCGCGAAAACCTGAGCACGATGCTGTGCGAGTGTGGTGCCACAAGCCAACGTAGTGGCAAAAACTGAATTCTCAACTAGGTATTGCTAACAACATCGCAATATCTAGTCGAGGATCCGTTAAAGTCTCCATTGGTAGAATGTAAGATCGAACGCGAGCAGACTGCGGACTCCTCCACATGCAAGGTGAGAAACCTCTGGGTAGTGAAAGTTAATCGACAATAGGTCCAGGTTAAGATGTTTACAGACGAGCGCCTACATATATCTGATGATTCTGGAAGAGAATGGTTAAAACTTCTGTTGGCAGCGGGATGGTAAGTTGATACACTCTGATATCTGCTATCAAAGGTCGGCTCACCTCTGACAGTCTCTAGCGAGGTTAGTCTCGAATGTCAGAGCTACTCTCGGCGACGAGGGATTGCCGATTTTCTGGATATTCGGCCTCACGTCCCAGACTCCTATGAATGCTTGATTCGATCTCGAAGTCGATCTCGAGGATCGTGATAGGCAGAAACGATGGGTTTGATGAACTTTGATCAAACACATTTGGTGTCAAGTGGTACCGTGACCGAGGAAACGCGATCGATATTGATGTTTCGGATTGATTGCATACGAGCAAGGGGTAAATTCATGATACCTAGCAAGCCAGTCTCATTGACTCTCACCCTGATGTTTCCGACCGCAGAAAATAATCGTGACATTCCCATTTTCCCACTATCGTTTCAGTCGACACATTTTTGACTCGGATATAAGTACGAACACTGAAGAGACGCTGAGCACCGTGATCGAAGGAAATAGTGAGAATGATCTCTATTACTTAAGTTGGGTGGCCACTGGAACCTCGGTTTCCCAACCGTACTCGTTCAGTACGATGTATGATCACGGTGGGGCCTTGAAGCTTGAGGCGAACTTCGCCACTCTTCGCAGGCGCAGACACACTGGCAGCCCTCAAGATTCCCGCACACCGAGCACAAGCACAACGCTATAAGTAACTTGAAGTAGCTCGTCTACTTTCAAACCATAATCTATCCGAGTCATGATGTAGTTAGACATATTTAAGTTCAGATCACTCCTGGAATTACTATGGCCAGCCCCGTACTTTCCGAATCGCCCAACCCGACCAGACTCGACCAGCCGCTACAAGCAGATCATTGTCCTCTTTTCGTGACCGATACGGATTATTCGCATTGATTGTGAGCCTGATCACTGGGAAGGCCCCAGGTGAGCACAGCCCGTGGTTTCCCTCGAATGCCTTGCTCCGTCGCTCGATCATCAAGGAGTTGTGAAAATTGGGGTGATCTGCAGGTCCCTTGAACGGACCATACGGTCGATGAGCGAGTCCAATGCGCATTCCTCGTCTTTAGTACCCCGTAATCCTGAGGATAATTCCAATGATGTGATTTCCAGCTCGACAAGAGATTTCGAGAGACACTGCAACGCAGCGCGTAACCCAGCATTCGTCAGGCGCAACGGGTAGTTTATCGTGAGGCGGTCGAGTGAAGATGAAGACGAGCTCAGAATGCAGTTCAGGTATTCGTCCCTGATCATAAACGATAAATTGGCTTCGGCGAGGGGGCATCGGGGTACCGGTAGGATTGTTGGTACGGGCTCGTCGTGCCTGTCGGGATCCGATATCCCAAACTTGAGACGTTTCAACGAGGGCCACTGGCACATAGCGAGGTAAGCCTGGTGCACGGTGTTGAATCCACCGCGCACCTCAATCTCTTCTGTTTTGTCCAATCCGCGTAGTGCATCTTGATAGTCTTCTGGTAGACTAGTGTTCCAACACAAGTCGAATGACAAAAATAGGAGGTTCCTAGCAAGCTGTAGAATGGACGAGAAGCTTTCAACGAATTGCTCGAGATGTGCTACTCCTGTGCTCCGCAACCGTCCTCTCGACTGGAATGGGGATGAGTTCATATTATATGATGAAGTACTCCATTCGGCGTGCTTGAGAAAATAGTCTCGGGACGAGTGTGATGGAAAGTGCAAGATTCGGGCGTTTAGTGAGTGCATTAGAAAGCCTGTAGATATCGGGAGGATATCCGTTCTGTCGGGTCCGGGCCTCTGGGTGGTGGAAATCGCTCAACAAGTCAAGCGCACATGTCCACTGCTTGCAGACGAGCCCACAGAAAAGCGCCACCGACTGTATGTCTCTGATGAATCTGATTCTTGAATATGTACTTGTTTTACCAAGTTGTAATCTACAAAGATATGTTCCAAGCTGAATGTACTATACAAGACGACGTGCCTTTGCCATCTCCACCGTGACCACATTCACCTACTTCCTACGTCTTTCGCCGTTTACTCATCTTGTTCGCTTCGAACACATCCTCTCGTCTACCTTCGACTCTCTTCAAAAAGTCCACCTTTTCAAGGTAACCACCACCACATCTGTTGACGTTAAGTTCATCCTTGAGGCCGCTCGACTGGGACGAGACATATGCACGCCAGTCCATCGCCGATTTATCTAGCGTCGAAATCTTTTTGGCCTGCGATGCTTTGGGTATCGATTGGAGCACCGTTCGTGGTTTTCGAGGGCCGGGCCGTGTTGCAGCCGATGTAGGTGCGGTCGTCGTCGTCGTCGCAGTACTTGCCTCCCCGCCGACAGCAAGCGAGGGTGGGGGTGATGATGCAGGTTGATTACCTTTGGCATTCCCACTTTCGTCACCCTGGTCAAGACAGGGTACCGGTACGGACTCGGACGCCGGTGGATGCGGCGACCACCACGGCCACTCTTTTGCCTCTTCCGAATCTTCGGCGACCTCGACGACCTCCCTGTCAAATCCCACACCACGGGTGGGTACGAACGAAAGACCAAATGTGAGTACACGCACGTGACATGCTTGCCCGCAAACAAGTACGTCTTTTCGATCTTGATCCGACTCACTGCGGGCGTTCCGGTGGAAGAGGGTCCACCACCGTTGGTGTGGACGTTCGACGGCGATGTAGACACCGAGGCTTGGAATGTGGCCCAGAGCGCATCGCGTTGCCTGAGTACGATGAATCATGATCAGAAGAGGGGTATTATAAACCGAGGGTGAAAGTCAGAAGTCACTTTTTCTGCTCTGCCGTGTCTGGCTTGGGCGGCTCTGTTTCGGCGGCGTTCTCTACGTCATCTTGTACGTCTGAGCTATCCGAGTCAGGATCTGTGCACGATGATCAGTGGTTTTCTGAAGCGATGGGTGAGTGTGGAGGGTACCATTTTCGGGAGGGACATAGTCGAGGTCGTCTTCGGAATCAGAGTTGATGGTAAGAGGCATGAAGATTGTTTGTCCTTGTTGAATCTAGGGGCTCTTGCACAACATTGACAAACAACCTTACTTTCAAGTTTACCAAGACATACAAAACCATCAAACATCTATCCCAGTTCGTTACAATCAAGGTTACCTACTGCAGGTATGATTGTTCGACTGCGACTTGTGAAATTACCTACCGTGGAATGTGTCTCCGTGTAGGGATTCGATTCAGAGGTTTACCAGAGTCGGAATCATTCATGGAGCTTCGTTTCAGGCGTATCTCCCCGTTGGCGCATCCATTGACAACCCGAATATCCAAGCACCAGAAGGGATGAATACATATGAACACCAAAGTTTCACGATCGTGATGTTGACCGTCTTCTCACGCGAATTATTTCAGAGGTCGTCGCGACTCGCCATGTTACACCGTGCGAAAAGTCCTCGGGGCTTTTAAATTTTTCGAGAGAAAGAAGAAAGCGAAGTCAGGATCCACAGACATCGAGGTGGAAACAATACGACCCGCTTCAATGGCGATGAAACAGGGTGGGGGGTCGGGTGCGCGGTCTGATCGTCGTGGGAAGTGTACCAAATGCCCCCGTGGCGGTACGTGTAGCAGAGGTGAGGCATCGATCAAGATACTCGGCTTCCTCTGATGGGTAGGCACTACAAACCATACGACATAGTGAAGTTGACCACTCCCAGAATCTTACAGCGTTCAATATCACCGGTAGCGATCCTGAAGGTATCTCTGTTGTCTCCTGACACGCATCCGGCGTGACTCGTGTGCTGTGGATAATCCGGGCCCAAAACGATGACTTCTGAGGTTCCCGTCTCGAAGGTAGGGATACTACCGAAATGTTTTGAATCCCTCGTATTGGCAGGAACACGTAATTTCGCACCATATTTAAGCCGTTCGTGCGAGGTTATGGCCACTGGACTACTCTATTCATCCTTCGCCTCCTTCATTCCGTGATGAAACTCCGCTCCACTCAAGCGTTAGAACATTACTACGCGTTCAATAGACCAGCGGTGACTGCCCAACTATGATGCATTGCGGTCGGAGAGCGATTCGAAGTAGGAAGAATGCGAACATACCGCATAACTCCAACCGTTTCGTATCACAGATTTATGGTCTGAATCTCATTTCGAATAACGGCCGAATAGTATAAATTTGGGGCTGCTCTGTCGCACCTTTTCAATGTCAAATCCCAACTTGCCCAATGCCAGCCAGCCAATTCCTCTCGCTTCCCAGACCGTGTCCGAGCCGACATCTTGCCCTGACAAGGCTTCTCTAGTCAAAGAGAGCCGCGAGGAAGGATGTACTTCAGACCTCGTCGACGAAGAGGAAGCGGAAGAGCAACTCGCTTTCACCTGGGCTAGGGTATTTCTTGGAAAGAGAAGACTCCCTCGTGATCCTGACGCGATTGCGACAAGACGCTCCGTGTTTGACAATCCTCATCTTGCGCCCTATTATTGGCCAAAGAAAGATTATGAGAATATCCACCGCTTCGAGCCTTCAACGAGGTGGACTTACCGTGAGGAGAAGGCAAGTGACCCAGGGGCAGGGCTTTTCTACAGCCGTTTTTGACAATCACCAAGGCACTTGTACACAAGATCGACTGGAAGATTATGGTCGTGGCCGTTATCGGCTTTTTTGCAGCCAATCTGGATCGCAGCGATATCAGTCAAGCCAATTCGGCCCGCTTCCTATCTGATTTGCATTTAACGACAAATGGTCAGTAATGTCTTTTACAACATGCCCAGAGAATTAAGAAACCCGAAACAAGACTACAACTTGGGGGAAACACTTTTTCACCTCTTCTACATATGTGCGGAGCTTCCCTCCCAATTGATTTCGAAACGGGTACGTTCATCTTGTGTGGAGCATTCTGGGTATGGTATGCTACACTGAGGATATCAGTTTGGACCAGATCGCTGGTTACCAACTCAGATCTGTCTCTGGAGTGCGTCCCCTCCTCGTTTTATTGACTCATAGTAGTAATCAACTACTCACAGGTATTGTCTGTGTTTGTCAGTTCTGGTTTACGGGGAAAACATCTTATCTTCTTTGCCGTGCATTGGTTGGGTACGATGGTTTCCTTTCCCTCGTTTACTACGCTCTAATGCACAATAGAGTTTGTCAAGGAGGGTATAGCATCATTAGTTCTGCCTTGATAGGTTGACTGATCTTGCCCATTAGCTTCGTACCGGAGCTGGTCTTATACATGTCTTGTAAGTCTTTCTGATCGTGAGTTGTTCCTACTAGTGTCCTGATGTGGCCCCCTAGATTTTTACTCGAAGACTGAGCTTCCCGTTCGCTTTGCCGGTATATGGATGTCTTCGTATGTGTGCGACATCGTCACTAGTTTCCTGGCCTACGGTATTCTCCATCTTGATGGTGTCGCTGGAGTAGCTGGATGGCGGTGGGTATCCGTATACACGACAAGTTGTCCTGCTAACCGCGCGAATTCGAAGGTGGCTATTCTTGATAGAGTGAGTGATGCAGTCATTCTACTGCTACGTCGCTTACTTGCACCGACAGGGGATTGATAACGTTGGCGATAGGTGTCATCTGTTTTTTCAGTATGCCTTCATCACCCACACAGACAAAAACATGGTTCCGACCAAAGGGATGGCTCACAGAGCGTGAAGAGGTCATCATAGTCAACAAGATCCTCCGCGATGATCCAACCAAGGTGATGAATAGCATGTTCAAATATTGTTATATTCTGAGTAAACGCCACCAGGGTGACATGCATAACCGAGAGAGTCTGACTCCGAAAAGTTTTTGGTCTGCAATCTGCAATTACGACCTGTGGCCTATATATATTGTGTGAGTGCAACTCTATCCTGTGTATTAAAGCTCTATCAACGACATGCATAGTGGCTTTATGACTCCAATTCCCTGCGCCCCACCTGCCGACTACCTTACCCTTCTACTTCGCGATGCTGGGAAAGTAAATGTTATCTGTCCGTATCGATCAGTTATTGAAGTGGTATTCTAGATTCAGTACGTTCAACACCAATTTACTCACCATACCCCCCTATGTAATGGCAATCATCAATACGTTTATCTTTGCGCTTCTGTCGGTGTTGGTGAGCGAAAGAACGTTCATGGCGATGGCGGAGGATATGTGGGTATTGCCATTCCTTGTGGCTATATATGCTTTACCATCGAATCCAAACCCCTGGCTCTTTTACGTCGGTGTTTTTCTTTCTTTGTCTCGAATGGTATTACTCATTTGTTGCAGGGATTGCTTTTGGGCTCCTCTCGTATCCGTTCGTGATTCTCCGGTGATCTTTCGGTTCTTTGATTGAATATCTTGGTTAGCCGTACGCATCCAATCTTGGTATGCTCAAGTGTTCAATCAGTGGTTGATGGAAACTAAGATGCACTCATGACAGATCGGAATGTGCTCTAGAAATTCCGGTGCAGTGGCGAACCGTGCCGTCAATGAGACCTTGCTTAACATGTATGCCAAATGCCTTCATTTGTTCATCTGGTTGTTATCAGACTAAGGCCAACTGATAAATCCTAGCTTTATGGAAGCAAGCTTGATCGCCACAGCTCAGATATATGTTACGAGCGATGCACCCAGATGTCCGTCTTCTCTTCGTTTTCCGTTGTGAGCGGCTCGGGATTGATATCTCCACAGACGAAAGGGGAAATAAAATTCTGATTAGCATTTGCGTGGTCAACGTAGTGTTATTATACCCTGCTACAAAGGCATATTATACCTGGCGCAACCGTCAGCGGGCCAGGATTTGGGATGCAATGACACCTGAGGCAAGTCTTCTGGTTAGATAAAGGAGAGAACGCCCAGGACGAAACTGACTGCGTTCCGTTTGCAGGAGAAAGCACATTATTTGAATACGACCAAAGATGTCGGGAACAGGCGACTTGATTTCCGATTTGCACATTGAAGCTGGATACTTTGGATGAGATAGTTCAGATACCGTTGCCAGTGTCTGGGGTGAAGGTAGTTTTACTTTGTGTGCGCGATCCGAGGTCGACGGTAACTCTCTTCTATGCCAGAGTATATTCTCTAGATTAATTTAAAGCAATGCGTTGGAGACACTCTTATCGTGTCATGCCAGTAGCTTTCGAGAAGCGAAGCCACAGTCCAACCCAGCTATGAATTTAACCCAGTCAATCAGTGAATTGCAATGTGGTGATAAGAAACGCAATTTCTCGGCGAGCACGAAACCCTTGACGCCAAACAGATGCGATGATCTAGTTACTTGGTAGGGATCTGTAGAATCACTAAATGTGTGTGTGTACATAGTGACAAGTTCAATAGAGAAACTACGGTACAACTGACACCACGGGCACGGTCGAGTATGTTGGTGCAACTTAGCGTATACATATTTATCAACAAATTTCGCCTGGGAAACAAACTCGATCGACAATAAATATTGAAAAACGTATTCGGAAAATATATTTGAATCTGATAGCGAAACTGAGGCTTCCAAAAGAGGATAAATAATAGTGCCAAACTCGGTTTGATAATCCAAGTCTGGGCATGATAAGAGTACTTATTCTAACTGCTGTTACTAAATATGAGCATCAAACTTATTTTATAAACAGATTCCACCTTAGTTACAGCAACATACCCTTACTGTCGTCACTAGCCGAGAATATGTTTCTCTAACCAAGGCGGAATCTGTTCATAAAATAAGTTTTGTAATTATACTTAATAAAAATAGTTAGAATAAGTGCTCTTATCATACCCAAACTTGGATTATCAAACCGAGTTTGAATAATTTCGGCGCTATTATTCTTTCTCTTTTGGAAGCCTTAGTTTTGCCATCAAAGTTAAATACATTTTCTAAATATGTCTTTGAATATTTATTGCGAACTGAACTTGTTTCCAAGGCGGAATTTGTTGATAAATTTGCATACGCTAAGTGGTATGAACACGGTGTGAACGATGTCCCTACGGTTACATAAGCAGTGGCTGTACGTACTACTATGTCGAGATTGGGATCTCCAACAGGATCATCATACATAGTAGCAATTTGATACAAGTACATCCCATTGGTTACCAAGTGATCTCACGAATCATAGTCGAATAATGAATAATCATGTAGCATCTACGTCGATAATTGTGCCACATCTACCCCTGGACTCACTTTTCAGTTCGGCGACATAGTGCTGGCGTTTTTCCAAGTCTTCGTGATTTGTTAGCGTGTTTTCTCGACTATAGAGGCAAGTGCCCCGACAAGCATCCCAAGAGAATCAACGACATACCGTGTGCCCACATCGCTGCGCCAATCCTGTTCGAGACAGTAAACATGAGTCCAATGATCGGAATACCCTCCAGCAACGCAGCAGCAAAACCAAATACTGGAATATAAGATTTCGCTCGCTCATCAGATAGAGGTAAACCGGTAACTTAAGGAAGTGATTACGCACATCGGTAGTCCCACTTCCGTTCTTCAATGAACACCGTAATTTCATGTGGGGTCATCTTTTTCGCTTTGAAGTACTTGTGATAATTTGAGACAGTAAGGACCACGGTACTGATAAGGAGATGATACAGACTCACGGGTTTGTGAAGTTGGGAGGCTGTCCCCATGGCTTTGATACCTGCTGCTAAGACGGTACCTACGAATGGATACAAAGATATGGGAAAGAGCAACACTGGAAGCATTATACAGGGCCTTAGCGTTCCATCGTGCAAGACCGACAAGAGCGCGTGCACCTACCTCTCTTGACGACAACGCTAATGGCCCATACTTCCACTTTACTGCTCACGCCCCACGTCCAACTTTCATCCACAATGGGAGGCACCTCCCATTCCTCCACGTAGGGTTGCCAAAAGTCGGGCTTTTTGCTGCGGGAAGCGACTGTCTGGTCCCATGCACGCTGGCGTGCAATGCGAATGTTCCGAGAGAGAAAGAAGTTGATGATAGACGTAACTTGAGTTCCAATGAGCAACATTACCACATCTGACGAGAGTAGCATTAGCAAACGCATGGTGAACAAACTTGAGCGTACAGGTAGATGCACCAAAGGGCAACTTGAAACCGAGGAAGGTCTCCTCTGAGAGGTCAGACGCGGTCTGGGAGAGGCGAGTAATGTAGTTGAGAGAAAAGATTGACGAAGGGTTGTTTAGGAGGGTCCGTATGAAGTGCCTTTGGATCCTGTATGTTAGACATGTCTTCGCACAGGTTGGTTCAAGTAAACGCTTCGTGTACTTCCCAAGACGCACCCAGACAAAACCAACAATCAGACCTCGCCGTACGCCATGTTTGCACTTATCCCAGGCAGGTTTGTAGAGCGACCTGTCCGTGCATAACCGGTAAACTCCAACGACGACATAGGAAGGAGGGAAATTGAGGCGGAGAGTCGCTCGCTGGAGGTTGGCGGGAACAGGATCTTTGATACTTGACATCGAATTTGGTCGTGGTCAGAGGCACCAGAAACTTCAAGTTGGAAGCGCCACGCAGACCTTCGCTTATATTTAATGGTCCACTCGTACTTAACGAGGCCGTCGCGGTCTTCTCGGCCATCAGATTCGCCGACCTTCGGCGGTTCCATTACTGTCCACGAGGCACAAAGCTGATCTTCGACCGACGCCCTCACAAGTAGCACACGGCACGTAGAAATGCCTCAGGACCTTCAGGTGATGAACATTGACCTCAGTGGTGCGTATTTGGACCCTTGTTCTCGGACGAGCCTGTAATACACGTGTCCTACTGCAGTCATCAAAGCCGATCTACCTGCTTTTACCAGCGAATGGTCCAAATGCTTCGTGCAAATTCGAGTTGACGGTGGCTCAAATCCAGTCCATACTCGCCCGACGACGAGGGCTGGGATACATGAATGGGCTGAGCGGTTTCCGCTGTGAGTGTCTTGAAACGTGTATTCATGATTGTCTCTCAAGATTTTTCATCGTGATTCAATAGACCAGCACGATCTGAGTCCGTGCTCCGCTTCGAATTGAAACGAAAAGTTTGGCTACAACGCCAGCGTTTATTGGCCTTCACAGAGGTCCCAGTATCAGATCTCTTCACGAGTCAACAACAACTTGTTGGTATGGCCAAATCTATGTGTATATACTATACATAAAGACCGTTTAGGCAGGGCGAGACCAAGATCTTCCGATCCAACTTCGGCCGTGTCTCGAAAGAGAGAAGGAGAACGGCGAACACTGGAGGCTCTTTATTAGGTTACACGGGACGCAAAGCCTTCGAGAGATAGGAGAACAGCTGCCTGTCCAGAGTGTCGAAAGTTGTATGGCGGAGATCGTGATAAAACTGGAAGCCTTTATGGCAGTCGGTGACGCTGCCGCACAGGTAGAGTACATCTTGTCGAGGAACCCTAACACTAACCGTGCGTGATCTCTAGATAAATCCATATGTAAACGTGGCATGGAAGACTGTGACCGCTTTTTACATGGTACTGGTCATTTAGCTTTGTGCCCTCGATGCCTTTTGACGACCTCATAGATCATCAAAGGTCAAGTAGATCGGTATGCGAGGCTTCAAGACCTGAGTGGGCTGATGAGAGATTCTTATGCATTTGTCGAAAACATCAAATCTTTTCCTGAGAAGATACCCATTCTTGAAACAACAATTCGTACCCTGTTATCCCAGACAATCGAATGCATCATGTTCATCCGAGAGTGCAGTGGACATGGTTTCGGAGGTAGGTGCCGTCTTTTCTCTGACTGGTATGTCTTATGCAGGGTTGCACAGAGAGACTTGCGTTCAGTGCATGGACGGATCGTCAGACAAACGGCTTCATCCAGAGTTTCACTTCGCTCAAACAATCGTTAGAGACAGGGACCGCAATACAAGCAGCGCTCGTCTCTTTCCGCCTGGACGAGAATGTCAGCATATTACGTTCGTTGATTCAAGTTTCCATCGTTGACACTAATCTGATTGTATTCTACTCAGTCAATGCGCAAACGCTACTAAAACTAGGGCCTTCTGACATGGATGATGCCGCACGTTCCGAATGTCTCCCAGATACGCGGATGGACATTCTCATCGAGATTTTTGCATGGGTTTCTATGCCTGTTGTCAAGGGTAACATCTATTGGCTACACGGCTTTCCCGGCTCGGGCAAGAGTACGATTGCAACTTCCGTCGCCAACATATTCCGAGATCTCCGCCGCCTCGGTGCGTTTGCCTTCTTCTCGCGAGGGGTGGCCTCTCGAAATGACCCCACGTTGCTTATTCGCACGTTGGCGTATCAACTTGGGGAGTTTGATCATCGCATTGGCGACGCGATTGCCAGGGTCATCAAAGAAGTCCCAAGCATCAGACAAGCACCACTGCGCTGCCAGTTTCAAAAGTTGCTGGTCGAGCCGTTCGCTAGTCTTCAGGATTGTCCTAGAGAAGGGCCCATTCTCATAGTGATCGACGCCTTCGATGAATGCGGACAGTCCAGTGCGCGCGCAGAGCTCCTCAGGGTCATCGCCTCGGAAAGTCCGCGCCTACCTCCTACAGTTCGCATCTTCATCACGAGTCGGGGAGAGAAGGATATCCGCAGTGTATTCAGCGCATGTTCAAATATTATTTCACATGAACTCGATATCACGTCGTCCACAAACGAGAAGGACGTGAAGACTTACATACACCACCGAATGGTCGACATACGATTGCAGAACGAATGGTTGGATCTTCCCTCTGATTGGCCGGGGAAAGCGCGGACGGAAGCTCTTGCGTTGCGAGCTTCTGGCCTTTTCATATGGGCTTATACTGCGTGTCGGTATATCGAAAAGGGACAAGATCCAGAGGACCGACTCTCCCAACTCGTGCAAACGGACTTATACGCAGATGCCGAATCAGCGCTCGACGCAATGTATATTACTGCCCTCGAGTCAGCAGGAAAGTGGGACGATGTCGCGTTTGCAACCGACTTTCGTGGAATCATGGGATTAATCATCGTCGCACAGAACCCGCTCGCCGCAAGCACGATCGACCTCTTGAATACCAATACAGAGGGCAGGCGACAACGGCCATGCCTGCACACGATCAGGCAGTTGGGCACAGTCTTGCAATGGGCGGAAGACAAGCCTATATCGGTTATGCATCCCAGTTTTGCCGATTTCATCACGGAGAAGCGGAGGTGTGGCTCGGACGCATGGTTCATCGATCGCCCGGTACACCATCTACGTGTCGCCAGACTTTGCGTCGCTCAACTGAAGAAACTGCTGAAGAAAAATATGTGCGGTTTAAAGTTGTCAGCGTCGGATTGGAAGGGAGAGCTTGCAGAACACGTTGTATATCCTGCTAAATTTTGGGTTGATCACTTATGCAACTCGGAATTGCGTGGCGATGGATGTCTGGCAGAGGAAATACTTGGATTTTTGCGCTCACACTTTCTGCACTGGATCGAGCTGATGATTCTGATGAGGAAGGCGAGGCAGACGATCGGGTTAATGGTACGGTTGAAAGAATGGGTCGATGTAAGTTCCACTGTTCATTCTGTTCACCCTATTTTCTGAGACAACTGGACCAGACCCAATGCCCTGATGACGAAACACTTCGTATGTTTGTCAGGGATGCCGTTCGATTTTGTCAGGCTTATACCCATGCATACGAACAACATCCTCTACTTGTTTACCAGAGTGCGCTCCCGTTCACTCCAACAGCTAGCACGTTGTTCCACACGTTCAAGGATGACTCTCATATTCCCATCGTCGTTGGCGGGTTCCGCGAACATTGGTCGCCTCTCCTTATCGAGTTCGCTCAGCCTGGAAAGGATGTTGCTTCGATCTCCTGCTCATCCGATGGTCAATACATTGCTTCTACAAATTCGCGAAGCATCTTTATTTGGGACTCGACGTCAGGCGAATTGGTTACCCGGCCTATGCAAGCGAATAAATCCGACTTTACAACCATTGCGTTCTCTTTGGACAACCAGCATATCGCGTCCGGATCGAATGACGGAACGGTGAGGCTGTGGCACGCAATGTCTGGGGAACAAGTGATCGACCCATTGAAACAACACAGCGGACCTGTCTATGGCCTTGTGTTTTCCAATGATGCGAGTATGCTCGTGTCAGCATCGAAGGACCAAAAAATCGTCATATGGAATGTAGGCGATGGGTCAATGGTACATGCATCGCTTACAGGGCACCAAAAGTCTATTCTCGCCCTCGCCTTCTCACCCATCGGAACGCGCTTTGCGTCGGGCTCCCGGGATAGGTCTATCCGTATATGGGACGCAGCCGTCGGTGCGGAAGCCTTGCCGCCCATTCTTCACAAAGGGGGCGGCGTTACCTCCCTTGCATATACTCCAGACGGGAACAAACTCATCTCCGGTGCAGACGACCGTACCATCCGCGTCTGGGACGCACACCAAGGAACGCTCCTCTACAACCCGCAGACCGCCTTGCAACCCTCTCCGTTCATCTTCATGGGTCACAAGAGCGACATCTACTCGATCGCTGTCTCGCCTTGCGGTACCCTGCTCGCGTCGGCCTCCAGAGATACCTCCGTCCGTCTTTGGGACCTCTCGACAGGCGCCGAACTCAGTCATCTCGTCCGGCAACACCGTTTGCCAGTCTGCTCTGTCACCTTTTCTCCCCGACGGCAAGCGGATTGTGACCGGCTCACACGACGCGACGGTGCGCGTATGGGACGTCGAGAGTGTGGGGAGCATGGGCGCCAGGCGTCTTCACAAAGGGCTGGTATCAAACATCGCGTTCTCTGCAGACGGCACGCAGATCGTGTCGGGCGGGTTGGACAAGATGGTGCGCCTGTGGTGTGCGGAGAGTGGACAGGCGCTCATGGACCCGCTTCGACTGGAACGCGAAGTGAATGCCGTTGCGTTCGATGATCGCGAAGGTGGGGATGGTGATGGTGGAAGGCACAATGTCAGGATTTTAGCTGCTGACAAGGACGGAGCCGTGTTTGCATGGGACATGGCAACGAGAGAACCGTTGGTGGCTACACCGGCGGATCACCCTTCTTTCTACACGAGAGAGGGGCCACTGGCCTTGGAGGGCCGGTGGATCGTGAATAAGACGACAAATGAGGCGTTGAGTTTACTGCCAAATATGTCCCCCGCCAAGGCAAGGGCATCGTATGGGAACAAGATCGCGATTGGGCTTGCGAATGGGAGTATTGTGATTATGCACTTTCCACAGCTGTCTGGCCAGGGATTGACACCCAAGGTAAGTCTGTCAGCTTCCAGTCAAATAAAGTAGAACGCGCAGAACAAAGCTGACTGTGGGCTGTTTGCAGGAGAAAGTATAATATGTGAACAAAGATATCGGGAACAGGCGAGTTGGTTTACGGTTTGCACGTTGAAGCTGGATGCCTTTGGATGAGATGGTTCAGATACCGTTGCTAGTATTTGGGATGAAGGTATTCTACTTTTGTATTCACGATTCGACGTCATGGTAAAATTTTATCTTGTATGCGACCAACCAGAGTATGTTACCCAGAGTAAGCAACGCCCTGGAGATACTCTTTCTGAGGCATGTTGGTAGCTTTCGGGCAATGGCCATGTTCCAACCTAGCTATGAGTTCAGAGTCAACTATGGCGGTTACTAGTGATTTTCAATGATGTGGTGACGCTATCAGCAAGCAACATAAATGGAGGCACTGCGATACCTACGACGATGAATGTAATCATCAAAGCCTCACGGAGCGAGAAACATCCTCTGCTTGATACACATATAAGACATTCTACAAACATCGTGATCGTGATCGTGAGTCGACAAAAAAGAAATTTCCCTCATCGCATATAATACAGGTACAACACCAAGAGAAATCCAAAAGACACCAATCTCAATGCACAAATCGGAAATCGAGCCGTTTATTCCCAACATCATCGGTGGTGTTTAGATAATTTGCCTTCTCCTGAAAGTAGGTCGCAGTCGGTGTCAGCTTCTACCCAAAACATTTTCTCGTTTTCCCAGACTCACTTCGAAGCGTCATGGCGTCCCAAACCTTGGCCCGCTGACGGTTCCGCCAGATATAATACGCCTTTGTGGCAGGACATAAGAGCAATATGTTGACCAAACAAATACTGATCAGAATCATATTTCCTCGTTCGTCTGTGGTGAGTGATAAATAAGCATGAGTGCCTCGCCTAGGGAAAACAAGTGATAGGGGGCGAACATCTGGGTGCATCGCTGGTGACATATATCTGAGCCGAGACGATGAGGCTCACTTCCACGAACCTAGGATGCGTAGTCGGCGTCAGTCTGACAGTCGGAGCATACGTCCTCGACGTACATGTTAAGTAAGGTCGCGTTGATGGCGCGATTCGCCACCGCACCAGAATTCCTAGAGCACATCCCAACCTGTCATAAGTGCACTTTATTAGCGGTTCCCGCAAATCATTGATTGAACGCTCGAGCCTACCAAGATTGGATAAGTATGGCTAAGAGCCGACATTCCATCAGTGGATCAGAAGATTGTCATAGTAAAAATACGAACGGGTATGAGAGAAGTCCGGTAAGCAATCCCTGTCAACAAATAAGTACCCTTCCAGAAAAACTGAGAATAAATACAGACGAAAAAGAGCCAGGGACTCGGACTCGATGGTAAAGCATATATAGCCACAAGGAATGGCAACACCCATATATTCTGCATCGTCGCCATGAACGTACGTTCACGAACCAAGTCGGACACAAACGCAAAGAGCAACGTAATGACGATTGCTAGCGCCTGAGACGGTGTTGTAAGTAAATTGGTATTGAACGTATCGAACCTGGAGTATCAGTTCAGCGGCCGATCGATATAGATAGGTAAACGTTCACTTTCCCTGCATTTCGGAGCAGGAGGGTAAGGTAGCTGCCAGGTGGGCTACTAGGCATTGTGGCCACAAAGCCACTGGTGACGGCGTAGATAAATACTAAAATAGCCAATGTATGCGACTTAACGACACTCACAGAATATACACGGGCCACAGGTCGTGATTGCAAATCCCAGACCAGAAGCTTTTCAGAGTCAGGCCCTCTCGGTTGTGCATGTCACTCTGATGGCGTTTAGAATATATCAATATTTGAACGCGTCATTCGTCACCTTAGTTGGATCATCGCGGAGGACCTTGTTGACCATAATGACTTCTTCACGCTCAGTGAGCCATCCCTCTGGTCGGAACCACGCTTTTGTCTGTGTGGGAGACTGAGGCATATTGAAAAAACAGATAATGCCTATAGCAAAAGTCATTAATCCCCTGTGGGTAAAAGTAAGCGAAGTAGCAGTGGAATAACTGCATCATTCACTCTATCAAGAATAGCCATCTTTGAATTCGTATGGTTAGCAAGATCGGATTTGTCGTGTACCTGAGTGACCCACCGCCATCCAGCCTTTCCAGCGACACCATCGAGACGGAGAATACCATAGGCCAAGAAACTAGCCACGATCCCGCAGGCACTCCCAGAGATCCATAAGCATGCAAAGCGAAGCGGGAGTTCGGTCTTGGTGTAAAAATCTGGAATGCATCATCAGTATTGGAGAGAACATGAATTGAAATACAGACAAGACATGTACAAGACCAGGTGTGGTACGAAGCTAGAATGGATGAGATGAGTCGAGCTATGCGAAACAAAAAATGGTGATATCGTACCCTCCTTGAGCAAGTCTAAGGTATATGGCATTAGGGTACCATAGTGAGGAACGAAAAAAAATGGACGAGGTATCGTACCCGAGCAATGTACGGCAAAGAAGGAATGATGCTTTCCCTGTAAGCAAGAACTGGCAAAGAGTGACGATACCTGCAACTCGTTGAGTGCCAGTGAAGTGGACGCAGAAAAGACTCACTCCAGAGACATATTCGGATGGGTATGCAGCGATCGGGTCCAAACTAATATAAAATGACAATGCCACAACTTGAAAATACTTCCTGAGGTGGACGTACCCGCTTGACAATCAGCTGAGAGGGAAGCTCCACACACAGGTAAGCGAGGTGGTAAACTGTGTTCCCCAAGTTGAAGTCTGATTCGCGTATTATTAATTTGACACTCTGTGAAAGCCAGAACATACCATCTGTAGTTAAATGCAAATCTGTTAGGAAGCCTGCCGAATTTGCTTGATTGATATCGCTACGGTCCAAACTGAGGGTAAAATACACAACAATGGCCATTGCCATAATTTTCCAGTCGACCTTGCGTACGAGTACCTTGTTGATGGTGGTCAACAAACGGCTACAAAGAAAACGCCGTCCCTATGTCACTTGCCTTCTCCTCTCGATAGCTCCACCTCGCTGACGGATCGAAACGGTGGATGTTCTCATAATCCTTCTTTGGCCAGTAGTACGGGGCAAGACGAGGATTGTCAAACACGGAGCGTCTTGTGGCAATGGCATCGAGATCTCGGGGAAGATTTTTTCGTCTGCCCAAGAGTAACAATGCCTTTGCCGATGCAAAAGCAGATTGCTCTTGCTCCTCCTCTTCGTCAACGAGGTTTGAATCACATCCTTCCTCCTCGATGACAGAAGCCTTGTCAAGGCAAGACGTAGGGTCAGAAACGCTTTGGGAAGCCACAGCTGCCCCTGTGGCCTTGGACAGGTTGGGGGTTGACATTGCTAAGGCGAGAAAAGGGTGCTACTGCGCTCCGATTTTATGCCATTCGGCCGCTATTTGATAACTGAGTCCTAGATGCCCGTGATAGTCATCCAGCGTGAAGTTCGCATTCTTACTTCCTACTTTGATGCGCTTTCCTGCCGCACTGTATTATCGCAGTTGGGCGTACAATCACCATTGACCCGCTGAGTGTCCGCTGGCAGTTACGTTCCAAACTCGAGCGCGGTCGGGTTTCGTTACCAAATGACGTGGTAAGGCATTGAGATGAGCAGGAAACAATGGCCTCCTGAGCAAACAATTTCCGGTAAGATACATCGCCGCGGAAATTGCTTGGGATTCTTGTTTCGAATCATGGATTAATACCCCGCTACTGCGCTTCAAAACGAAACCTATTGAGTTCGAGACCAGAACTTGCGAAGATCGCAACTCGTCTTGTGGCCGGAGTTTGCGACGGTAACAATCGAGTTGTCATGTAGACGCTGATGGTAGCGAGTAAATCGGAGAAGCATCGCAGGGGTTTCTGTTATGAGATGAAAGTAACTTGAATGTGTTCGAACCGATTAGTGATCATGAGCTCCTTATCTGGACACCCGATCATGTATCAAAACTTCCGACACCATCGGTCACCGTGTTGTCAAGTACTGTGAAGATTGCTTCTCATGCTCACCGACGACTGAATGGTCATAGGCGAGGATGAATTGCAATATGTTCGTGGATGCTCATATTTATCACAACGGTACTCCACCATTGCGGGCCAAGTATTTCACTCACCCTTTTTTGGACCCCATGCCTGGGCCCACTGGCATAACCAGCACTGGGGAATACGGCAGACATCCTTCAATGGGAGAACCGAAAATCGAGTCGCCTATTCCCCACATCGGTGGTCGTGTTGAGATAGTGCACTTTCGCCTGCACACGTCCAGGTCAGTGCTCGGCGTTTCTCAGCGTCCAAAGCACTCGCCTCCGGTGTCATGGCATCCCAAATCTCGGCTCGCTGACGGTTCCGCCAAAGGTAATACGCCTTGGTAGCGGGATACAGCAATGACATGTTGATCAGACAAATGATGATCAACATTCTGTTTCCCCGTTCATCTGAAGCCGACCGTGACTCATTCTCGCTACAGAAAAAAAGTGGTAAAAAACAAACATCTCGGCGCATCGCTGGCGACGTATATCGGAGTTGAGATGGCGAAGCTTGCTTCGATGAATCTAGACATCAATCGACCTCAGTCTAGACAAACGGGTAAACAAAGAGGACGTACATGTTGAACAAGGTCGCGTTGACGGTACGGCTTGCCACCGCACCCGAGTTCGTGGAGCACAGTCCGGCCTGTCATGAATAAATTTCGGTTCCCGTGGATCTTCGATTGAACGCTGATCTTACTAGGATGGGAAGAGTACGGCTGACCTCGACGTTCAGTTAACGCATCGGAAGACAGTCACGAAAAGACACACGGATACGAGAGGAGCCCGGTGAGCAATCCCTGTCACTCAATGAATACCTCTCCGAACAGATAACGAACAGCACTGACGAAGCAGAGCCAGGGACTCGGACTTGATGGTAAAGCATACAGAGCCACCAGAAATGGCAACACCCATACATCCCCCATTATCGACGTGAACGTACGTTCACAAACTAGCTCTGACACAAGCGCAAAGAGGAATGTAGTGAGGATCCCGATCGCTTGAGAGGGTATAGTCAATAAACTTGTGTTGAATGTATTGAACCTAGAGCATGTTCAACGTTAGATCGATATGAATATATAGCGTTTACTTTCCCCGCATGTCGTAGCAAGAGGGTAAGGTAGTTAGTAGGTGGGCTACTGGGTATTCCGGTCAGTATTCCGGTCATCAGTCCACTACAAATGGTGTTGAGTATGAGCTAATCATCACAGTCAGTCGTACTCACAGAATATACACGGGCCACAGGTCATAGTTACAGATGGCATTCCAAAGACATTTCAGAGTCAGGCCCTCTCGGTTGTGCATGTCACCCTAATGACGGTCAGCATATCAATCTCTGAATTCGCCATCCGTCACCTTGGTTGGGTCATCACGCAGAATCTTGTTGACTATGATGACTTCTTCACGCTCGGTGAACCATCCCTTTAGGCGGAACCACGTTTTTGTCTGCGTGGGTGATGGAGGCATATTGAAAAAACAGGCAACACCTATGGTAGATGTTATCAATCCCCTGTGGGTGTAAGTAAGTAAAGTAGCAATAGAATGACTGCATCACTCACTCTATCAAGAATAGCCACCTTCGAATTCATATGATCAGACAAGATCAGACTTCTCATGTATAGGTTGCTTACCGCCATCCAGCTTTCCCGGCAAGACCATCGAGATGGAGAATACCATAGGCAAGGAAGCCGGAGATTATGTTACAAAGATTCATGGACATCCATAAGCCCGCCAAGCGAATGGGAAGTTCAGTTCTTGTGTAAAAATCTGGAAGACAGTCAGTATACATAAGAACCGCGACGAGAACTTGGAGGACGGACAGGACATGGAAGCTGGAATGGGTAAGATCAGTGATTCTTCAAAGCAGAACTAGTGATGTCACACCCTCCTTGGACAAGTCTGATGTATGTAGAATTAGGTACGACGTGAAATGACAAGAAAAGAAAAAAGTCATCGTACCCGAGCAACGCAGGGCAGAGAAAGAAAGTCCTTTTGTCCGAAAGCCAGAATTGAGTCAGTGAGACGATGCCTATCACTCTTCAGTATCAGTGAACGGAACCAACAGCAGACTCACTCCAAAGACAAATTTGAATTGGCATCCAGCGATCAGGCCCAAACTGGTATCGCAAGTGAATCACGCCCCGAATGCTGATGAGACGGACGTACTCGCTTTGACATCAATTGCGAGGGCAGCTCCGTACATATGTATGCGATGCGAAAGATGGTGTTCGCGAAGTTAAAATCTGATTTCGAATGTTATCGATGTATTGGATGAGTTGTGGAAACGAAATGCTAGTTACCGTCCGTAGTCAAATGCAGATCGAATAGAAAACTAGGCCGAATTCGCCTGAGTGATGTTGCTACGATCCAGATTAAGTGCAAGGAAACCCAAAACGGCCATGACCATAATCTTCCAGTCGATCTTGCGCACAAGTGCCTTGATTACAGTCAACAATGGAGGTCCAGAAAACAAGAATTACGAATCGCTTGCCTTCTCTTCTCGGTAGGTCCACCTTGCTGATGGATCGAAACGATGGATGTTCTCGTAGTCTGTCTTTGGCCAATAATAGGGTGCAAGGTGAGGATCGTCAAATGGGGATCGTCTTGTGGCAATGGCATCAGGATCGTGGCGAGTCATCTCTTCGCTTGCCAAGGAGTAACCTCAACCACGCGAGCGCGGGTTGCTCTTGGCCCTCCTCTTCGTCAACGAGGTCTGAACTAGATCCTTCCTCGCGGCCGCGCTTGACTGTAGAACCCTGGTCAAGAGAAGGTGTCGACCCAAACACCCTCTGGGACGCTGGAGCAACTACTTGGCTAGTAACGAGCAGATTGGGGGGCGACATTGCATAAGCGCGGTGACGGGACCGCGATTTTATACCATTCGGCTGCTGTTTGAGAAATGAATGCTAGATACAGATAAATAAACCCGGATATGATATGTCTCGAGTTACGTGGTCTATTCGCGTTTAGTGCTGTCTGCCAACCCGCGGTGTTACCCATGCGGACACTTGGCAGCGCGGCGAATGCGAGGAAATAAACCGTTTGGGTAGTCCCACTCTGTGACAAGGAGACCAACACTTTGTCATCCGAACTGAGAAGAAGTTCATTTCGGGCTCGGGTATACGGGATAGTCAGGGTCGAAGGAACCTCGTACACGGATGTTGACTATGCAGCAAGGAAAGGAAGGGGTGGTTGGTGGTAAAATTTTAATCTGATAACCAAACGAAGAGATGGGTTCACATCGCTGACCAACTTGCGCCCGACCACAAAGCACCGAGCTTATTATTGGATCAGTAACCAAAGCGAGCACCAGTCCTGACCTCACGGATACTTGTGAATCATTGGATGTTACTGGTTTTCCCGCCGTTGGCGTATTTCACATCACAATGAAATTTCGTCGGAAAGTTGTGAAGTTTTTGGGATGAGCAATTCACTGTGTACTTGGAGATACAGTGAACAGCATCATCGATTGCCTGTAGCGGAGGGACTTACGAAGTAACAAAGCGGTGATCGCGTTCCAGAGACCTGTACTGGTCGACTGTGGTTGAAATGAAAGGCTAGCCGGACCAGACCGAACCGATTATGTAATTGAAGTCTTCGGAGCTGGTTGTTTAGTGCGAACAGCTTCTATGTAATGTACTACAGTCGACTCCCACATAAGGAATAGGGGGTAAAAGCGATACTCCCTTCTAATGTATACCTTTTTACATTTCCCGACTTGGAATGCGGGAGTTCCATCCTATAACAAATACTCTCCCATATCGCATACCCGATAGCATTTTCTCGTATGCAAAACCGATACAACATCCGAAATATAACCAAATTAGGTAGTATATTATATAATTTTTTGCTAGCAAGCATGGGAGTGCAACGACAACCAAGGCAGGAGTGACCTAAACCTCACTCTCGCCGAGCCTGAGTCTGCCGAGACTATTCTCAACAAAGCGCTGGATAGCTTGGAGGTGACCGGTGTCCTTCAACATGCAAATCGGGTGAGCATTCCCGAGTTCCTCGACTCAGACGAGGAGAAACACAACATTTTGTAGGCAACAGTCTACAGACAAAGACATTTGGCAGTCTGTCTTGGAGGCACGCGCTGTGTAGGCAATGAGCGAGGCTGATGAACAACACGTCGCCGGTGCTATGAAGGTTGATCTGAAGCCGTGTCGCACGCGAAAGGAGCCGCTTGAGGCCGTTCGCATGTTGGAGGATGTTGTCGATGAGTTGGACAATGAATTTGTGCGGGGCTGCTGACATATGTTGCGCTCGTCGAAACAAAGAACCCGAGTTACTGCGATGGAGAGCATGGTGAACGGGAAGGTTACCGATTATCTTACACGTACTTAGCCTCGTACTACTCTACATATCATTGTTGTTAAATACCGCTCGAAAAATTTGACTGTTTTGTCTCAGCAGGCCAATCTCCCGAGAACAAATACTCTCTCATAACGTATACTCTTGGGCATGTCCCGAGAGGTATCGGTTATGTGGGAGTCGACTGTAGCAGTGCCTCCACAAGTGATACAATGATTGATCAACCTTTTAGAACTGTTACGACTCCGGACAGTTTCAACTCACAATCTCGGACTCGTGGAGTGAGTTTCCTACAAACAAAGCGGCATCAAAGCAGTCATTTGATCATGAACCATATTGGAAGCTCCATGACGTTTCTCTCGCTCACCGACATCGTCAAGAGTGATGATGGATTGCAATACACTTGTAGATACTCCTCATGTCCATTACAACAACACTCCAGAGCCTTTGGTTATCCCCTCACCCTCACGACTTTCCGCTTGCCTTTCTGGATACCCCCGATTCCAGGGCCAGCTGGTCCCTGATCTTGTGCATTCATACCTGCCTTGATGGTCTCCACCAACACACCCGTAGCCAGCGCTGGCGAATACGGTGATACACGGCTTGCCAAGGGTGGTTCTGGTTGTGGGGGTGCAGGTAGACGACTTGCTTTCTGCGTCAACAAAGGCGGCACATTTCCACCGCCCTTGGGCTTTATCGGCTGTTTGCCCTTGTTGGATGTTGGCGCTTTGGCTGTTGGGACAGCTGGAGTGACGGGGAGTGATAGCGTGGTATATGGCGGTCGAGGAATATTATCAGGTTTTATCCGTTGTATCTGGAACGAGATCATCTCCAACAGCTGTCTCTCTGCCCGTCGCGAACCAACCATTAACATTGTCAATAAAAATGAGCAAGGGTAAACGAGAAAGATGAGCACGCACTGGTTTTGATCGCAGGGTTGACGAGCCGCCCATCCTTTTTCCACTGCACGCGCACGCGACCTGGGTTTTCCCAGTCACGCGGATGAGATTTGTTTACTTCGTGTAGTGTGCCGAGGCCAAGACGGTTGGTAGCGTCGGCAATATCCTTGCTGAGAGGCCACCAGACGCTCTTCTCGCGTGCGATCCTGCGCTCGCCAGTGCCATAGGGCCGCTTTGCGTCGATGTATATGGGGTATATACACGTCCACCTGTGTGGTTGGGGTGTGAGACCGAGCTCACGTGAGATTCAACGACATACTTTTTATATGGTGTTACATCCGTGATCGTATTCGTTGGTGGTTTGGCCGAGGGGCCCAAGGACGGTGGAGGACGGAGCTGGGAGTTGGGTGGAGATGCTGGTCCAGCGGTAACTTGGTCAGGATCATCCGAGCTGTCGTCGTCGTCTGATGCACCGATCTCTTCGAGGAGTGCGCCACGAGGGTCTGGGAGTAAGGAGCGGGATGGGAGGGGGAGGTCGGTGTCGTCGTCGAATTCCTCAACGACGGCTGTGCGACGGGCCATGGTCGATGTCGATGTAGAGGTTAGTTATTCTCACGCTCTCTTTACGCTAGTATGTCCTCTTCGTCACTTTCCCTGATCTCACTCTTGCAAGTACAACCTTACCCGTCGACCGACTATGTGCTAACTAATGGCAGGCTGGTGTTCTTAAAGTTCCTTCCTGCACTTGCAGAACCCAACGACACGTTGTCCGTATGCCTTCCATTCGGCGAATGTGAGCCATGCCCACCCGATGCGGTTGGTCACCATGCGTTGGCCTTTCTGCGCACTTCTGACGCTTGCATAGTTGCACGAGCCATTCTGCCAGCCGTTTGGCAATCGACGCCTCATGCATTGCACCCCTAACCGGACGATAACCCTTGCGGAGCCCATACCATCCTACCACCCTTATCCCACTGATGCCCCGTCGACCTCATCCATTCAAGGGGAGATTCCTGCATGGCAGTCTTGTGGGCGGATTGTTGCCAAAGAGCGAGCCGACTTTTATGAGTTTCTAGCGTGCAACTTGTTCTTTGCGATGGTCGCACTGAGCATTGCGCTGGTGCGTTCGAGAAGGGTGGAAGCGATACAAGCACGCCGGCTTGCAGCGCGGATAGGGCTTACGCGTAGTCCGATGATAGATGCACGATGAAGTATGGAGATACGGTGCGTTTGGTAATCCCTGTGCGATGATGACGGGGAACACGAATTGACGAAACAGGGATGTTACGAACGTGCGATGAAACACTATGAGCGATACAGTATTTTTCTAGACTTGGTAGATACTCGTAGGCGATGCTAAATTAATTATCGAAGGAATGGACTCGGACGGACAGGTTTTGAGTTAGAGCATCATGCATCATGATTCTGTTCCATACACCAGAAGATGAGAATGTGGGCGGTGATCGACGTGGTTGGCGGTGGTGAGCGGTCAGTGCGACGGTGATGAATGGAAAGTAAGTTCCCACCGGAAATTCGGTTTACATGTGGACCTCGCTTGAACAATTCAACGCCCTTTTGTGTAATGAATAGGCTTGTTCTAAATTTGACATGACAACAGTGGAGTGGCCCGAACAATGAAAACCGCATCTACAAAAAGGCCGACTCCCTGCAAGGTCAGTTTCCTCACTTCTTCCGCCCTCCTTCACCGTCTTTCTTTCTCTTTCAGGTTTCTTCTGTTTCTTAAGCATGTTTTTTGCAGCAGTACTTTCCCTTTTGTCTGTCTTGCCACTCGCTTTCGCAGCCCCCACTTGCTCACTCAAGCCTGAGTCATCAATAGCGGCCGTCCCTTCGCCCACAGGATTCCCCCCGCCAACGGGCACCTCTTCTCCTTCCGGCAATTCTACCACCGGTGCAGGCACCAATGGTAAAATTTCCATGGCGTGGTTTGCCGATTGGCATCCCAACTACGGCGTGTCCAACATCTCGTGGGCAAGCTACACACACATGGCTTTCTTTACGTAAGTGCATGCCATCTCGGCACCCTATCCTCACTTACCATCTGTTCAGCGCGCAGCCCTCTTCTGATGGCACCGTCGAGGTCATCGTTAGCGACCCCTCCATGCCTGATCAGTTCACTGCCGCCGCAAAGACCAACGTGAGTTTATCTCCCCACCCAAAAGAACATTCCGCTTATCGTTGATATTTAGAACGTCAAACCCATCCTAACCGTCGGTGGCTGGGACGGTAGTATTTACTGGTCATCCTCGGTCGCCACAGCACAGAACCGGACCACATTTGCCAATGCTCTTGTTCAATATGCCAATGCTCACGGTTTCACCGGTCTCGACTTTGAGTAAGTTATTTTCGTTATTTCCGCCCTGTCTTATTCATCCATTGTTAGTTGGGAGTACCCTGGCAAGCAAGGCATCGGCTGTAATATTATCAGTCCCCAAGACAGTGCCAACTTCCTGTCTTTCTTGCAGACAATACGCGGGGCCGCAGGCAATCTTACCCTCTCTGCTGCCACCAGCATCGTCCCCTGGGTTGACGCCAACGGAAGTCCATTGACCGATGTCTCGGCATACGCGCAAGAACTTGACTGGATTGGCAAGTATCTCCTTTTCGACATTTTCTTGTCTATTCATCCAGAAATCCAGAGATAATGAACTATGACGTCTACGGCACTTTCAGCAGTGTCACCGGCCCCAACTCCCCTCTTAATGACACATGTGCTCCCACTAGCGGTCAACAGGGTTCAGCCGTCTCCGCCGTTGCTGCTTGGACCAAGGCCGGTTTCCCCACCAACAAACTTGTTCTCGGCGTGGCAGCTTATGGACACAGTTTTACGGTGCCCTCTTCCACTGCTGTCACTGGCAACTCGCTCCAGCTCTACACGTCCTTTGACAAGACCAACATCCCCATCGGTGACTCCTGGGACCCAACTTCCACTTCCGCCGACGTTTGTGGTAACCCTCCCGTCGGCAATGGGAACACGGGTATCTACAACTTCTGGGCATTGATCAGTGATGGTTTCCTCTCTCAGAACGGCACTGTTGCCTCTGGGATGGTTGGCTTGTATGATGAGTGCAGCCAGACGGTGAGTTTTTGGATGGACTTTTATGTTCCTCGATGTCTGATCTTCTCCCAGCCATTTGTTTACAACCCTTCCA
Organism: Chiua virens; assembly: GCA_019787685.1. Classification (NCBI taxonomy): domain Eukaryota; kingdom Fungi; phylum Basidiomycota; class Agaricomycetes; order Boletales; family Boletaceae; genus Chiua; species Chiua virens. The sequence goes on along the minus strand of JAHNUO010000011.1, from coordinate 1,048,000 downwards.
CTCAAGTCTTGGTTTCTTACGACGATGCACAATCATTCAGTGGGTCTTTTTGGTCATCGTACTGATCCACATCGTTGACACGTCAGTTGTAGCTGCCAAGGGAAAGTTTATCAAATCGGCCGGTCTTGCCGGTTTCGCCATATACGAGCAAGGTGGTGATTCCAACGGTATCCTCAAGGGAGCTATCAGCCAAGCGATGGCCTAATGAAGCACGACTTCCATTCACTCTGACCTACCCTCTTTCGACCTTGTCAAAACGCTACCGACGATGATCGACTCATCTTGGATATTAATATGCGCCCCCAAACGGGGGTTGAACCCCTCTTTTTCTATGACGCGAATCCGTCCAGGTGTTGGATGATAGCAAATAATTTTTTCTGGATCTCTCATGCACATGTTTGCTGGTCACGTACCTTTGAAAGGTACCTCCACTGGATCTACACACGTTCTCTGGGTTGGAATGTACTGGATGTATAACATAACTATAGCAAGCCTGTATCGTATTCACATCCTCATTTGCAATTCACACCATGCCCGGGCATGCCCCGAGTCGTTCAGGACATGAGCGCAACCCTATCCAAGGACGATGTGGCGGCTGACCGTTCTCGGTGGAGAGAACGCGCGGTCACACGGCACTGCCAGCCTTGGCATTGCCCAGTTCCTTGCGCCAATTTCCCTCGATCACTGATCAAGACGAGTGTCTTGTGAGCATCTTGACAAGCCCCGTTCATATGCCTCTCACATGGCCTGGGCCAGGGCCAATCAATACGTTTTGGGGAGGACCGACTGGGATGGGCGGACCCGAGGTCCTCGGGCCTTGTCATCGAGTTCTCGTTCTCGGTACGGATACGTCATGAACTCGGTGAACGTATCTTGATATCTTACAGAAGGCGTTATCATGGTCTTCCACTCCTGATTCTCATTTCCAGGATCATGTGGGGAGAACACGATCCTGAACTCCGTGCGGGGCCACTGAGCGGGGCGACAACGCTACCGTCCTACGGCATACTAGGGGGAACCCGAACACCTGAAACATGGCAATGCGTCACTCCCTTGGGATGGCATTGTCCGGACGACTGCACGGAGCGGCACCTAGCCTCGTCCCACGGACCATGGCATGGGACACACACTGAAACATGTCAATGCGCCACTCGTAAATGAAAACCAAGGTTAGGGCGCAAAGCCGCCGTGGCGTCGTGGGACGCCATCCCGGTCGTACATAATCACCGCCGTTCAAATCTACGCCCAGGCCAAGTCGGAAACGTGTGGCAACGGTACCCCGTCTGCGGCAAAGAAACTTTGAGAAAGCGAGCGCTTGAGCCACAGCGGCATTTTTACTCGACGCCAGCATGGGCTCCGGCTCCGGTTTGTGGGGAATGGAATGTGGATTCGGATGTAGTTGTATGTATTCCGCATCCGCTCCGCTTGTCAAGCGATGTACAAGTTGTCGAATATATGTTCCGGCCGTGCGTGATGCATGTGCAGCACATATTACTGTACATACGATGATGATGGATACATTATGTAGCTCATGGATTTTGCAAGCTGGAGACGTCTATAACATGCAAACTTGAGTAAACAAATGTTATCATGCAGTGGGATATAGGCGTAGCAGGAATTACGTGTAAGGATGTAGATGTGACGTACAAACATGGAAGAGAAGTGGAGTTCATGCAGATAATAAGATGAGACAACGATACCAATGCAATGACGACCAGACAGATATGGCCCAGCGAGAAAACCCGTTATGTAAATAATACAAATGCCAAGTCGGAGTAAAGGAAAGAGAATAGGCAGGTGTGCGTCGACGCACTTTTATATCCTTTGCTTTCCAGCTGGGGATATGGAAATGATCACGAGATGATCACCGCGCCCCGAGGGTCGGCCCGTTACTGAGCTCATGTCCCACCTTGTGGACGAGTGCCGACCCTAGAGGTCGGAACACCTCTTCCCAGATCTTGCGTCTTCGCCTGCCTTCAAAGACACCAGCCGAACGTTCTCCAGTTTCTCCTTCCGGACCGAAAACAAAGATCTTGCCGTGTGAGTTGTCCCAAGGGCGTTCACCCCAAGCGAAGGAGATCCAACGCGATTGGATAGCGTCACGCACACGCCCGTAAGACCATTCGTCGACCACCGGACGAGGCCACCCCCCATGAGGCCGGGTGGGTGGACGATACTCAAAGGCATCCTCGTCCATCATCTCGATGTCGACCAGAGTACGTGCAGAAGAAAGTAGGGTTGCGACATCACCATTAGATGACCCCGAGGAAGGCAACGATGGAAGCTGTTCATCAGCCTCGAAAGCCATAGGTGACGTAGCTGGCTGAAAGAGGGAGCGGAACATTGTCGAAGAGGTAGATGAGGTCAGCTGCATGATGGGGAACACCGCGAGTCGGTCCTTCTTGGTCGAACACATATCGCCAGACTTGACGACCACTCTTCTTGCTTGTTTGCACGACGCACTCTGCGGGCCAAGCAATGCGAGCATCCTGAACCAGTTCCAATACCCGATCAGTAAGCTCAAAGGTCGTATGAGGTGCGATATCATAGGCGTTGAGAAGAGCAGTCGCTTTGTTCAGGGATTGACAAATGGCGCGAAGCCGGCGGACGACACCAGACCCTGCCCAGCCAGAAGCTTGATGGCTCCAAAGATCGGAATCGCAAGGCGGTGTCGCCGATGATGAGAGGTTGGAGACCAGACATGGCAGGGGGTGGAGCAGTGCGACCTTGGGGATGTGGACTTCTACTTTTACCCTTGTGGACCCCCAAGCGATGCGCAGTCACACTGGGCCGAGCAGGTGCCTCGGTATCTTCAGGTGCAGCAGGAGGAAAGAGAGAATCTCTCCAACCGGCGCGGAAGAAGACACCATCGTCTACGGCGCGTATAGGACAGGAAATCTCTGCAAGAGTTTCGGCATGGATGTCCCGGAGTTGATCAAGAGTAGATACACGAAGAGCACACAAGGACCGCGAGAGCAACCAACCAGCGGTGGTAATATCGGAGACGGTATGTTCGACGATGGCGCTCTGGATGATTGCACGGGCGAACAGGGGATCCGTCTTGTTAGGATTAGAATATAAATGGCCTATGATATCGGCAGCGCCGGAACCAGACCCGAAAATAGTTACATTTGAAGGATCGCCACCAAAATCGGCAATGTAGTGGTTGACCCACTTGAGGGCACGACGCTGATCACGTAGGCCTGATATACTGTGAGGAGATTCGGAGAAGTCTAAATAAGAAGAAACGAACCGTAATTACCCACACCCAGATCACCGGCAGCACGATTATCTTCGGCAAGCTTTGGACTTGCGGCGCAACCAAAGAAGCCTAAACGAAAGCTGCGCAGCATGAGCACAAGTGTAGATTAAAAACGTAATCACGAGGGCGTACTTGAACGTAACGAGTACGACGGGTTTGCCCATGCGAACGCTCGCGGCGACAAGTGGGCCGCCGTCGTAAACCCAGCTAGAGCCACAACCGTGGTTCCCACCCCTGATAGAGTAAGTTACGGGAAACATGTAGGGAAGGGAGTACCAACCCATGCACCCAAACCATGACAGGTAATCGAGAATGGGAGGTGTGGTGAGCGGGTGTGGTAATATTGAGATTGAGACATTCAAACTCGTCCTGTAGGAAGACTTGTCTTGGAATATCTGTTTCTGAGAGACCGATGAGCTCTTCCTCGAGACTCCGCTGGCTTGCTTGGGGACAAATTGGGCTGGGATGCGAGGTTGAGGTTGAGAGGAAGGTAGCATGGAAGAGAAATGCATACCCATGTTTTGTGGCATCAACTTCAGGGGGATACGAGGAGCAGATAATGGACTGGCGGAAACGTGCAGGGACGACGGCATATTTGATTCCACGGAACTGATGAATAGGGATGTCAAGGGACGAGACGGGGTGTTGTATACCGTGGAAGGTAGTATCAAGGGACGAATGGTGGAGGGAAACACGGCAGCGATCAAGAATCATAGTGGGCAGGTTGAAGGATGGAAAGAGAAACACCCGGCGTACTTGTACTGCGTTTACATCGATCTCATTTGGCTCCAGCACTGGCAGAAACTTGAGTCCCTATCCCAAAAAGGAAGGTAATGAATATTGATATGTCACGTGACATAGGGTGAAACCGGGACGAGTTTAGAAGTTGTTCATATGACGCGTCCGGGTAGTCACGAGGTCGACGGCGAACTCGACCACTGACTTACTTTAGGTTGTAGTAGTGTTGAGTAGGTCAAGGAAATGAGGATGTGAGCAAGCCCAGGGCTCATCACACCAGGTACTTTGCGGTGTCCTCGACCCTTCCTCAACAACGGTCTCGAACGATTGTGTCTTGATGCAGGGGCAGCTCATGAGTCAAGAAGGTGGGTGGACGAAACGTGTCGAACCGCTTTCTTATCGTTCCCTCAACGCATCATTCGGATCGATACGACCATCTCCTTTCTCCCACGTTCTGCCCCCCTCCAGCAGATCCCACGCTCATTGTCTACAGTCCCACATCCAGGTTCATCATAGCATCCCTGAAGGTGGATTCAGTCCAAGCGCTAACGCAATCACCGACCAAGGCTTTGCATCTGTCCCTTTTTCTTCCTCGTTTGGTCTAGTTTTCCCTCCGAGTTCTCAGCAATGTTTAAACTCGCCCGACGATCCAGTCTGATTCACGCCCCATTTCCCCTCTCTCATACGTCTTTGCAACAATGCCTGCACCAGGCCAGTCCTGGCCACTCGATTACAAAGGTTCGCCCACCTGATTTCCCAACTTTGCAACCTTCTCACTGGTTCCAGCCATCGCATGCGTGTTTCACGCCATTGCCATACTTTCCGGCGTCTTCAGGACTGCCTATCGCTGGCACATATCCCGGTTTGGTTGGGAGGACATATGGGCTCTGCTCGCCCTTTTGACCGATATCATTACCCTCGTTTGCTTATGGATCCAACAAACATCCCCTTGTCCGTCTTTTACTTCTTTTCCCTAATTTAAACCATCAACCTCTAGCTTTCAATCAGCACATCTCTCAACAACCGCCGAGGTTCTCAATTATATCACACTCGTCACGGTGACATCGGTCACCTGGTATGTTTTCTCTCGCCCTGTTTTTGCAGCACTGAGTTTGGATACACTTTAGGGAAGCGCGCTTGAGCATGATTTCCGCAATTGTTCGAATCACAGCTCATGCACGCACTCGTACTACTTGTGTCGCCGTCGCAATTTCTTTCGGTATAATGTGGATGGCGGTACTCATCCAGAAGCTCTATATTTGTGCAACCAACGTTTGCAAGATGACCCATGCCGTTGCCATATCTCAGTTAATCAGTACGTCCATCTCTTATAGTATCGTATGAGTGTTTACAGAATAAAATTCACAGCCGATGTGATTTCCGACGCCTTCCTAGTGATTTTACCTATCTTCTTCCTCAGAGGCATGAAGATAATATCACAGAGCCAGCGCGTGCTGCTCATCTCGTCGTTTTCTTCCTCTATTTTGATCACTATTATCTCAATAGCACATTCCATTACCCTCTTTATGCCCCTGTCCAGCAGAAGTGTCTTACTCGCTCAGATCAAGGTAAAACAATTGAACACCAGCGTTAGCTCATCCCACTGAGTCTTGATAATTCTTAGGCTGCACTTTCCGTCCTCATCTGTAATCTCCTCATCATCGTGGCGTTCGCATATCGGTATTACCATAAGACCGATGTGGATATCACTGGGATTCCCTCTCAAAGCGATCATGTGCAGTTCACAACTCTCATTCGCGATCAAATGACCCTCGAGACCTGCACTTCTTCAGTTTCTCAGTCAAAATCCATCGCTGACTGTACCTCAGTCACAACATTGACAAAATCAATGTCATAGTATGTCCATGAGGATTAGATCAAGATTCGAACCTCAGCTGACCAAGAGTTACCAGAAGTAGGGCATACCCTTGTTCGCCCAAGTTGACCTTTTCCAGATGATAACGCGGTCGCTAACAGACTCCTATTCGCCACCTCTCGGGGATGACTGGCACCGATGTAGATTTGATAGAATTTAGTAGTGTAAACGTGTCAAGTACCAACAGTTGAACCTTTGTCGTAAAACGAACCTCGTTTTGTGTCCTTTGGTGGGAACTGCATGCGGTGGCTCGCTGAACCGATAACGACTACTCTGCGAGTGCGATCATGTCGGGTCATATTGGCTTGAATAGCAAGCGAGAACCGAGCTCAACTGAGTGGTTAGCACCCCAGGCGAATGTGGACACAGACAATATGGAAAACATATAAGACATAACGCGAGTACCGTATCATCAGTCTCGAAAATTGGTTGCCCACCCTGTCTGCATTGTCTCGCATTGTTGTCGACGCTTCGTCATTTGTCCTTGCCATTTCCCACCGAACAAGTTATTAATAAAGTCCTCACCGTTCTGCTCGTTGAATATCTCCCATCGTGACCCTCATCATGACCCTCCCAGCATTCACGAGCAAGCAATCACACAAGTGCGACAGATATGAATGTCTGTTGCACTTGTGCGCTTGCCTGTTCGGTGTGGCGCATGCCCCGCTAGCCGGCATGGTCGATTCAAGGGTGTTTTACCTCGTTCTGCGGTCTACTCACCGACAATTTCCTGTTATTTGTTGAACTACCCATGTTTCACAGGCAAGCAAGCCCACATGTGCGCTTGCTTGTTCAATGTCGCCGCTCGTGGGCACTGTCTCAAGTAATTTAAATCAACATTAGTACACACTTACATATCATGAACATGGAAGCGCACAAGTGCGACGGATATTGATTGCAGCATTTGTGCGCTCTGGTTGCCGCTCCTACAGACCCTTGGCTGCCTGTGTAACTTCACAGCGTGACTGGCAGGAGTCCTGTCCGGGTTTGACCTGTCGTTCCTATCCAAGTAAGTACCAAGTATGTAACTATCGATTTCGTTCAACTCGATCTGATTATGTAATGTGTGTTTCGTGGGAACGTGGTTGGATTCTCATCCTTATAAAATCTTTGTTGACTTGTTGACAAGTGACCACAGTGCTGGACTGACAATTTCCTCTTCCCAGACCGAACCGCGCAACTCGGACTACTCTAACCACCTATTGAACTCTCTTACCCACTGGCACAGGAGTGTTCGTTTGACAGTATCGTGTTCAAATCCGCATATATATCTCCCCTCTGCAGACCCACTACGATGGTCACGAATGACTCTACCTTGCAATCGCGGTGATCGTCGCGGCGACGTCGCCCAACCCGTTTCCTTGCCCTGCCCTTCACAGGTCGCCACTCGCATGCGCAAGTAGATCCTCACTTGAACCTTTTGAAACCTATTCTCACAAGCCCGAGCAAGCAAGTGCGTGTGACAGGCGGACAGGAACCTCAGCATGTGTATGGAAGGCCTTGGGAGCTGGCTTGATTGCCGGTTTGTATTGAGCAAATATTGAATTGTGTGGTGACAACCTTAAATTTTCCTACTCGCTTCATCGAAAATCTCTTTTGGACTCGCCGGTATAAGTAGTGTTTCGCTACTCCAGCATCCCAACTAGTCTTGACCCCGGACGCCGACCAATGGACCAAAGCTTGACGGTACATACCTATCTCAATTCTTGCTCAACTTCTTTTCTCGTTTTCTCAATCTCCTTGGCAACAACGAATAACGTAAGTACAGTATTTCTGTGGCGTCGTAATTATGTATTCCTGTGAACGCGAAGCCTCAACGGACATGTGTTGAATGACTCTCCAACATGTGGTATCATGATAGCCTCTGTCATCACGTCAGGTGGGATTATCGTTCGGACAAAGCAAGTGAGACGAGGCTCATGAAGGGGCGCCTCGTGGGAGAAAATGGCTTACGACACTTACGGGCTGGTGAGCCACATGGGCCACCCTCCTACTCACTCGGCACGAAACGTGCTCGAAATGTTTCGCGACTTTAAGACATTATCATTACAAGGTCAAGCTCATGATAGCGAGACTCCTTGCAATGGCCTGCAGGGTCCGGTCAAGAAAAGATTAGCAAGGCACTTCTGAATCGTGGTCTGTTGGAGGCTTATGGACCTTGCAAATTGACAATGACTCATCCATTCAAATAGACCCTGGCCAATCACACATGAAACATGATAATGCAGGCTGGGCCCTGGAGCCACCCTCGGCGAGCGAGTGGACAATACAGCATACTCTGCCGTTTCAAGTTGAGTCTCAAGCTTACACTGGTTCGGATACCGTTGTGTTCGCAAATTTGGCGTTCGATTGGGAACGCAAGTATTGGTGCGTGGTATGTGACTCGGAGGAACGTTGATAAGAGACAGCAGAAGCCTACGATATTCGATATAAATTTGGATCTCACGCAGGGTTTCATCATTTCTGAGTCCCTGGCGGTGCCCTGAAGTTTCTCAAATGTGATGTCGTATCAAGGAAGCATAAAAAGATACAAAAGCCCTTTGTCCGGAAGAGGTTGACGATCGCTCACAACGAGCACCCATCCAACGAGATGTTCCCTGAGTGGAATTGGACGCTGATTGGTGAATTTCCTGCCTTTACTAAACTTTCCATGATAACGAACTGGGCCCGGGGGTACCCATAGCTGTCTCAATATCTTTCCACAGCATTGCAATTATCTCGACCATATTTAGGATTTGGTATCGATGGTATACAGACCGTATGTGGTGGGACGACCACTGGGCTGTAGTTGCGTTCTTTGCCGACGTTGCCTGTCTGGTCGCTACGTTAATCGAACGACCGGTCCCTGGCCGTAAGCAAGGCTCTGAACCATGTTTATTGTCTATGACACTGACAAGCGATTAACAGAAAGCCTTCCTCGTCTGTTCCATGCCGGAAACTGGATAGTCTCATTTGCATATCCGACGCTAATGTGGTGCGTTCAGCCGTCGGGTCGATGTCATGTAGAAATTGACAGGAAGTAATATATGGCCCCACTGTAGGGCCACCAGGCTAAGCATCTTGGCCGCCATCATGCGCGTTTCGTATCCCGAGGGTATACTGAGACATGTCGCCATCAGCACCGGAGTTTTGTTTGGGCTCATGGGAATCACACTGCTCGCCCTGCGACTGGAGGCTTGCCTTTCCCATTCATGTCTCATGATGAGGTCGCTCCTCATAACCCAGACCGCCAGTGAGTATCCGGCATCTTTGATCCCGTATTACGTTTTGACGCCGACGGGGCAGCTGATTGTGTTGCGGATGTGCTCTTAAGTGCGCTTCCGATCTGGTTCTTGCGCAGCGTCAAACTCAGTCGGCCTCGCAAGCTTCTGATATGCTCTGCGTTGTCGGCGAGCATGGTTATCAACATTGTAACGATCATGCAAGCGGTAGTATTCTTAAGCTCGGCCCTCACGTCGGGTTCAATCATCTATGAGCACGTCAAAGTGTCATGCTCAATGATGGTGTGTAACTCACTGGTGATCGTCACCTTTGTCTACCGTACTTTGTACAAGGGTAAGGAGGACATTGAGGACTCTGTCCCCAACTCGAGTAGGATCGAGTTCACAACAGTCGAGCTTGCGCCGGAGGGGCTCAGTGAAAACACGAACGAATCAAGAGTGACGAAATCGTCTACTTGGTCATTTCATGGTGGCAGGTCTAAGGTCTCTGCATCAGTGGCAACAGGGGGGTCTCGGAGGTAGAGTGGCAAGATTGCCAATAGATTTGGTCTAAGCCATCCTGTGCGGTTCGCGTGTACGATGATGATTAATGTGCATATCCTTTTGTACTATCCATGAGGAGCGTGACGTTAGAATAAATTAATCAAGCCCACGTTTCTCATCGAACCTGTGTTTGTCGACTCTGCCTTCCGATATTGATGGAGGGATTTCAATTTTACTTCCCGCCGTTTCCGACGGGTGCCAACTTTGACAACTACCGGAATCCATGTCACAGTCTAAGTATTTTGGTCACAGAAGTATATGCATATGGTGGTGGTTTAGGTTTTGATGCCAACGTAGTACACGCCTGGCACACACCCCCTGGGATGTGGCCCTGTCAGAAGAAGTTTTGCGTTGAAACAACAGTGGCGTAGGCCTCATAACCACTTCGCGGCTAGGCTGACACACCTGGCATGTACTGTATGATGAGGCTATCGTTAGACTCAGTTCCTGGCTTGGGCAACTTTCTGATGAAAAATGATAGTGTAGTACATGCATTTGACGATTCAAGCCGATACTATGCAACTTCACTGTGGCAATGGCAACGTGGGTCAACCGTCACAGAGTTTGGAACGACTCAGAGCTGCATTGAAGCCAGGGGTACCGATCCACACCATTTAATCAAAGTTTGCAACCCGTTGTCCAGTTGGGATATTCAAGTGTGTGGAGTTGACAGTTAGACGTTGGCATGGCATCCATATTGCGACTCATTTTTTCAATATTCACTATTCAATGTCCGACTGCCCGCATGATATGATACTGCCATCATACTGGAGTAAGTTTGCACCATAAGTCAGTTGTTATATTTCACACTAGAGCACGCTCAGATTTGTAGTTGTCGTAGCTGCAGGGGGATGACCGTATATATGTGTTCCTCCGAGACGTTGGACCATGTCGGGTTTGTTTATCCTACACATACTTATGACAAGCTGCCATGCTTCGAATCTGTCAACACAGGATAAAGCACTTATGTAAATTGGCGGCTTGCCAATCACCATCCCAAGTTGCACCATCCTGTTCCCGATGATCGAGCCTATCAATATTTCGATCATTGGCATCATACCCGAGGTGGCAGGCGGTACCGCACCAATACTGATGCTATAAAACTTGGGCTGACAAAGTTTTTAGATGACAACTCGCCACAGACAATTTTTGTCCGCTCAACACGATGTCGGGCCTTGACTGGAACTGGACTACGATAGGTGAAACCCCTTCGCCCTGTATCGAATCCCGTTGGTGACGAATCTGTGTCCGCAGCCGTCGCAGCGTCTTTCCACAGCGTGGGGATACTCTCCACCTTGTTCAGGCTCTGGTACCGGTGGCATACAGCCCTCTTGTGGTGGGATGATGCATGGGCTTTTCTTGGGTTCTTCGGCGACGTCGCTTGTTTGGTTGCTGCAGTCATCGAGCAACCCGTTCCTTCAAGTGAGCAACCTCTATCGTTTACTTTCGTGTGTCGCTGACGAATTGGTGGTGAGACCCCTACCCTCGTTTCTTCGCTGTTGGAAATTGGATATTCTCCTTGGGGTATCCAACAGTAATGTGGTACGTTCGCTTATCGAATCGCAGGTGCCGGGAGAATGACAAGCAATCGGTACGGTGCTGGACGCTAGGGCAACGAGGATAAGCATCTTGACCTCTATGGTACGCGTCTCGCATCCAGAAGGTGTCTTGAGATGCATTACCTTTGGCATTGGTTGTGTTTTCGGGCTTATGGCTATGGCGATGTTCGCCCTGCGACTTCAGGTTTGCTTGACAGATGGATGTTTTATGATGAAGACTCTGCTCATAATCCAAACTATCAGTACGCATCATGTATTCTTTAACCTGGATCGGTGCTTAACACAAGTGACAGCCGATTGTATTGCAGACGTACTTTTGAGTGCGCTTCCTATCTGGTCCTTGCGCAAAATGAGACTCAGTCGAAACCGGAAGATCCTTGTCTCTTCTGCATTTTGGGCAAGCATGGCCATCAACATCGTCACAGTTGTGGAGGCTGTGACGCTGTTTCAGTCTACAATAACGTCAGGTTCAATCGTCTACGAACATGTCAAAGTGGCATGCTCGATGATAGTGTGCAACCTACTCGTGATTGTCACTTTTGTCTACCGTATTTTGCACGAGGACAGGACAAACCTCGACGATTCGATACTTAACAGCGATGGGCAGGTGTTCTCGACTGTGGTGGACCTTGCTCAAGTGTCTTGTGTCAGCCAAGACACCAACAAAGGAAGCTCATCGTTTCCGTGGCGTCGACCGCTAGGAACGACAATGTATGATCCCAGGCACTCTCGCCCGTTTAAGACCTTTAGGTCTATGGCCACATCCTCGTCTTACATCGATGTAGAGAGGTAGGTCAACAAGTTGGGTCTCAATGATTGTTTACTGTAGCCTTGGTTATGTTTCGCTATACTTAGAGTACCGGCCGACGAGCACATAATTTAATTTGGACCCTCGACTCGGATATCTCCGCGACCAATGACCGCGGTCAACACTTTCCGAATGCTGTTGTGTATTCTACTTCATACTATACTATGTACTTACCACACGCGACGCGTTTGTACCCAGATCAGTTTTTGGAGCAGAATCCCTCACAATTTGTTACTCGCGCGAATTACATCTTAGCATGGACGATTGGTCACTTCGGCTTGATGGGAGGTTATTGAGACACGGAGAAACGAAGTCTTCTACCAGGGCCCGGGGACACCACGAGTTCACGACTGTGCTACACGTTGTTACCGCAACGAAGCGACTGGTTTTAGCAGCTCCGCTCAGGCACCATGAATGTCGCGCGGTGATGCTGCAACTCGGGAGCGCCAAGATTCATTAACTCAGACCTTGTGGCACCACTGGCAGCTGTATAGAGACTCGGGGTTCAGGCTGTTGTAGACTCATGTAGTCCAGGTCATGCACTCCCGGTAGTTCCAGCCGATTGCACTGCATTCTAGAACTATCCATAGGCCCATCAACAAAGAAATCGTTCGTTCGGCCCGTTCGATATCTGAAACGTTTGGTTGACTTACGGGAGCCGCCGCCGAGCCGGGTTTCAGCAAAACTTCTGACCGCAATTGAACCTTTGTACGTCACAAGTTCCGATGCTCAGGATGGATCATAACATCGTGGCGGGTTGCCTCGTGGTCTTCGTTTGAATATGAACCGTGATGAGCCGACTCGAGACTGATTATCCCCTCCATAGAGCTGAAGTGTAGTGACTCAAGTGACTCGGAGGCATCCAACTTCAAACCTACAAGCTGAAAGTGGCATCTCCGAGGACATAGTCAAACTGCGGTAGTATCGCCCGGCGAATAACGTTACATGCTGATACTTGCCTCTCCAGATCAGTTGTTCCGAAGTAGACCCTGCTTATGAGACACTTACCATGGCGGCGCATCAGCCAACGATGGCACAGCGGCGACAGAGTCTCCTTCTTAGGACGTACAAAAGCACCGTCCGTTGCAATTCGTCCAGGTTGCAACTGACGCTCACCATCTGTGATGGACATGCCATGGAGCTCGACAACGGCTGGTGAAGTTCATTCTCTACCTGTTATATTTCGAACCCCAGGTCTAACCAATCGCAGCAATCGCAGGATCCTTCCATAGCTCCGCGATACTCAGCACGTTGTTCAGGCTCTGGTACAGGTGGTCCAAGTCACGTATTTGGTGGGATGACGTTTGGGCTATTGTGGCCCTCTTCGCCGACACCGCGGCTCTGATTTCCATTGTCCTGGTTGGAAGTAAGACTACCATGAGTCGACTCACCCCACGAACCTGATTCGTGGAAACGTACTTGCTTCAGCCGATTGCCCTCGTTTAGTCGTCTCAGTGGCTCGCTGCTTGTTCGTTCCCCACAATAATGTGGTCAGTCTTTCCATATGTTCTCGACAACAAGCGTTTAATGATAGCGTTATCATTTTCAGGACTACGAGGATTAGTATCCTGGTGTCCATGGTGCGTGTTTCCCAACCCGAAGGCGTAGTTGAGGCGAATCGCGATTGTGGTTGGGCTCTCCTTCGGAACGATGTGGAGTTGTGTGTTCGCTCAGCGACTGCAAAATTGTATTTGCTACTCCTGTGCAATGACCATGGCAGCTGCGATTGCTCAGACAGCCAGTAAGTGACCGTAACTATTATCATCGCCAGGTGATGGCTGACGTTTCTTTTATAATGACGATGACAACGACAGCAGGATGTTTCGCGGATCTACTCTTGACCACGCTTCCGATTATATTCCTGCGCAAAGTAAAACTCTGTCGCAAGCGGAAGATTCTCATATTCGCGACGTTTTCTGCGAGCACGGTCATCAACGTCGTTACGATCGTCCAAGCCACATATCTTTTCAACAAATCTGCCCCTACGGCAGCCGTCATCGTAGCATACGTCAAGGTAAAGAATCCTCCGGTGTATCATACGCAGCTACCTAGAATCTGACATTCAGTTATATGCATGCGTCTGTACAAATTCGTTCTTCAAATGTTTGACAGACGGGGCTCGCGGTGATTGTATGTAATCTGCTCGTCATCGTCACCTTCATCTATCGCGTCCTGCATAAGGACCAAATGGACCTTGATGCCCCGAACAGCACCGCCATCGAGTTCACGACGGTCGACCTCAGCCTGGAAGGCTGGAGTGCGGAGACGAGCAAAGGAGCCTCCATTCCTGCACGCTCATGTAGTACAACCAGGTCGTCCACGTGGTCGTACAGACCCATGGGCTCACTGGCGTCAAAATTGTCCAGTGTTGTCGCCGGGACGTCGAGAGTAGACACGCTTCAAAGTGATGTGATTATAGAGGAGGAGAGGTGAGCTGGGATGGAATTACGGGTCGTTGCCACCAACCCGTTGGTCCACAATAGTCGACACCAGCAATTGGTTGGTTCCTCATCTTGGTTCAAGTTATAGACGACACTAATGAGATCTCCGTCTGGGAGGTTTCGAAGCAATTTGTCGATCGACTTGTTACTTGCACTTGCGGGACGAGGTGCCGTAGTGACGTACGTGTGTAACCGATTTACGACAGATGTTTACTTACAGCATATGCGCGGAGACTGTATTTTGCCAGTATGTATGTAAGTTGGTTCTTGAAGGCCGTCGGATTATTTTTTGGGGTTCAACGTTCAACGTTCAGAAGGTTTAGCTCGATACGGTTAGGCTTGATGGTTCGTCAATGAATATTTGAATCATCATACTAAGTCTGCGACCAGCCTTGCTATTAGTAACCATCAATGTTCAGCAGACAGGATGGTTACCCTAGGTTTGTCGTATACAAGTGCTTATCTTGGGTGGTCAAGGATTCGATGTATATGACCTTTTCGCTTTACTAGCGACATTGAAACTGATGGTGTGTGACGCTCCAAATTCTGGATGCTGTTTCTAATCGGATCACTGACGGATGCCGTGACTGAGGATTCGATCGAACAAAGAGACTGAACAAGTATTTAGGCCCGGGCCAACCTGGTCTGTTCCGCATTCTGAATCCCCTGCTTGGGCACCTTGGCGTCATGAACTTCTCACCCTGGTCGCTCACTCTGAAAGGTACGTGGCTGAACCCTCTGCTGTGCGTTGCGTTGTAATGGAAGAGCTCACGAAACATTGGATCGCTGAACCGCTGATATCTTCATTCTTATCTTGGTCATTCACAGTCATTGCAGGATCGTTCCATAGCGTTGCCGTCGCGGGTACCGTCTTTGGACTGACGTATCGCTGGTATAGCATGGCCCGTTCTGGTGGGATGACGGTTGGGCTGCGTTTGCGCTTGTGGTCGACGTATTGTGTCTCACGGGGACGCTTTTAGAGGGCCTCCTGGCCTTGGGAAGGTAAATAAACCTCCGTATCTATGAGCAAGTTTCGAGCTGGCGAATATTGGACTCACATCTCATTTATACCATAATCAATGCGTCGGTCTGTTTTAGAGGAGATGCCTCCATTGACAAGATCACCAATTGCATCGGGGCATTGGGCTTTCCCTTGGTTCTTTGGTGCGCTTTCCTTTTGTCCTTTGTCCTTCTAAGGCTATTTTCTGTGTGTTCCGCTCATTCATTCGCCAGGGGATGTCGGATCAGCATTCTCCTCTCCATTATTCGCATCACGTTCCTCCTCGGCGTCGGATTCCTTACCATGTGGGCGGTGCTTATGGGTCAGAAAGTCCAGATCTGTGTCAGCAAGCAGTGCGAAATAGCGGGTTCGGTGGGGATATCTCAACTCATCAGTCAGTTCTGCGTCCCTCCAAAGTATTTGGTCACATTCACGCTAACCTCGTTCTTCTTTGGGTCTCATCTTCTCTCAGCGGACGTACTGTCGGACACGGTCCTCGTAGGTTTGCCTGTATACCTCCTCCGACGGACGCGCATCAGCCAACGACAGCAGACTATGTTGTTTTCAATATTCTCCGCATCCATGTTGATTACGCCGGTCACAGTATTGCACTCGGTCATTTTGTTGACGGTGCAGTCGAGCGGGATCATCGTCATCGACCATGTCAAGGCAAGTCGTGCGATCCCTTCAAAGTCCGGTTATAATTATTTGCCTGGTGTCACTACCACAGACAGCCCTCTCGCTCATCGTGCGCAACCTCCTCGTGATAGTGACGTTTGTATACCGCGTGTGTCGACGTGGAAAGGCGGACGATCTAGATGCGACGGAAGAGGTACTATGCTCGTTAACGAGCGTGGATTCAGACGTGGATTTCACGTTTTCGACCACGGCGGAGAGTGCGGTGGACTCTGGGATGGTGACGATGGCTACGACGACAACTCGGACGACGGCGTCGGAGTCTTGTATCGTGAGGATGACCGAATCACCTAAGGTTCAGGAGAAGGCAGGCGCGGAAGCGCCAGGGTCGGGATCGGGATCAGGACGCGTGTTCGTAGGCGATGCTGACTCAGCACGATTCTACTGACTCCTGTGAACGCTTAGTAACGTCGCGTTCGGTGGACGCGTCCACGATGACCCCGACATCGAGGATTCGCGACACCCCAGGTTCAAGCTTAGGACAAGTTCAGACGTTGCCTTTTATCAGATCACAGATGCCTGGCAACGCCTCAAAAGACGACCGACACGCTACACCCCGTCATTGGAATTTCTGGCGGGCTAGTATCCTCGAGCGCAGGAGAGTGAGATGCCGCCACGCTCTGAAACGCTTTCTCGACGTACCGTCTGCTCTACCGCGGTGCAATCTCGCTCCCCGACTTCTACCTCCTGCTCGACGCCGTGGCGTTCTCGGCGTGTCTTCCTAACCACCAGCTTGAACATGGCTACCGTCCCAGCCAGTTGCGCCGCCGCAAGATGTGTCTTGGCACAAGCGAACGGAGGTGGGTGTGGGTGTGGGTGTGGGTGTGGGTGTGTCGCTGAGGGAGACAGGTGTGTCTTGCTGTGGCATGTACATTTCATTCATTGTGATCGCGTACAGATGGACATTGTCATCTATGGGAGACGAGCGCGTCGTATCCGCTGGGATGTCCAAGCAGGGAGAGCTGCCCCCGTTGAATGCGAGTGGCGCGGATCATGGCCCCCTTGTGCCAGTGCACTACGTCCCGACGATCCGACGCCGCGCCAGCCGCATGCGTGTTCGAATGGGATATCAGGCATGGACAAATGCAAGGAGAGGGATGACCAGGTCGTGCGGCATGCGCGGGAACCATGTTGCGCTTACTTCGGTCCAGGGGGAAGGATCAGGATCAGAGTCCAAGTCAGCCCGATGGTGTGTTCAAAGTGCCGGAGGTCCCTGCCAAGGCGTGTCGGAAGTACAAGTGGTCAGGACGGACGTATTTGGTGTTGTCACACCTGTGCCACCTCGGTCTATTCATGCCAGCAAGGGCAAAGCCAAAGCGATCGTCGCAGGTCGTGAGGATGACGAGAACGAGAATGGTAGCACGGTCGAGGATGCAAACGAGCTCGTGCGTGTGCTCGTTCTTGGGGCGCAACTGTCGACGCGCATTTAGGTGTTGAAAAGACTGGGGGTGCAATATCTCGCAGACGTGGGGTCCCTCGCTCATATGTTGAATTCAAGGAGGCCTTCGGATTCGTCTATCGTGGGACTTCATTCGCGCTTGTGAGTCGATTTCGATTGGTGTTTGCGTTGTGGCACTCAGGAAAGTTGGCGTGCATGTAGTGCTTGCAGCTCAAGACATTACTAATATGCACCCAGGCGGCGGAAGTGGTCGTTGAAGCACACATCAAGCTGTATGTGCTGACGTCGGACGGGGAGGACGTGTCTCAAGGGGAAGATTTGCCAATGTCGACGGATACGAATGCTTCTGTGAAGATTCATGAGGACACTGGTGGGTAACCAGCGAGGTGTCGAATGTGGGCCACGAATGATCCATTTCTCTCGCCAATAAACTGTTTTTGGACTGCACACTCGGGCATGTTCATGCCCAGGGTATGTGACTAATGGTTCAAACTGGAACAGGCTCCATGTCGGGCTCGACGCGGCGGACGTCAGGGTCGAGCGGGTGGTCATGGTCGGTATCGATGTGTGGCAAGTGGGGCTGGCGCTCGTGGCAGGAGGCATGGAGATGGCATTGGAGTGGATGTGTGAAGTGGGGACAAGCAGGGGGTTGTCAAAGATCCAACAGTGGGGATTATTAAGGATCGGAAGATTGTGGTCACAATCTGAGTGGGAAGGGCCCATATGATCTCTGAGCATTTCCTTTTTTTTGATGTGATAAAAGATGTCATTCATGAGCTTTCAGAGCATCACAAGGATATTGGTATTTGTGTCAATAAGCAACCATGTGCTAATCTATACACTGGCAGTAGCAGATGCAAACACACTACCAGGCCAAGCTATGTTTTATGCTTGTTCAAGACACAGTCACCATTTCACTTGGGGATGTTTGTAGCTAAAATCATGTCAAAAACATTCATAATGATGAAAACATGAAGGGCAGATAGCTCACAAATAAGATTCTGGGAAATCATACACATAATGAGCTGTGCCATTTTCTCTGCTTTCTCAAATTTGTATTGAGGAATAAGTTCAGAGATTGCTTTGTTGACTTTATGAATTGTTCCAGATGATTCATAAAGGTTTCCTGCTATTGTGATTGGGTCTTCAACACCTTGCTGGTGTAAAAAGAAGGCATGTTCTAGGATGAGGAGAGTTTCTAGAAATGCAAGTGAATATGGTCACTGAATATTGCTGAAAACTGACTGATGCCCAGATGAAGTCCTTTGATCCATGGAGTGTGTTCCAAAGAAGACTAAATTAAAGAATGCAATGAGGTAGAAATCAGTATGAAATCAGTGGACTCACAATGGATGTGGATGATGTGGAGTGTGGGAATGTATTTGGGGAAATAGTAGAGGGCTTGTGATATTGTAAATTGATCAAAATAATAGAATGAGAATAGTAAAAGGAAATGAAATGAACATACAGCTGGACAAGTCATTATCTGTGAGTGTGATATTGATATTTGTATTGTAAATATTAAAGTACCACAAACCTCCTATAAAATCAAGGTCAATATAAGGGAAAAATGAAAAATTGACTCATACCTTCTAATTGAAAGGAATAGAGACAGAAAATTTGAAAAATTGAAGCAAGTAAAGAGAGTGCATAGGAAGCTCACATCCTGAAGGATGTTGAGACAAACAAGTCAGAGGCTTAGGGATGATGGATATGGAATGCATACAATCTATGATGAATATCATGGAGGAAATCATGAAACAGTACATGAGGATCTTTCTGAAAGCTCATTCACAATCAGAGCACTTACTCACTATGAATGAGAGGACAGGGGCCAAGACAGAGGTGCATGGATAAGCATTCTTCTGGAACCCCATTCACAATCAGACCACTTACTCCCTATGAATGAGAGGACAGGGGCCAGGACAGAGGGGCATTGATGAGCATCCTTCTGGAACCCCATTCACAATCAGAGCACTTACTCACTATGAATGAGAGGACAGGGGCCAAGACAGAGGGGCATGGATGAGCATCCTTATGGAACCTCATTCACAATCAGAGCAAAGTCTTACTTCCTATAAGTGAAAGGACAGGGGCCAAGACAGAGGAGCATGAATCAGCATCTTGCTGGAACCCCATTTACAATTAGAGCACTTACAAACTATAGGTGAGAGGATAGGGGCCAGAACAGAGGGGCATGGATCAGCATCCTTCTAGAACCCCATTGAATGACAACAGAGCACTTACTGGCTATGAATGAGAGGACAGGGGCCAAGACAGAGGGGCATGGATGAGGATTCTTCAGACTGGAACCCCATTCACAATCAGAGCACTTACTTCCTGTGAATGAGAGGACAGGGGCCAGGACAGAGGGGCATGGATGAGCATCCTTCAACTGGAACCCCATTCACAATCAAAGCACTTACTCGCTATAAATGAGAGGACAGGGGCCAAGACAAAGGGGCATGGATGAGCATCCTTCAGACTGGAACCCCTTCACAATCAGAGCACTTACTTCCTATGAATGAGAGGATAGGGGCCAGGACAGAGGGCATGGATAAGTATCCTTCAGAACTCCATTCACAATCAGAGCAAATTCTTACAAACTATAAATGAGAGGACAGGGGCCAAGACAAGAGGGGCATGGATGAGCATCCTTCAGACTGGAATCCCGTTCACAATCACTTACTCCCTATGAATGAGAGAATGGGGACCAAGACAGAGGGGCATGAATGAGCATCCTTCAGACTGGTCCAAATCCTATTCACAATCAGAGCACTTGTTACGATATCAACTTTTCCTCATTTCTTAACTCCAACGTTCAATCGATTCTAAACATAAACACCTCATGTCAAGGCTGTCCAAAGGATCATACCCGATTGGCTGCCACAATAACACAGCACCTAACACACATGCCTCTTATCTTTTCATTTCCCTTATCACTGACTCATCATTGGCAGTGCAGGGCTATGCTCTTATCTATGACTCATATCGATTCACACCTTATCATCCAATAGGATGCAGTATGCTTATCTACATAGTTCATACTCAGATTAGAACTCCGATATCCATGTAGTATATAAACCCCATGAATGACAGCCAGAGAGCTCTAACAAAGTTCTCTTGGAGTTTTCGCCTCTTCACTGGACTGAACCCCCTCTTCACTCAACCAACTACTTTAACAGTCTAGTTTTGTTCTAGGTTGTTTCAGCACTTACTGGCTATGAATGAGAAGACAGGGGCCAGGATACAGGGGCATGGATGAGCATCCTTCTGGTCCAAACCCCATTCACAATCACTTACTGGCTATGAATGAGGACAGGGGCCAAGACAGAAAGGCATGGGATGAGCATCTTTCTGGAATCCCATTCACAATCAGAGCACTTATAAACTATGAATGAGAGGACAGGGGCCAGGACAGAGGGGGATGGATGAGCATCCTTTACTAGTCTAAATGCCATTCACAATCAGAGCACTTACTGCCTATGAATGAGAGAACAGGGGTCAGGACAGAGGGGCATGAATGAGCATCCTTCTAGAACTCCATTCACAATCAGAGCACTTACTCGCTATGAATGACAGAACAAGGGCCAAGACAAAGGGACATGATGATCCTTTAGACTAGAACCCCATTAACACAATCAGAGCAAAGTCTTACTGGCTATGGATGAGAGGACAGGGGCCAGGACAGAGAAGCATCCTTCAGCTAGAACCCCATTCATAATCAGAGCACTTACAAACTATGAATAAGAGGACAAGGGCCAAGACAGAGGATAAGCATCCTTCTGGAACCTCATTCACAATCAGACCACTTACAAACTATGAATGAGAGGACAGGGGCCAGGACAGAGGGGCATGGATGAGCATTCTTCAGCTGGGGCCCCATTCACAATCAGAGCACTTACTCGCTATAAATGAGAGGACAGGGGCCAAGACAGAGAGGTATGGATAAGCATCCTTTAGACTAGAATCCCATTCACAATCAGAGCACTTACTCCCTATGAATGAGAGGACAGGGGCCAAGACAGAGGGGCATGGATGAGCATCCTTCTGGAACCCCCCCATTCACAATCAGAGCACTTACTTCCTATGAATGAGAGGACAGGGTCCAAGACAAAGGGGTATGGATGAGCATCCTTCTAGAACCCCATTCACAATCAGAGCACTTACTTCCTATGAATGAAAGGACAGAGGCCAGGACAGAGGGGCATGGATGAGCATCCTTAGACTGGAACCCTATTCACAATCAGAGCACTTACAAACTATGAATGAGAGGACAGGGGCCAAGACAGAGGGGCATGGATGAGCATCTTTCTGGAACCCCATTCACAAATTAGAGCACTTACAAACTATGAATGAGAGGACAGAGGCCAGGACAGAGGGTCATGGATGAGCATCCTTCAGACTGGGTTCTAAACCCCATTCACAATCAGAGCACTTACAAACTATGAATGAGAGGACAGGGGCCAGGACAGCAGGGCATGGATGAGCATCCTTTAGAAACCCCATTCACAGTCAGAGCACTTACTGCCTATGAATGAGAGGACAGGGGCCAGGACAAAGGGGCATTGATGAGCATCCTTCTGGAACCCCATTCACAATCAGATCACTTACAAACTATGAATGAGGACAGGGGCCAGGACAGAGGGGCATGGATGAGCATTCTTCTGACAGACTGGAACCCCATTCACAATCAGAGCACTTACTCTCTATGAATGAGAGGATAGAGGCCAGGACAGAGGGGCATGGATAAGCATCCTTCAGCTGGAACCCCATTCATAACCAAAGAACTTACTCCCTGTGGATCAGAGAACAACAGGGGGATTTGTTTACTATGGCATCTTGTTATTCACACCATATAGACAATTCCATACCTTGACATTTGGAAACCATGATCCAATTGCTTCTACCAACTCCTGCTGTCCAGAATCTGTCAGTAATCCATCCCTTTCATGTCTATTATCAATGAAAGGTATCAAGACCCTGTAACATGTTTTAATACATATAACCAAAACTTTATGCAGTCCTTATTAATTACCTTCTCAATGCATACTCAATGCAAAGCATCATGTTTGTGCACTGTGTAGTCACAAGTAGCATCTGCAATGCTTCTCCATCCAAAGCCACTACAGTCCTTTCTAAGAGAAGTATACACTCCTCATTAAACTTGTGCAGGTCTGTTTCATTTCAGATCAGTTTCAACCAATCCAGAATATGTATCCACACATACCCTTTAACTCCACACATATTTTTGGTGGATATTTCATCCTTTGTACCCTCTCCCATGTAGGGTTCTCTTTCAGCAACATATTGGCATTGTGTTGTCCCTTTGCAACCCTCTCCTCTTGAGGTAGCTGTGTCTCCTCAGGTGTCAAGGCTGCAATCCCTTGCACCAAGAGTGCATCACATTTGGTGAATACAAGTACAACAGGCACTGCCAGTGCAAACAGAAACAATATCAGAAAGGGCACATTATACCTTTGTAAGTCTTACCATTCCCTGTGTCACAATCACCAAAAAACTTATCTTCTGCAGCCAACACAGCCCGGTGGTATTGGTCCATTGGAATACAATACCTACTCAGTAACATGTCAATGATGGTGTGGTATAAACATTGTTACCCCTGAGTACTATATAGCATGGATTCGTTTCTTGAGGAATCTTGTCTTTGCACGGTCTGAGACAAAGTGCTTCATCTGCTCGAATTCTTCTATACTCCCAGCTTCGAAGCCCTGCGAGTCGTGAAAAACGAAATTCGGGTTGCTTCGAAAGACCAGTTCATTCTCAATATCATGTATTCCGCGCTTAAGATGTGTCAACCAAATGATAATGATAAAGGGATCGCCACAACCATGCAACTCACCACCCTGGATTCCTGGAGCTTTTCCAGATTGACCTGATTACCGACCATCAGTACGCCCGGATCATGACAGACGTTGTCGCCTGAAGTCTAAGCAGACCTTTTTTCCGCGTGGATCGTAGATCACTGGATCTTCCGTAGAGTTACAGATTTGCTTGAGTATGGTGGTCTTCCCAGCGTTGGCCCGGCCGACGATAAGGATTCTGAAGCGTCCGAATTTCTTTCTAATGCTGTCGATCTGCATAAATTCTGCACTGGGAAGTTCTGCGAGTGATTCGAATGATTCTGCAGATAATTCATCGAGGGATTGTTCCGCAGGGGGTGGTTCTGAACGGGATTGTTCTACGGAGAGTTGTTCTGCTGAGAATTCTTCTATGGGAAGTTCTGCGAAAGGTCTCGCAGGAGCCTTCGATCGATAGCACGGGAGGCGAGCTATAAGCCTTTTCATTCTAGTTGTTACTCGTGCGTTGTCGACTGAGATTCTGCGAGAAAAAGAGCCTGTGTCTACAACGTACAACACCATTGATCGATATCGTGACATCCTTGTGACCGTGACATCCCAATTTCCTATCTAGACAGACTATTACTGACCCGCAGAACACTGCCACGTATAGTAGTTACTACATGTGTACTGGAATCACGGGATCATTTGTCGTAGACAACGATCCCGTCCTTCACGTCCAGTCTTGGGGGGTGGTTTGAATTCAGAAGAAGATAGTCGACTGCGGCCATGAATGTCCTTCTCGGTATGCTTGATTGTGACCTCGCTTCCGTGTGCTAATGACTTTTCTCAGGAGGATCAGTAATACCGCACGTACAGCATCTCATCCAAGACCAAGAGTACGGTATGCTACCATGCGTTGGTCATCCATATTCACGGGTCGTCTCTGCCCTACATGCTTTCATGGATCTTTCAAGTTCCATGAGATGTAAGCCACTGGCAAGCGGAGACGTCCTGTTCCTGTTACAGAGGATTTACTTCAGAAGTATGGCGAGGAGAGGTAGTATTAAAATGTGGGGGCAGAAAGACCGGTGATGCGATTAACTTGCCTCAATTCGCTCCATGGGAGAAAAGCAAGCACCTAAGCGGTACGGTTTCATTCCTATGACAAGGGTCGAAGTCACTATGTACTCACTGGCAGGCTCGTGGGGCACATGACAGTGTGCACTGCTACTCACACTCAGGTTGGCATGTGAACAAACAAGCCTCACAAGCCCTTCAGGGTTGTCACATCGTTACTTCAATTCACTTGGGAGGATTGAACTCAAGCATCGAGGCTTTTTGCGTTCACCTCCAGCTACCCTACACAAGAAACAGCGAACCTCTCTTTTGTCTCTTTATTTTACGTCGCGCATCGTTCGTGGTATGACACTCTTTGCATGGTCAAGTGAGTGCCCAAATTTTACGCTTACTTAGACTCTTCTGAGCCTACTATTGACTTGCATTGGATTCCATCATGCAGCTCCCGAACGACGGAGCGAGGAGCGAGGAGTCTTGCTCATCATCCCAAACGAGATATACTTTTACATATTTGAATACCTCGCACCATCCACAGGACGTCCAAACCAAGACGAACTCCTAACATTCGCCATGCTCTCCCGAGTTTGCAGACTCTTCGCCAATTTGTGCCTCCCACGTACATTTGAATACCTGGAGTTTTCTAGCTCCCGAGAGAGGAGACCCTCCGATGATGTTGTTTATACTGCCTCGAGAGCGACAACATTGATGTCACAGATCGTCGCCAAGCAGCCTCTCGCGCTCTCCCTCGCTCCAAGTGTGCGCGCCTGCGTTTTCAAGAATGACGGCACCTTCCAGTCAGCTGACCGTACAAAAGCACTCACGCCCAGGGAACACCTCACTGGGATGTCGCACATGTCACATCTCCGACAACTTACGTTTTCATCCAGTCTCGTGGATGAACACCACTGGCAGGCAGTTGTGTCTCTACCATCACTCGAGCAGTTATGTTTCTCGTGGTGCGAATTTCTGGATCGCCCTGCAGATGCCGCGCTTGTGGAGAGGGTCAAGCTCAAGGTGCCCCGCCTTGAAATGGCCCATTGCACTGGATCTCTCCCGCCCGTCATACCCGTGGATGCTGCGTATTCACGCGCTCTTTCCATGGATGCCTGGATTTTGAAGGGCCTCGACGCCGCAAGTTGGCTCCCTCAATCCGCGCTCACAGACTTAGCCATCGGAACCTATGATGCCCCTCACTGGGACTGGGAGTCACAAATATGGGACATGCATGATATTCTCCAACGAGCACCTCAGTCTATCGAGGTGCTCTCGTTGTGTGTCGATGTCTACACGGGACCAGTACACGTCGTGTTCCAACGTGTCTTTGATACGCCCGCTTGGTCCCGTTTTCCTCATCTTCGTTCGCTCGCCTTCCATGTTTCCCGCGGGGCACTTCAGACGGACGAAAACGTGAGCTGACCCGCTTGATGTGTTTTTGACGTTCTCATGGTCGGCCCTCGCAGGTCCTTTGTCGGGTATTGGAGGGCATTCGTCCTCTCACTAGCCTGCAATCATGCTTGCTCGTGAATCTCGACTGCGTGCGTGCACCAGGGATGGTGGCGCGAGGGATCCGGGCGATGCTTCGCAAAAAACTCCGCCCTCAGTCCCACCTCACACATATAAATGTCTTTGGGAAAGCGCTTCGTTTAGTAGACGGGGCGTGGTCAGAGATGGTTGATTCAGATGATACGCCAGATGACTTGAAGTCGCAATGTCAACTTTCTTAAACGAGTGGGAGACAACGATGAGTTTCTATCGGCCTGTGCAAGGGTGAACTCGCCAGGGCTTCCCTAGGCTTGTCTCGATGGGTTTGACGACCCTGGTTGTCACATTCATCAACGCCGTTCAGACAGGGATCAGGCCTAACAGGGACCAACCTTGGCCACTTACTACTAGGATCGTCACAGCGTGAGTAATCTGGGGAAAAGTGCACAGCATGTGACTCTCAGGTGAGACATGCCGAGATCACTGGCCTAGCAGGTTGAATATACATAGTAGACAGATACATACTTCAAAGTAATGACAGTGATCATTTTGGTAGACGAAAAGATGAAGCTTTGGCTACAGAATATGGATCAGACGATCATCGAGCGAATTATACGCCCAATACTTGTGGAATAATTCAACGCATTCAAGAGTAACAGAGATGGGCTCTGTATCTGTTGCTTACCTCGATCGCAGGTTAATCAACTGAACGAGGCGCGAACGCGGGGTCAACTGAAGATAACGGTCACATCGTGTTAATACGCCATGTTAAACATGCAGGTATGGAGAAATAAGGATACACTGGTTTGATTCTGCTGGACAATGTTGAACGCCCAAATCAAACATCTGCTCGCGATCGTTGAATCTTCGCCATCAAACATCCGCGTGACGGCCCCCCGGGATTATCATCCGTACAAATGTAAACCTAATCGTCCTCCTCGATGCCCGCCGGTCGTTGGATGGTAGCCACGTCGGCACCAGGCAAAGGCCATTTGCGAGCAAACGCAACAACTTCCCGACGCAGCTCCTTGACCATCTGTGCCCCGACTTTGCCCTCGCTCTCGGTGGTGGCCACCCGGACAAAGTCCTTGAGTAGCTTGGAACCAGCCTCCTTTTGCAGGACAAGCGAAAGCTGAACCGCACGGTGCAAGAATTCGGCAACAACCTTAAGGTCCTCTTCCACCATGTCACGCGACGTTAGAGCGGAAGTACCAAGACGGATACCACCAGGTGTCTGCGCGGATGCGTCTCCAGATACGGCATTTTCTAAAAACAACAATTCAACAAACGGAGAACAGCATGCGAACGAGGGACATACTGTTGATGGTGATTCCAAGAAGATCGCACACTTTCTCGATCTTACTACCGGTCAATCCAAGCGGTCGGAGATCCCATAGAACGAGGTGGTTGTCGGTACCATCGGTTTGGAGCTTGTAACCACGCTCAACAAGGTAGGCACCAAGCGCCTTCGCATTGGCGATGACCTGACGTGCGTACTGCTTCCATTCGGGCTGGGAAACCTGGAGGAGTGCCGTGGCAATGGAGGCAATCGTCTGCAGGAAAGGCACGATTATGACAAGATAACGAGACGTCAAAAGTCAGACGAACGTGGTTGTGAGGGCCACCTTGACAAGCAGGGAAGACAGCCTCGTTAACGCGCTTCTCAAGATCCTGGTATTTTTCGCCGTCCTTCCTGAAGAAGATCAGGCCAGCTCGAGGGCCGCGAAGGGTCTTGTGACTAATCCAACAAAGATCAAAAGGGTCGATAGGCAAAATTACTGAACACCCACGTCGTGGTGGTGACAACGTCACAGTACTCAAAGGGGTTGTTCAACTCCTGTGCTGCGACCAAACCACTGGTGTGGGCGATATCAGCCATCAAGTAAGCACCCTCCTTATTGCAAATAGCCTTGAGCGCCCCGTAATCCCAGTCTCGCGGGTACGCAGAAGCACCGCAGATGATCAAACGGGGTTTGAATATCTTGGCCTGTTTCTCCAATGCCACATAATCGATGAGTTGCGTCGCAGGGTCGAGACCATAAGGGAATGACTGGAAATAAATGGAAGATGCAGTCATCTTCTTTTTGGCAGTCTGCATGAAACCGGTGAGTCGGCGTGGTAACACCCAGAGATCTGGGAACGCACGTAATAACCATGGGTAAGGTGACCACCGTCGGGCAGGCCCAGTCCCATAAGTCTGTCCTGGGGTTGAATCAATGCCGTCAGGGCTGCAAAGCTGTGATAAGTGGGTCATCGTCAGTCCCATACCACCGAGCCTAGAGAGATATGACACACTTGGCAGTCTGGATTCATCAGCGGAGAATGCAGAGGGATAGAAACAAGACAATGAGGCTCAGAGATTGACGTGTCCACCGATCAAAGCGGACTCACGCTTCCGGAATAAGGCTGGACATTGACGCCCCATTTGGCGGCATCGAGGTTGAATGCCTGCAAGGCCCGCTTGCGGCACAAGTTTTCGAGTTCGTCGATCCATTCGTTACCACCATAGTACCGTGCACCAGGAAGACCCTCAGAATACTTGTTGGTCAAAATCGAGCCATTGGCCTCGATGGCGGCACGGCTGGTCAAGTTCTACGAAGATGTGAGCGTTCAGAACAGGAGGAAAAAGAGACGAGGTACCTCTGAAGCAATGAGTTCAAGTCCAGAATACTGCCTCCAGGTTTCCTTGTCGATGATGTTTTGTACTTCGGGGTCGCTCTCGGACAAGGCTGTGTACAACACTTTGTTCTGCAGCGGGCTTCAGGATGAACAGCTGTGACGAAAAGACGAGTACATACGAAGGCTGGTGTATTTGCGGTGGCCATGGAGCGTAACCTGAGGAGGGGAGTGGCTGAGATGGGGCGAAGAAGGAAACGGTGTAACATTTCGGAGTTGTCGATTTGAGTGCAACTGCTTTCGGATAACCCCGACTTGATTTCAACTTAGATCTCGTCCGAACAAGAAAACGAACAGAGCTCAGAGCAGAGCAGCTGGAGTTTCGGCTACTAATTCTCAGACTGTAATCTCTCAGGGTATGTAATTCTCACCGTATCAAATCCGATTCATTCCGTGTCTTGGTGTTTCAATGATCTCTGGACGAATTTACAAACTGTTTGCAGTAATTGTATAAAATCACCCCGTCCGTTATCGACGGTCGTTACATACATACAAGAGCACCGCTCAACCGAAATCGAACCGAACACGCTCGCGGTCTCCGTTCGAATCGGGTCAAGTTCGGCACGGGGATCAACTAGCTCTTTTCAAGAAACCGAATCGCTTTCGATTTCGCTTGGCCTCGAGGCGTCGTATCACCTCCTGCTCGATCTCCTCCTCGCTGTCCTTGCCTCCTATCGTATACCATGTCACAGTCAACATGCCGATAACCGCCGTGAGTACACACCTACATACATAACGTATTAGACCAGTCTTTAGAATGTAGATGACGGCAAGCATGCTCACCCAGTCATGGCCAAAATGCCCTTTGGTTGCCAGCCCAACAGTTGTTGCCACGGTCCCAGGGGTAACCCGGCCAAATCTGTTGCAGAGGCGTGCCCGGCAGCATTTCCAGATTGGGGGATCCCTAACGCCGCACACTGTTCAGATAGAAATGATGGAAAAACGCCTGCCGCTCGCTCCTGGGCTTGGATTGGGGCCTCGATGAACTGAACCGCGAGACCAGATTCCAAGTGCCATTCAATGTGACCTAACGACCGAGAGTGGTCAGCCATCAAACTAGTTGTGTTCTGGATAGCCGCATACAGTGGAAAAGCCACGCTCCAGGGTTATCCGCGACAACTCGAAGGGTTGCGGATGCGCCACCTGGAATGGTAACAGTGTCGCGACGCATAGGATTGGCTTGCCCCTCAATCAGGGGTGGGTTCAATGTAGGGTCCGTTGAGTTGTATTTATCAGCGCGATTGACGATTTGGAACTTGTGTCCGTGCAGGTGGCTGAGACATAGATCAGCAAGAAAATTACATCGTGATTGGAACAGACGGGGTCCCACAATGGATGAGGTTGCTTGTCACTATTATTGACAACGATGTCAACGATATCGAGGTGGTTCAGCATGATGCTGTACGGTCCGTATGCTTCTTGAACTGTTGCATTGTCACCGAGAGTGAGAACAGACATGATAGCGGGCACGATCGGGGGATTGTAGACATAACCGTTGAGCATGGCGCGGTTAGTGCCGTCATTCATGGTGTCGAACACGACCTCCAACTCAACAGTTTGTGAAGCCACGGTTTGCGGGATTACTTCGACGGGGACCAGTGCAGTATCGTTAGTCGTGATATAGGTCTGGATGGGTCCAAGGTCAGTAATGTTTTGTCCGCTGGCGTATGTGATCGAAGCGGTAAGATCTATTTAGGTTCACTTCAGTCGACGAATGCGACCAATTCATACGGCACATACTTGGCTGCAATGCAGCGGGAATATGGTCGAACATAGCCACGTCCATGTTAGCATGGATCATCCAGTTTGAAGAAGTATCATTCCGCGCATCGACGAGTATGGAGTAGCGTTGAGCAACAGAGATACTGAGTAGATCTGTCGAATATTCTTGTACGTCGGTCTATAATATTTACGCTGGTTAGCTTCATATGTGTCATTGCAGTGGAGCCGAAGCCGAGAATAGTGGACATACGCCGTCGGCTTCGATGATGCGCATCTGATGACCGTCGATCCAGAAGTAGAAGGCGGAAAACGCCCCGGTATTGATAATCCTCAACCGATAGGTACGCCCTGGAACAAACGGTAAAGTCGCATTTTCATTGAATCCTACGGCAGAGGTCACTGGCGCGGGTGAGGTCCCTGAGATGGGAGGCAAGTATGACGAATTTTGTGCAAAATAGATCAACCCAGAATCTGAGACAGAACGGGTCAATGGGTATGGTCTGTCGGTCAATACTGACAATGGTTACCAGGAACAGGTTCAGCACCACCTGGGTTACTCAGACTGATGAAGGATGTGATTAGCTCATCATGCTCCTGATGATACCAGTCACCAAGGATGATGGTGAGTTCCTCGTCGTAGTGGTATGTCTCATTGGACGGATGCAGGAGGAGAGGCGTACGGAAGCCGTCGACATATTGACCCTGGAAGGAAATCAGGCTAGGCGTGGCAATATGGCACAGGGGGCTCACGTTGGCGTGGGCATGGGCCCAGAAGGTGCCGTATTGGCCTGATGAATTTATCGGAACGAGATAGTCGAACGTCTGACCGGGCGGAACACCACTGGAGGAAATGAAGATGACACGACGGGCGGAGGTCCAGATGAAACGCACCATTGCGAGAGTTGGACGGCACCGTCCATCCAGCTGGTGGAGTTGAAGAACATACCATGATGATGTAAGGTCGTTGGTGCGTCGAGGGAGTTGGTCAAGTGAAGGAGGAGAGAGTCCGACGTATTGACGGAGAGAGGAGGAGGTCTGGAAATCAAGGTCGCATCGAGTAAGTGCGATACCGATGTCAGAACACCTACGGCCAAGTATTGTTGATGCCAATGACACGACGGGCGAAAAGGCCATCGGGATTAGCGTCTTGGACATAGGTTACGTTCCACCATAGTTCTTGAACGCCAGCCCAAGTTGTCGTGGGCAATGCTAGAAGCCAGAGGTAAGCCAACATGAGGCGAGATCAGGGAAGACCAATGTGAGAAGCCAAATGAGGTACGGGTTTTATGTGTAGGTCATGTAACGACACTGGGGGTCTCATAACCCGGTTATCTGATAAAATAAATTGCTGAAACGGAGATGCATCACAAGGCACGTCGGAGTTATCAGATAGATTTGTCACTGCATCATTCTGGGCAGGGCCCATTTATCAGATAACATCGGACATCGGACACGGTGATTTTATCAGATAAATAGTTCATCCCAAGGCCTCGGTTGAGTCACGGTGGTCATGTCCTCCAGCGTTTTCTCAGTCTCCATCTTCTTCGTCGTCTTCCGCGAGGCTCTCGAGTCCGCCCTCATCATATCCGTCCTCCTCAGTCTCGTAAACCAGATCTTTCACCAGGACACACCCAACAACACTAACAAGGATACCGATGCTTCCCTTACTCGTACCACCACTGGCACCCACGATCCCGAGTCCAATCCCATTCCCATTGCATCTCGCGTCCGAGTCCTCCGCAAACTCAAGCTACAGGTATGAACCCTTCCGCCCCTCGTGCAACTTACCTCGACGCATATTCAGGTCCTTCTTGGCGCTTTGGCTGGCCTAGGGTTGGCCATCGCTATCGGCGCAGCGTTTATAGCTATCTGGTTCACCCAGGCGAAAAATCTGTGGTCGACCACAGAACAGGTCTGGGAAGGTATGTGTTTCTCACATGCTCTCTCATTAATCAACCCTGGAATGTATTTCTAGGGGTCTTCCAGATGATCGCCTCCATTATGATCTTCCTCATGGCTGTTGGCATGCTTAAAATGGAGTACGCGCGAGCGAAATGGCGCATCAAACTCCAAAAAGCGTTCGAGGCGCATGGTAGGCCTGTCTTGATGCCTGAGACACGCTCTCATATGATGCCCTAGAAAACAACCGTGAAGCAAAGACCGGCAAATGGGTTCTCTTCGTGCTGCCCTTTCTCACCATCCTTCGCGAGGGTAGGTCGTCGTTCCCCACACGCTCCCTCGGCTAACGGTAGCGTTCCTCTCCGCAGGTCTCGAGGCAGTCGTCTTTGTAGGAGGCGTATCCCTCGCAGAACCTGCCACATCTATACCCCTCGCCGCTATCGTCGGCATCATTCTCGGTCTCATTTGCGGTGTGATCATATACCAATTTGCCAGCCGAACGAGTATGTCCCTCGCATCCTCCGTCGGATGCCATCTACTCATCCAACACTCTGATAGCATTCAGGATCTTCCTCGTCATCATGACTAACCTTTTATTCCTCATCGGCGCAGGCCTCTTCTCCAGAGCCGTCTGGGCATTCCAAAAGAACAACTTTATGCATTTGGTGGGCAACTTTTCAGATGATACGGCAGGCACAGGTCCCGGCTCGTATGACGTTCGTGGTAACGTGTGGCACCTCGATTGCTGTTCCTCGGGTCAGGGTGGCTGGTCCGTCTTCAATTCCCTCTTGGGCTGGCAAAACAGTGCGACACGTAAGGATCCCGTCATTTTCTTATCGAGCTATACGATTTACGCGTTTGCTCGCAGTGGGCAGCGTGCTGTCGTACGTGTTTTACTGGCTGGCGGTCATCGTCGTACTCGTGCACTACAAGTTCAAGGAGGTAAGCCAAGTGTTTTACGCAAACTCATACGTGCAGCTGAAAATCGCATGGATATAGGGACGCACGAAAATCTTCGGATATGAATCAGCTATGGGAAAGCAAAGACGCCAACGCCGCGAAGCTCAGGCACTGGAAAGCCCGGCGGAAAAGGACTAGATGGCCGTCACTCACCAGAGACACGGTCCTACACGATGATTAATGAATTCCAAATTGGGCGGAAGTATATAGTCACACATACCCGATGTAAGAGAAATTTAATATTTATTTGAACGGTTACAAGCAAGATACAGCATAGATGATGATTGTATAAGACTGGGTACTGAGTACTGAGAGCGTCAAGGTGAATCATGAGTTTGTTTGCACAACGAGAATCCATGAAACGTCATAAAACAAAAGCAAAGCAACATACGCCACATGATCGATGATTCATGATGTGTCCAGAAAACACGTGCAGTATTCCTAACGTCCGGGACTAGCCCGATAAATCCAGCTTGAAGAGGCAATACAACAGCGTCGCGCTCTTGCACACGGGACATTCTGACTTGGCGACGATGGCCTGCGTGATGCATCTACGAAAATACACCATCAACTTGACTCCGGCTCGACACTGTGGCGCGCACCGTTTACAAAACACATGCCCGCAAATCGTCGCCGTCATCTCCTCACAAGGGTCCTTGAAGCAAATCCGGCAGTGTAGCGAGTGCGTCGGACGTGCCGCGCTCCCCACGCTCGTCGATCGTTCTTCGCACTGAGCTTGAACCCGTCGGATCCGCTGCACCATATCCAGCGACTCGAGCGACGACGTCGACGGGAGCCGCAACGGAGTTCGGCCCGATGAAGGCGAACCCGCGCTCGTGGCGACCAACACCGCCCCGTTCTCCCGAATGTAGTCGGGTATTCCATCGGCCGAAACGAACACAACCGAGTGGCTAGATGTCGTCCGACTGTATCCCTATGTCAGTCGGCCGATAAATGCAATATTGAGACAGATACATTACCCGGTATCGGAGAACGACGAATCCGCGGAGACAGTGGAAACAGAGGACGAGGCCCGGATATCGTTGTTAATTGCAGCATTGGTGATGCCGGTGGTGTGTACCTGCATGCGACTGACATCGCTACCGTGTTCGGAGGGTGTCGGTGAGGGAGAGGCATAATGGCGTACGTCCACGTCCAGCCTGTCGAGAGGTTGCTCTCCACTGATGACGCAGGCTTCTCCGGGCTCGCTTATGTGTTCAATCTGGGCTGGCATGGGTGGTTGAGGCGACAAGAAAAGGGACGTTCTCGTCCGCGACGGGCTATTGTCTCCGTCACAAGGTCCACCAAGCGGAACAATAGATTGCATAACGGGCGGCGGTGGCACAAAATCGGGCTGCTCCGACGGCAGTCCTGCGGCATTCTGGTCCTCTCTAAGGGGTTCGTTCTCCTTTGAAGGGAGATTCTTCTTCGGGGCTTGCCTGAGCTCACAAAATGCGTTAGCATGACGCCGAGCGGGTATTACCTAACTGACATTTGCGTCGCCACCTCCCATTGCTGCAACCGAGAAGTGCAGGTACCTGACGTGCTGCGGTGGAATGTCAGGGATGAATTATACACCACGATGGTATGGCGATCACACCAACCTCGTTCATAGCGTCCGAATTTCTCATACCCACGCCGCAGATTACACACGATGGATGGGCGGGAGACTCCGTGTAATGCAACCCGAGACTGTCTGTCTCAACAACAATACCGTCACAATCCCAACAGACCACGACTGGGTGGCCCGATTCCAAATGCTGACACATAAGTTTATCATTAGCAAATGGAAGTACGTATTAATAGATGAAAGTGAGACCAGAAATACTCACCCCACAAAGGGCTTGATTATCGGCGAAGAATTCGCCGCACTTGTGGCACGTCGGATGACTGAGTAGGTGATCCTCCTTCATTTCCTCCGAGCAGCACCGAGTCTGACAGAGCTGGCATGAGAATGCTTCTGAACCTTCGAGGTGGCGCTGGAGTAGTGGTTCATCCTCGAACTGACTGTAGCAAACTGGGCAATGGGGTTTAAACAGTACCGTGCGATAGGCGCACATGTGACCCAGATAGGCCTCTTCTGTCGAAAAGGAGTCGAGGCATGCCGCACATCTGAATATGACGTCGCGGCAATCAGAAAAATGGTTCTGCTGGTAGTCACCGGCAGGAATGACATGCTCCGCGCCGTCTGCTAGGGGCTTGTCTGTATTCGATGAAGTCCGTTCGCTTCCAAGACAGGTGCTCGGCTCGTGCGAACGTACGCCGTCACCAACTACATCCGAGGAGGAAATTCCACTTGTCGAATGGAACATTTCTCCGTCGTCCAAGGTCGAATCCGAGGAAGAATGTGAAGATGAGGATGACTCTATAAGTGGGGTGACGACAGAAGTCGACGACCCCCTATCCATCATCTTTTGTTCATTCGATGACGACGACAAACTAGACTTCAAGGTAGGATGATCGGGAGGCGTTGTATGGTGCGTGACCCTGGTGGCCGGATTGTATGCACAAGATCGCTCGTGTGCATCCATGGAGAATTGGGTACGATACTTGTTCGCACAGTAGCGGCATTTGAAGTGGTCGAATTGTTCGTGCGACTGCAGCGAATCCGCCCGAGTAAAGACCTTTTGGCAGATCCCACACTTGAAATTATGCGCGGAAGCTTCATGCTGTAAACGCCCTAGTTCGGAGCTAAACTCGCGATTGCAGTGGCAACAAGTGAGATGTACCGCGCTTTCGTGTTCCTGCTGAGCGCCTTCGGTCCAGAATGTATCATCACAATATTTGCATTCGAACGTGTGCTTCGCATCTTGGTGCTGTTCTAGAGCGTCCTCCGAGGCAAAATCCCGGTCGCAATAGTCACATTCGAACATTCGAGGGTGCTTGACACGCTCGTGCTGTTCTAGAGCGTCCTCCGATGAAAATTCCCGATCGCAATGATCACATTCGAACGTTGGAGGGTGCTTGACACGTTCATGCTGCTGTCGAGCGTCATCGGAGCCAAAATTCCGGTCACAATGATGACATTCAAAATGAACGGCTTCTTGATGGGCTAGACGACCCGCGTCCGTAGTGAACGTGCGGTCGCAATAATCGCAATCGTATGTGGAGTAATGTTTATCGTCCATGTGCTGCTGGAGAGCTTGTTGCGACGGAAGCGCTTTATTACAACGTGGACAAATGTTGGCATACATATGCTTGCCAGACTCTCTGTGCTGGTTGGGTCGATGGTCTGATGAGCGTCATTATGAGCAATCTCTGGAAGGCTTTACTGACCTGTCGCAGTGCTAGGTCGTCCTTAAAGGAGCGCCCGGGACACAGGGAACAGACGAGCATTGTTATGCGAGCTGGCGTGGTACAATGGTGGCAGTTGACAGTTACACAGGACTTCACATGTTTCACACGGTTCAGCAACAATGAGGAGCGTTACACTTCCATTTTTAGACAATTCTCACTAATATAGGGGTTTGGCGTATCGACAATACTTGAACTTGAAGTAGAAACAAACACCCCGCGATTCTACTATCTGTACCCCTTGGCTCTCCCACAATGTTTACACCTCCCTCCCGAAATTCTGACACATATGTTTGAGTTCTCCAGGGAGTTGACCCCTTTCCTTTGGAAGGCGGTCGCGGAGTCGGATCGCCGCCTTCGGGCATCCATTGATTCAGCAACCCTTGACGCCACTGCAAGAGGACGTAAAATAACAAGTCGTTTAATGCTACTTTCCAATGGCTCATCTACTAGTAGGTGAGCATGATCACAATTCATAGATATCCGAGTCATCGAACACGTATATATAGCACAATCAAAAATGCCCTAACCCTTACCCGTCGAAACTCGCGACGAGCCATGATACCCCACATTCAAGCCGACGTATCGATGCGGAATAAACAATACAGCAGCGTTGGCGCTGCACAAACAGGACAATGCGGATCCTTCATGATCGCCGTGGAAATGCATCTATATCCGCGGTTCAGAAACTCGAGTGTCGGGGAAGAGATCATCTTAAACACGTACTCGTAACAAAACAAATGGCCACATGTAGTCGTCGTCGGTTCGTCGCAGTGATCTCTATAGCAGGACCGGCAGTGGTACGACGGCGAAGGCGTCTCTCCGTTTGATCGTCTTTTGTGCGCGTGAGGAGAGACATGATTGGCCTGGCCATTGGACCACTTTCGCGCCGGACGCCTGAGAGCCGAAAAACGCGGTAATTTACTGATACCTGCGTCATATACCGTTACATCGTAAGAAGGGACGATCATGCGGGAAAGTAAAAACAAAGATGAAAGCAGGATTAAGACATACCGTTCATCCTCAAAATGCCAGAACCCGGTCGAGGAAGTACGACTGGGGGATCGAGGGACGAATCACTTGACTCGGAGCGCCTGTCCCACACAGTCTCCGCCATGATATTTTCTTCGAACCGCACCTCACGGCGACGTCCTTGTTCTCCCATGGCGAGACCCGTGGACGATAACACGGGTGATGCAACACCAGGGCTATGAGGGTCAGGAGAGGGTGGTTCTTGCTCCCGATGTGTGAGGGACAGGTATGCCCGTGCCTCGCGAAGAAACTCTGGTGTCATGCTCGCGGAGACGCTGATGCCCGCTGACTCGGGAGAGATGGAGCTGGGATATCCCGAGTTACTAGAATACCACGTCAGGGAGGCCACCAAAGGATATTCGAATCACCAACCTTGCACTAGCAGTTTGTGTCGAATTTGGAACCAACAAGCTCAGTTGCGGGACGGTATGGGTATGTTCACACGACGAAGTCTGAGATACAGAAAATGTGCCATTGCCATTGATTCCGTTTGCCGAAGCAGTTAAGTGGTGATGAGGCGCAGATCGTCGAGAATCCGTGTCGCTCGTCATCGTCCAACTCGATGTCGACGTCGGGGATACGGCACCCGGATCGGGCAATTTAACGACGGGCGAGACCAACGGTGGGGAACGCGTAAAGGAGCTGCTAGAATCACTATGCGCGTCATCGTGTTCTGCTGGAGTCACCGCGGTATCACCAATCCCTTGAGAGAGTGAGAACAATGGGGGTTGTTCAGGCCGTGGACTGAAGGGGCTATAGGGGTCAACCGATCGGATTGTCGGAACGCTGGACATGAGGGGCGTCCCGACCGCCGGAACCGTCGACAAGGGAGAATGATTGAACTCGGGAGATACCTTGAGATCCCGGCCGTGATCCGGAGATGGTGATTGGACGGTCACGTTCCACGGCTGACCGTCGGTAGGAGAACGCTGCTCGACAGAAAGGGTGGAACTCCGCGAATGCGACCCCATCGAGCCACCAGATTCAGGAGTTACCCTGTGGGAAGTAGGGCTAGAGTAACCACTGAGACTAGGGGGTAGGGGTATGGAAGCCGCATATGGAAGACTCGCAAGGCCTTCGAGGCCCAAAACGGGTTCGAACGCTCGAGCACCCAGAAGGGGACACGAATGATCGTCACGGAGGGTCTTATCCTCTAGAGCAGGCACAACCTCAGAAGCATCAGAACGTCCCTGATCACCGAAGCTTGGTCGATGAGCACTAAAAAGGTGCTTCAAGGCAAAGTTAGCGTTAGAACCAGGCCATGCATGTAGGTCGAGGTCTCACATATTGGTACGTATCCGTGTCGGCAAATCTAATATTGCACTCCTGGCATTTTGGATGATTAAAGAAATGGTTGATATGATTCTGTAAGACGTCTCTGCTGTCAAAGTGCCATTGACAAAGATAACAATGACACTCGGGGTGTGCAGAAGCGCCATGCTGCACAATCCAAGATCAAGGGAAGTCATTGACGAATTTTTATCACTTACATCTGTATAATCAAATTGATCGCTAAATCCGACGCCACATTTCTCGCATTTGGGATGTTTCCGCGAAGTCAAATAATGAATAGCGAGTGCTTCCTGATCGAAAAGTTCACCATCACAGACATCGCAAGCGATACGTGGGTGGACTTCCGCGACGTGCTGCGAACGTAAGTCAGTTATTTTACTCGAAACTTGTTGAAGCGATACACTTACCGCAGCGTACGTCTCGTCATTCCTGAATCCAAGATGGCATGTTTCGCAATGAGGGTGGATCTCGCTCGAGGAGCCCTTGTAATGTTCAAGGAGCTGATCTTCCTCGGCATAGGCTAGACCGCATGAATGACACGCGTATGGGGACCGATGCTGTTCCAGGTGTTCCTCAAGTTCTCTCATGTCCATGTAGATGCCATCGTGGCAAATAGGGCATGAATGAACTGTAACGACATGGACGTCAAGTTCTGTCTGGGACAAGCAAGCCTCGTGGCAAACGTCGCACTCAAAGACGCGGTGGTGTTTCGGAGCTGCGTGTTCTACACCAGGTTCCGCGGAGAATCGGCCAGAGGTCGGCTTTGGGCTTGCGCTTGGGTCCGGAGAAGCAGCGTGAACTAACTTCGTGTGCTAATGGGGTAGAGGCGTGAGCAGCCGTAGACCTGTTTAACCCCGAAATGTGAGACTCACTGCACGTAATACTTCATCATCCTCGAAGCCGAGATGGCAAGCGAGACAGACAGGATGAAAATTGTCTCTCGCGGCGAAGTGAAGATTGCGGTCCTCCTCTGTCTGGTATCGTGTTCCGCACCTCTTGCATAGAATAGAGTGGGTATGCTCGAGCATATGATCGGACAAGGTCCGGACGTCTCTCAAAATGCCATCTTGGCACACGGCACACGAGTGAATGGTGTCGACGTGTTCTTCAAGTGCGGCTGTCGAGGGGCAGATAAAGTGGCAAATGACACATTCCGCTCCCATGAAAGGATGTTTCGCAGCGGCGTGGTCTTGCAAGCCCACCTGACCTTTAAACGCCTTCCCACAAAGATCGCAAACAACGCCTTTACCATGCGTGATGGGAGGGACAGTCTTGTTGTTCATGGACTGAGAGCTCGCCGGACGGATGATAGCAGGACTGGCACTTCTACAGGGAGCAAGGATGGGATCGGGAACCAACTCTACTTGAGACACACTAGGCTGTGACCTTTGGTGAGCTTGCTTGAAATGCTCATTCCACTCGAAAAGGGTAGACGATAAGTAGCTGCACTTTGAGCATGGAATATTTCCGTGGGAAGAGCGATGCTTTTCGAGCTCTGCAAGAGAGAGAAAGTTTGCTTGGCACTCGTGGCAACGGTGTACTGCAGGCCCTTGCTGGGCTACGTTCAGCTGGTCTGCAGTCGCATTGCCGTTCGCTGCAGCAAAAGATAGGGAAAGGTCCGCCGGGAGCCGTAGGTTGGCGATCAAGTTCCTCTGGGCTCATGGATTTTCGTGGGGACGGCGAGCGCGGCGGATAATGTTGCTTAGCTCTCCGATGGGCAGACAAGCCATCTGGAGATGCGAACTTCTTGTTGCAGATGCAACATTGGGTGGCAGGGACAGGTTGACGAGGGGGATGCCCCGCAGGGTTATGAGGCACATTCGAATGCGCCTCCGAAACATGCTAGACAACGTACTGACGTCAGACTAGGAAAATCACTATCAAGCAAGGAACGGACTTACGTTCTTCAATTCGCGAATGTCGACAAAGGAAGGCATGGTTGCCGGCAGGGCAGAGCAGGCAAAGGGGCATAGTTGACAAGATCGTAGTGTTAGAGATGGCGTGCTCGCCCCAGGTCCAGTCTTATAAGAGACCGTTGCCCCAATACACGACTTCACCGCGTGTTCTGAGAGGGCTGCTCACCTCGCTTCTTCGACTGACCCGGATGTCCAATTATGCATCCAGAAGCCATAGCCTACAGCATGCTTTTCCAATGCGTACGGAAGAATATCCTTCGCCACCAACCTGACCGATGAATGTCCTAGTACTCAGCAACCTTCCCCTTTTGTTGCGCGAGGTGGGAATCGCCCGGTTCTTAATGGAAATTCGTTCAATGAAATGGGCGTCTGGCTCGTGGAGCTCCCGGACCCATTCTGATTCCGTCATAATAAAGAACCTTTTGACCAGTCGTGGCCCAGTCTGTTCTGAAGCCGAACCATATATTTGCAGATCCTGTGAAGATTCAGTGAGAAATCTTCCAGGAATCCGCTAAGCTTTCGATGCTCTCATCAAAGACCTCTCGAGATCGTTGGTCTCCAAAGAGAAAAGAAAGGAGGTTGAGCCCAGTAACTTGGTCGCTCTCGATTACGGCGACAGGATGTGCAAACAACTGTATCATTTGTTTGGAGTCGGACAGTTGTTGACCTTTACAACCAAACTCAGACTCACTGCAATTTTCATGAGCTCGTCGTCCTCTTGCTCTCCAGTTTTGGACAACAGTCGAACGTTGAACGTTGAAACTTAGGCACGGTGTTCAATTCAGTTGATGTCGTTTTCTGTTCACTGCAGCGGTGCCGCGTGCGTGGGGCATTATCATCTTGTTTGGTTCCCCATTCTGAACTAACACCTATCGACAAACGGTCAGCAGTCTGAAGCACCCTAAGTAGAACAGTTTCAAGCTTGACTTATTCCAAGTCCTGAGGAACAGGACTATACACCGTTTCCCAGTAAAATATACCCCTGAAAAGTTTTCCACAGAACGACCTTCGAAGGACATCTCGAGATCAGGTATGTTTCCATTCACTTTCATTATGAACCTGCCTCACGCGATCCATTGCTTTATCACACGTGAGTCGGACTCAGGACCCTGTTCTCTTCACATTCTTCTTACCCCAGACTTTGGGATTGTCGCTGGGAAAATAGGGTTCGCCATCTTCCTGTTAACGAGCTTACTTACTAATGCAGCGTACTTGGCCTAAGCACGCCCTCTTTTGTAGTCTGGTGAGCATCGCGCAGAAAACACCTTGAATTTTCTCAACATTTGGAGACCCAACCCTAGATCTTGCGATTCGCCGTATCTGTGTCCGCGTCCATATTGCCGGCCCTGCCTTTGGCTGTTTATTTGAATTTCAAATGACAATCCTGGCGATTATCCCTTGCATAGGTGACAAAGCCCTTCTTGATGCAAATACATGCGTCAAGACGTGCTTTGTGTCTAACTGGTATGCAAGAGTAATGCAGTAAAAAGTGACATTGGTGATATCGCGGCTTGCATCATTCGCCCTGCGGCTCACATCAATTTGTTCGTCCATTTTTCACCAGGTTTGTGATCCATTGTGGAATCCGACCGGCACCGATGACTCTGGGGATGTTTGAATAACCACAGACGTTTGTACATCTTCAAGTCCTTATAATGACCAACTAACTTGCATCCAGGCTCTGGCCAGCCGCAGTGATGGCATATACAGATTGACCTGCGCGTGACGAAGGATATCCAAACTAACACCGAGCACTCGGTTAGCCTAATTAAGTCGTTCGCAATGGCAACAAATCCTTCTCCCGCCAACACGTGCTCACGCTTCGGCGATAAGCATGAGCGAAGATAGCAAACCTTTTCTTGTTCTGACTTGTCATGGCAGCGCTTTTCCTACAGGGAAGACTTACATCGAGGAAGTTAATTACATGTGGGTGGCACAAATCCCGACCCGCCCGGCAGGACTACTATGCAACATCGTTGAGCATGTCACTACATTGTTAGGATCGAACTGTTCTGTTCTTCCCGACGACGAGTTGCCTTAGCGTGGACAAGTTCCACAGATCCCATGACCACCTTCCAACACTACTATCCACTTTCGCAGTTGCCGCTGTACGAATGTTTGGCAGCTGCTCGTTCGCACTGTGAATCCATGGAGTATTGCGTAGTATAATGAAGATGTTTGCTGAAAGTGGACTGAGATGTACAGGACTCGAGCACGATTTACTCGCCTTTAAGTAAAGCAATGCATTTGGGAATGCAGATTGTTCGACGTGTTTGCGTGCAGAATACGCTACTGTGCACAATGTTCGCGAAGCTAAATGCGCGGGTTGTTGAGCAAGGGGACCGACGAAGGGTACGAACCAGTACACAAAGCACTACGTGATTCTTCTAATGCTACGCGATCAGAATCCCGTAAAGCAGGTGACACGGGGAAGATCCAATGAGGCCATTTAGACGAATGGCAGTGGCTTCTGGTAAACTTCGTTTGCATGTCCCAGATGCCAAACGTTCTCAGACAGCCAAAGATGTAATTTGTTGTTAGGACGTAGTGTTACCCTTCAGGATTAGTATGATACACCGTCACGACGAGGATGAAACACTTATTTCAGACGATCTGTCAGTGGAATCCGAAGTGACTCTCGTGCTAGTGTTGGGCATAACTTCACTGTCGCATGAAAAGAGCGGATGATATTCAAGTTGAATAGTACTGACCTCTGTATGAACAGTTATCTTGATGATCGCCTTCAAGGTGTTCGTTCCCATGGCGCAACATTGTGCTATGTACTCACGCGGCACCTTGTTAGACATTCTTCACTCGCAAAATGCCCCTGGGCCATCAGGTCTTGTTCGCACTTTGAGTAATCTTGGAGTCTTCAATCCAAGTCATTGGAGGACCGACGATGTCACTGGCATGGACAACGGAGAATGCTCTGAATCGGTGTTTGTAACTTTGA
This sequence comes from Chiua virens, assembly GCA_019787685.1. Lineage (NCBI taxonomy): Eukaryota > Fungi > Basidiomycota > Agaricomycetes > Boletales > Boletaceae > Chiua > Chiua virens. The sequence goes on along the minus strand of JAHNUO010000011.1, from coordinate 1,004,349 downwards.
ATCAAGGAGTTCCCCGCATTGGTTATGGTGGCATATCTCAAACCGGATACTCGTACCCCACGGGACAATAGTTTGTGGGTAGTGGTACGCCAACTCCACCTTCTGGTCAGAGGGATACGAGGACTTAGCGCTGAGTGCTGATACTCGAATTCGGGCGGACATTTGCTTATGTAAGCACTGTGAGGCCCCAGCGAAGTCAGCCAGGCGTATTCGGTAACATTGACTATAGCGAAGGCTTTTAAAACAGTCGGATAGTTACATAAATACAAAGTTATTAACGCAGCCCCATAAATAAAACGTTGCAGAAAGTACCAATCGTATCTACTAGTCGATAAAGAATTGGTAGGCTGCTCGCCATGCCTTGTTCCCACCTCGTTCGATAACATCCTAGTCGAAAGGATGTAAGCAATTGATTGCCCGGTTGAACCCATGGCCAGTGCTCACCCCATGACAAGGGATTATACGGTCAAAATCCCACGAAGCCACCGTCTTGGCATCGCGCTTCATCGCCCTGTTATTGCTGGTCAAAAGCGAACAAGCCCCATAACTCCACCACTCACTCCGCATCAGTGGTGACACCGTGAAGGACTTTCTGATGAGCCCATGAGCCCGGCTTCAACGTTGCTTGAGGAATCCATTTTGAACATCTCGAATACTAGTAGGAAGGTTAGTCGGCGGATCGCCCACTGAACGAAATACAAGGGCTCACTTGCTCTGTTGCTGGTAGATTAAACAATAGGTCTGCTTGAATGAGAGATCTAGAAGGGGTGTGAAGGAAAGCTACGTCTTTGTTTCTGATACCAGAGAAGTAGCTAGGATTCGCTGAGTCCTTGCTCGTGGCGATCTAAATCTGTTCATGGTGGACGTACCAGTGTTTGATCTTGTAAAGTCGTACATGGGATTCATCCATCAGATACAAGATACGCTGCGCCAACTTACATCGTTTTCAAAGCCATATTGCGTATTAGGCGGATCGCGACCCCAGACTGATGACAAAGGTAGGAGTGCGATCACAGGAATCACAACGAAAGAAAACACTTACTTCCATCAAACGCAAACGACTTTTCATTCATCCTCGTGATCGTGTCTTCCACTCCAATGACCTTTGCACTAGGGTACGCCATTTTGAACTCCAACAAATACAGGTGGTGCACACTGTCCGGGTTGATGATGTACCTGGGTAGAGCTGTCTGAGTACCATCGACAAAATAAAACAGAACACGACACACTTGACTGGACCAAGCTCATTAATCTTCGTTTTCGTCTCGTGGTCCAAGGGGGTGGAAGCAAGCACCCAAACGCCCCCATCCCTTAATTTGATCGCGGTTGATCGTCCGCCAATAGGGAACAAGCCATATCGAGCAAACGGACTGGACTGATAGGATAAATTGGCAAGTTGGTTCGCTCGATGAAGAACAAACCGGGAGAAGGTCCAAACATCTTTGGTAACCTGTTTCGCCACTGTAGCATGAGTTATCGTTTTGGGAGTAGAATGGCCTTACCTCGCGGATAATAGTATCTCCCATTTTTAAGTCAAGTTTTGTCTGCAGGTCTCCTTGACTGTGTAATACTAACTTGAATTCGTTACGAGCCTCCGAGGCCAGAGGTGGAGGTTAGGGTGAGGCTCGCCTAAGTGTGGTGGAGACCATGACGTCACCATGCCAACACGTTTTTCAAACGTGCAAAATTTATCTTTAGTACAACGATTGCACCAAACATAAGTATGTACAATTACATCATACGTACGAGCTGTAGTCCAGTTCAAAGGTAAAACATGACAGCGATAAGTAATACAATGAACATCTAGTCGAGTCCCCGGCCATTCGGAGCAGTCCGGTAAAACGTCGGCGAATCAAAAACAAATGCATCCAGCTCTGAATCAGACCCACTATCTCCCCAGATTCGTTCGAGTACTCATTCGGTTTGCCGATATGAAACACGTCTGCAAACGGTGTCTGAGGATCGTCACTCGATTCGTCCGTCGACCGCGCAATGATGGACGCGACGCGTTCCTCCAGTTGCTGACTCGGTACCAACACACGCGGCTGAGGTTTCATGTTCTGGAAGAACTCGCTCAGCTCGTGCAGGTCCTGCACGAGTACACCGAGGTCCTCATCCAGTCCGTCGGTGAAGGTCATGATCTGGGAGCGCGACTCTAGATCGATATGTGATGAACGCAGAGCACCCCCGATGCACGTTTGGGCCACCGCCATCATGTTGTTCCTGCAAAGAGATCGTCGTGATTTGGCCCGAGGGATACACCATCCCGAATCTTCCGGAACGCCAAAGATATCTCCTTCATCTACAGGTGTGGGTTTCATCGAGGTATGCATGCTCATCCGAAGAACGTTGCGCGAGTTTTGTCCCCCTGATACCTTTGTGGGCTCTTCGAGAACGTCAAGTGCTTGAGCAGCCAAATCGCCCTCGACAAGTCGCAGTAACGGCATGAGATGTTCGGTTGTGAGCGAGTGCTGCGGATTGCGCGGATCACGTTGCTGAAAGAATGCCTTCAACACTTGCATCGTGTGAATGCGGACCCAGTTCCCCTTATTGAGCACAAGGCCCAGAAGAGCGTGGCTATGTCCGACCATCGTGTAGCTGAATAATATTCGCGAAGCCCATTGATAGATTGTCGAAGGAAGTCATCCTTGGTGCGGAAGCGATTCTTGACAAAGGAGGTCATTATACGAGAGATAGTGTCCCGGCCTTCCTGTGAAGCAAGGATGGCAATGGAAGTACAGAAGTCGTCGAGGGTAGGGTCACGATGGTCGCTAGTCATAGGAATGCAAACACCATGGAAGGGAGAGGGCGAAAAGGTCACAGAGACGACGATCGGTGGGTTCGATCAATCGCGAGTCCGCGATTCTGGTGAGCTGTTGAAGGGCCGTAAAAGTGCTGACCATGGTGGTGGCTGAGCGCAAACCGCTAAGAAGGGATGTTTGTAGACCGTATATGCCACTGTCCCAAGACTCTGGACGCTGAGCGAGCACCGACTCGACGAACTCGGGATTTTCCAAATCCAACTTGCCAAGCAAAACAGTCAAGAGTTTGACCGCCGCGGTAAATTCAGATTCAACAACCGTCATGAGACACGATGCGGTTGCCCAGAAGAGACGAGGAAGGAGCGCAGGATTGAGGTCATCCGAAGCCACAGAGACCGTAAGGGTGGACACGATCGCCTCAGCAAAGTGGCGGAGCTCTGTCTCATCAGTCACTTATCGTTGAGCACAGGCGACTAAGGATATGCCCGAGGACGTCCTGCGAGAGAGGAACGTTCAGTAGCTGGAACACCTGAAGAGATCGCCTGGCGATGCTGCGGATGTGGCAATGTTCAACGTAGGAGATCGTTAGCGCAGCTAGGTTCTTCTCCAGGTCCGGGACGAATGGCCCAATGACAGACACCACTTGATCAACGACTGTATTTCATCCGAGGTATGACCACGTTGTCTGTATCACTTTCCGACCAGAAGAGGGAATCTCCTTGGCCCTCCATACTCGCGATGATGGACAGCAGAGACGCCCGAGTAGACTGTCCCACCTTGTCGGTTGTTGAGGGGAACCGGGGCACGCAAGCTCGCATCAGATGAAACAGCATACGACGTGCAGTTGACCGCAGCATCGTGACCCGATGATCCAGATGAGAAAGGACGGCCGAAAGGATGACAGGTATCTGTTCATGATGTGTCCACATACGTTCGAGCGAGACAGAGCCAATGTAGACCATCGCGTACTGAGCAGGAACCTAGGAGTTGGCGGGGTTGATCATCCGCGAATAGTACGTCAAGATCAGACCACAGCTCGAGTTCCGCTGGATTCGGGTGCTCCAGCCGGTGCTCAAACGTGGGTAGCATCCGTTCTGGCCCACAAACGCTGCAGAGTTCCTGAAATATTTGTACACCCGCCGCTGAACGAGACAAGCATGCAACAACCTCGGACGCACACTTGACGAAAGCGGTCGTAGAAACCTTGAGGGACTCGTTGATCAAGAAGGACGCGACAGCTCGCCCAGATAGTGGCTCTGGTACTTCGACAAGCCGAGCCCAGATCGCGGCGATTTGTTCAGGTTGTGCCTCACTAAATCGCTTGGTAAGAGCGAGCAGGTGGTACGCAACCAGACTGCCCCTTGACGTTAACGTCAACTTCGATGGGTCAGATGCAGTGATCTCAAGATTTGGCACCCAATACTCCAAGCCTTGCAGCATGAGATGACAGACTCTCTCATTGCCGAGACGGTGGACACGTGAGAGCAGTGCGGTGACTTCTGCGAGGACTTCGAAAGCCTGTTCTGGATGTTCCCCTGCAAGACATTCTCCAACGAGTCGATGAGCTTGGAGATAAACGCTCGGGGTACTATTGGCCACCATTGTCTCGAACTCGGCCATGGCAATCACGCCAGCACGCTGCTCATGAGCAGCAACAAGAGTATTGAACGCATATCGCCGTATGGTGACATCCCCGTGACATAGGTTCGCCAACCCAAGGCAGATGACCTGCGCAAACGTGAAAGAATGGCTAGGTGCAATGCAGACCACGTCCACGATGGCGTCGAAAAACGCGGCGCTGCTCAGTGTACTGGCTGTGGCATGGCAGAACCCTCGGCAGAGGACGTCTGCTAGTAAACCGGCTCCTGGCTCGGGTAAGACAAGGAGAGACTGTAGTGCTTTTCTGACGTGTAGATACAACGGTTAGACATGTCAAATATAACTCGCGAGGAACAAGGGGGCTTACTTGGCAGAGGTCACCAGTAGGGGTTGAGCATCCTCAAATACAGCCTGAATTCGGTCTAGAACTTGAACAGCTTCAAGCGATTTGGGAGGGTCTACGACGGGGCGTTCGATCGGAGAGGTTAGTTCCACCGTGTCGGGCGGACGATAAGCCTTTTGCTACGAGATCCGGTTAATGAAGTATGACGGCCGACTAAGAATTAATACTCACGCAAAGAGACGACATGGCACCGATAGATGCATGTGACAATAATTTGGTTTCATGTTGAAATCGCTCGCCAGCATCCGACTCTGCCTCAGGGTCCTTTATAGCTGCGGCCGCAGCCCTTTGCATCAAAATGAACCTTGTTTTGGCAGATTCATTCTGGGTTCCTATTTGACACCATTCTTCACACATGCGGTAGAGAGACAGGTGAATGTTAGGGGAGATGGAATTATCCAGCCCAGAAAGATCTCCCGAATCGTCGAAAAGACGTTCAACCAGGCCACAGAAATAGCGCCGTAGTCGCTGCAAAGAATAATGATCACGGTTCTCGGGTGCGAATAGGAATGCTTGTGTATTCCTAACGAACTTGAGCGCCTGGTACAGAGCGTCTTGTTTGCTCGACGACTTCAGAGAATGGAGGTAAGGGGCGGTGAGGTAGTATATCCGACCGACTGCTGAATGTAGACGAGCTGAACGACGAGTGCGGATTCCCCTTGCGGGCGAACCTGGTTTGGTGCGACCTTCATCATAAAATTGACGAGTCGTGAAGAGATTAAGATCCTCGAGGAGTTGAGGATACCCTTCGAGAGGGAATGCACTGATAGACAGCACAGCAGCATCTCGGAATGGAGTATAGTCCACGTCCAAGAATGGTGTCAGGTGCTTAAATAGGCAACGCGTCGTCGACATTCTCTCGCGTTCAAAGTTTGATTCTGAAGGTGCTCGTGTGTGCTCGCGACCCGCCTGAGTCATCGGAGGTCGACAGTCCGACACCACTGCAGTAGCACAGAGAGTCCTAGTCCAAACGTACCACTGGTCGATAAGGATCATATTCTCCTTGATCAACCTGTACCCTTCTCGCTCTGACATGCGACCGCTGGAAGATATCCCAGCAAGTCGAAGCATCATTGGGTGATACCGTGACGTCGCGGCTTCGATAACAGCCCTGCAATTCGGGATAAATTTGCTGCAAGTCGGCATCGAAGCCCGCATGAACTCTGGATAGACGAAACGCCAAATCTTGCGGTCTTTCTCTACGCTGCTGTCCGCAATTCGGAGAAGAAAATCTGGTTTTGCTGACCTCCTCCATTGCTGAAGACGATCTAGCTCCGTGCGATCTAACAACTCATCAAATCCTTCAAGGAAGGGAGATTCTTTCGTATCGTTCTCGAATAGAATCGAGTGCATAAACGAGAAAGGGGAGGGATCGTTGGTCGAAGTGTCCTCGGAAGCAAGATCTTTGCACAACGGAACGAGAGAGCGCACCAGCTTGACGCCAGCACAGCGGACGGTCATTAGTTCGTACGAGAGGAGGAAAAGTGCACCAAGTGCAATTTCCTCGGCCTGCTGAAGAAGAACCTGTAGATTATTGCCAGTCAGGTCCTGCTTTGGCTTCTGAGAGAGTCCGGTAGTCCATGTCTCCACTACGCCAGTCCAAAGGTTCAGTAACCTTGCACTTTCGAGGAGAGTCCGATGGCCATTTCCTTCTCGCTCGATATTCTTGGGGTCGAACATAAACGCAGTGAAGCATTTAAGCACCGCCGGCGCATATACTGGGTCCTTCATGAACCTCCTCAAAGCCGCTCCCGCAACTTCTCCTACCCGCGGTTCGACATGCACGACCCCATGTATAAGCATATCAACCACAGTCGGGAAGAGGAATCGATGAGCCGTGTAAACATCGTGGCCAGGATTGATAGCACGTTTGTAAGATGCTAATCTGTGAAACCAGATGGTTGGGATACGCGAAGGACCCTTCTGGATGCCGACGTATCACCAAGTTATGGGATTCTTCAAAAGTGGATGCGCTACCAGAAGCGGAGGAACGTCCCAGTAACCATTGGTCGTCAAAAACGGACATATGACCGACGGCCTTGAAACACGTTCTTGCGATGGTAGAGGTCACCGCACCAAAACGCTCGGTAAATTCCTGAATCCCTGGTTTTGAGAGCACGGAAGCCGGAAGTACGTCTGAGGAAGAAGGATAATCATCCCAGGAGGGTATCGCCGAAAAGTCAACACTGGATGGCCATGTAGGGGTTGGTTCCTCGCGTTCGAGACCATGTAATGTCAAGAGAGTCGCCTGCACCACAATTCCAACACGTTCAGGGGCCAATGTATTGCTTGGGTTTGTAGACTCCTGAAGAAGCTCCAAGCAAAAGTCGCGGCCATACTCGAAGTACCGAGAGATAATAAAGTGGACGACACAAATGAACGGTTCGAGATGCTCCTCAGGCGGAAAGACAGACGAGCGTCCTGTCGGGAAGAAGTGTTTGAGAAGTCCATCTAGCTTTGACGTGCTGGTAGATGCGGGCTCTTGACAACGGTAAAGATAAGTCCAAATCAAGCGGACTATCCCATTCAGGATGGGGATGCGGTACGGTTTGTCCTATAGGGTGTCCAATGAGCGACGAAGCTGAGCAATCAAAGTAAGTCGAGAAGTCACCTTCAGTTTGCTGATTCCGTACTCAAAGCATGCCATCCAGTGTTTGAGAAAAAATTGATGTGGTGCCACGCATAGCGCCGTTACTGCGAGCGGATACGCGACATGCCAATATCGGGGCTTTGACATCATTTCTTTTGCACGAGGATATATCTTCTCAATCGCCTTCTCCCACTGCGGATGATTTACTTCCGCCTGAGCAGCCTGCAGAAATGATCGATTAGATGTGATGAACTACGAGATCTCTCCTCTCACCTTGCCGATAGGGTGCAATAGCCGCGTGAGGGTCTCTGCAAAAGCGACTTTGAAGCGTAGACCGTGTGAGTTCTCAAACGATTTCGCCATTGCTTCCATGAATTCAGCGCCTTCTTCGAATGCTTCGGGGGGCCAAACCTATTGATTGCATTAGACTCTCATGATGACCACTCGTATTGCTTATATACCCAGACTTACTTTGATTTGCACATACCTCATGCCTTTCACTAGGTTCTCGTACTTTGTATCCAAGTCTTTCGCAATCTGTCCGTGGGCCACGGGGGCAAGTTCGTTGAGAAACCGATCTGTGACGCTAAGAAATCTGCATCAAAGAGGAGCGAAAGGAACATCGTTAACGATTATCCAGAGCATGAGGATACGCGTGTTTTGCCACGACAACAGAAGATTTAAGCCCACCTTATGCCAGCCAAACAACCCAAGACGCCCGCATATAGCTCCGCACACAACTTGTAATTGGGGTTCATACTCTGCAGCGGTCGTTTAAACTGTTCGAAAATAGGTCTCTTCCAAGCTATACCCCATCGTATCGCTCAGCGCACTCGGGGGAAGCATTGAAAGCACAGCGATTAGAGCTCTGCACATGACGTAAATTGCAGCAAGAGATCCACGCTCAGCCATGCGAGGGTGTCCCAATCGGCTAGGCGGCGTATCGCGTATAGCCCGGCGCCAGCGCATAATGGCATCAATGACATTCTTGGCGCGTTTCTGGGCAATCTTGCCGAGGGATTGCAACAGCTCGTCAAATTGTGGATCAAGAGCGGGACCAAAGAAGTCAGTCAATATCGGATCGTTTTCCTAAACGGCAACCAGGTATCAGTAAAGGTGTTTCAACAAGATGCGAACGGTACATAATCCGCAGCCACGATATCAAATGAGAAGGATACTGACCGGGCTTTCGCGAACAAACGCATCAATCTTCGCTTCAGCGAGGGTAGCGAATCGGATGAAAACTGCATGTAGTGCATATTCCGCGGGACTTTTCGAGAGGCTGTGATCTTCGCTCTCACCCTCCTCCGAGATAGCTGGACTGTCGCCTCGAGTAACGAGTGACTCAGGGACACGCGGGACGGGAGGCGGTGATATTGGAGGGTGACCAAAATTAAAACCATGGTTTGGGTTGTGGCCAAATGGATGACCGTGCCCATGATCGCTGCCATTCTCCGAGCCGAAAAAGACGGAGCCAGAGTGGGAATGATGCGAGCGTGCTGCGGAATGGCCGCGCGGACGAGATGCTGACCGAGCGGGACGTGATTCGCCGGGCGTCGGAGGGCGAGGGCCTTGATAAGGAGGACTGGCTGTGTTGCCTTGTTTCGAGGTCGCAGCGATAGAGTGGGCGAGCGACGATGCGGATCTGTTGAATGGATTCTTCAAAATTGGGTATCCCTGATGATCCAAGGTAGGGAGGGGAGGAACGTCAGCATTGCTCTTCAAAGTGGATTTGAAGGCGTTTCGGATAGAAGCAAAGGAAGGCTTTTTGTTGAACGAGGGCGGGCCTGCACCAGCGGAAATCGACGTGGAGGTTGTCGCAACAGATGATTGGGAAGCATGTGCAAAAGGTCGACGAGGAGCCTGCTCGAAAAAAGAGTCATCTGAAGCAAGAGAATCGCCTCGTGAATGTACACCAAAGAAGCTTCTTTCGGTTGCTATTGCTGTTGTCGGCGTGATGATGGTCGGGGACTCTGGTCCAGATGGACTACCGAACCCAAATACACCGGAGCGACTGAACGGGACTGGGGTAGTTTGGAAATCATCCTCATCCAAGTCTACACGATTCTCGTGACGATGAGCAGCTAAATAGTGCGAAAATGAGTATAAGCATCACCTGGAATCGTTATCTGCAAGCCTTCGGATCCCATCGAACAACTTCAACGTTGCAATTCTTACCATTGAACTTGCCCAATTGTCGAGGTAAAGGTCACGTGCCAGTGGACGGCCTCACTGTACTGTGTCCGTCTAGGGTGTAGATTACGCCATTATCTATTGGACTGCTCTATTACTTGTGTGCACTAATCAAAGCTTCCCTACAACGTCCGCACACCTCAAACAGAGTTCATCTTGCTCGTACCGCGTAAATGTCCAGCAACGAGGACACTTATGCAGTGAAGCTGGTCGGATGTCAAGGCCAATTTCAGCATCTGAACCTATCCATGGGGATGCTTAGCTGCCAGGTAACATACGATGATCGATTCTCGCACCTGGTATAATTAATGAACCGCTATACCCCCACGTTGAAGGACTTGAGAGAACGTCAACCTTGTTTGTCAATGTGACATCAGAAACAATGAAGAGCGTCTTCAAAAAGTTTTCTAATTGCAGTCACTTGAGCCAGCGGAACCACGCAGGCGGACATCGCCATGCTCACCTTCACGCCGTAGCAATTCCACAAACTCCAGCCTGCCTGCCATCGGGTGGCAACGTGATCACCACTTGCGCCTCCAATGCACTCTTCAGCTTTCTGAAAATAGTGTCAGCGTAAACTATAGGTCACGTATTGTGGGCATACTTGTCTCCCCGCGCCTTCTCCAAAAGTGATAGCACAGCGTTACGCACGGTCAACAAACGACCCATGTCCTTTTCTGCCTGATGATCTTCCCATTCGATACCCTAAACAAAACCAAGCACGTGTCACTTTCCAAGTCAATATCGCGGACACTGATTGGACATACGAGTGGTTCCCACTTATGGGTAAAGAAAGATCGTGCGGAAGCATTGGCTCCGCGGTGTGCATGTATCTCTTCCGCGAGGTAGGGAAGCACTGGGGCCAGCACCGATGTCACGGTCCGCAATACCTGATTTCAAGTCAACATCTTGGTACATGTCAATCGCATTCAATGCTCACCCGCTCGAGGATGTCAACGACGACTCGACGCTCGATGCTGTGACCATCATTGGCGTATAAGACATCCTTCGTGATATCAAAGTATAGAGACGAAAGCGTGATGTTGGCAAAATTCGTCAACGCGACCATAACTTGAGTGCGGCGTCAGCGCTATACTATGTGACTCACGAATGACATACCTCGAGGGAAGTTATACATTGCATACCCTTCGAGGGCCGTCTTTTCGAGCTTATACAACTCATTCATGACGAACCGCTCCGCCTGCTAAAAGGTAAGTAGTCGATACATCGTCACGCAAGAATATACGCACCAAACCCTAAATCCTTCTTTTCCACAGGACGCAGTTTCGCTGTCTTGCGGAGCGGTCGAACCGATGTTTCCAAGCATAAATCTAGCAGAGTTGCGTATCTTTCTCATGGACTCCGCAGTCTGTGCAAGCACAGTAGGGCCAATAGACATATCACGCCAATACTCGACGGTCGCTGCCCAGAGGCGAAGGACATCTGCCCCATAGGCGGGGTCTCTCTTCTTGTCCTGAAAGGTGTTGATTCCATAAGAATACGATCCATGACGAAAATATGACCTACAGCGCCGCCATTGATGACCGTCAGCGGACTAACAACGTTGCCGAGCGACTTGCTCATCTTCTTCCCAGCCTCGTCGAGCACCATTCCATGCGTGATCAACGTACCGTATGGACTCACTGGCACCGTGTTGTCGTCAGCAGTACCAATCGCAGTGAGCAGTTGACTCTGGAACCATCCCCGATGTTGATCTGACCCCTCAATACAGATATCCGCACGATGCTTCCCTCCTTCTCTCTCGGCTAGCATGGACCAACTTGTCCCGCTGTCAAACCATACGTCCATCGTATCAGTACCCTTCTTCCATTCACCCTCGCCGTATTCGGCAACGAGTTCTGGAGTAAGGAATTCACCGACAGGTCCATCCCACCAATAGCTGACCCCATTTTTGTCTAACACATCCAAGATGTGGGATAGAGAAGCAGGGGTCAGGACGGCAGTGCCACTAGGAACGTGGTGTAATGATGGTATCGGCACGCCCCAGACACGCTGGCGAGAGATGCACCATTCCGAGCGGGACCGCACGAATGCTGCAAGACGGTTCCGGGCTGCAAAGCATTACAACCACTAACTGTAGGAATCCAGCAGAACCACTTACAAGTGGGAGGGAAGAACGTTACCTCTCCGAGCGCAGTCAGTGCATTTTCCTTGATGTTGTCCAAATTCGCGAACCATTGAGACGTTGCTCTGCAAGAACCACAGGGAGTCAGATTGGGCTTCTCTCCAGCTGGCCTCTTAAGAACCTCACGTTACGATGACTGGCTCGTTCGTTTTCCAATCATAAGGGTATCTGTGTTTGATCCTCTCCACAGCCAACAGTGCGCCGCAGTCTTCTAATATCTTTACGATGGCTTTTGACCCTCCCTTTAACACTTCCAGACCTGCAAGTGATTCGCCTCCCAACTCCCGGTGGACAACATCCATCACATGACGCGAGAATTTACCCTGACCGTCCACATGGCACAACATTCCGGAGCTAAGGAGGCCCTGTGAACGAAAAGCAAGATAGTCTTCTGCACCATGTGCTGGCGCGCAATGCACTAAGCCTGTCCCAGAATCAGAAGTAACAGTGCGCCGCCGGAATGACATGGAGGTCGGAAGAATTCGATGAAGGCGCATCAGATGCGAAAATGCCGCGGTAACTGAGACCAACCAGTCTGGAACCTGGCAACTCCGCTACGATGTCAACCTCTTCAGTTGAGCCAAGGACGCGCTCAAGTGCGGAGAGTCGATCCTTAGCGACGACAAGAAGCCCAGACTGTCGTGGACTCCGCACGATTGCATAAACGAGATCCGGATGCACAGCAATACCCTGACGGTGTCATGAAGTAGAGGTCATAACAAACGCACCATATAATAATGTCACGAACTTACCATATTAGCACTCAGGGTCCAAGGAGTGGTTGTCCAGACCAACAAACGGATTGATTCTTGTCCTATTATTTGCATGAGCTTGCTCGACCCAGTGCTTTCAAGGGTAGATTCAAGCGGAATTGCTACATATACTGAATGCGAGACATGGTCGTCCCTGTATACGAGCTCGGCTTCTGCCAGTGCGGAACGCGAGGAGGGCGAGAAGTAAACAGGTCGATAATCTCTGTAAATAAGACCTAATAATTAATATCATTAACGTGTCGATATAATGTATGACAAGATGAACCTTTCGACACCATTTTCTGGAAAATGCGAAGTTGTCGCATTTCGTACTGGTGATCTAGAAATAATTCAACGACAAAGGACTCGATACTCCCCAAATGCATTGTTACCTAGGGTACGATATGTTGACTCCTTACTCCAATCCGCCATGATAGCAAACTTTTCAAATTCTTCTCGTTGGATCTTCATTTCCCTTTCAGCAGTCATCCTCGCTGCGTCACGAATGGTGGAAGCCAGGAGTGAATGGAGGTCTTCCTAGATGAAAAGAAGACGTCATTATAGTGCCCATCTCTCTGGCTTTTACACGCAAGCGTCGACACAGATCTCACCTTCAGATCTTGAAGGGCTTTGTTCTCTATGGGTAACCCGTGACAGTCCCATCCAGGGAGATAACTATACATGTTATCTGATTTAGTTTCCAACTCAAAACGCGTCTCACTGACTGAACGCAACTGACCAATGGAGACGTGAAAGCGATTAACGATGTCTTTCAAAATCTTGTTCAAAGCGTGACCTTGCCAGTCACTGTTAACCATAGGATGCTCAACAGCCAACCCATCATACCGATGTGAAGATGTCCATTTGCATACGGTGGTCCGTCATGCATCACGAACCATGGACCCCTGGCGTTGTGCGCCTAGAAAGCATCACCGCGTTCAAGGAACGTACGTTACGCGAACATACGCGTGACGCACCTGCCACTTATAAAGCTCATCGCATGTTTTCCTTCGATACAATTCTTCCGACTTTGCGGGGTCTGCCCAGAGGGGGAAAGTTGTCTTCGGAAGGAGTAATGTCTTTGAGAAGGCTTTTGCATCAAGTTTTGAGGACCTCGACGTAGTAGAAAGGTTCCTACAAACAAGTCTGATATGTAGCGCGCCCACCTGCATTGCGCGATACACTCAGACTCATCGGACAGGTGTAGTGAGTTGTTAAAAGAGTCCACAAAAACTCAAAGCAAGGTCACGTGGAGGTACTTACATAACCTTGAAACACGTTCGCCCGTTCGCTCTCGAAAACTCGCTGCTTCGTTCGAATTGGCGCAACTAGACTTGGCCAGACTGCTGCAAGCTAGCAACAAGGTGATGCGGACCACATTCACACCCTTCACACGGGCCCGATCATAATATGTCAACTTGCACCACCGTTGTCGCAGTCATTATCTCCTTGCAGCAGCGATATCCATTCAAGCCACCGATCGGAACTATCTTTTAGCGAAGATCGTCGGCACCCATATATAGCACGCCTCATGTTCCACCATCCAGTGCTGTGCGTGTGATACTCCCATCGATCGCCTTAATCACCGTCCGTCTACACCGATGGAATGACCATGTAGTACCAAAGGCTAGACTACGCAAGGATGGTACTGGGCCGTTGTTATACAGAAAACGCCAATGATTCTCCGTGGGTGCAGCGCTGCTATCACATATGATTGACGCTGACTCGGATCTTCTCTATGCCACTCTTGGCGCGGCACGTCAAGCCCTTCTTTTTGGGGGCCTTGATTGGTCAAGTACCTATTGTCCCTGGTCGTACGTTCGCTTCACAGCCCTTGGAGAGCCTGGACTCTATCGTTACACTAATCTCCACACTTGAGTACATGTATGTAAATTCGCAGCACTTCTGAGTACTGTTCGACGTTCGTGGGGCCGCCAGACTGGTGGGTCTCGAGATTAAACGTTAACTTTGGACCAGTCTCAGGCCCGCTGGCAAACCTGGGATAAGCCAAACTGTAAAGTCAACCCGTGTGTATCAAGCTGAGCACGACCTGGCATACACGTACACAGCCACGTTTTCATTTCGACAAGTCTAGCGGACCGTCCACAGTTTCTGAGTCGGTTTCTATGTAACTTTGTACGTATGAACCGGGGCTCTATCGCACTTCCGATTGAACCTCTATTCTTGTGTACAAAGAAGCGCTCACGACCACAGCAAGTACATATACGCGGTACCAATCTCCACAGCCGCAATAACCACCCCTCTTCATAGTTCCCCATCGATTCCCTGACCAACAAGACGCACAGTGTGGCACAAGCCCAATGAACCCACTTCTTGAATCAGACCAGCTTTCCTTGCTCCCTGATTATGATCTGCTATTCGGGTCGCATTATGGCTTAGACCATCTTTGGCAGACGTTCAGGAGCACCGCCGTCGAGCCTGGCCAAGCATCCTCCCCAAACTTTTCCTCCTTTGCAGACGAGTGCCTCTTGTGCGCGCAGATTGCACCCAAGGTGCCCGTAGCAGCCATCCCAACTGAGAATCGGCAGAGCAGCGACCCCTTCTGGGATCCCCGCGCTTCAGCATGGAACGCACCACTGGTATCGTCTCCTTCCCAGCAATCTTTACCACCACCTGTCCCTCCCGAAAACCAGCGAGTCGGACTCATCTACCTCCATGCCGGCCCTGCCAATCTCCCAGCAGGCGAGGCCAACATCGGCGTTATCATCAACCAAGGCATGCAGCACCGTGGCTATGCCCGCGAAGCTGTGCGACTCGTGCTCCGGTGGGCGTTTGAAGACCTCAAGTTCCATCGCGTGCAAGCAGCGATCCTTGACACGCCCTCCAAAGACAAAGCCCTGCGATTGTTTATCGGATCTGGTTTCGTGCATGAGGGGACGAAACGGCGGGCAGTCTACCAGCCCGAAGGCGAGGGCATGGCAAGCATGTGGAAAGACGTCACCTACCTCGCCATGCTGGACACCGAGTGGATGTTGCGATCGACCTGGTGTAGAGCAAATCAGGCTCAGGATCGCCCGACCATCTCAGTCTGGGATGAGATGTTTGCCAGGCATTCGCGCGAGCGAGAGGAGCTGGTGCGATGGGAGGAGGCGCATGGCCGGATGAGGCGATCGTCGAGCACGGAAACGCTGAGAAAGCGTATTGGGAACGCAGCACCCGACCTGGCCTATCTCACCGATGATACGTTCTCGGTCGATGGTGACCCTTCCGTGCCCGGGTCGCCGTCCGCGAGCCACTCGTCCCCGCCATCACCCCGCCCCAATGTCATCCTCACGTGGGACTCGGAGATGGAAGGCGCGCTCGATCTCGACGGTCTGCAACAACGGTGGGGGCTAGATGACGGCGCTTCCTTACCCTATCCACCCCGTCAGCTGCTCTCACTGCCGTCAATCCCCTCGAGGTTCTCATTCTCTGGAGAGAATGATGATCCGCGCTCGCCGCTGACGATTCCCTCTGCTCGGTCTACGCCACCCTCGTCCCCCTCCCCATCCGCCTCTCCATGTCGATGGCCCCCTCCCTCGCCCTCACCCGCGCCGTCGTCGCCATCCAGCCATGGCCACACCGCTTGGACGGATTCCGAGGACGAAGACAACTGGCTGCGTGCGCGGGCGCCAGATGTATCCACGCCGCCACACGACCCATCGACATCGACGCACCCGCTGGCTGGTCAGTCAGGTGTGATATTCGGACGTTCCCGAAGCAGTAGCGTCGCCTCCTCTGCCAGTGCTGACTCGTGGAGCGACGCCCAGAGCAGCTGGGACGGCCTGTCCGACACGTCTGACTGTGACGCGCCTCGTGGGGGGATCTAAACCGTCGTGTGGGTGAAGACGGCGCTAGGGAGGATGTTGGTATTGGAACTTTCACTTGTCACGGTCTATGACGGAATTTTTTCGTCATTCGTCATTTTCATTTTTCACATGTTCTTTTCTTCTGTTATGTCGTGTTCTACTCTCTCCCCTGGTCACACATTCGCCAAGTGTACTATTGACATGCTTGCCCCACTCCAATAACTACGCCGAACATATCTCAAGGACATTCAGACCTGCATCAATGTGTGAATCAACCGGCCCGACGACGCACAATAGATGCTGCACACAGATACACGACGACCATCGCTTCATATGACTATCTTGGTGCCAAGTCCCGCGGGTTCTCCCTCTCTAATTTAAGTATATATCATATCGGATGTTTTTCGGTCCCCCTCTCGACTTGCCGCGGTCGCCGCTCCCGATCTTGGGTATCCACCAGCGGCACCCCGGCCCGCGGAACCAAAACTGTATCTGGGATGTGTCGAATTTGTGCATATTGTGATGATGGTGAAACACACTGGCGTGCTGCGCTCTCCCACAGCATCGTGGCGCACTGATTTGCGGGATGAACGTTTATGCCGTCGAGATATCGAGATGGTTAACCCTGCGTTCATGACTACAACACTTGAGCCCGGGGCTCGGAACACGTAACTGCGGTGCGATAAAATTAAAAGTGAAAGAAGAGCAAAGAAATGGAAAACGAACAACGAACGCCACGATATGCTAGATTACACTCGACATCAAGAACCGGGGGACCCCATCGCTGTATACAACTTCTTCAAGGAAGCCCGCGGACAACACGTATGGCAGAAAAACAACAACAATGCTAACCAGGTATTTAATTGTTATTAGCGTATGCAGAAGAAAAAGGAGGGTATGAATCATTGACAAAATACCTGTCGGGGATTTGGTTGGTGTACAGTATTACAGCAGCGCCGAGAGCGTCGAGAGCATCTAGATGGATCCCAAGTGCAACAAAACGGTCCGTAAAGGGGGATGCGTAACCAGGCGCATCGAGTTGCGAGGGTAAACGAGGGTCATGGTCCTCACGGTATCAACTATCCGACAAGGGCACTTCTCTTGAGGTTATCCCGTACAACCACATCTTGTACTGGGCGTATCGGTCAGACAACGCCGAGGACGCTGCACATGAGACTCTACTTACCATTCTGTAATATCAGTGAGGTTGATCGGGTATCCTGAAGACACAAATCAATTCAAGGGCCTCTCCCGAGTCAAACGTGTGTCGACTGACCGTCACGGAAGTAAAATGACAATAAAACGGCCGATCGCCGGCATGCTCCTTCATCAAGCCAGCAAATTTTTTCTTGAGATCTGCGGAAACGACAGCGCACACATTAAACTGCCAAAAAACGGCGAGTAAGAATTTGAACTGACAGGTGCTTGCACTCTCAAAGTCGTTTGGTCTGTTACCATAACTGGTGATATAGTCACCCAAGCGAATGCCCGATTCGAGTTTCGCACGCAAAATATCGCACTTGTTGAGAAAAAGTACTAAATCTGTCTTCTTCAAGAGCGGATTTGAAACGATATTCTTCCATAACAGGAACGAATCGGCCTACACACGTAAGGCTTGGACGTCGGAAGCGAGTATGGGAAGTAGACTCACGAGTCTATTAACGCTCGGGTCCTCTTGAAGGACCTGATCAAAACAGCTTATGGGAGCCAAGAATATGATGGCATTCATGTCGTCGAAATAGGGTGCCCAAGCCGCTGGTGGGCAATGTCACTTGGCCTGTCAGCGAGTGAACGAAATACCGTACCTCTCTGCCAGGTTCAGGGTAAGAAAGGACGACACGCGGGTTTTGAGTGCACTCACCAGGGACCGTTGTCCGCCAACATCAAACACCCGCCAGTCATTGCTCATGGCAGTTCCCAGGTGTCCTGAAAGACATTCAACGCCAAAGACTCGGAATAGTAAAGGACAGGCACTCACCTGTTTTTACCTGAAAGCGGTGTTCAGACACCCCCAGCGTCTTTAGCCGTGCACGAAGGATATCATCTGTTGAGACCGCCAAGTTAACGGCAGAAGCGCATAACAAGAACCATTGACAATACCGTCTGTGGGTATATACTTAGGCGACGTCACTCTAGCCAATGAATCCAAGAAACTATGGAGATGGAAATGGGGTCAACATCACCCGATCGATCGGAGGCTAGACTCACAATCCAGCCATCTCCTCCGGTCGCATTTTTTCAATCTCCATCAGTTTCCGAATTGTAGGGTCCCCCCAAAGCTTGACCATGTCGTCTGAGCAGGCATGTAACACCACCCCCGGGTCGTCTGGATCCCCCCAGTCGATCAAGTCCATGCTGTCGCAGCTAGTACGGACGCCCGCGCCGCCCAGCAGACGAGTGAACGTGTTCTTCCACCCCATGTTCGAGTTGACGCTGATCTCTTGTTGGATTGGAGCGGTGAGATTGGAGCGGGTCAGACCCTCGATTTGATCTGGGGGTAATAGTCGACGTATTAACGCAGCCTCTACTTGAAAGAGCGGTGCGAGTCGCATCTTAAGCTTGAGGTGCTCGGGCGTCAGTGGGGGGTATTCTTTCGGTGCTGGACTGATCGGTGAGGGTGGTGCGGAGGACGACGGTGTGGACAGAGTGGAAGGGGACGGGGTTAATGATGCGCCGTTGGCAGTCGCGTGGGCTTTTGATATGAGGTCGAGGATAGCGTGGATAGACTGGACGACGTTGAGCTGGATGACGGCGCGCCACATGGCCTTCTCTGCGTGGAATGCCTGGTTGGACGTGAATACTGTGTGTGCACCGACGGTGCTGAGCTCACCTTTGGTGAATGCATGAGCTGGAAATCTGGAATAGAGAGGGGGATGAGCTATCTCCAAATGGCGAGTTGGGGTCACCTTACTCTTGAGCGTCGTGGACTTTCCTAGGGAGAAGACGCTCAGTGGGGATAACCAGACCGAGAACAGTCCACATACCGGATTCGCTCTGACCTACCGGACGCGAGGGAGGGTTGTAGAGACGGGGAGAGAACAGAGGTGGGACGCACCGAGCAAGAGAATCTTGACTGGTTTTGGGCTCTTCTTGTCGGCAATGCGCTGACGGTTGAGCTCCTCGTCGATGGCATCGGAGACGCGCTTGGCTTCGAGTTCTGAAGCGATGCGGTGGTCTCGCTCGAAAGGAGATTCGTTGGAAGGGGGGGCAATAGCACGGGCGAGGGGGTCTTCGTCGGACGACTTGAGTCGTCGTGGCGCCATCCGGGATGAATGTGGGGGGATAGTTAGGGTATGTGGGAGCACGCTTGAAATCCACTCATGGGGTGGAGGTGAACGCTCCTTGTATAGCTGAACAAGGTCCGTGCCTATCCCCACGCTTCGGCTGGTCCCATCGCAACGTCAACTTGTCCTCCGTTCTCAGCGTTTTTTTGCCGTGGAACACTACTCACGTAAAATTGCCGGCAACGGCGCTCTCTTTAGCATTTCAACGAGCACCTCCACGTCCTCCTGGATCCACCCCTTCACAATCCAATCGCCACTATAACCACACAGCATCTCAGCGAAATTATCACACTGCGCCGGCAGCGGGAGGGAACATTCCCTTCAGCTGCTCATTTACGGGATCGTCGGGTTTCCAAGGGACGCTTGACAAATGCCACTATACTATCTCCGTCAGACGCACCGAGTCACTGCCGTCGCATCATGATTCTTGAGTTCCACACCGGCAGTGCACTGGCTTCTGAGTCCAACTCGTCCGCCGCCGACCTCTGAAATGTGTGCCTTCTTGATTTCTGATGGGCCAGACCTCCTCTCGCGGACCTAGTATGGGTGAACGAAGAGAAGCTGTACAGTCAACTCGGTTGAGCCTACCAGCGACCCTCGACATGAGTACTACCTCTGAGACAGCGCTGTCGCATGCCATGTACAGCTGCTACTGCCTGCTTGGATACTCGAATTCCCCGCGTCGAGAATTCGCAGTCCCGGAAAATTGGTGATTGAGACCCGATCGCAACGATCCAAACTTGACATTGCCGCCGGTTCGTCACCATCCTTCTCTGTACGGTCATATTGACGTCCTACCAGAACTGGCAAACTTTTTGACCAAGTGCACCGCTCTCGACAAAATACGGACTAGTACATATTACCACTGCGACCGAGACCGCAATCAAATGATATTTTAATAATCATCTATTGTTATGGGCGGCATGAACAGGCATCGCAGAACGTGTATGTATCGTAGCAGTGCAGTGACAACGGTACCTCGTAGGCACGTATATTACCCGTTATCTTGAAAACTTCTATCAACCACTAGTGTCCCTTCACCCCTCTAATCTTGCCGGCACTAACCCAGAAGACCCTCTCCATCAGACAGTGCAGCCGAACTGTATCCACTCGCACTCAGTTCATTGTACCGAGCAATGCGCAGCCGCTGGCTAGGTGGGATGGTTTTATCTTCGAGGCCATGTGGAGCACCACCGCGCAGGACACCTACTCGCTTCATAGCAAGCAGCTATAAATGACATCAGTACCTTTCCAGGTGCGGGACTAATAGGGCCTACATTATGCGCAGCGTTGCTATGGTCATACACTCCACCAAAGAACGCAGTAGTAGCATCGCGGCCGATGTGCTTGGTCAAAAGGTGTCGGCCTCCTGGGTGTTCATCAAGGAAGTCGGACACGTCGTGGATGAAACCCGCGATACAGATCAAGGGACGCGTCTTGGCCTGGGCTTGGTCTACCCACGAGGTGTCAGTACAAACAGGCACCATATTCAGTGGTCACTCACAACTCTCCCAGTTGATTACAAGAAGATCGCCATTGTCGGAAGGCCAAGAAAGTTTCTCCTGGGTCTCGCGCAACCGCTTCAGCTGCATGGTGAGCTGACCTTTGCGGACCTCGTTATCTGGGAAGGTCTAAATGATGGTCAATCACAACAACCTACAAGTTTAGGCAACGAGAGTACCTTCAGGTGCGAAGCAAGTCCAAATTGTTGGCAAACCCAGATGAACCACTTGGTGGGATCAGTACTGATACCACTTGATGGCATTGCGGTAATCCATAGGGAACTGGTGGTGGAAGTTGTGGTAGCCCTCGCCAATGGTGACAAGGGCAGTAATCAAATGATCACGAGGTGTGTGTTTGTCGTCAAAGGGTGTCTCTCCCAGCCAGTGAGCGAGCGAGTTGACACAGAATGTAGACTGCAAAAGACATTCAGCAGACGGCTTCCCAAGGAGCTCAGACGCTTACATGATGCACAAAGACTAATCTCAACAAACCGGCGTATACATAGCCACCCATCCAGTCACCCCATGCGAGACCTGCAACCAGAGTCGGAAAGAAGATGCCCATGATGAACACCAGCTTGAGGTAGTGGCGGTGTTGCCACCTGACGACGTCATTCTTGGAAAGGTCACTGACATCCGCGACACCGGGTTTACGGCGAGGTTTCAAAATCATCCAGCCAATGTGCGACCAGAGTAACCCTTTGTGGGCATTGTAAGGGTCGAGGTCGGTGTCGGTATACCTGTGGTGAGCACGGTGGCCACGGGCCCACCATCTGATGGAACCCTCGACGGCACCAGCACCAAACATGGCAAGTGCGTATTGCAGAGGTCGAGACGCGTTATAGGAGCGGTGAGCCCAGAGGCGATGGTAACCAGCCGTGATGCCTGGCAAGCCACGTTAGCAACCTTGTCATGCGAAAACAAACAAAGACCCACCAAGGCCGGTAATGTAGTAGTAAACGACAGCCCAGATAGCTGTCTCCCATCGGAGACGAGTGTAGTATGCTCCGACGAACCCCAACAAGGGGGTCAACCCGAGGATGCCGACATGGAGCCAGTTGAGGTTCTCAAAAAGGTTCTCCCAAGTGATCGGGGGAAGCGGCGCCTGGTGCTTGAGCGTGTAGGACACGTAGTTATCAGGAAGGTTGGCGTCGGCGGGCACCTGGTCCGGGTTTTCGACAAATTGCGAAGCGTCGACGGACTTTGGGAGCGTGTTGGGTTTGGAAGTGATGGAAGGTGTTGTCGTTGCCATGTCTGGCGGGGCGGAACGTACAGGAGGAACCGAAGACATGAAGGGAAAAGATGGTCAAGGACAAGGAACGACGCAGCGCGTTTGCCGGGCTTTTATGGAATTTGTAAATTCTTTGGGGTTGCCACCGCATCAGGGCGGAATTTATTTTATTACGTTCACCTCCGCACGTCTTTTTTTTTCCTCAACATTTACCACTCCCTCGGTCAGGAACAGACAAGACCAGCGAGCAGAGTGAGGTGGCCAGCAGTTTTTGCGAGTTTCTTAGAGGAACGACTGTGCGAGAACTGCTCCGCAGGTGGCACAAAAATTTGTTGGGGCCACATTGCGCACTACAAATTTATCCGTGATTTTCATCGTCGGGAATCGGGCGCCTCCGCGAGACTTTATCGGGCGCTTGTCTTGGGCGTCTAACTTATTCCGACTCCACTCGCATCATACAAATTTCATTTTTTCCAAAACATAAATTGTCCCCGAACTGCCGGCAAATGGCCTATCATCGGATCAGCACATGATCCGTTCGTAGCATCATCGCCTACTCACCAAAAATGATTGCAGGTGCCCAACCCACCAAGACGAGCGCGACGTGCTGCGAACCGAACGGCGTTGGTGTCGGCCGACGCCGCGCGACATCAATAATCGTCGACAGCATCGAAAGACACTGGATAATAAAGAACACCCTGCAGCCAACATCTCCAGAGGATCTAACGCGAGGATAGCGGCACAACTCACAGTTGGAACAAAATCAACCGCCAAATGGCTGTCGCAAGGTTGGGCTTCGGAAGCGGTACAACTGACGTCCCTAACAATAACACGTCGATCGCAGCACCTCGACCATACCCGAAATGGACGGCTTACAAGACGACATCATCATCTCGTCAATCTGTCTTTGTGGAAGACACTCCTCCTCCAACATGGCTGCCCATGTTTCAGATCGCTTCCGAGGCGAGGACGGCGCGTCGAATGCTGGGGAAGCCTCCGGATCCATCGACGCTCGCGTCGCGTGATCCGATGAGTGGACCGGGCTCGCTGGTGACTCCGACACGGGTACGATTCGTTCACTGGTCAGATCGTGCAACTGTTGGTTTACGCGATGTAATTTAACTATTCTGCGAGCGGCAACGGCAGACAACAAAAAGCAAGGGATGGCAGGGATAATCGGAAAGCCTGCATAGCCAAGAAAGCGGCCCCTTGATTTGATTTAATGTCTCGATAAGGCACGTCGTGGCCGCGCTGACTTACCATTCTGGGTGACTCGCATCGCAATGGAGGTCATCCATAGGTTGAATGGCGTTGATGCGGAACAGCACCGGAACCGAGATGGACAGACAAATAAGAGGGAATGCGAGGATGGGAAGGTAATACATGTTCTTCCATGCGAGCGTCGCTGAGCGTGTCGTAGATGAAGGCCACAACACGGTACTGGAC
Source organism: Chiua virens (assembly GCA_019787685.1). Lineage (NCBI taxonomy): Eukaryota > Fungi > Basidiomycota > Agaricomycetes > Boletales > Boletaceae > Chiua > Chiua virens. The sequence continues at coordinate 980,632 of JAHNUO010000011.1, read as the reverse complement.
GTGGCGAACGTCCATGCAGCACAAACGCCGGTGAGTGACCACGCAGAATAATAAATGACGAATGTCTGAACTACATCACACAGTTCAATCGGTGGCCGACCTGAGTAGATCGACACACTCACAGATACAAAAAGGTCTCGGCATATGATGCGGATTCATGTCGTAAATCATCCCTACATAGGCGGGTGAGTGACGCGTTCCTTTGATGACCATTCGATTGTGTCGCACCGAGACAAAAAACCCCTTGCAGCAGCGTTGCAAACACGCTATACAACATTGGACCCCAGTAACTACCGATAGTCCGCGAGAAGACAGAGAGCACGACCCAGCATACGATGATACCTGTCACAAGATTCGCTTCACGAACGTCCTCTATCCACTCGCAACAAGCGCATCGTCTTACCTGTCAACGAGAGACAAAACCATGCGATCTTGAGTGCGAACGGGAGCATGGGTCGATAGAGTTGGTGCCAGCGGAAGAGATCGAAGGAGGACGAGTGCAAGGTCTACCACTGGAAGGACCAAATAGCTTCTCGCCGTTACGGTAATCATCTCCGCACTGCAATACGTCGTATTCCCATGGTACGCCTGTCAGTTTTATTGCAATGTTTGCTCCCGGCAAAGTCATCTGGCCGTGGAGACTGATATTTATAACCACACAGCATTCGGCCTGGCTCCTCAGGGCCTCATTGAAGGCCTCACCCAGTGTACGTTGTTCGTGTTGACTTAGAGTATGGGGAATGTGACGTTTAGGATGTCGTCCCAACTCAACTGGCGAGGCCTTTCGTAAGCCGGTTGAACAAAACCTTTGGAGACCATCATTCATCAGACACATCACGCACTGCTCGCCGGTACTGCAGCCGTGTCTGCAGGGCTGGTCAGCGTTCTTTTATACACTTGATCCGTCGGGTACGAAGTTCACAGCTGGGCGATATACTGGATCCGTTTGTGGGTTAGTTCCTCAGGAGCGCAAGGCCCCGGGGGCCACGGAGAATTTAGAATAAATGAACACTGCCAATGACGTTACCTAGTAAAGACAGCATCGAGTATAACGCGGTCACGGTGATCAAACAAACAGCCTTTGTTTGCTTTGCTGAGATACCTTGCTCTGCCTGGATCTATGTACCGGTCAGCGGGAGGTACTCGGGAAATTCTCTCCGTATTGCCTTCGACATGTCACAGTTGGAAAGGAAAGAAAGGGAAAGGACTGAAGGTAGGGACAAGTATTATAACAAGAAAACGTAAACCGTTAGTCAAGAATCCTGACTATAGGTCTGCCAGGCCAAGGAAATCTTGACATCAACTAGTGCCTTACCGATTCCAATCGCAAAATCAATTTCATCGTTGGAAAGAAGAACGGTGGACGTCGGAGAATCGGGCGACATGTGGAACGCAGGTATGATCCACAACCATCCAAGGGGGACCTGTAAATAGAAAGAGTCAGTACGGTTTCGTGGCAAAGACATCCGGCGAATGGACAACCTCGCCGATGAATAGTTTGATACGAAGTTCGCGATCCGCATCGAGAAGAACATCGGGTAGATCTTCTAAGTCGTCTTCCTCCACTGGAAGTGACATAGAGGCAGAACCCTCCGCTGTCGTTGCGCCCTCTTGCGAGTCCTTGAGACTTGACTCGGGTACCGACACGTGTATCCACTCCCCTTCAGCCTCACTGACGGGACGGAGAACGTAAGTTACAATGGGCTTCTTCTATAATCGATCAGGGTATCAGTGGGGGTTGCAATGCGAACTCGTGAAACATACACTGCCATCTTCATCAGTTGATTGAGTGTCTGATAGGCCCATCCGTGCGAAGCTGCGAATCATCTTGGGCTTGTCCCATCGATCGTCCTGGAAAGTAGTCGTTGGTATTATACCAGCTGGATCCCATGACTCGTTTTCCCAATGTCGGAGCTCGTCGACAAGGCGGTCAGTATAGCGTGACAGAGACGCCCATAGTCTTCCTGAGGTTGCTTCACCGACAGCACGGCCTTTTCCGGCGCGCGTAATCACGACACTTGCTGCCTGAACGAGGTGGGGTTGTATCCTAGACGGTTCACGCATGCGAACAGTGAGCTTGGTGAGCTTCACCTTTGTGGATCGAGGTGCCTCATCGACCTGATGTTCTGGATGACCAGTCCGTGGTCGTAATGATGGGGGTCCCCTACCGACGAGAACTCGAGACCAGTAGAAGAGCCATCGCTTCTGGCTCGGTATGCTGACACCTATCTTGGGCTTCTTCGCGAGGGGTACGTCTGGATGATGCCTCGAAGGGTGCAGGGAAGGTTTCATACGTCGAGACGTGTGGAGATCAAGAACTTGTTCGAGGCTGTTTACCGTCGGCTCCGAGGAAACTCGAGATAGGTCTGCGCCAGCAGAAGCAGGTTTCTGGTCGATCGCGGCGGGCAATGTGTCCGTCGTCGGTGTCTGCAGACCCTCCTTGTCACCGATCAAGGACCATTGGCTGAAGCTTTCATGGAGAGAACGGGGAACCGGGGTGGAAGGTGGCGCGTAACGCGAGAGCAGGTATGCGCAGGCCAGAGTGCCAGACCTCCCTTTTCCAGCTAGATTCCAAAACGGCGTCTCACTAGGAACGAAAGCAAGAGAAAGAGCATATACCTTTACAATGGAGGACTGCTACACGGGAGTCCGAACCAGATAGCCAAGCGTGTATTTCCCGCGTGACCAGCGAGAGATACACGAAGGGCGGGACGCTGTAGAAGCATGAGCACGGCGGGTGCAGGAAACCCCTGAGGAACTGACTGGTGATCCGGGAAAGGATATCTGCTGACGCGACCGCCAAAGACGGTTTCGGGGTAAGCGTTTTCTCTGACGGGACAGAAATTGAAGACCCAAAAGTCGGAGTGGTGCCGAGCGGATAAAAAGCGCTGAACGTCGGCACGGTGATTGCGGTAGATGCTCTCTACGCCGACGGCAGGGAAGCCCATGACGATGATCTTGTCTGTGACATATGCGAGGTCTGTTTGAATAGTTCAGTATGATTTACGGGTGTAAGTAGTCCAGACTACCTAGTTCGATGTTGAGGTTGTCGTCCCTGAACCGGGCCTTTTCTCCTGATACGAGCCGTCTTAGATAGAGCGACATTGAAGTGATGACTAATCAGAGGTATGTTATTTTGCTCGACGCCAAAAAGACGGTTGGAACATGAACACGACGCACTCGTCTCCAACAAAACGTTCTGCGTCGCCACCGCTCGACACCCGCCCCTCAAAGCGCACCCTCACTTCCTCTCCAGAGGAGGGCGAGCTCGACGACCCCGACTCAACCTCACAGGAACTCACTCACGGGCCGTCATCGCCAGCGTCCGCGGCCAAATTCGAGTCAAAGATCAAGTTCCCATTCAAGCTAAGGGATCCCCTGCAATCAGTCAGACTCGCGCTCGTCTGTCCGCTTCCCACCCGACGACAGAAAACCGCCACAGCAATACGACCGGGCGCCCGACGATGACCATCGCCTCGAAAAGCCCAAGTTTCGTGACCAGCGTCCCCAAGACGTTTCTTCACGTCGCCGCATGGCCGACCGCTGGGTCCCTGACGAGCGTGGCTGGGAGCGAGACCGCGAACGTGACCGGCGGCCACCATGGGACCCGCGCGACAGAGAATGGGACAGACACCCGTACGACAGCAGCCGCTCCTACCGACCTCCGCCTCCGCATCCCCCGATGTCACCACATCCACACCGTGGCTCGCGAGACCGATATCCAGAAAGACCTTTTGACAGAGATATTCCCCGTGACCTCGCACGCACCCCGCCCCTCCCTCAACCACATCGTCCTCGCTCTCCCCTCTCGCAACCACAATCCCTGTCACGTTCCCTGTCACCGTCTTCGCCGAATCAGCATCGCAAGCACAGGTTACCCGCCCGTCGATCACCCCAGCCCTCATTCTCCCCCTTGTCGAGGGACTTTCGGCCAGACAGAGTGCGCCCTGAACCCAGGGATCGTGACCAACGGAGGAACGATACCTATTGGGGCGTCGCTCCTAAGCAGAACAGCTCGTCGAGGTGGCGTCAGTCATGAACTTTCGCATCCAGGTGAGTCTAAAACTTTGATGGGTTCCTCAGAGTATAACTAGTATCTCGCAGAAGTAGAATATCGGCCTGTCTCGCCGTCACCTGTATCTCCTCGTCGCACGCCACCACCGCCACTTTCACCAGTACATCCCGCACCTCTCTCTGAGGAGTCCATCGAAGAGGTTTCGATGCAGGTCAAGGACGACACCTTACCCCAAGCTCATACCACAGTGTCCTTTGCTCTCAAGCGTCCTAACGCACCACGCGACGACCATTCTCCATCTCCGTTGCCTTTACCACCTGCAAGAGACTGAGGATGTACAAAGGGCGCGGGAGAAACGGGCTGCGGTTAGCGGTGTCGATCAGAGTGGTGGACATGGCAGTGAAGGTGACTCTTTTGCAGTCACGGCGGGAAAGAAGAAACGCCAACTCGTGGAGAGGTCACGCAAGGAGGAGATGGAAGCATATGGGAGAACATTCGAGGGTTGTGGGAAGCAGTTGGATTATAACTGCCACGACAAAGGTTGGGGAAGGGACTTTTGGGTACGTGTACTCTCAGTATGAAAGTGGTCTCCTGGCCCTCATCCGTCGCATTCGCTATCCTAGTGAAGTCCACAAGGCAGTCCAAATTCGCTACGGGACGAGCTGTGGCTTTGAAACGCATCCTCATGCATAACGAGAAAGAAGGTGTACCAGTGACCGCTCTTCGGGAAATCAAGATTCTTAAAGCCATGAAGCATCCATGCATTGTGGATATCGTCGATATGTTTGTGGTTCGGAGTAAGTTTATCTCTGCGTTTCCGTGCTTATTCCAGGTCAGCATCGATACTTACGTTAATGACGTCGTATAGGTAAAGGCAAAGAGTCTCCTCTTTCGGTGTACATGGTCTTTCCGTACATGGACCACGATCTTGCAGGATTATTGGAGAACGACAGAGTAAAGCTACAGCCTAGCCATATCAAGCTATACATGAAACAACTCTTGGAAGGAACGGAGTATATGCACCGAGTGAGTACCTCGTCTTCGCTTCCTTTGGATTCTACGATGAACATGCGCATATACGCAGAACCACATCCTACACCGTGATATGAAAGCTGCCAATTTACTCATCTCCAATACCGGATCGTTGCGTATCGCCGATTTTGGTCTTGCACGCGCATTTGATCCCTCTATCGTTCTTCCCATCTACCGCGGGCGATTTACAAGGCAAGGGTGGTAAACACCCGGATGGGAAGGAGAAGAGATATACAAATTGCGTCGTGACGAGATGGTATAGACCCCCTGAGCTACTCCTCGGAGCGAGACAATATGGAGGCGAGGTCGACATATGGGGCATCGGGTGAGTGGTCGTTTGATGTTTCATGATCGCAACCATGGTCATTACGTGGGATTGCTAAGCTTACCGACACGTTTGCAGCTGCGTCCTAGGCGAGATGTTTATGCGCAAACCAATTCTTCCCGGGACATCTGATATTGACCAATTGGAAAAGATTTGGCAATTGTGCGGGACACCCAACCAACACACATGGCCCAACTTTGATGCATTGCCTGGGTGTGAGGGAGTGAAGCGCTTCCAAAATTACCCCAAGAAGTTGAAGTCTTCGCTTGTCAGGTGGGTATCTGGTGAGATGTATTTACGTTCATCGAACATGCGTTTGACATTCCTCGCCGCCGGCCGCATGCAGCATCAGCATCGGTCCTGAGACCTCCGATCTCCTGGACAAACTCCTCACGTGTAATCCGCGGGATAGGATCACAGCCTCTCAAGCACTCGATCATGACTACTTTTGGACGGACCCGTTGCCTGCCGATCCCAAATCGTGAGTTTTCAACGCCAATCTACTTCATCTGAGTACTGATGTAACTCGGATCCTTAGACTCCCTGTCTATGAAGCCTCACACGAATTTGACAAGCGAGGACGTCGGAACAACATCCCCCCACAACATCCGCCTCCTGATCACGTACGTCCTGCGCTTCAGCATGGACAGGGATTCTATGGACATCCACCACCTGGACCTCATGGTCACGGAAGACCACGGGGAGGTGTACCACCTCCGCCTGTCATGCTCACTGCATTGATGCAGCAAGCGCAAGGTGGTCCTCCCGGACGAGCATACCCATGGGCGGCGGGTACGGTGCCCCGCCTCCAGGCGCATACGGTCACTTCCCTCCTGCTGGGATGCCACCCATGAACGGGTACCCGCCGCCGCCGCATGGCTATCCACCGCCATTACCACCACCGCAAGGCCATGGTCATGGGTATGGCCACGAACCTGGTCCACGGCACTATCTGAATGACAGAGAAGGCGACAAAGGCAGGCCGCCGCTTGTGCACCCATCGTTGCCGTTGCGCCCTATGGGGTTACCTCCGAAGCCGGCAGCGCCGTTGGGTGTTGGTGTTGGGGGTCGACCTGAGCGAGAGAGGGAGAGGAGAGAGAGATCGGGACCGAGGGAGGGAGAGGGAGAGGGACCGGGGGAGGATGGACCGGGACCGGGGAAGGTATGGAAGCTCAGTTGGAGGAGGGGATGGAGTAGGAAACGGAGGCGGGAGCTGGAGGGCTCAGTGGGGACTTGCCGTATTCATAGCGATGCGTGCGTCTGGTCTCTGCATACTTGAGGTCACTCATCCCTCTGTCAGCCTTTTTGTGCTGTTGCCCCTCCGTTGACCTTGGATGAAATTGTCGGTCATTTGCATCAAACGCACGTTGTCGTCGTCTTGCATTAGTTTTACACGCATACATTTATTAGTTACAGTCAATCAAGAAGATCATTTAGTGTTGGGTTATCATGTCGTAGAGCTGTGCATGGAGATGTAGTAGAATTGCTAGATAGGATGGGATAATACGAACGTTGTTAGGATTCGTTGCCAGGATGTGTGACACTGACTCGTGGTTGGGATTATATCATAACGGCGTGCAAGTTGTCGTAACAGCTCTCGAGGCCTCGGGTGCGCTTGTGTCACAGCAGTCTGCCTCTCTTTTCCTCCTACCTACGTATCAAGTCTTGAGCATCAATTCAGTCACTGAGAGATCGAGTTTGCCCCAGTAAAGGTGGGTACCATAAATCAATGTGGAATTCCACCTAGAGTTTTGGTACCCTATCTTTACCAGGATACAGCCTCTGCTGTACTCGCAAGCGGAGGTTTAGTCATTCATGAATCCTGGACTCGTGATGCATCTGGCAAAACTCGACACTGGCATGCGTCCATTCTAGTGTTATCCGACTGTAAGAGGGAGACCATGTCCGACGTACCGCTATAAAAAGGAGAAGGATGACAGAGGATTTGGTGCCCGCATCCTATGGGACCAGGACCGGGAGGTCCTGGTACTGAATCTGTCCGTGGGATGTCGGTTTTGTTTGTGCCATCGGGCACCATCGATCATCGATCGGGATCGGACTCCATGAAGAACATGGAAGGGCAGGTAAAAGGGTGGAATAGGCAGGGACGTCGAGCCTGCGAAAGCTCTCACCAAGGGGATCACCAAGGCACAGATGAGTCAGCGGGAACTTAGATAGGCGACCAGGTGGCTTATTTTGGTCAGATGGCACTCCCACGGATCATCCCGCCTCCTTTCAAGCCACGCGCCTCAAGGCTCGTACCATGACTGGCATCTCTGTGCGGATCCAGTCCCCATACTCAAAGCATTCGATGAGCGTGACAGACTCTATGTCATGGTAACAACGAAAAAATCGGTTTCGCTGTTCAACCGTTCACGTTCAACACGACGTTATCAGGCTCTACCGTGACGACAAGCTTTTTTAAAACTTGATAGACTATTATTCATATCGCGGTCTGCAATCCCAGCTGGTGATGATGTGCTATGGCTACAGCGTACCGGGAGAAATTGAACGGATTCTTGAACCCATCCGATCACGTTCCTCGTCGTCATCCGAACGTGCGGGATCGTTGGTTATTCCTCGAGGTCGTGGCAGAGGCAGCATTCCTTCGGCGGGGATTCGACGTCCCAATGGAACGAATCGGGCTCACGACGCTGTCGACAGCGGTCTCATGGACAGCCCTCTATCACCAGGCAGGGATTGCCTTGGTGCAGGGCAATTATGAGTTCGCTCGGCGTCGTTTACTACAGTACTCCCTCGATACGCTCAGCGTGGTTGACACCCTTTCGGGCTTCATCTGCATAGTTTTTGGAGATGCGCCATGTCCACGGCCGAAACGGTTCAACTGTATACAAAGAACTATTCCTAGGCTCACCATCTGCTTCCCGCTGTCATCGCGGATTGTGGTATCCCAGGTAACATTCGAACAACAGGGAAGCGCACGAGAGCACTTCAAGTCGGAGAAGTAGAACACTTGTTGGGATGCGACATCGACTCGGATCACTTCTTTGCACAAACGGCAGAGTTATGCAGAGAAAGGCGGATACTTGTATCATCTCTGGCTTCCTGATCCGTCATCATTATCGGTCATTAGATGTGTTCGACATGCAAATGTTGTACAACTAGCATAATACACTCGATTTGAAACGATAAGCAGACTACGATTCATAGTTAATGAACTATCCCAAATCCAAGGGGATGATATACAACGATAGCAAGGGCTTGTATACTGTAGGCGATAGTGATATAGGGTCCAATGAAATACAAAGAGGTCTATGCTGTGGCATGTGGAGTGCGGGAGGGTACGGAAGGACTCGGGGAAAGGAATTCTAAAAGGAATTGGAAGGAAATCGACGAAGGGTTCCTGGCGATCCAAACAAATGACCACCCCTAGTTTGCTACACATCCAGAGAGCTCTTGGCTCGTAAACTTGACAAGCTCTTCACTCGAAGGTCGTTGATCGGGATTCATGGCCCAACATTCTTCGATGAATGTCCACCTAGTGTTTGTGACGGCTTCTTCATCGGACCGGTTGGGCCGTGCACCTCTCGAGATAGCAATGATGACTTGTGCATCGCGCAGAAGGTGATGGTAAGGAATATTCCCTGTCAGAATCTTTCCGTAGCCTTGGTTAGTCGTCACCACAAGCAAAGACTGAACACGTAGGGATTCACCTGCAACATGATGCTCCCGAATGAATATATGTCGCTCTGTGTTGTCGGATTTGTGATCGTGTGCAAGTACAATAGTTCAGGGGCCATCCATCGCACTGTGCCCTTATTCTGACGACTCGTCAGCAAAGGTTGGTCCCCCTATCGCTGTCAGCAATGTGGACAGCCCAAAGTCACCAATACAGGCGGTACCCATCACCACGAACGAGTACGTTCGACTGTCAATGGAGACTGTTAGCGAATAACAGAAAGAGTCGGAATACGTACGCCTGAGAGGATCACCATGGACAACGTGGTGAGAATGTACTAACACGCGGAGAGTGCTTCTTGTGAGAAGGGTTAAACGGCATTGTAAAAGCACATACAGTACCGCAAGCCGTGAGCCACACCATCAACCTAGAAGACTATATCCAGTCAACCTGGACCATGCTTCCCATCGAATACCCACCAAGAGAAGTCTCTGCTCTATCGACAAGTTTTCGTTTCGCTTCAAGATATGACGTTAATGCACCATTTTCAATCCATGGGGTCACCATAGCGGGTAGTATGTCGGAGTGCGCACTGGGGTCCCGGACGGTCCCTAATAACTGTAAAATGTTTGGGTGGTTCAGTTGCAAAGACACGATTAGTTCTCTGCGGTATTGCTGTTCCGCAGTAAATAATGTTAAGCTGGCCTGAGTCTCCTGTGGACTTTCACGCACTTTCATCCTTTCATGCAGGTGTCTGTTGTGCTGTAGGTACACTCTATGTACCTTGATGGCAACCTAACACACGTTTAGCTTTCCTTTAGTAGTATGAGAAGAGTATACGCACATCGATCGATTTCGCCCTCGTATTCAACTTGCCTCTATAGATATCCCCATAGGCGCCTGACGCAAACGGAGATGTATCGGATCTTGCAACATGGCCGGTAAGGTCATGAGGAAACTGGACCGAATCTCTTCTAATGACATTCTTGCCTCAGTCACTCCGTTGATAGTCCTCCCTATCCTTGAACGTTCACTGGCATCGTTCAGTTTCGCGCACCTCTGTTCTTCCCCTGCTGGGTTCGGATCTCGACATTGGACATCGAAATCTTGGCAGGCCTTTCTCGATTCGTCTGCGTTTGGACCCTTATCAGGAAAATTTCCCGTGTAATTGCAATGGGAAAGGGGGCTACCTCCACTTAGTGCATCGTCAGGAGGAAACGTTTGCTGTAGTTCATTGGAACGAGTAGACTGCCGGGAGTTCAGCATAAGAAACTCCCGAGTCGCTGCAATCGGGTAAGAAGTGCCTACGTATCCTTTTGCAAGGGGCAAGGCATACCTATATCGCCAGCGAGACGTGCTGATATAACACAATCAGACAAGGAAGAGTAAGTTCAAATACCACATACCAGCGGAGCGGATTGTGCGTCCATCCATGTGTTGTCCTATGACGTGGCCGTGTTTAAAAAAGTTCGGGTTGCAAAGGGCCGGCGCACCTTGCTTCCATGAGAGTAGCTTCAAAAATTGTTTACAAGTATCTGCACTATATGTGGACGCTGAGGACCTTGACGTCAGTCTGTCTGGTATATGCGGGTGAGCCATCATAATGTGACCGAGAAACTACAGTATTGTCTTTACCGGCTAGGGCATTGCCAATGACACTGTAGAGATCATTCACGAGATGAGACATTCCATCGGACTCGTGATGCATCGGATAAAATTGGACATGCGTCCAATATAAGCGTTCTAGTGCTAGATCTATGCGACTGTAAGAGGCAGCGACCACGTCTACATGGAGGGACATACCGATATGGAAAGAAGAATTTGCTTGCGGAATACCAAGCGATTTGGCACCCATATCCTCAAGCCAGAACAAAGCTTTTCCAGCGTGGTCAACAAAGTAGTAATTGCAAGACAAGTCTTGTCCCAACTGTAAGAACAGTTCGCATCTGGGAGAGACATGGATACTTTGGTCTTGCAATTCCTTCTTTACGAGTTCGAGACAATCGAAAATTCGTCTTTCGGTCTCTATATCATGGACGTCCGACTCGGTAACAACGGAAAAATCGGATTCGCTTTTCAACACGAAGTAGGGATGTCCCTCTGGATGCATGAAGTGCCGCCACGGTGAGGTCGATGACGCACTTGATTCAGGGCAACGCTGTCAGTGAATCTGAATCAGCTCTCGTGAGACTGACCTGCTACGAGAGGCTGGACCTCTCCTGACGACCTGAGGATAGCGCTGGATTCTACAAGAATGATCAAGCCAATTGTCCACAGCTCCCAAATCACCTACTTACCGCGCTAACTGGTTATATCGCGAAATATCCCGAGTCAGGGAAGTCGCGGGAATGAGGACATGATCATGGCCCGTATTGAGAGCTGGAGTGATGGCAACAGGCGGTGTCGCGAAGCGGGAGCAAGACCGGAGCTCTTGGAAGGAAAAGGAACGCTCTATCTTGACCTGTGTGTGACAAACAGGGTCTCGAGTTCAGAAGAGAGTAGGAAAGGGAAAGAGCGGAACAGACCTGGCATTTTGAGGGTTCACCAGCGTCGTACGCAGGGACCACACGGCTGTGCCCTGGAAACTGCCTCAATGGTCTCGAGACTTCATGAGACTACAGACACCGAACCTGTCACACTTGATCTTGCGTCTCTTACACTCTGCAAAGTCTTGTTTGCGTACGCCCATAAGGAAAAATGGCATCGATATACTTACCAATGCAGCTGAGGGCTTGACGTCGCCTTTTCTTTTTGGCGGGTCCAGGCTCCTGTCCTGCTTCGCCCTTTGCCAGTGGCTCCGAGTTGACACCTTCGCTTTTTGAATATAAAACTTGAATTTCCGGAGGTGGCGTGGATTGGATAGAATAGGATCCTGGAAGAAGGGTGTAAGGACCGGGAGATGGGTATATATGTGGCTGTGTTTCCTGAGCAGCCAGAGGGGCTCCAGAGGGAGGGAGATAGGGATGGAGTTGTCGTATGGGCTGATATGTAGTCGAAGACGGCAGAATGGAACGCGCCTGGGGATCAGACGCAGAGGGAGAAGTCATGGAAGCGGATTTCGAGGATACGGACCCAAAGGACAGTCGATGATTTTAAAGATTTCCGAGCGACACAACTCAGTTGCTAGCCACAGCTTGAATTAGCTGATATATAAGCGAACCAATGACAGAAAGATCCGCTCGAGACTTGCAGGAGAGATGACCCTTCGATCTAAGCACGGGTTCAGGTTCGAATAATAAACTCTATCTTGGAACGGTAAGTAGCTGTACATCAGTAGGACACAGATGCTGTAACGGAAACAGCATATTAGTAGACAGAATCGGTCTGTAAATATAGTACAGTAATGGACCGCCACTTGCGCCAGTGAATTTTCATTGGCGTATATTTCATTACAATACAAAACATAGATAGATCGTACACTAGTCAGATACGCGCGCTGAAGCATCCAGTGCCTGGTAGCCGTCGATGTATCTCGATCTCGGCTTCCCAAATCGTACTATGGGCAAATGTAGTCTCCCCGGGCCCTCACAAGGCTCACTCCGTCTGATCTAAGTCACTCGCGCACTCGTCTGACGACAGAGATCATTCCATTCCATTCCCATCTCCCTCCCACAGCATCCCGAGTCCCTGCAGAATGTCCGCATCCGCTCCACCAGAGACGCTTTCCATGTCTTTTACGCAGTCGCCCGCACCCCCCTCATAACACGCCACCTCGACGCAGAGGAGTGCCGTGCCAGAAACCTGGGCCTTATAGGGGCCCAGGAATTGTTACACCACATTCCTAGAATCCTGGTGCGTAGTAGATCTATAAATTCGTTCGGCCTGAATCCATGTACTCCAGATCCAAAGAGTGTAACTATCATTGTGTATGTAAAGGAAATATAGTGCCTGTGATCCATTCATCATGCATCATCGCAGTTCGACATCGCCAGTCACACTCTCCACGACCTTGCCAAACCAATACCGTCGCATCACGTTCCCCGCACCAAGGTCCGCCCGTCCGACGAACCGCTCCCCGCGCACGAGCTGAGGCAGCCAGTGAATATCGTCGGCCCACATCTGGTCGTACGGGATGTACGGTAGGTCCGTCAGAGTCGGCACAGTGCCACTGGCGGCGGACTCGGAGCAGCCCCGCGCGTAGACGCTGTCGTCTGAGAGCGAGAACCAGCTCGGGTTCATCTCGTCTGACCTGTGTGACCATCGCAGGGGGTGGATAACATAAAGCATTCAGTCCCTCGCCGAGAGCTCGAACGCGAGTACAAAGTACGCACTCGGTCGGGACACCCTCATACGCTCGAGCGACGTAAATCTGGACATCAAACGCCCAATCGATACCATCCACCACGAAAAACAGCGTTCCGGCGTGCTCCAGCGGTGCATCGATCCCAGCTTCTTCCTGCGCGAGGCGAAGGTGTCGCGGTGCCGGGGATCAGGATGCATCAATCGATCAATTCAGGAGGGCACACATTGAGCGATGGCAGTGACCTGGCGAGGAGAGGCGTACCTGCAGCTCTCGTCGAGCCGCTTGCAATGGGGTCTCGCCTGGCTCGACTTTACCCCCGAAGCCATTGTACCTGCCAGCAATGTCACCATAGCTCATTCATGTATGTGCGCCTTTTCGCCGGGGCACGCGTGACACGAGGTCCCGCTCTACCGAAGAAGCGATGTGGACTTACAGACCAACACCGAACCCACGTTTCTTGAGACCGAGCAGCAGCTAGAGCGAACCCATCACCGCATGATCAGACAGATCGACTCGTACGCTGACTGAGCAGCATGCAGACGTACCTTGTTGCCCTCGATGACGAACGCGTTCGTGTACCGGCGCGTGTGTTGGAATGGTCGCCATTCATGTTCACGCCCGCCTTGGGCGTACACAACGGCAGTCACGTCGCCGACACCTAGAGGAACGTCCGAGTCGCTAACCATAGGATGAAAAATGCAGGGAGAAGGATGTCTTGTTGTAAGGTTTAAATTCGCTCCACGCGTGAGTCATTGGATGGGGTATCAGTATCAAATACATAATGAGGACACATAAAAAGTCAGCCTTACGTATCAGCTAGGATGTCCGTCTGCATTAACGTAGTGGTAGTGGCGGGGGAGATGAGAAATGTGTACAGTGGGCTAACCAACTCGGGTCCTTCTTTCCCTCTGCATGTTCACGATCATATCTACGACACGGTCTCTCGCGTCTTCCAACGATAAACCATCCGAGTTCGATTCCCCACTCTCTTCAAATACGCTCGATCCAAGAACCCGGCGGAGGAGCAACACTACATCGGTCTCGGCCTCCTCGCCGCTCCCGTTCGCCGATGGACTTGACGGAGGTGACAAAACGAATCGGCTCGCAAACACCTGGTTATACAGAACCGTCGAGCGAAGCAAGGCAAGAACAGTCTTCGTTGGCAGCATCCACTTCCAGGTCGTTGATGTCGAAGCTGAACCATCTGTCCTGCCAAACTTTGGCGAACGCGTCGGACAGCAAACTGATATCACCACCAAGAGTACGGCCATAAGAAAGCGTCGCGCTCCAGATCTTGGAATCGACATTTGACGGGAACTCGGAATCACCACGGTCGACCCTCACAAACACGATGGATAAAGAGAGAAGACGCGTGTGAGTGCAGGCGTTTGCGCAACAGACCGGACGCAAGTAAGGCGATGGGAGAGGAGCCAGAGATAGGCTTGGACGTTGTCAAGAATTCCACGGCTTCTTCAACTGTCAAAGAACCAAACACCAGACGGTGGTATGCTGCTACCTTCGACAGACTCCGCCAATTCGCTGGCACGGATCCACCGGGCTTGTGACCTGGCCTCTGGCAAAAGGTAGAGACTGTGAAAGCAACGCGAGCGTGCAGATATCAGAGACCAGAATATCGGAGATCGTTTCAGTTCCAGCGGATGCTAAGCGGCGAGAAAGATGGTTGTAGACTTGCCAGCGTACCGACATCGATGTCTTCTCAGAAGACACTGACGACGAGTTCTGCGAGTCGTGTCCACGCTCGTTGCTCACGTCGCGTTTCAACCTTATTGGGTGACTGGAGAACACCAGCTGACCCACGAACCACGCCAATCCATCCGGTGCTGACATTCAAGACCTTCAGCAGGTCACCAAGCTCATCTACAGAGCCTCTAGACCTCAGTGCGTAAGAGAGTGAATCTGATGCCTTCTTGGTAGCGCGTACGGTGAACTCGGTTGAGGATGAGTCTGGTTCGGAACCATCGTCGCTAGCATAGGGAGAGTCGGGAGGCGTCGGAAGGTCTGTCGTGTCGCGTGAGGGGTTGGCGTATGCCTGATAAGCTAGGGATGCGAATGGCATGAGCTGCATGAGCCGCGATCGATAGACTCTTTGTGGCACGGGGATCCACGGGATAACAATGGAGACGAAGACCGCCAACGATACAAGCAGGTGAATGAGTTGTATGACATCATTCCATGTCCAGCCCGTCGCGGGATGGAAGTATGGGGTGGAAGTATGGGACAAGACAGAACCTTGGCGAGTATGGTGATGTGAAACTGGTTGGGACGTAGAGGTCAAAGGCGAGTTGAATAACGAGAAAAGGGCAAAGACAGCAAGAAGGATATTGCTGGGGTTGCATGACCTGAGAAGCTGTGGGGGAAACTACGACGCCTTGTCGACCAGAATCGGCGAGTAACATGTGTGGGGGTGCGGCAGGGGGGATCGCGGGAGCAACGTTGGGCTGTATTTTCCTCGGGCGGCCACGTTTACGCTTTTCGATGACACCCGGAACAGCTGCGAGGACCTCGCTGGGTGGAGGAGCAGAAGTAGGTGTAGCGGGGGCGATCTTGCGTTTCTCCTTCTTTGATGCTTCGATTTTAGGTTTCTTCCTTGCACGTTCTAAAGCTTCGCCATCGTCTTCACCATCACCTTCGCCAAATTCATCGTCGCTAGCATCTTCTGTGCCATCATTATCGATCTCATCCCTCTCAGGACCTCCGAACTTCTTCATCCATTCAACCTCCCATTCAGTTAGAATGTTCTGTCCGCCGGGGAATTCGCAGATCAGGGTTCGCAAACCGTCTTGTTCACGCTTTAGTCTGACCTCTCGCCTCTTGAGGACACTGGAGAGGTGTAAGAGACGTATTTGCGACCCTTGGTTTCCGCCAGCTTACCAAATATACTCGACTGCTTTTCCAAGTACGTTTGCCTTGCTTCCTTTTCTTGCAACCTTGACACCGTCAATGTAACCCCGTTCGTCTACTTTATATTCATCGTTCTTGCAGTTCTGATCTAGTACGCGGAGTGCAGGAACAGCTGCTTTGAGACTTTGGATGCGAGCATTCAGATTAGTGCGGTATCGGCGTTCGATGGTGGTATGGCTTGTCTTTGGACGGCCCGTCACCAGAGTGTTTATGACATGCGTTTGGGGACCCTGAGGGATATGTGTGGGAAGGGACGGGCGAACAGGGTGCTGCATCGCCAGCTGCGGTTGGAGTGGAGCCACGAAAGGCACGTTGGTCTGAGGGAAGAACACAGGGATAGCATCTACTGTATGAATAAGTGTCCAGTACAGCCATATGGCGGGACGCGACACACCTGCGGCGGACTTCTGGATTGCAGGTGCTGGTGGTGATGCACGTGCACTAGAAGAGCTGCCAGGGCTGGAGGGACTAAACACGCAAGAAGGACTTTCGTCTGCGGAGGCAGACGCGGAGCTCAGCGTAGGAGACGAGAAGGAGAATTGGAAAGAGGGATTGAGCAAGTCTTGGGGTTGGAGGGGGACTGCTGGTACCGAGCGGAGGGGCTCTTTTCTCTCGAGAAAGAGTGCATTTGGATCTACGAAAACGGAGAAAGATGGATCATTCAAGTCGAGGTCCATCGGGAACGAAAAGTCAAACGGAGCGTCTGACTTGGCGTCATGGGTGTTGTTGAGGAGCATGTAGAGCGGGTCGGATGGATCCAACACGAAATCTGGCGCTCCGTTGTCTGCGCTATCTGTGTCTGCGGTGCTCATCGTCACGGACGGTGATGGTAAAAGGACAAGAAAGGATTATAAGCGCGGTTTCGACATGGCACCACTTTGGACGAGTGGGACCACTTTAACCGATTTATCCGATATCATCCAAATATGGTAAGTTATTTCCACACAAGAATCTGATGTTTTCGAATTCGGTTACGACGTCACTTACTTATTACTTTATACCATGAAATCAGCAAGCCCAAACGTTGGTACGTACTTGACTTGCACATCTCCCAAGTCTGACTCGATCCTGCACAGATTTCAGTTATTTTGGTGGTGCCGAGTCTTTCTCAGAAGGGGAAACGCTCCCCCAGGCGCACAGTCGTTCCATCTCCCACCATCAGCGACAATGGCAAAGCCCACCCAGGCTCGCCCCAGAACCCTGCCGATTTCCTCTGGCTCATGACGGAGGAACCCCACCGCTCACGGCGAATGGAAATCATGAAAGCACATCCTGACGTAGTCAAACTCATGGGTCACGAACCCCTCACCAAATACGTCGTTCTGGCAGTCGTATCACTACAAATTTACATTGCCGTACAACTCCGGCATTCACATCCACTTTCCTTTTGGTTTCTATTCATCGCATACGCGGTCGGCGGCACCGCGAACCATAACCTTTTCCTTGCTATTCATGAGATTACCCATAACCTCGCTTTTAAAGGCATCGAAGCTAACAAGGCATTAGCCGTCTTTGCCAATCTACCTATCGGTATACCTTATTCTGCTTCCTTCAAGGTCCGAGTTCATGGTACACCGTACACATGTGGTCACTTACCTTGTCGTTGAAAGAGATATCACCTTGAGCATCATAAACATCTTGGTGAAGACGGTATAGATGTCGATCTTCCTACCCACCTCGAGCTTCTCTGTCTCAACAACGTTCTTGGAAAGACATTCTTTGCGTATGTGACGTCTTGCCTTGCCATATTGACATCTCACCCTTCCTGAAGCACTTTCCAGATATTCTTTTACGCCTTGAGACCTGGCTTTGTCCGCACCCAGACCTTAACCAAATGGCACTTCATCAATCTGGTCGTCCAGCTCATATTTGACTATGTCCTGGTGCAAGCTTTCGGTTTCCGACCACTGCTGTACCTGCTGTTCTCCAGTTTCTTCGCTGGTAGTCTACACCCATGTGCCGGTCATTTCATCGCCGAACATTATGTTTGGGACGGTCTCAACCAAGAGACTTATAGCTATTACGGCCCCCTGAATTTGCTTGCCTACAACGTGCGTTGGATTCCTTTGATAACGTCTTGTTAACCAAGTCCCTATTGGTCAGGTGGGATATCACAACGAGCATCATGATTTCCCGTCCATCCCTTGGACTCGTCTTCCTGCTCTTCGTGCCCTGGCACCCGAGGTTTATGACACGATCCCCTCTCACCCAAGTTGGTCCATGGTTATCATCAACTTCATCCGCGACCCCGAAGTCGGCATCTTTGCACGTGTAAAGAGACCTCAGAAGGGCATGCCACTTAGTGGACAAGTGACCCCAAGTGGGAACTGCAGTGGGTCAGAGAAGAACTAAGGGAACATTCTACTCGTGGACAGACTAGCGATGGTCTACTAATAATGTCTTGTACATTCGGATCTGATTAAATCAGATACGCATTTTTGAGATTCCTTCGGCCCGAGTTCAAACACGTCGATGTCGTAGGTTTGCTGACAGGCACGCTGTTTTTCCGACCAAAGAAGCCTTAAGTTTACATTGGAATGCTGACAGAGATGTTCAGGCATGTGTGCAGCCCCCGCATCGTTGAAAGCCTCGAAAACCCTGCTCCCGTATTCTTTCTTCACTCTCATCGACTCCATCAGACGTAACAACATGAACAATCCTCCACTCAAGTCTGGAGACGCTTTAGAAGCTCCCATGGCGC
This sequence comes from Chiua virens, assembly GCA_019787685.1. Lineage (NCBI taxonomy): Eukaryota > Fungi > Basidiomycota > Agaricomycetes > Boletales > Boletaceae > Chiua > Chiua virens. Next base: position 961,754 of record JAHNUO010000011.1, on the reverse strand, counting down.
CAGTCACTGGGAAGCGTCACAACAGGGTAGACACGGACAAGTTTATCGAGCGTCCATATCTCCCCCGGGCATCAGTCGCGCCAAGCACTGAGCACCCCGACGGGAGTGTCCGCCACACCGAAAAGTACCCCAAATACGTCAGTACCCTTTCCTACCGTCATTTCCTGCCGGCGTCACTGACGCCGACGGTGTGGGCCCTTACAGTCTGTCCTGCAACAGCACTGCATGTACTGGGATTCCGATGGCGATGGCGTCATCTGGCCGCTCGACACCTTCCGCGGGTTTCGCGATCTCGGATTCAACTTCTTGTTCAGCGTTCTTGCAGCGATGGGGATTCACGCCGGGCTATCTTTACCGACCAGGTCAGTCGGATTCGTGACAGCGGCACGTGCATGCTCATCCATGCGTGCACTTGTTTCTTCTCTTCCAGACTCCACGTTAGCTACTTCCCAGACCCCTTCTTTCGCATCTACGTTTCGGTGATCCACGCGGACAAGCACGGATCCGACTCGGGCATCATCGACAACGAAGGTCGATTCGTCCCGTGCAAGTTTGAGGACATGTGGACCAAGGCCAGTGCCGCATCCGAACTGGAATGCTGTCCGTTTGCTCATAATGGGGACTGTTCTAGTACACGACGACACACACGAGGGGCATACCCCCTACGACGATGAGCCTGCACGAACTCTGGCAGTTCTTGCACGCGAACCGCGTCGCGATGGATCCGTTTGGATGGGTCGCGGGGTTCTCGGAGTGGATGACGACGTTTTTACTGGTGCAGCAGGACGGGATGGTGGACAAAGAGGACATACGACGGGTGATTGATGGATCGCTGTTCTTTGAGGTGAGCCAAGCGCGCAAGACGATGGACGGGTGGAACAAGGGATGGGGTCTAGGTGGGGACGGGTTTATCGGTGGGGAGAAGTTGCTTCCGTTTTCACTCTGAACTAGTACTAGAGATGGGCCTGGATTGTTGACTTGGCTTGTGTAGATATCATTCGTATTGTTATCGTCATTATCATGTGTTTACAGGATCCGAGCTGCCTGAGTGAGATGGATCATTGGGCCACCGAAGACATCGCCACTGCACTACCATCGTCCGAACAATCCATTTTTGACAAGTATATTCCCTTGACTGTCGACGCCGTCGGTGGCAGGTACGAATATGTTCAGGAAGAGTGGTGGGACTTGGAAGACGATAGAAAAGTACCGAACCATGTACACTGTAAGTGGCAAGTGCTGATCTAGTGCTATGGGGCAAGAGACGGATTAGTAGGCAAGTACGCCCTGCTCACCTGTGGTGGAATCGGACAGTCCGCAGCGATCATCTTCGCAATCGAGGGTATGAAGGGCGAACCATCAGTCATCTCCCACAGAGGTGGAAGACGTCAAGGTGACAGCAGATCGCGATATACGCCGAGAGTCGACTTGCTGGTGTTTGGCCATCTGAAAGTGCTCGTCGATAACGTCTCGAAGCAAATGTGAGTATATGCGTCTCAAGATGCCAGCGCCACCTGGTTGATCACCTTCTCCCAGCCGACGCCAACATTGACCTCGAAAACATCCATAGTATCATTGAATCCAACATCGTTCCGAAAAATAAGCGATCACCCGCTTGAAGGGTGCAGCCGTCCCGCGTGTTCGGAAGCGCGGTACGAACATCGAGTCCATACCACGTCGTAGGCTCGTAGGTTATACCACAGTAGTCACTTGTGTGATCCCCGTGCCCGAGTCTGACACGGACATACCATCTCGGGCACGAAGGGCACTACCATCTTCTCCGCGCGTTCCAATGTGCAGCCCTACAACTCGCGTCCACTGGCACGTTCGTCCTTGTCACCTCGGCATCCCCATCCCAGCAGGTACGTAAACAGCAAGCAGGCCCCCATCGTCTGTTCCCCACTGACGGCGACCATGTGTGCTTCCAGACGGTACGCACGTTGGTGTCTGAAATAGTCAAAGTTTGTGATGTACCGCGGACATGGGTTTCCCCGCTTTGTATTTCCTGAACACAAACTGTTCGGACTGGTGCCTGCCGGATCGAATCAGCGGTCATCGATCTGAATCGCTTGCCTATTGAAAACCATCAAACCTTCTAACCGAAGTTCGAGTGGGGATTGGTACAGCACATGCGAGAAAACAGATAGCATGTTGCCGGAGCGGTAAATCTTGATTACACGCGGGCCAACCTAAAAGCGAGCATAGACAGGCGACATATGTATGTGTGCGTGCCTGTATAGGCGGCGTACAAAACGTGTCAAATAATACCGAAATCAAGTACCATAAGTCCAAATTCCAATGCCATGTGATGCTATGTCTTTTATTCCTTGGAGAAAGTCCCTGCCAAGAGGAGTGCTGCGTGATACAAAGTGAGAGCATATGTATATGTATATGTGCGTCGCGGCTTAAGCCATTAAATCAACGAGGATAGTGATGATTCCAAGGACTGGCAAAGACCCGCCGAGGAGTGTCAGTTGATGCCCGTCCATGCCAGAGACGAGTGACACACCAATCTCAATGCCGATTAAAGCAATGACAATCTGTTCAAGCCGCTCCGCGTGCCTACTTGACACCGACTCCTTGAGGAGCTGAAGCATGTCTTGAAGGACCTGGTAATTATTACCCCCGCCATGTCAGCGACCGCCACATCAAAGCGGATCCGATCAGACGGACCTCTACCCGCGTGTTCAATAGATCGATCCGTTGGGGAACTTCGAGGTAACTCCTCGCCGCCTCATACAGAGGTTGCAAATCGGGATAAGTCTGTCCTTTGTGGTTAATGTCCGCGGAGAACCCCAAGCGCTCACGTGTCAGCGGGGGAAAATAAATAAATACATACCCAAAATACCTCCTATCAAGGGAAAAGCGATCAGAAGTCAACGCCACTTGGCCCGACGTACATACGCCAGTAGAAAAAAGGAAGCAAAAGAAACACGTACAGGCGAGTCTAGTACGGATCCGACAGTGTTGATGTTGGTCCGCAAAATGAAGAGCTCTCCCGTCTTACGCATGATCTCTGTTCTTTCACGCGTTCGCGAAGCATGTCCGTGAACTCGGCAAGGGGGGACCGTACCTTTATGCGGCATTCCGATCTTGCCGGTTTCTGAAAGTGTTTCAGGAATGTCCTTGGTTTCTTCTATTTTTGAGGATACGAGCTCTTCAAACTGGACGACATCGATTGGTCAAGCACCGCCACGCAGTCGCAACGTCAAACATACCAATGATATCTTGACCGATTGGGAGAGGGCATGAGATAACGACAGCTTGGTCCTGCACGGACCGTGGTGTTATGGGATAACATAAGAGGAGATATGAATCCACTCACATGTATCCCGAGCCGTGCCGGAGAGTGATTACATCGTTATATATTCTTTTCAGGAAATCAGATGCGGGTTACACGGCCTAGATTTGCCGAGAAGAGAAAAACACGACATACCGACTGTAGTTGGCGTAGTAATAGTTCAAATCTTCCATCTCAACGTTGTCGGGTCCTAATAGGAAAAACCGTTCATTCGTAAAAAATCCGGCAGGTTCCGAAAACTAAACACGGCGTACCCAGTCTATCTACTTCAAATCGTCGTCTAACGAAACGTTATTGGAGATTGCCGAGAAGCACGATGGTGAAACAAACGGCTTACATGGTTGCAAGGAAGCGTTTCTCCTGCGCTTCCGACATGCCCCAAATCACGACCGTGCCATATCCAAAGACAAATACCTCCGCTTCGTTGGGCACCGCATGGAACCGACTCCGCTTCTTCTTGGCAGGGTAGGCATTGTCGGCGTCAGGTGCCGGTGTATTCAACTCTGGCACGCCGAGCAGATCACCCGTTTGTTGCGTCAATTGATGTCGCTTCGTATACACGTCGGAGTTGGTCACCGGTTCGTACGCGTACGGGGTGTAAATCACATCGTCGATCATCTTGGCGTCCGTCTTGTACGCGGCGCGACGCACATTGAAAAACTTTAACAAGTCCGGAAGGTGGTAGGACCTGTATCATTGTGTCAAGTAAAATTCCACGTCAGCCTCAACAGAGAAACGCCTTTGAGGTGGCGCAAAAAGGAAAGTAAGGACGGAAACACCTACTGTGCTGTTGCATACGCCGTCACCCTCGGGAGTGACTTGGCCTTCTTCTTGGTTAACCTTAACGCATCTCTCCGCGCCGTCCCCTGTGGGATCCTTGAAATCTGGCGTAGTCGGCCCTCGGCGCCCTCGTCCTCGTCCTCGTCGACGTCTTCCTCTTCTTCTTCCTCGTCATCGCCCTCGTCTGTTTCTCCGGTGGCTGTTTGACCCTCGTCCAACTCAGAGATGGGTAGTTGTGGCTGGGACGCCCCTGCGGCGAGAGCAGGGCCCGGTCCGGAGGGTGGTGGAATGGGACTTGGCATCGTGGGCTGGTCAGGGAGGACCTTGAGTTTGCCAGCTGTCTTGGTCGTGCGATTTGCGCCGCGCATCTTGGGTTCCACCGGTACGGCCTGTCCCGCCGCCGCCGTCGAAGACGACTGTGGTGGTGGATTCGTCTTTGGGAGGAGTGGTTTTGAAGACATTCCGAATGTCGAAGGGTGTACACGCTCAGCACTAAGTGGCAAAAGGATAGGGTTCGGTGCTCGTCGTCTCGCACGGCGTTGGCGGCGGTTTAGTTCGAAATAGGAAAAACTGGCTAAGATTTATTTCAAAAATAAATAAGTAAAATAATTCGGTTTCAATGGATGACATCATTATCAAGGTCAACGAACCGACTAGGCCATATTGGACTAGGACGCGTTCCGACTCGGACGGAGAGCCGCCGTAAGTCGCATCCGACGTTCGCCTTCAAGGAACGGTAACGATCTCGGAGTCAACCCTCTCTCCGAGGCCGTTCAATCTGTATAGGAACACTCAGACCTGCTGCGCACCTCGTCTGGTTGCTGTGTCGTCCCAAATCCCCCACTCGTCCGCACCAGTACCTGTAGGGAACCACGTATCCCTAGATACAGGCCGTGCCAAGAAATCCACAAACCGTTGAGCCGCATCCGAATTCAATTGAATTGGCTTCCCCTGTACCATTCAGGATGCCGCAATGGTGCGGGTACCTCTGCCATATAAGTAGAAGGGACATGTCAAACCATGTCCGTTACAGCAACACTCAGGGCCCAAATGAAAACCTGGAGCCCCATCATGTCATCTGGCTCAACAAGAGCAACTTCTCCTTCTTCGTCGCCAAGCTTCCACCGCGCCGCCCATATCTGATCACCTGTCACCGTGTCAACTTGGTTGGTAAAATGTTTTAAACATACGTACATTGGCTTATCTTCTCCGAGTCGGAACAGCCTTGGTGGGTCCCGGTTGTCGGCTCAGGGTTCTAGCCTTGCGATAAAACATGAAACAGTTTCGATAAGCTGATCATTTAAGTTTTCCGTACGGACCGGGGATGCGAGCTATCACGAATCAGTGACGGTAAGTATATCGTACAGCTGCAATACATACTCGGCCCATTCGCCGGTGGTTGGATGCGCGCCACGGTGATCCTTGAGAGTCGGGGGCAACCGGCATCAGCAGCAACCCCGATCCATGGCCCTACCGCGCCCATTATTCGCTCCCGAACGAACCACTAGATGTGCTATCACGTATCATCGTATCATGGCACGATGCACCTCACCTTCCCACCCAACCCTACCAACACCCCGTCGACCCAAGGAGTCGGCCAAGTTGCCTCAGAAGAAGTCAACCATTCGAAAAAGAGCGTAAGAGCGTACAAACCCTCGGCCCCAGGGAGACAACCGAACACCTTCCAAAACGACCCCCCCAACTTGGTCCGCGGTCTGATGACCACACTACCCCCTTTTATCCGTCTGTCCCTTTGTGGCCATCGACAAAGGAGACACGTTGGTCCCTGAACTCGCTGCCATTGGGACCTGGGTTTTGCAAAATAGAAACATCACAAACCAGCATTGTTGTCCTCATCGTCGATGAGTCCCGTATCAACCGGGGCTTGGACAAGTTCTTCGATACGATAGTACTCCATTCTTGCACTAATAAAAGGATAATGGGGACATTATACACACCCTTCGGATTGGTCCACGAAACTTGATCGCGGCGTTTACCAGGCAGCACTAGAGCCAAGCCTTTTCACAATGGCAACCATCGCGCTCAAAATCGAGGCCCTGGCAAACTCCACTCACCAGTCCAGACCATCGTGCGTTCACTCGCAAGGTATCCACTCGAGAAAAAGGAGACACTGACCTCGACCTTCGACCGGTATCCTCCGGCCGGTGCACCAGTTCGCCGTGCCCACAGATCCATACGGTTTGATGGCGATGATACTCATGTCCGTCCACAGACCCACCCGACACCACCCTGTCTGCGCGCGCGCCGTCCCGCTGCGCCGAGTCACCGAACTCGTTTTTCGCCGCAGCAAAGCCGACCCTGCAACGTTGCAAGCCTTGAAACAACCAGCGCGCCCCGCGGCTTCACAACTGAGGATCAGTGACCGAGCGCACAAGCCGCCTTGTTCTCCGTCGGATACGCGTCGTCAACGTTAGTTGCCGTTAGGTATCCGGAAGGGCGGGCCGTCTGGACCGAAGATCATCGACGGCAGCCGACCGGGGTTGCACGTTGTAGCCCCTCTGCAGGGTGCGACCCACGCAAACAACCGACACACGCGCATGCCAACTCAATACTCAAAAACTCTGGCAAATGGGAAACGCGTTCTCACCTGTCGCCGGGTCAAACTCAAGTTATTTACGTACGAAGGACGTTGACTTACGCGCGGGGGGAATACGTAGACTAACCCTATAGATGCGATCTCGAACCTACGTTCATATATGAGTAAATCCATATCGCAATGACCACTCGCGGAAATATGACGACCCATGACATGATCCCCGTTTAGACGGGCCATAGCGTGGGCTTGTTGGCAGCTTGGTCGGGAGCTACACTTGCGTCGAGCAAGGCTCCCAGTATGATGAACTGGCTTTGAAATGACGAAAGACCGCATGGACGGTTTTCTTCGTCGACCACGGTCACCGGACATCGCACGTCTTCGATCCAAAGACGTCTACTCCGCGCTTCCAGGCAAAACGTAACATTGCCCACGAATATGGAAGGGACAGCAACCAGCTGAGATGAGAATGTTGATTAACAAATTTTTTCATTATGCCCGCACCGCCACCATATGCCCGTGCGAGACATTGAATTGTAGCCGCCTCCTCCTCCAACGTATACGAATTTGACGCGTTGGCGCATGATTACATCCAATGACGGAAAGCATGGTTCTTCCATGTTTCTATAACCAAAAGAAAAATCATGACAAGTTGTGATGATGTTGATCCATCAGACTCGGACGTATGCGGCCAGCTCTTGTTTGTCAAGCGTATCCCCGAGGGATCGTGGAACGATTTCGATGATGAGCTCATTCTCGTTATGGCGCGCACGGAGCGGACATATCTGGACGACGGACGCAGTTATCCATGCGTCCGCTAATCAACGAACCTTTTGATCCCCAGGTCCGTGCGTGTGTGAAAACACCAGGGATAAAAATATCAGAATTGTGTCAAAAAATAAACTAGGTTTTACCGGGAGATTGCGTTCCCGCGGATGTGGACAAATGATAATCCCTGGGGACGGTGGTGGAGCGCGCTACAGCATGGGTTTGGAGTTGGCCCTTCATATTCGCAGGCGCTGAAAATATCAACATGGAAAACATGTGCTTGGAAAGGAGGGCACGCACGAGAACCGGCATCGTCGACCACATACGCACGGTAGGTGATCCAAATACCTTTTTTCCCCCAACCCACTTGGTTCTACTGTCCCTGATACGCCAAAAAAACTCGCGTGGCCCCTAGACAACGAATTTCATGTAAGGCGACCATAATTTCCGATGATTCAAGCCTGGAATGCTGTTCAGAGCGCACACGTACCGACAGGGGGTCATAGCTGGCGGATCCAAGGCCGCAGAACTGGGACAGTACTGAGCTTTTAGCTTCTAGAAAGCACCGAGTCGCTCCGCATCGTCACAGAACACGGCCAGCCGCTTCTGTGCTTCTGATTCACCTCCCCTGATGCTCGTTGTAGCAAGGGAAATCCAACTCCCTGATGGTTGGGAATTTCAAAGCCCCCATTGGAACCCACAAAAGCCTAGAATGCTGGATTGTGAGGTGTCTTTTGGGGTGTGATCGGCCAAAGGAATCATAATACCGTAAGGAGTTACCTCCGTTTCACGCCCACCAGCGTACTGAATTGAGATCGGTATCGCGACGCACAGGTTGTGCTGTACGTGTGAATACGTTCGGAACATCTGTACTGCCCAGACACGGAAGATGCCTAGGGAGAACGGGAGGGGACGGTCAGAGCCCGGGAGCTATTGGTGATGGCCTGGAAAATGAAACGAAAGAGGAGCACCAGAACAGTCATTAACCCCATTCGTGAGCGGATGGCAAGCACCGAGCGGCACGGGGAAATGGAGAAAGCGTCGCTTTCCCGCTCGTGTGGGGCCACCACACACACAGGCATGCAATAAATGCTAAATATGTGGACAGCACCAGCAATGCGCAGCGGGTGACACGTGCTTTCACGTCCGCGTCCCATGCCGTTGCATATGTTGCGGTGTCTTTCTCGAGCACGAGACGCGTGGGTGAACACAAGCCTGGGATGACGAACTGGGGAGGTCCGCGGACGACATGGAGCTTGGTCTCTGGGTTGCAGGCGAACGCAGAGAGCGGAAAGCTTAAGTTGCGTACGCTCCAAAAGGAAGTTCATTTCTGTCAGAGGTTGTACATGCCGGTCACGAACCAGCGGAAGCATTGTAAGTGTCAAAGAACACACCTTATTCACGCCGACTTTGTAACAAAAAGACATATCCTGGGTCTCAAATCCGTATCTACAGGGGTTGTTTCAAAACGGGGGAATGCAGAAAACGCGTTGGAGAAAAGTACCGGACAAGACACGTCCCGTGGGTTTAGATGGACTGTATGGGTGGTGTAGAATCAGTGCGGAACCAGTAGACCTTGCTTTCAGACATACTAGGACTCGCCGGACAACCATTGACAAGAAACAAGAGAAGTCATCACGTGCCGAATAATATCGCTCATATTTTAGTCCAATGCGAGGTACCATACCATACACGAAAGCCACGAAAAAGAAGAAAGCAAAACTCCAGAGTGAGTCCATAATCTATATACGTGAGAGTTCAATGTCGAGTGCGTAACGAGGTAAAACGTGAGGTGGAGAGTCCGTCATATGACATACAACTAGAATATTCTACCAGAGAACGTATGGGGCGCTGAACCTCTGAGCGTGGAGGACGTCAAGCTCTGGGTAGAGAAGCGCTGGAGGAACTGTTCGTCAATGGGGTCTCTTCTCGGGTAAGCTAGGCTCTGGAGAAAGTCGAGGGGTACGAGTTTTTCCGACATGTGGACCGGGTTCATCTGGGGACTGGGAGTTGCAGGGGTGGATGAGGAAGAGGAGGGGGGAGAGGGCGGGCAATTGGGGATGACGAAAGGGTGACCCTCTCGATGGCGTACGTGATCCCTGCCGGCGACTAAATTAGGTTCCGAATATGTAGTCTGGCGGATACCGCTTGAGGCGTAATGAGAAGGGTGGTCGGCTGATGACGGCAAGGAGAAGGTAGTTTTCCGTGCATTAGGCGGTTCTGCGAGCTCCAATTGAGAAGTACTGGATGACGTGGGGAATTGGGTATAGATAGCAGCGGAAGGTTGTGAGTGGTAGAAAGAAGGGGGTACGGGGTCAGCGGACTGGATGACAGCTTCCACGGAAGTTTGAGAGATGCGCTTTGCGACGACGGATTTGGGGAGATCGTCATCCCTGCGAGATTTGCCATCTCGACGGGCACTGCGGAACCAACCGTCTGGGACGGGGACATCACCGATGCCCTGGATGTTATCAATAGTGTTGAGACGATCGAGTTTTTGTTGGCTAAAGTAAGCCGCTAGAGAAGGAGAATGTTGTGTGAGAGAGGGAGGGCTGCGGAGATTGCCATGAAACACATACTGAGGTGCCATTTTCTGAATATGCCTCGTGGGCGATCATCGGGCAAAGAAACGCGCACACTGTAAGTTTGCTTTATTAAGCGTTCAGATTCGCTGGTTGCGCGGGATCGAGGAGAGGGGTACATGCTGTATAAGCGAGAGGGTTAAATGTAATGAAGATGATCGGATTAGGTTCATGGAGCGACATGGGAGGGGTGTTCGAGAAAGGGATAAATGACTGACCTAATCATTTGCGCCCAGGGAGTAGAGGCGCTTGCTGGATCATCACTCATGTCGCACTCCTTTTGGTGGTAGAAAAGAAAGTCCTGAAGGGAAATGAGTGGGGAAGAGAGAGGGAGAGAGCGAGACGTACGTCGCGCACACGACTCGGACCCCAGCCCATGCCGTCTGTCCTGTTTTGGGGTGAGAAAGTGGGGAGAAGAAGGGGAGAGGGACGGACCAACGCTCCATGCCGAGGCCGGTAGCCTCTGAGTTGGCGCTGCGTTCTTCCCAGACGTATACATTGCCGGGGACGATGGCACGGCGCTCCTCTGCGTCGAGGCGGCGTGTTATGAGGGGGATGAAGGTGCGAGCGACTGCGTAAAAGACATGGAGGGCGTCTCTGGTGGAGCGGATGCGGACGTTCTGGAGGGAGGGATGCTGCATAACTGGGGGAGGGAGATGGGAATTGGGGGAATGGAATGATCTCGCTATATATTTGCAGGCACATTTACTCGAGAGGAGGGACGACCCAACTTGGTAATTATTTTAGGTTTGAATTGAGTTAGCAACTTTATAAAAAAAAAATCAAAAATCAAAACGTCGAGATCGGGATAAAAACTTTAGCAACGCCACTAGGCTGTTTTCATCGCTCGAGGAGGTTGGAGATTCCCGAGTGCACTTGCAGTATGAATCCACCGGTGATACCCCGATCTAATCTTTGGGAATTCTTATAGAATATATATATATACCTCGGTAAATTCCGTAACTTTCTTGCGCGGCCTTCCGCTTTCTCTCAAATTGAGCTCGTACCGCCCGCCCCCTCTACAACCTTGTCCTCGCCAGCACATCGTCTCAAATTCAGGGTGCTCAACGGGGATTACCCGCTGTAGTGCTTTTCATACTTCCGACCCCATGCACCTCGCCACCTAGGCAACGTTGGCTTCCATCCTCCCCATCCTCCCCGACTATCCGGTCCCCTCTTTCTGACGCTGTGTCTCGGCCTGATCACGATCGGAGAGCCACTTTGGCATATGGAAGTACCTCTTTTAGTCTTGCTCAACGTTGATGGGCCTCAACCTCATGACGAGCCACGACCATGCTGCTTGTTGTCCCCATCCCTGTGCATCACTGCGGACATAGCTTGTTTTCGCCACATTCCAATTCCCGACGACGATCTCGTGCGTACATCGTTCACCTCCCACTTGGAACCACAGTCTTGCAACATTGTCATTCGACGTGTTCTTCATAAATCCACACCATCCCCTGGATCTCACACCTCGACGGATTGTCCATCAATTATCCTGTCGTAATGCAATGAGGGGGGTGTATGTACAATATAAATGTAATGTTCCTATGCGATGTGTCTGTGCGGCAGGTGAGTCACTGGATGGCTCAAACAGTGCGACACTGTGCCTCCTTCGGAAATATCGTGCCAGGTAACTGGTAAACAATTTTTGGGGTCCATCTCCCGCTGCTCTACACGACTAAATGTTCTTTTTTGGGAAAAAAAAACCAATGCTGTCAATAGTCTGAAACTCAAACGCGGACGGATCTCACCTCGCAATGGAAGTACGATAGACATCCACTCTGGAATTTCGGCATAGTGCATCTGCTCACGGAACATGTACCGTACCCGTAATGATTTAGGGGTCTTTGGTGCCGGGTCATAGAATCCCTGTATTCCCGACTAGCAAGCAAACAATAAATCTCTTGGGAATTTCCCGGCATATTGGCGCAAAAAATCACCTTGGGCACTTTGTTCGACACGTAAACTTGACTATTATGCACCAGCGCTTGAACAGGTATCGTCACGTCCACATCAAGCCCCGCCGTTTCATTGTCCATAGGCCTGGGTCCATAGGCCGCCTCCAGGATCACCAATCCTGGCAGTACGTCAGTTTAGGGGATTATATGCATCCTTTGCCGTGAACAGTCACCTCCTATCGCTCTTTCAGCATCCATGTGCCTCCTCGCAGGCTCTCTCAATAGGAGAATGGTATTCTCGATCTCCCTCATTACCGCCGATCTATCCTCTTTCAGCGTCCTTCGGGCTGCATCAAAGTACCTATATCCCCTTCAATAAACACCCCAAAAAATTTCAGGGGCATGCAACGTACTTGGCACGCTGGGCCCGACGGCGGGGTTTGAGTATGAATTGATATCCAAGGGTCAATGCCGTGGAAGGTATTACGATGGAATAGAACGCCAAGGTGTGATCATTCTCTGGCGAGAGTGTAATCGGCAACGTCCATTTCTGCCGCAAATATGATAGCCTGACAGCACTTTGAGCAACAGGGAAGCCAGTACAGATCAACAGGTGGCTTACTCAAGTCTCACGAACACACCCCAGTTACCTACCCCTGCGGTAGTCGAAAAGGCAGCCCTCTTGCCACTCCATTTTGCCGAAAGGGAATATGCCACGCCTGGTAAACCAATTTCCACGCCCGTTTTCAGGCGCAGGGCGAGTTCATGCAAGAATACGGAATAATTGACGGTGATGCATGATTCGATGCCGTGAAGAATCAGGCCGCACGACCATGACCCAATACCTACCCCAAACCCAGAAATGGACCCAGGCCCGTTGTCAAACATGGGTTCACCGGGCTCCGACGACTGCGTGTATTCATCTGGTAACGTTAGGTCAAACGGCTTTGACGAGTGCACGTGCAACTCGAGACGGCCAACAGGCGACCCTGGCGAGAACGTCCAGGTCGTTGATGCCTGAGTGGGGGAGTGACGGAATAATCGGCGACCGACAGATAAGGTCAAGAACGGGGGAACAGTGCGCCACAAGGCCGGAACAAAGCCCGTTCGTAGCGAAACGGCATTATCATTGTCATTGTACGTCGTCGCAGCGGCGATGATGTGAGGCTTGAGAAACGCTGCTGTCAACTAGAACGAAATTGGTTTGCCGTCCCCTGAGTCAAAAGCCAAGGGGTGCTGCACACGTGTGAAACTTACTTCGAGTGCGAATCGTGGAGTCAACTGATGCTGTAGAGTTCCCGTTAGCGTACGCGTAATGCTCCGTGGGCCTGATTGAGCGAGACCAGTGATGGCAACAGTAGTGTTCGGTCCTAAGCGCTTCTACAGGATGGAAACACTGTCGTCGGATCAATCAGATTGGGTAAAGACGAACAAGATCTGACCGTAACATTCTGGCGGACGCCGAAAGTGGTAACGCCAATGCCACGTATGCGGTTGAGAACATTTCGGGGATTCGGGCTGGAAGCGTTGCCGCTTGCAAATAGGGAGGAGGCCTTGATGGCGCACGTAATCGAACCTCTCGGCTGAAGAAGTTGTTCAACAATCTCATGGCGCCGATCAAATTCCCATTCATTGAGTATCGTCTTGATCTGATTTTCCCTTCGCTGAGTATTCTGGTCTGGGGTTTCAATATCGAGAGCCTACTTCTTCGTTATCTCTCGATCGCAGCTCCGCGGGCCATTTTTGTTTCAGACCATCTGGCCCTGGGTAAAGGATTTATAAAGAGAGCTGAGACGGATGGCACGTTGCAAACAAGACTTACCCAGGCGATCATAAACTTGTCTGACGGCGTAGGACCGAAGAAGTGTGAGCCGCACGAGGGAATGAAAGGGGATACGGTAACGCACCGAAGAAATGGATCTGACAAGACTAATTTACACGGCAGTTAGGAGACGGGATGCAAAATGGAACGGCGTCCGAGAGCGTCTGCGAGACTCACCCTCATAGGCTTTCTGAATGTCGAGGAACGTGGATGCAACGGTGTCCTCGGTGTGTTCGCCGTGTTGCTGCTGCTTGTCCGGATGAAAAATGACGGACAGTGCCTTATAGCGTTCTCTTATTTCATTCTGGGAGGCAGTCGGTGGCAAATTGAGCACGGCACTGAGTGCACAGTCAGCTACGCGCCACGAACACCGACATGCACTGACTAGAGGTAGTCTCTTGTCTCTAATGAATCTCCGGTGGAAGACATGCCAGTCACTTGCAAAAGTTGAAACCGGTCATGGTAACGCGTTCAAAGTGTAGATCATGTGACTATGATCAATATTCTCACGGTGTAAATTGCCACGTCTTGATGTTTTTGTGTGCAGGGTCACTCAGCCAGCCTCCACCATGTCCTACTCCCGCATCAACATCGGCCGCCCCGTCGCAGCCAGCTACAATGCTGACCCACACGGCTTCTCAAATTCCACTACCCCTTCCACCGGCTACAGGGCCGCGAACCCCGACGACCCACTAGAGAAACTTAGGGTGTTTGGAAAACAGGTCGAGGATGCCATCGAGGTCTACTCACAGCCCTTCCGACCCCACCTCCCTGCCATCGGGCGCTTTCTAATCGTCGTCACTTTCTTCGAGGATGCCCTCCGAATTGTCACTCAGTGGGGTGACCAACTCTGGTATTTGCAAACGTCCGTGCCTCGCTTCTTTTCGGCACCAGTTCTTTGACTCGTTTCAATAGCCATAGACACTTTTACTGGGGTCTATCCCATCTTTTCCTCTTTCTGAATGTCATCGTACGTGTCATTCTCATTGTTTCTTTTCCACCGTGTATCAATCATGCCGGTGTAGGTCATGCTGGTGGCATCCTCCGCCGTGATATCAAAGCGTTTTACGGAATTCGCGGTCCTTGGGCTCTTCCTCGTCGTCATCTCGCAAGGGTTCGGTTATGGCCTCATCTTTGATCTCAACTTTTTCCTCCGCAACCTCAGCGTCATCGGTGGCCTTGTCATGGTATTCAGTGAAACCCTCATCTCAAAAAGGAAGAACTTTGCCGGGCTACCCACTATAAGCGAAACGGACCGCAAGAAATAGTTTGTCTTGTTCTTAAATCCTCGCTAATCCCGCTGATTGTCTGTGACAGTTTCCTCCTCGCCGGACGCGTTTTGCTCATCTTCTTGTTCCTCGGTTTCATCCTCCAAGGCAAGTGGAGCATAGGGCGTGTTTTTGTCTCCCTCTTTGGTCTCGCCGCATGTACCATGGTTGCCATTGGCTTTAAAGCCAAGTGGACCGCCACCTTTTTGGTCATCGTGTTGAGTATCTTCAACGTCTTTGCCAACAATTGGTGGAGCGTACATAGCAAACACCCTCAGCGTGATTTCCTCAAGTGAGTACCTGATTGACGTGTCGTTCCTCTTGTCACTTATGTGTGCCTTCAGATATGACTTCTTCCAGACGCTCTGTAAGTCCTTTCGATGATTGGCAGGGTCGCTTGTTTATAGTTTTTTCGCAGCGATCGTCGGTGGTCTTATTCTTCTCGTAAATATTGGCCCGGGTAAAACTATTTCTCGATTATCATTCGACCGTTATTAACTTTTTTTCAGGCGGCCTTTCCGTGGACGAGAAGAAGAAGACGTATTGAGATCTCAACCGCTGAGGGGTACCGCGGACGATGCGCTGGACGGCGGAGGTAAATCGTGCCTTTATTCCTACGTTTCACCCTGAGTACATATGTCGAACACCTACATGATCTTGTTTAATGCAATTGCTCAGGAATGGCTCATAGGTAGTACTTTTGAGTGACAGGGGTAATTAGTCACGTGTTGTATTTTTTCTTATCCTTGACGATGTATGTGGCTTGTCAAGATGAGCGATGTCAAGGTCTACATCGTCAACGGCGCCGTTGCTGGTTCCTCGTCCTCGATACCTGACTGGCTCACGAAAACCAGGACGACCAAAGCAAAAGGAAAACGGGCTCTTCGTGAACATGTCGAGGGTCAGATAGAACTCATCCAGGGGTTCGAGTTTCCAGAGGCGAGCAACAAAATCAAGACCACCCGAGATGGACACCATGCCATCGCGACGGGGACGTACAAACCCCAGATGCGCGTCTGGGATTTAGACCAGCTCACCCTCAAATTTGAGCGTCACGGCGACGCCGAAAACGTCGATTTCACTGTGCGTGCTTCCGTTCGCCACATGCTCGCGCCATGCTCAATATGACGACAGATCCTCTCCGACGACTGGACCAAGACGATCCACCTCCAAAACTGACCGCACCCTCGAGCTGCACACCCAAAGCGGGTTCCACTACCGCACGCGCATCCCCCGATTCGGCCGGTCGCTCGCGTACCACTATCCCTCGTGCGACGCGCTCGTCGCTGGTGCTGGACACGAGGTGTACCGGCTCAACCTCGAGCAGGGGCGGTTTTTGAACCCGCTCGTGCTCCGCGACGGGGATGGGGATGCGATTGCGGGCGTCAACTGCATCGACGTCAACCCGGCCCATCAGCTACTCGCGTTTGGCCTCGACGGGCGTGCGGGCGTGCAGTTCTGGGACCTGCGGTCGCGCGCGGTGGTCGGGGTGCTCGACCTGCCCCAGGGACGGCTCGTGAAGACGGGACGGACGAGGGTGACGCTGCCGGGCGTGGACGAGTCGACGGTGGACGGGCTGGGGGTGACGGCGATTGCGGCGCGGTCGGACGGGCTGTCGTATGCGATTGGGACGACGACGGGGCATACACTGTTGTATGATGTGCGGTCGCCGCGGCCGTTTGCGTTCAAGGACCAGGGGTATGGGTTGCCGCTCAAACGCGTCGCTTGGCTGGAAGGCGGGAGCCGCATGGCAGGCGATGGGATGGTGCTCAGTGCGGATAAAAAGGTGGTCAAGATTTGGGACAGGAATACGGTATGACGGGTGTGGTTGTATGGTGTGTTGTGCTCATGCGTGTCTCGGATAGCCGTCGTCGAATTTCGTGTCCATCACGCCGACGACCGACCTCAATGACATTCACCATATACCGGGGAGTGGTTTGCTCCTCACTGCGAATGAAGGCATCAAAATGGCATCGTATTATATCCCTCAGCTAGGCCCAGCACCGCGTTGGGCCAGCTTTCTCGAAAATATCACGGAAGAAATGGAGGACACGAGCGTTCGAAACGTGTATGAAGACTACAAATTCATCGAGAGGAACGAGTTGCGGACGTACGTCCCCCTTCTTTTGTCATTCATTGTATACAAGCGTTGATTCTTCTCTGTCCCTTGGTACCCAGCCTCGGGCTTGATCACCTTGTTGGCACGCCTGCACTTAAACCATACATGCACGGCTACTTCGTGTCTCTCAACCTTTATGACACTGCACGCGTCATCGCCAATCCCTTTTCCTATGCGGAGCACCGCGAGAGACTTGTCAAGGAACGCCTCGAGAAATTGGCGGATACTCGTATACGTACGCGCAAGGGCGGGGCTACGTCGTCTGTCAAGGTCAACAAGGCCCTTGCGGAGAAGATCGCACGGGACGCAGAGCGAGCGCGGCGGAGAGAGGAGAAGAGAAAGGCGAGAAAGGCCACAAAGGCTGCGGAGGGGAGCAACGCTGACGCTGAAAACGAGGCCATGTCTGTGGAGCACGAACCGGCCGGTGAAGGACTCACACTGCTTAATGATGCTCGATTCAAAGAACTTTTTGCAAACCCTGACTTTGCGGTGGACGAGACGAGCAGGGAGTACGCGCTCCTCAATCCCTCTTCGGTTGCACAGAAAAATGCAAATTCATCCCGGGGAAAGACGGCTGTGGAGGAGGCAGATGAGAGTGACAGAATGTCATCCGACGGGTTGGGTAGTAGCGGTGATGAGAGCAGTGAGGACGACAGTGAGAGTGATGACAGCTCCGATGCTGGCGGTGGGTATAGCCAGGAAAAGTGGATTCATTTCCGGTAACTAACGCTTTGCACCACACAGCGCTCAATCGACACGATCTCCGATTCAGGGCAGAGCAGAAAAACGCGCGTCTTCAGCAAGTCGACTCGCGAACACGCGATGCCAGCAGACAGTCGAGCAAAGTTCATTTCGTACCGCTTGATGCTCGGACGAGTGGTTTGGCTGGGAGGACAAAGGACAAGGAGGCGTCGTTTGGACAACGGCTTGCTCGACCGTCGGCCAAGTCTTCTGCGACAGTACCCTCGAAGGTACGGTTTAGCGCGGATGGTGGGATGGAAATGACGTTTATTCCCTCTGGTGCTGGCGAGGACACGCCCGAGCTGGCGACTCAAAAGAAGAAAATGCAGGTCCGAAGGGGTGTCGAGGTATTTGGTTCAGGTATGGAACGTGGTGTAGAAGAGCCAAAAACCGAGATGAGCGAGAGTGAACGAAGTGGTCGCAAGCAACGTAGAAAGGGGATGCGAAGTGGTAGTAAAAACGTATTTAGACGAATGAGTTCGTAGCATTTTGTCTTTCTACCCGCATGTGATGGCAGATCATTGTAAGTCTTTGCTCGACCCAACGCTCGTCCGACTCGTAACCGGATACACTTGGTAGCGACACAATCTCAGTATGCAGCTGCTGCGCGCGTCCCGCTCATCAAGAGTCCTGCGGTGAGGGTACCCCCACCCGTGCGTCATTCCCATCCACGATCGTCGTATCTCATCTCCCTTCCAGGTCGAACTTCCCCCCGATATCCACCCTCTTCCAGACAGTGTCACCCCCTACGTGAGTCCCACCCACCCCTCGCCCATACCAAGTCGCCTCACCGCACACGACCCTGGCAGTTCGCCTACCCGTTCGTCCTCGAGCCCCATATCCTCACCCTCGAATCCGCCCGCCGAAACACCCTCGCAGCCTACACCGCACGCCGCCAAAACCTCCTCCAGATGCGCGAGGACGACAACGAGCGGCGGAAGCGGGAGGCGCTCAGACGGGTCGCACCGGGGTTCGATGGGGGCGGGACGCCACTCGAGCCTGTGCGTCAGACGCAGATGGGTGTCTCATCGACGACGGCGGGGGATAAACGACCTCAGGAGGACGTCGACGTGATGGAGTCGCTCGTGGAGGAACTGGAGAAGATGGTCACTACCACGAGTGCTGTTACGAAGACGTCGTGAAGGGCTGGGGAATGGACTCGAAACCCGCCGATACGTGCGATCGCATGCATGACAGGGTAAATCAGCCCCGACGATGGCATGTTGCCGAGCATACTGGTCTTGAACCTTCTCACACAACTAGGTGGTTCACTCTACAAGATTTCTTGCCATGTCGTTCAATCCTTGCGAACTAGCTGAGAGGGCCATCCAATGTGTTTATGGTCCAGCGGGTGTGGTCATGTTAGACAGTACATGCATATTATAAACTATGTGAAGTGCGTTGTGATTTATGTATAGTGACGGTTTGTGTGATAACGGTTCAGCCATTCAAGTATCTTTGTCGATCTGATGGTAATTGATCTCAAGCATAGTCAATACGGATGACTAGACAAATGTCTCTTGCTGTCCTTACTAACAAATCTCGAGTTTTGGCGGATCTCGAGCAGTTGGTAACCAGGTGCTACAGGCCGTGGAGATATAGATCAAGTGATCCAACAGCTGATCATCTCTATGGAAAGCAGGACAACCGTGCTCTCCCGGATCAAAATTCAATCGCGTGGGATACCAAATTAGGGTAGATGGCTTTGCGAGACCTCAGACACAGTTTAAATTTGTGTGTAGCAATATTATTTGGCAGTACAACGCTCAAGATGCAAAAATGCGCAACAAGAAAACCAAAGAAGTAGAGAAATACAGGTTACATATCGATGAAAGCACTGTCCTCGTCCTCAGAGTCATCATCAGAGAATGCTGTGATAATAAGTGGTGGGACGTCCATCTCGTCTTCAGGTTCTACACCGGCATGCTCGCACTCGACGTCTAGCTGATCCAACTCATGGTGATGCTCTTGCTCTAAGAAACCTGTATCAGCAAGCAAGGTAAAAACATAAGTAAGTGGGCGTACGAAGACCATAGCCATTGCCTACACCACCCATATACTCGCCGTTGTTGTCGGGTAGGTCGCGCTGGTCTGACATTAGTTCAAGTTCTTCGGGAACAGCTTCCTCGGAGCTGAGGGACGCCAGAATTCGAGGGACCTCCGCGTACTGTCGAGCAGCTGAGAGAATGTTGAGGTAGACACTCCATATGGAACCGCGTTCAAGGGCAGGATTTCCCAGACGATCATAACAGCCCACGAGGAAGTCGTTGAGGCGTTGAGGAACAAGGTCGAACACAGGATGAGCAGCGTTGATGTAGAGTCCACGGATACTGCCAATAACCGCCTGATTGACGGGGACCTGTTTATATATTATACGTGAACAAACAATGTCGAAAATGAAACAAGGGGATATATACCTTGAAATCGAGGGCACCATAATTGGTAGGATTTTGAAATATGAGCTCAGGTACACCATGTGGAAGTATCTTCAAGTTAACCAACGCTGTAATCAGTGATCTATGTAATATACGAAGCAGAGATCTGACATACCTTGTTGCGATTGCGTCGTTTCAATGTATTATTGACACGATATTGATAGCGGTCAAGCTCCGCCTGGAGCCAAGGAATGAATAACCACCGGAATATCATACTGATAAAACATGAGCTTCGCCATGATCTGTGAATTCAACAATGGCTATACTTACAGCTGAAGAGTATTATCGGGATCGTACCAACCACTGTCCACTCCTTGCTGCAGGATTGCTTCGAAACCAGGCGTGAATCGTCGGCGAAGTTGCGACCAGGCTATCTCTGGCATGACATTTTTTTTCAAGCGCATCCAGCGGTGTTGGATAAATCCCGCCAAGCTTGGGTCAAGGATCTGACGGAGCATCGTTTGTCCATTTGCGACACCGAAGTTTTCAGTTCCTGGATCGCTCTGTGTGACAAGGGGGATGTCTAGGTCGATTGAGTACTGTGACGCCTAACAATAGAGTAACATGTACTTACGTCCGAGCCGTTCGGCAGTTTCGAGGTAATACGACAAGATTAACTGGGGATTGCGGTTGGAATGCCATACCTTCATCCATAGAATGCGGCCAGAAAATGGCTCAATCCCTGTATGGAGAGCTAAACCGAAGCGAAGCCACTTGTCATGTTGATCGATGGCCCAGATGTCATTGACACCAGCAGCCCAAAAGCGACGACGACGAAGCCGATTAGCCTTGCGCTTATGCACGAGTTCAGGTTCATAGGCATGAAAATACTCCTGAACGACTCTCCTGAAACGGCCGGTCAGTTACACTTAGTAAGGTAGAATCAAACATTTACCTCGAGACGCTCATCCCATGTTCATGAAACAATAGGCTTACCATTTCACGAGCTCCAGCGTGGGGATATATAACTCGTAGCTCCATCATGGTGGCGCGGATTGACTCCTTAGTATGGCGCTGCTGGCGTGTCCGTTGTAGGCCGAGTTCCTTGCGAATCTCAGTGAATTTTGTAAGGCTGTTGGAGAGACGTCTACATCAGCCGCGTCGGTTTAATCCAGAGTGAAGTGCCCTACCCAATGCCATACTGGTTTCCATCGATACTCTTGCGGAGTTCTGAAACGATCTGTCGGTCGGTGAGCCGAGCAGCCCATAACTGCCTGATAAGTGGTTCAATCTGCGAAAGAGGAGCTGAAAATGTCATGGCAGAGTCTAAGGCCAGTGTCAATTCAGAGAAGTCGACGACATACGAGTCGGTTTCCATTGATTAGGCATTCTGGCAATTGGAACGAGACTCAGGAAGAGTGTTGACGTCCGACAAGGTCAACGTACTTGGAGACGAGACCTGAACTTCAAGCTAGACTATGAGGCGCTCACTATAACTCTTTGGGTTACCGGAAGTCAGGAGTGGTCTTACCTCCCTAGTCAGTGTTCTGTGGGTGTTCAGCACTGCAACGTGATGTAAGAAATGCTGCGCGTTCACGGTCCGACGAACCTTTCAACAACGAAGCTCCCCCTGTACCTCCAAGTCCAGTTCTCCATCGAAGCGAAGTCCCCATTTCCCATTCTCACTCGAATCCAAACGAATGAAGCTGAACGACACCGAATTCTCTGATCCTTATCGCGTTTCCACTCCTCTTTCCTATTTCGGCTAATCACCTCTCAGAACTCGCGCGCATTGTTCATCTTCAACAATGAACGTTCCCCTTCACAAGCTTGAATGGTAAGTGATGCTTCTGAACAATTTGAACTTTGGCTGCCCCGCTGAGATGTATCTTGGGCCTTGCAGTCCATTTTGCTTCCTCGCACCTCGGTGCGAGTCGTTTCAAGAAGAATGTTTCAGTTGAATTGCAGTCCTGGACACTATCTTCACGTAAGTTTCTCGCTCCTCTGCATCTCCCGAGCTCTGGTCTGAGAATATCACATTCTAGGGAATCACACTATTGTCTGACCTTCCACTGGCAGAGTCCGAGAGCGCTTCAAAGGTAAGCTTCATGCCTATGTCAATCCATTGCCGCACAGTTGATGTTCAATCGTGGACTGAAAATATCACATTCTAGGGAACAACACTATTGACCTCTTCATCAGCGGAGTCTGAGAGTGTCGTGTCCTATCATATATGTCAATTGGTCGCCACATGGTTGATGTTCATCTCCACCGGCGGAGTCTGAGAGCGTCGCATGTTTCATCAAGGTAAGTTTCATGCCTATGTCAATTGGTCGCCACACGGTTGATGTTCAATTGCAATCAAAGGTTCTCCTCGATGGAGGCCTCACAGTCCTCGGCATGTCTCTCGTGTCCATCAGCGATTCTCTCTGATCCCTCTACATTTTACTGCAAGTCGTTGGTCATCTTTGGGCTCAAGCAAGGTATATAAGAGCCCTGAACCCATGATCTCGTCGCTGATTACATCCTCGAAGCTCTTTTTTTTTGTATTCAATGTCGGGCGCAGGCTTTGACCCCCTTCTTGTCTCTGAATTTACCAGAGACCCTATTGCCGAGCGAGACAGTGTCTGTCAGCGAACGTCCTGTCAAGCTAGCGTACGCAAAGGTCAGCCATATATTTACATTGGCACGAAAGGTGGCAAGCCTGGCCGTTATGTGTGTGCTCCATGCTACCGGCGCTATCAAGTTCAACCAGATACAGTTACGATATCTCGAGGTAAGGATTTTTAGATTTGTAAAACTACTTTTGCTGAATGTTTGCTAGATGCTCATGCTGGTGGTCCTGACATGAACGCGATACAACGTTCTATCAGTGCCGCACACTCGCGAAGTATATCCTGTTCTCCTTCATGTATGGTACCTGCTAATAACCATTTCACAGAGTCTATCAACCCACCTGCGGTTGTTCCTGTCAACCAAGGGCTGGCAAATGCCTCTCGTGGCATGCCACCACCTCCTCCGTTGCAACGACGACCTGAGGTCAGGGTTCCCTCGGCTGCATGGGAGTCACCAGATGGCCAGCCAGTCGCTCTCTGGAACTCTCGTGCAGAGGGATCTCAGAACGCACTTGGCTACAACCCAAACCACAAGGCATATGCTGCAGAGCACAACTATTGGGCCAACCGCGCATATGGATGCCTTCCGGTGGAAACAATTACACTGTCGATAACCGCTTTACATGAGACTGGGAAGCGGGGTCGCCAACGTGGCACTCCATTCGGTGTAAGTAAAGGTTTCGCTTGCAAGTTGGCGGCCTAACCAAGTATCCTAGAACATTTGTGAGGGTGTCAAAGACGTTGATGCCCGTCTCACTGCTCCGAAGCTTAGGGTCCTAGCTCTCTCCACCCTTGTTCCATGTGTACAAGCCTTCTGCCCTCAGTTTCCTTGGCGAACCGACGAGTTCATCGTGCGCGATGAAGCCTGGGTGGACCTTGCAAAATATTCTGATCTGCACCGCCCCTACTTTTATGATGGCTGTTTTCCACCTAACAACCGAAAGGGGACAAAGGGCGCGAGCTTCAAGACTAAGATTTGTGGTCTTAACATCATTGTTCCACAGGCACAATGGTTGGAATATGAGGCGTTCAAGGAGGAATTGGAGAGCAATGGGGCGTGCAAGCCTGCCACATTACACACGCGCTCGCCTTCTCCTGGACCTTCCAATCGTCGACGCTCACTTAGCCCCCGATGTGCCTCCTTCCGCACCTCCTCACCTCCACCAAGACCATCCAATCATCTGCGACGATCTGTTGCCCAGGTTTCGCAAGGTTCTTCTGAACTTTCCCTCGGCCTTTCACTTTTACCAGCCTCTCGCACGTCCAACTGGCTCTTTTTGCCTGAACAAAGTGACTCTCCACCTCGTAATGACGTTGGCAAGGTAAGGACTAACACATACACTCAGTTCGCAATGCTTATCATGATATACTAGCACTCAGCAAGTGTCTCAAGCGTTGTGACAAAGTCGCCACCTGTGAAGCCACCGGCACCTCCCCTCAATATTCCTTCGCCTAACCAAAAGGATATCAAAGAAGCTTTGAAGTCTGGGGGGGCGGCATCGCTAAACGTCGAGCAAAGTAAGTCATTCTCTTGGACCACCATC
The DNA here is from genome assembly GCA_019787685.1 of Chiua virens. NCBI lineage: Eukaryota > Fungi > Basidiomycota > Agaricomycetes > Boletales > Boletaceae > Chiua > Chiua virens. The sequence continues at coordinate 937,384 of JAHNUO010000011.1, read as the reverse complement.
GTAAATTGGCTAACAAGCATCAAGTCCTAAAGCAGACGACCCAGCTGGTTGATTTTCATCCCATCCCTACTTTGCCGTTCACCCAGATCTTGAAACCCGAGCATCGTTCATTCAATGTCAACATGTCAGACCTGTCTCCCGGTCAAATCAGAGTCGACCAAACTCCCAGGTCACTCATTGGAGTCGGTGGGTTCAAAACTGCACAAGCCGCCCAACTTATCCTTTCATATCCCTTGAACTTTGGCCTTGGTTCGCGATCTGGTCAAAGTGTAGTGGCAAAGCGTCCATACATTAGACAGGAGAATCTGGAAGGCAAACCACCGTTTCCCCGCTATGTAATCTCTGATGAACTCGACAAGCTTTTCCGTGAGGCAAATGTGCTGTACTGGGCCAAGGCCCTGCTGAGCATGACCTACACGTTTGTTGACTGTGCCCTTGCTGCAAGCGACAGGCCCCCTATCTTTGATATCCCCCGCTTACGCTTTGTTGAGGCTGGTCTTGCCCTTGGCTATGCCAATACCTCAGGTGGGGGTGGGCCCCGATCAGTGAGCTGCAAGGCAGGCTCTGTCTCTACGGCTTATCTGGTAGAGGAGCTGATCCCTGATGCTGAATTGTTCGTCAAGTTCATCCATAATGGGTCATGTCTCCCCCTCATTGAACCTGGCGAGCCCGAGTATAATGTTGCCGAATTCTTAGCATTTACACAACATGTTCAATATGTCAAGACTGGTGGATTGGCATACATCTCAGATTATCAAGGTAACATTGATATTGTATTACTGTGACTTCTGCGTTGCTCGATGCTGACACAGCCATTAGGCAGTACTTCCCTCTTGACAGATCCACAAATCCTGACCCATCCGTGAGTCCCACCTCCATACCGTCTGCACTAACTAACTTAAGTGGTCACGCTGTAGTTCTGTCGGTGAGGGTAGCAATATTTTTTCTGAAGGGAACCTGGAGAAGGGGGTAGAGGAGTTTGAGAACGAGCACATTTGCAACAAGTATTGCAAGTGGCCCGGGTTTAGCTTGGCCACTTTCCAGAGTGGTGTAAAGAGGAACCCATCATAACCTCGTTTGAAGCTTAGATATTTCTTGCCTTGTATACTTCGTCCCAAATATTCTTGCATATGTAATTGGCATTTCTGAAATTTGGACCAGAGGTGTCTGAGGTCTCGCAAAGCCATCTACCCTAATTTAGTATCCCACGTGATTGAATTTTGATCCGGGAGAGCACGGTTGTCCTGCTTTCCATACATCTCACTATCCCGCCGACTAAAATGACTGGCAAAAAGGGATACAATAAACCGCAATATTCTTCCGTATCATAATATATACTATCCTGTCTTGACAGAACGATCGTAGATTAATTATTTGATGAACCCCAGGGGCTTTCACCCGATGACCCTCTGGATGTGGTCGACTTCCCTAATCTCCCCTGACTACTTCCGGTGTCGGCGTCAAAACTGTTGTGAGAGACATGCGCAGGCTTTGGAGCCGACGAATAGGTTCCCGACAGAGAGAACCCTGAGCTCGACCCGGTGGTCGAAAACGTGGTCGAGGATGGCGAGAACGACCCTTGGTTGCTCATCGAAAGGAGCCCGCCAGAAGGAAACGAGCCAGAAGTTCCCGAGGATGAAAGCGACACCCGCAAGTTACGGGTCGGCTCAAACGGGGGTGCCTTGCTGGACAATGTCGATGAGCTGACGGAACTCGTTGAACGGGAGAGTGAGGATGTTGTTGATTGTGAGAACATCGTGTTAGTGGAGTGCGACAATGTGGGGGCTGCTGAGAGGGTGAATCCTGAAGAACCGGGATGGGAGATTGAAGAGGACGACGAATGTACGGGCCCTGGTGGATGGATTAGGCCAGGAGGATGCGATAGTCCTAAGGTATTCATGTCAGTGCTTGTTCGATATGTAGATGGCGACCTTGGTTGGCGAGTGAAATGTGGAGGTGAAATTGGCATCGGTTGATTGGTTCGTTGCGTAACTGAGCGTCCGATCGTACCGGGATGCGACTGACGCCGCCGATGTATCTCTGTCTTCGAAGGATCTGCATATAGACCATCCCAAGCGTCACCATTCTGAAGACAACCCCGTTCCACGGCCTCAATTTCTCGTTGTAACTCTGCCAGCTGGGCTTCGAGATCCGGGATCACCGAGTTTTCCGACTTCTCTTTCTTTCCTGTGAATCGCTCCAGCCTCTGATTTAGCGTCGCGGATTCTCCTTTCATGCTCTCCTTCCTTTTCCTTCCTTCTTCTTCTCGTTTCTCTCGCTCCGCTTTGACAACGTCAGCTTCTCTCCTCACCGTTTCTAGTGTCTCTTCGGCTTCCGACTGCCTCTCCCTCAGTCCTGGTAACTCTTGTTCGTCAGCCGCTGTCTGCTGCTCGACCTGTTCCCGGCCACCGTTTGCGCGTCGCACGGCATCTTCAAGCGCACGGACGCGTTGACGTGCTTTACCTTCTGCAGTACCGGCCTTTTCCGAAGCTCGTTTCAGGCCATCAATCTCGGCACGCAGGCTGGTTGTCGTTTTATTCGCGTCGCGCCTCAGAGATTTGAGAGACGCTTGTAATGTAGCCTGCTCAGCGTGCAGGGACGTCAGCTGATGCGTGAGCGTGCGTAGGCGCTCTTCCGGGGCGGGTTGGGAAGTCGTTGGGATAGATGGGGACGATTCGTTGGCATTGCTCGTCGCTGTAGACAGAGGTTCTGGCGCAGCGATCACATGATGATCTTCGCTTCGCTCGTTATCCAAGGTCGCGCTCTCAGCGTCTACTCGAACGCTGAGCGCAATGCCACGCTGAACACACGTGTACACCCACCTTCTGTCGTGACCTGCTTTCGCATCGTCCCTCCGCTGACGAGCGCCAGGTCGATGTCATACTGCCTTCCTGGGTGTAATCCATAGATGACGATGATGGCTTCATCAGCGTGGTCGTTCATGCGAAGGATGACACGTTGCCAGTTGGATCCATTCACGTCGACGGAGAGCCCATGGGACATCGCCTCCGCAATGATCCCGCGTGAATCCGAAAGGGTATCGTTATCTGTGCCATTTGATGCATCTGGAGTGAGCTCTGGCTCTGGTTCATCATCTGTGGTATGTCGCGTATCGAGCGAGGATGAAAGGATGAACGTAGCAGAGACGGATGTTATTTCTCGCACTGCAAGCGTGAGATGTGGTGTCCATGGTCGTATCGTATGCCACTCAGAGGGGCTAGATGTCGATGGATCCGGAACAATGGTGGTTAGGGCATCACCCATGTCAAGTGGCAGATCGTCAGGTCCAGGGATGAGTTGCAAACGTAAAGCAACTGATGCTTTGAGTAATGAAAAGATCCAATAGAACGTGCCAAGTATCGACTCCGTGATAAACGCGTCTTTCGTGGCGTTGAGGGCAAGTGGAAGTGCCTTGGACGGCGTTGTGGCAACTCGTAAGGTGAGGAGTGCTTACATAATCTGGCGTTGTTTGGATCTAAGGCCTTTGGTAAACATCTAGATAAGGAAAGCTAACACATGTGCTGACTAAGGGGACAGTCGTGATCGCCACCTCAATAAGGGCCGTTTTGAAAAAAAAAAAAATGCGACAAGGACATCATGTAACTCTGCAAATAAAATTGGATCCAGCCGACTCAAGATCGGAATACATGTCTCAATCCATCACGCCGATATATCGTACATCACCTGAGTTCAAACGAATAAAAAAAAGTACGTATGTTTTCGGAACAAATGGTTCAATTCAAGGTACGCGCATGCTGGTACCACTCGTCAGCACACGTGATCTCAGAACGCTGATAATGGTCAAGTCAACTCACAGCAGAGTTCCGTACCAAACGCAAAAAGTTCTCCTTGAAAAAGTGACCCTTCTCTTCTGCCATTATAAGCGGTGTTTGCCCATCCATGTTTCGTGCGGTAGGGTCAGATCCATTGTTGAGCAGAATCTGGGCGAACTCCCACGCATTGTAGCTTATATAAGGGTCTGAGTCGAAGCCGTGTCGTAGCACAAGGTGCAAGGGGGTATCGCCATTGGGTGCAGTGGTATTGACCATGGCTCCTTCCCGTATCAAGAAGCGAGTCAGCGCCAGAGACAGGCGGTCTAAACCATCCGTGCGCGATACCGTAGCGAGAAGAATATCGGGAGGGAGCGGTACTTTCTGTGAGAGCAAGTACCTGACAACGGAAATTCGTTTACGCCTCGTTGCAACATGCATGGGCGTTTCGCCAGAGGAATTGCGCAACGATGGATCCCAGCCCAATCCAAGCAGTATTTTGGAACACTCCACATCCGCATGCTCATCTTCATCGTTCTCGGAGAATTTAAATCGAAGGTCGAAGTCAAGAATACGATGCACCAATTCCTTATCGTCATCAAATGAGACGCTCTGGCAGACGTCTATCCTTTCTCCGAGGAGGAAATGAGCAGTAACTGGTCTCGCGACAGACAAAACGTCGGAGGGTAGTATACCTCTCGAAAGGAAGTATTTCAGGATGGAAACGAACCCACTTCTGGCCGCAGTGTGAAGCGGTGTCTCTCCAGCTAAATTTCGAGCACAAGGATTGCACCCAGCATCAACGAGGATTTTGGTGCTCTCTAGGCAATCTAATTCATCTCCCTGCGCCAGGAGCAGATGCAATGGTGTATCTCCATCCGTGGTAGCAACAGACACGCGAGCACTTTTGTTAATGAGATAACGAATCGCCTGCGCTCTTTTGGAGTAGCCCTTTGATGCAGCGAGGAGTATGTCGGAAGGTAAATTTGGGTCCAATGAAAGCAAATAACAGATGACGGAGATGTATCCACGTCGTGCTGCGAGATGAAGAGACGTTTCCTGATTCAGACCAGGCACGGAGGGCTTGCAGCCGGAATGGATGAGGATCTTGACCAATTCTAAAGTTTCCTCTTCCCCAAGTGACCCTGATAAGGCGGCATGCAGCAAACCCTTGTCATCCTTGTCAACGATTTGTACCCCAATTCCTTTATCAAGGAGGAAACGAATCATTGCCCGACAGTGGTATGTTGTCCAGCGATACGACTTGAAAATCCCTTCGAGTAGGGCATTAATGAATGTCTCATCCGAAGGGCCTGATAGAGAGAACAGGTACTCCATGACCGATATGTGCCCGAATCTCGCCGCAACGTGATAGGGGGTTTCACAGGCCAAATTGCGGGCGCGAACGTCACACCCAGCATTGACGAGGATTTCGACTCTTCTCAGACATTCTGCTTCTGAATTGGTCCTCATGGAGAGATGGAGTAGATTATCCCCGTTTTCACATGTTGAGTGGATATCTACACCTTTCCTGATAAGGAACTTGATCATGGAGGATCCTTCGTTGCATCCGTTGCCGCAGGCGGACTGGAGGAGACTAGAAGATAACGGAATGTCATACGAAAGGAGGTACTGCACAACCTCGAGAAAGGCATGTTTTGCTGCAATGTCTAGAACGGTCTCGCCTCGGGCATTTGGCAAACGAGGATTACACCCAGCATTTATGAGGATCTTGAGAAACTCCAGGCGTTCGTCCGGCTTGGAACTGATACCGAAACCGTTATGGAGGTTATGGAGAGGTGTCTCCCCCCCGGCTGAAACAGCGTGCACACTGGCGCCTCTGCTAATTAGAAAAGAGGCCGCGGATGCGTTCGGTGACAACACCGCGTCAAGTAGGATGTCCGATGGTAGCTGTACATGCAACGAAAGCAAGTACTCGAGGATAAAGGTGTATCCATTTCTAGTCGCAAGGTGAAGAGGCGTTTTTGCGAATAAGTTATACAAGGACGGATCGCACCCTGCGCCAACAAGAAGCTGGACGCATTGAAGACAATCAGCTTCGAAGGATTGGATGAAGGATCGAATTGCGAGGACCAGATGGAGCGGAGTGTCCCCGTCACGAGGCGAAGTAACGTGTACATTACACCCCGCGTCGAGCAGAAACCGTATCATTGCCGCCTTCGGGTGAAAGTCACTGTCCAACACCTTCAGAATTATGTCGGAAGGTAATTGGATGCCAGAAGAAAGCATATTTTTTACTACGGAAATCTGCCCCGCTGACGCAGCATGACAGAGAGACTTTGTGTTGAATCGATTACGCGGATCATAATTGAGTTGGACAAGTCTGCGTTCAATCACCAGGGCATCTTTCTCTGAAGGTCGGAAGTCAGGGAAAGGATGGTAGTAAGTGGGATCCAACGCGCGTAGAAGTAGTTCCTCGTTCCGACTGCTAACCGCCCATTCGACGAATTCATCGGTTTGTAGTAGCCTCGCTACATTGCTGCTGCGAAAATGGCATCTCTGTTCACGTAGTACTTCCATAAACAATTCCTGGGGAACTGGAGATTCTGCTCTCAAGAATAGGTCGACGACGTCGATTGAACCCGATCTGAGAGCAACCTCGAGTGGTAGGACCTGGCGGTGAGAATAATAATCCCAGCCACGATGATTAAGGCTGACACCCCTTGATAACAAGATCCTGCAGTGTTCGATTGTGCCAGAAGATGCAGCATATATAAGTGGGTTTGTCCCATCCTTCGGCTTCGGTTTGGAAGTGTCGAGATAAAAACGTAGCATGGTCTCCGGGGCGAAAGCGATTAGAATATACAGCATCAGGTCGTGTTCAAGTTTGAACGTGCGAATTGGCAATGAAAAATAGGTGTTGCACAGCCATTCCCACTCCAAAGGGTTCTGCTGTGTCTCTGACACCAAGTCTGTGATAGCTTGCAAGACTGCTTGATTTCTCGGACTGACGTGAGAAAGGTGGTGAAAGCCGGACTTTGACACATATCCAAGAAGTGGATGGGGCACGGCTGATTGGTACGAATTTCCAGGACGTTCTCTCGTTCGAGTGACAGCGTCATCGTATATCCTAGTTCCGAAAGACGATGCCTCATGGCCAACGGATTGCCGACCAAGTTTAAGGTAGGTGACAATGTAGAACATACAACGCAAAGCCAGCCGTGTGTGAGCAGCTTGTTCGTTGATATGAAATTTCGGAAATTTCATGCGAGTGGGTTCCCCGGTCAAATATTCCTACCCAATCAAAAATTCATTCGATCGGAACATAACAACAAAATTCCGAGCATACCTTCACACTGAAGTGGGATAGGATAATGACATCTGTCAACTCATCATGTGCCACCAAGCTGCCTAGCGCATCCAACAGTGCAGGCCCATGGACAGGTCCACACGTATGATCCAGAACTCGCTTCTCGAGGTCAATCGAGAGGCCTTCCATGAGCTGAGACAGCTGCAAAGGTGCCAATGCAGCTACAACCCATTCCAAAGCTCTCCGGACGATTTCTTCTTCATCGATCAGGTCAATCCTGAGAAGGATCCTCGAATACGTCGCATAAAGGTCGGTCGGAAGGTCGTCCAATGCCTCGCGGATCCGTGCTGGGGTCATACATCGCTTTAAGATGTCGAGTTGACATTGCACCCATCTGAACCTAGAAAATAACCATCACGATACAATACAATGGATTGGCGCTGCGATGATGCTCACATTCCATCAGCTTTCTTGGATAAGATAGAATAGATCTCCTGCTTCAAGTTGCTGTCCATGATCCTCAACCGTCGGTGAGAATCTAGGACCCTCGTGATATGTAATTTAATATCTGTCATCACCTCGTATTTCATTCCATCCATGGAGATCAAAGGGAGCTCCGAGAGACTGTCTTTGATGACCTGTAGAGGTCGGCTGATCACGAGCAATCGAAGGTTGCTCTTCGACATTTCTACCAGAGCGTTTAGAAGTTCTTCGACGTGGTTACATTCGTCCAGCGCATCGATGACAATGCAGGGTCGCTGGTTGAACCGACCCACCACCCGAGATATGTAGTTGGCAAGCAGCATGACATCACTAACGGTCGAAGAGCCTTCATCGCTCTGCTTGACTAGCTCGTCAATCAGGTCTTCATGATCAACGACGTTCCAGCTGGACTGCCGCAATAACTGTGAGAGCAGGGAGCGCAACACTTCTGCGGCACTTGTGGACCGTTCGCTGCGAAAATCGCAGTAGAAGAAAGCTAAAAGTTCGCCATCCTCGAGTGCTTCCTTGAGGTTCTCGATCACAGAAGCACTGTAACTGAGGTCAGCATTAGCAGGAAGCACCAGAAAGTCACGCACGCGAGCACAGACTTCCCAGCTCCGGCTAAGGATATCTCATGTAAACGACAGATACACGAGTACTGCAAACACTCTACCTTTTCCATGTAACCACAGAAACGAATTCTCAGTACTCCTCCACGTCTTAAATTCATTCGTTTTAGGTAGCCATGTACAGGTGTCAGGCTGACGCAGATGCGTAGTACGTCTGTGTATGTCCTGACAGCTCCATGCGTTGAGCCATCCCAAAATCCTTATTTAGTTTCTCTGCTGCTCAATATGTACTCTTAAGACATCCAATGTTTATAAGCACCGAGACGACATACCACCAACCCCCTGCTTCTCCATCTCCCCTCCTTGTGGTACGCAGGATGTATCTAGCCGCGTGATTCGGCGAACTTTGCGGTTGTCAATTGCATCTTCGGTCCGGAGTAGATCGTGCTGAGCTGTCAAATTTGATCGTGACTTGTCAGTCTCACGGTTCCTGAGTGAAATAATGAGGTACAGGTTCATCATAGCGAAGTTGTCAAGGCGCTCACCAAACTTCCATTGGCATTAACAAATAATGGAAGTAGCCTTCATGTAACTGGAAAAGTCTGATTGCTTCATTGCTTATGTCTTGGGAGTGCATGAAGCTCGACGTTCCCATGAAATTCCCTCGATAGGTGTGCTTTCTGTTCAGGGTTGCCTCCATGCGTTTCAACGTCTGTAGACACACTTGAGGTTCATTGTCGGTCAACCAGTCCACAAGTCGATCGTCGATTCGACCATTGTTCAGAAGCGATGTCTTGATCTGCGCTTCCAGGAGAGCGCTAGCACCGACGATTATCTTCTCCAACTGAAAGCTTTCGGCAGTTCTACGACCAGTATGCCGCACGAGTGTGCCAAGGACTCTTTGAGCGACCTGCGCAATGTCGATCAAGGTCTTTTGGGGGTCCATGGAGGGATGACTTGGACAATGCACTTGGTCTCTGGCGATTAGGGTCGGGGTCGGAGTCACCCCACGCTTCAGCGCTTTTCAAGTTTCGCACCGGCCGGGCCGATGCGCCGCTTACTAGTAACCCTCGTTGACCTCGCCTACATTAGAGATCGGGAGCAGAAAACAAAGTATCAGAACACAGTAGTGCAAAATGTGTGTGTTACTGAAGGCCACCATCAGAGCAAAATTAATAACACTCGCTCTGTATAACATCGAGTTGCTTTCGAGTCCGTCGGACTAGGGCTTCTCGGGAGCATTGCCCTTCTCATCCACCGCCCGCCTCCCAACATCCTCCAAATTCCTCCTCCCAACATCACGCGAGATGGACCAAGCACTAAACCCATGTCCTTGGGCAAAGACTTCCTCGATCTCTTCGAGCGACCGCTGTGCCGTCTCAGGGAAACACAACAAAAAGTGGATCGCAGCCGTAAAGTTGAACGTGGCGAACACAAAGTACGTCTTCCACGCAATGGTCGACAAACCCGGTGGCACCGCGAATGCGAGCGCGAAATTGAAGATCCAATTCGTTGCGGTAGCGAGCGAGACGGCCTTGGCACGCACCTTCATGGGGAATATCTCTGCGGGGTATGTCCACGAGACGGGTCCAATGGTGATTGCAAAGGAACAGACGCAGAGGTATGAACACATGATGATGGCCTTGGTTACCGCTGGGTGGCCTGTGATGACCCATACAGGAGAGTTGCTGCCTTCGACGCTACCCCATGCTCCATATCGACCCTGCAGACCACCAACCAGGCAAAGGAAGAAGCCCATCAGCGTTGCACCAATGATTAAGAGAGGGCGGCGACCCCATCTGTCGATGTAAATGATCGCGGGGACAGTGAAAGCGACGTTGAGGACGTATTGAACTGAATCTGCAATAAGATTGCCACGCCGACCCGTCAAACCAGCTCCCTCGAACACGTAGATGATGTAGTACATCATGACGTTCATCCCAGACAGTTGAGACCACATCTGAAGGGAACAGCCAAGGACAACACGACGGAAGATACTGGGCTCCAGCACGTCCATAAAAGATTTGGCACCTCGTGTCCGCTCGAAGGCGACCTGTTCTTTGATTTCCTCGAATTCTAATGCGACCAGTTCGTTATTGCGGTCCCCGTTTCCGTGGAGGTCGGCAAGAACTTGGAGAGCCTCCTCCTCGCTGTGGAGAATCGTGAATATAGTCCGTAAAGACTGGTAATGTAGCAGAACCCACCGATCGTGGTCGATGAGCCAACGGGGGGACTCCGGGAACCACAACATCCCAAGGCCAAGAACTATTGCAGGTACTATTTGGAGGCCCCACGGAATGCGGAAAGAGGCAGTACCATTAATGTATGAACAACCGAATTGGACAAAGTACTGCAGCATGATACCCCAGGTGATTGACCACTGCTGCATGGACACGAGCCGACCACGGATCGAAGGGGCAGTGATCTCAGATTGATAGATAGGAACAACAGTCGAGGCGATGCCGACAGAAATGCCAGCGATGATGCGACCCACTACCAACATACCACGGTTCTATCAAAGAGAATGAGCCATGAGCAATTGTATATCAGGAAACGAAACCACACACGATAGCAGCGCATTGCAAGACACCGCCGATGATCCAAAAAATACTGGCTAGAATAACAGTATTTTTGCGCCCAATACGATCAGCAAGGGTGGCAACCGAAAGAGCACCAAAAAAGGAGCCTGCGGGCATGGATGCAACAATGGCACCTTGCACAGTAGGTCCAGGCTGATTTTGTATTCTTAGCTGAGTCGATAAGACAAGGAATCAACTTACACTGTTGAACACGACAAAGTAGGCATTATTCTGTATGCACTTTAGATGACACGGAGCAACAAGGGCAAAGGGTGACACGGACGTTCAATACCGCAGACATGGACGAAATGTCCAAACCAAAAAGACCACCACCGATACATGCGAAAGAGCCTACAATGTACTTGTGGGAAATTGTCAGAAACAGGTATCGAGCGTTTGGTGAAGAACCTACGGGGTTTCCCGCAATACGTGCGCTGTACTATGATGAAGTTAGCAAGCAGATCCATTGGCACAAGGAACGAAACTCACGCCAGGCATGGCGAAAGTATCCACAACGAATGGGAAGAGAAACACTTGAGATTCCAATACCAGGAACGTCGCACTTTATATCATCAAAGCCACTGTAGTGGAGCGTTGCGGGCCGTATGACCGATGGATGCAGCCTCGTTGATTACCCCGTGAAAGTAGGTCATGAGGTCATGGGGTGTCAGACGCCGCAGTTGTAGCCACCGTGAAACCCACGCCCGGTAATAAGTCGCAAAACAACATCTTGTGCTTTCACAATAAGCTAGATGGACATCACTGTGACTTTGTACGGGAGCGCATACTTTCAAGCTGGCGGGCCGGAAAATCGAGAGTTCCGATTCTGCATTGTTAACATGAAGCATCTCAATATCATACCAGTAATCAAAGTGTCTCGCAGGAGCAGAAAAAGACCCACAATGGATGGATCAAGGATCCAAATACCAGAAGTCCTGAGTCAAACACATCTTCCCCAAATTTGAAGACCTGTAATGGGGGCGGGAATCAAGTCTCAAAACAAGTAACCAGCAATTGCGCACTTGCCGCGGATGTATCGGTGTGCCGGAACCAAAAGCACTCGTGTTACCCGGTCAACAAAAAGGCTGTTACTCGTGTATCCGCGTGACACTGCCAATGGCGCGTGATCAGACCATGCCTTGAAGGCTTCGGAGTCATTAGAGATCTTGTCATGAGACATTTCCAAATACGACCGTCATATCGACTGGAATTGGCGAGCACTTGCGGGCAGACACTAAAATGGAGTAACATATTATAGAAGCATCCTTCTCGATAACACTGTTGTCAAAGTTGTACATGGGAATACTCGATCAAAGTCATTGGTGTTGTCCTCACGCTGATTATAGGTTGTCAAGGGCACCTGCATCGTAAGGATCAGAAAAAATCATGACCGAGTCGGTATGTTGTATTCCTACCGCAAGCCAAGTGGCAACGAACATGCGACGTGACCTTTAACAGGACGGTGGATGGTGACTATCTCTGTCTGCTTCTATTTAGACTGTCCGGGGCCGGCGCCAGAATATTGGCATACGGAACTTGAACGAGGCGGAACTGAGCCATCTGGGGATGATAGTTGCTCGGGTGATAATTGTTGTTTTGGAATGCGCTTACAATATAGACTCTGGGCCAGTGGTGACGACCGGAATACTGGTTCGCTGGCTTGAATGTAGCTTTGGATCACCATGTTGCGCCGAGTGGAAAGAGAAAAACAGACTGCATTGTTAGCAATCAGTCACGATGCAGTACAGCACTACTAAGTAGATAAGGGAGGGAGGGAGAGACATGGGCCGGAAGTTTGAAAGTCGGGAAATGCATATTCAAGTACATATTAAGCTAAGATGCGCACGCGCTGCCACGTTATTAGCCAAGTTCTCGGGTTTCTGCCGGTTATGTGAGGCTGTTAGAAGCGACAGTGATTTTCCTCGTCGGAGTTGTCCATCTCATTGATACCAGTTTCTCACTTCAGAATAGCATTTCCTTGCACATTTCAACATGAGAATTGAAACTCGATCTCGCAAACAGGATTTTCCAAACCCGGGCCGTCCGCGTCAAGTTTCAACGTTTCGACAATCACCCTACCTAACACGACTCCGTTTCGTATGCTCTTCTGCATGGTTGCGAGACAGCGTGACGGCGCGTCCAGAACAGGGCAAGATTATCGGCTCCGCCGCCGTTGTACATAGGTGCGTTCACAACCTCGCACTCCCATTTTCCAACTATCTTCATATTGAAGCATACAGCGTCAACGATAGCAACAAGTTGAAGTTCGCTCGACGAGCCTAATGGCAATGTGATCGTATCTTCCACCTGATTATTGCACGCCCTTGATCGCTCTGCCAAAATTTGTGTCTCCTGTAAGACTTCGGAGTTTCGTTTTTGCATATTGCAGGGCCGAGACTCTAGGTATCTCTGGCAGTTGTCCTGGGCCAGGCCGCATAGAATAGGCTAAGTATATAGCAAATGCTAGTCTGATGCCGCTGAGATGGTTACATATCTGATACTGGTGATTTGAAAAAAATTGTAAGATGTATAGTAACAGTAACCACGGTGACAGGCATCGCAGGATGATGATCATCGACGTCACTCCGTGGCCTGTGTACGAGGTGAGTAGTATATGAAGACTACCTTCAACGAGATAACTCGATCATTAACTGCGTGATTAGCCTATGGATAACTGGTGGCCCATCTGATACACATGCCATGGGCCATGACTCCGACTGAGAACATTGCCACCTCACAACTCTTGGCTGGATGATTGCATGTACTTATAAACCTCGAGATCAGGGTATTCACTGGCAGGTGCACTCTGCTAACAGGTATAACATCTATTTTGCTACTAGAGTCATGCCTTTCCAAGGGCCCTGGCTCGAGAATCGACACTCCAGAATTTGCCACCAAAAAGCTACCGACATTGACGTTTCAACTTCGACAGCTTGACTCACACTGGCGACGGGTAGGGAATGTTTTATCGCGACTACGTTTAGAACTGAATCACTCCAAGTTTCACGGGTATGACGGATACAAATACCGTCCGATGAGTATGGACTTGACGACCAACTTGATCGCAATACGGTCCTCCTTTCTGACTTTGGGCTCGGGTACCGACTCCACAAGAATGTCGCCCAGCGTCACTCCTTCGCCCGCTGCACCCATGTACGGCGCGTATTACCTCGCCAGTCTCATGGCAACTGCATTTTACAGCGTCGCATGCGTGCAAGTGTGAGTGCCTGTCCGCAGTTTTTCAATGAGATTGTTGCTTACCGCCTGCACAGATTCTTTTATTATACTCAGTATGGTCCATGTCTCTCCTACACATTCGTCAGGTTCACTATCTGTTCACTATCACAGTTATCAGAATCGATTCTTGGCCCATCAAGCTTTTTGTAAGTCAATTTTTGAAGGAGTTTGATGTCATGATCGATCGATCTTTTTTCTTTTTAGGTAGGAAGTGTTTGGTATACATATATCCCTGCCAAGTGGTTCCGAATCGTGACATTCTTGATGGATTATGATAGGCTGGCCGATACGTTCCATGAGGCCTTGACCATAGCGCTCTGTGGGTTCCTCTCCATGCACTGAGTTTTGGACGTTTTGTTCATCTCGAGCACTGCACTAGCATACAAACAAATTACGGCCGGTTCAGTGAACCCAAAGGTACTCCTGATCGGGCATCCGTAAGTTATTTGTTGTAAGCAATCAATCTCAATCTCATTTTGACCTTCTTTTCAGCGAGTTCTTCGTGAGTTTGATTCATAGTTCTATACTTCCCGGAAAAGATTTATCGATAACCCATAGTTCAAGTACTTGCTTACGGTGTGCATTTCGCTTTGCTCTCAAATCGGCTGCTGATATCGCATAGGGTTATATCTCGGTATCCGTTCAAGCCTTTTTCGCCTACCGAATCTATACGCGTGCGTTTCCGTCCTCTGAGGCTTACCTGCTAATTACTTACGGGTTACTCAGTCGCTGAGAGGAACCTGCGTTTCATTGCGCCACTCATATGGGTGAGGACATCCGTACGTCTGAGGTATCGCAGTCTTGCTTACAGATTTATATAGTTCATTTCAGGGATGATCCAGATCGGTAAGACTTGATAGATCGGCGTGAACGCTCATACCAAGATTTCCGCACGTATTAGTGTCTTGTATCGGTAGGACGTCTTCCCTTTCTAGCTGTCGACAACCGCTGATGACGATGAGCTCAGCTTATGTTGCAAAAGGGTTGTATATTAAAAACGGGTTAGTTTTGATCCTTCTTTGGCCTACGCTACAGTCATGCTTTCTCTTCAGTGTGCTCCAGGGTGTGCCCCCCACCCAACTCGGCCACGAACCATTTGCGGTAGGTGTACGTTTTCTTCGCCCTCATCGAGACCTTAGCGATCGCTGCATAGACACTCACAACAACGATTCTCTCTACCGCTGCCGTCGCGGACTGTTTTGATTGCCTTTTCCATGACATACTTGCTCGTCCGCAACCGGAACTCGACCGAGTTCTCGAGGTAAGCACGGTACAGACTCCAAGTTAATCATTGCACTCAGCATGGCTTTCTTTCCCAAGGACGGCGCACGTATCGCAACGCCTCATCATCTTGGCAGGTGAACACGGGCATCTGGACAGCCCTGTTTGCCGTCGTGTCGCTCATCACCGTGCGTGCCAGTGTCCCGTCCTCCTTGCGTTCCTGATCCAAACACGGTGACGTCCAGTTGCACGTCTTCCCGTCCTCTGCGTTCAACACCATCATCAGCACGCCGATCTGTTCGGTCTACACTAACACCCTGCTCGCCAGCCTGAACGCGCGCGCGTCTATCCGACTCGACATGTCGAAGCGGAGTGATGTGGATACGTATCCGCTCTCCGGTTTGCAGGTGTCCGCGTTCAAGCGTCATAAAGATGCAATCTCGCTCGCTGCTACACAGCAGGTGGGTGTCCTTTTTGTGTGTGGTGCGTCGTGCTCATCGCCGTGGTCAGGGCATCTGGAAAACGACGGAGATGGTCGTGTGTTCGGATGTCGACTCGCCTCCGGTAAAAGTGTGAGCGCTTCCGCGTCACGAGATTCGTTGTCCCTTGGTTCATCGGACCGCGCGTTGGTCATGTACACAGCGTTGGATATATGTATTGATACAATTCAGAGCATCTGCATCTGTTGAAGTACCGCGCTTGTACCGAGTTGGGGTTCTGGGTAGCCGACGCACGGGGCGATCCACAATCAAGCGAGTAATGTTGAGCTCGAAGCGAAGCGGAGTGACTTTACCTCCGTGTCACAATCTGTGCTGCAGTTTTGGCGACGAACAGATCTGACGATGACTTGTTGGGAGTGTACTGGGCGACGATGACGCTGACCATGCAAGCATTACATAGTCTGTTTTAACCTACATGAGTCACGATCGACATATATAACTCGTCCCCATGTCACTCTAGTATGATCTTCCAAACAAGGTCCAACGTTTCGCGTCCTGGCCACATCCAACACACTTGGTCTTGCCATGCTCGATAGGGGTCCAACGCTCTTGTTCAAACGGAATCGCGAGGGACTTGGCGCCGGCAGAAGGCGCGCGTTCGTCTTGGGGTTCCGCACTGCGAAACAGACCATCAGCACGTGTGTGATACAAGATTCAACGAGGGAAGAGCAGAAGCCACTTCCTAGTAAGGGCGATGCTTATCACACTCACGATCGGCCACTTCGTTCCTTGATATCGTCCTCACATGCTTCCCGCTCGCACCAGGGAATGACAGCGATGCACTTGTTGTCGAGGGTCGGGACGAAATCTTCCCAACGCGTGACTTCCTTGACGTGAGTGTTGTACTCGTCGAGGGCTTTCTTGTACATGTCATTGTGAATCGTGCCGAGGAGCTGAGGGATGGTAGTCTTAAGGTCTGCAAGCGCGATCGGGGCTTTCGCGCCGGTGTCACGACGGACAGACAAAGTTTGTTGTTTGAGGAGGTCATTGGGTCCAATCTCAAGACGGAGTGGCACGCCCTATCAGAAACCAGGCACGCATTAGTACATATCAGAAAGGCAACTGACTCGGGCATCAAACCTTCTGTTCCCAGTCGTTAAATTTGTAACCAGGTGTATAGCCATCTCTGAGATCAGCTTTTGCACGGATGTCGATCTCAACGAGGGATTTGGCAAGTTCGTCACACGCGTCATTGATTTTATTTCTGGCTTCGTCGCTCGTCTTGGCTGTGATACCACAGGGAACAACAATAACCTGAACCGAAGCAACACGAGGGGGGAGGACTAGCCCCTGGTTATCACCGTGTACCATGACCATGACACCGATAGTTCGGGTAGAGAGACCCCACGAGTTTTGCCATGCGTAGGTTTTGCCTTGGCCAGTGGGATCATTGGGGTCCTCGACCACGATGTTGAACATCTCTGGTTTCGAGAAGTTTTGGCCAAGACAATGTGAGGTACCAGCTTGGATGCCACGGCCACTGGCGGGAATGAAGCCCTCGACGGTGGTTGTATAAAGTGCGCCAGCAAACTTTTCCTTCTCCGACTTCACGCCCTTGATCATAGGAACAGCAAGAAGTTCCTCGTAGACACGTCGGTAGAGTTCAAGGATCTCGAGCACCTCTTTGTCAGCTTCAGCCTTGGTGAGGTGAGCCGTATGGCCTTCTTGCCACAAATATTCACGTGTCCGGAGGAACGGTTCTAAGAATGAGACTTCATTGAGGGTACACTGAACAACATGATATTTTGCATGCACGTACGAGGATGCTTAAATTCCCATCGCACGACGTTATTCCAAAGGTTGAGTTTCAAAGGTAAATCTCTATGGCTCTTGACCCACTTGGCATAGTCTGTAGATACTGTTAGCGCCTCGCGACGACAGCCGAGCTGAAAACGCACAGGGATACATGACTGTCTCAGACGTTGGGCGAATGGCGATGGGTTCCTCTAAGTCGGAAGATCCGCTGATAAAACACGATCAGGACCATGGTGTAGCAAGCATCTCTGAGAGAAACTGACGCTCGTGTGACCCATGCAACCTCCGGGGAAAATCCTTCAACATGATCCTTCTCTCGCTCAAGAACTTTAGAAGAAACGAACATCGGGAACGACGCATTCTGCACGCCCATAGCCTTGATCTTCTTGTTGAACCAATCTGATGACGTGTAAGCATTCTGTCACAACCGACTGTTCAACGAGCTTGTACCTTGGATCTCTTCCCAGATGCTGTAAGACCACGGTCTAAGGATATAGCATCCGCTAACACTGTAATACTCTAACATGTCTGCTTTTAACAAAACCTGTCACCAGTGATACTCAGAACGCGACGTGATGCTAATCCGGACGCACTCACGCTCTGGTACCAGGCTGAAAAGTCGACCTCTTTCTTGACGCCGATCGCAATCTGAACAGCACCCTCGATCTTGGAATCCTCCTTCTCTTTCGCGACATGCTTTGGGATGGCGCCATCGGCCTTAAGAGAGGTAAAGTCGACCTCTTCAATTTTGACGTCCTCGGTTTCGAAGCTCTTGAGGTACGTGACGATGTCTTTCCCGGACAAAAAGACTAGTCGAGCTCGACGAACAAGCGTGAACGGCGAACGTAGCAGACGACGACGCGATGGAGGCATCGATCACAGTGGTCACCTTGGAGAACGTGTCCTTGCTCAACGCCAGCGGGGACACTACACAATCGGGTATGAGTGATCGTCCGGGACGCGCGAATAGAGCGAAAAGACATACGAGAGTTCTTATCAAGCCCGAAAAACTCGGCCAGGAGGTCCTCCGATGCCAGACGGAGTTCTTTGAGATTGAGTTTGCTGGCGAGGGCAGAGGAGCTGGTTTCGGTATCGTCGCGCGCGATGACGACGACAGGAACGGGGGTGGCCGTCTTTGCGGTTTTCGGCTTGTAGACAAGCGTTTTGATGAGCTCGAACGTTGGGGGGACGGAGGGGGCGGCGACCAAGGCATCGCGCCAGGCAGCCGGCGAGTTCGTGGCTGGATGTGAGACAGTCGCGGCTGGGGTGATGGCGAGGGCTGCCAGAGAGGCAGAGAGAGAGTCTGCAGAGGACATGGTGGATGTTGAGAGAGGAGCACTCAGGAAGGGGGCGGTGTTTAAAGGCAGAGACGGAATATGACTCGATAAGACTAGTAGGTCCTGTTATCAGATCGCGCCTACATGCCCATCGACGAATGGCTACCGCCCGCGAAAGCCCATGGATCCGTCGTACAGCGTGCTGAGCAACTCGCATACGACCACTATGCAACGAAACAAACCCGAAAATTCACGTCGTACGTAACAATCCCATGTTACACGTTACTAGTATTATTTGGCAATCCCAACGATCCGAGTCGATTTTCATCTTCTTTTTGAAAAAGATGCACTGCCCAGGGGATCTCGCTTAATAGCATTGATATACACCTGCAGGGAACATCATTGGTTCCCTGACTTCGTCACTCTTCGCCTTGCCACAAAGCAGTTCCGCCAATTTGAATGCAAACGGAAACACCGTGCCTATACACGTCTCATCAACATGAATCCTCACAGTGGCACGTCACTCACCCGGTCCTCGACTAGGAAAAACCCACGTCATGCAAGAGCACGAGAACAAACCTGATGACGCACCTTGTTACTAGCGTCCCCTTGCCTGGTACCTGGTCAGACACGACCACAGGATCTCCTTGTAATCATAGACTGCCAAGAAACAGTGTTAATCCGTTCTCTTTCTGATGTTAAACACCACCTACCCGAGACGAGCTCATTCTTGATCACAGGATGCGACGTCACCGGCTGGAAAGGAAGACCTGCCGTTTTCGCAGCCAGAGTACCTACGCACCAGAATCGTGATTCGTTACCCTTTGATGCCATCACCTTCGTGTCTTGTATTAATACGCACCTGCACAAATCATTGCCACGATCTTGTTCCCTTCGTAATACTCCCTCACCAGTGTTTGTACTTCGGTAGACCGGGCAAGGGTCTCGGCACCTTTTAGTCCACCAGGAATCACCAGCACATCATATTTATCCTGATCGAAGTGTGAAAACGCTATCCATACGTCCATGTCTGCACATACCGGACCCGAGTTCAGGGGTTGGAGTATCGTGTCGGGCAAGATCTTGACGCCCCGTGAGCATACCACCAGTGCTGGGCTCGTCCCCATAGATCCGTATGGAGAGTCCACCGCTGTGAACGCTGGCAGACTGTGCATTCAACGCCCTGCACGAACAAGCGTGTCGTAGGTGATGGTGCTGTCCACCGTGAACGACGATCAATGAACCCCTGAACAGTGGCGCTCACAATTCCATCTCTTCTGTACCATCTGCAATCAATATAAGGGCCTTCTTAGACATCTTGTTGGTTAGACGGAATTGGGCAACTAATGTTTTGGATCCTAGATGAGCGTCGCAGCGGACCCAGGCGCCGCCTCGGATTGGTAACAGTGCCTGGTAGAACCTTAGACTCTGCCGCACGTACATGATCAAGGAAAAAGTAGTACGACTACGTGTGCCTCCATTGTTGCATTCATACTGTTAAATCACTATGTTATGCATTTTTACGGGGTATTTAGAATAATCAAAATCGGGCAGTCGCTCGGAAGGTCGATAAGCGTTCATACGACTCATGGACCTTGCACACATTTGAGTGAAACCAAATTTTTATAGGGACCTTTGGATTATCTCTCTTTCTGTATGTCTCCATCTAAAAGTCAGAAGGTGCCAGCTATGCGAAAAACAAGCTATGGCTCACAAATCGTGTAGAGGTCAGGGGTTACCAAATGTCGTGGAGCTCGCCATCAATATGCAAGTAGAAGTAGGTCTTGGTGTTGCGAACGGCCCAAGAAGACAAATAGTAGCTATCGTTCTGGACGAGTGAGAAACAAGCTGCCCAGAACTTGAAGCGCAAAGCGGTGTCGTTCAGGCTATCTGCCACTATACGTGTTAGTAAGGCAAAGAAGTTTGATGGTTTGGAAGGAGCCTTCCCGCTTGTAGCAATAGAATGGATGTTCCATATTCTTCACCAAAGGCAGAACAAAACTATTAAGCGGCAGCTGTTACCACTTACAACGGCCTACGCGTTCACAGACCACCGGTCGCAAGGACAGGCGATCGAGAGAGTCGTGGTCGACATAGGAACCCCATCCACGGGAGAACTTACGGTATTCAACACATACATAGCTCTATCACGCAGCCGAAGACGCGAAAACATCAGATTGTTGAGAGAGTTCGACGGGAAGCTGTTTACTACACCTGAGCGAGCATCTGAGAGCAGAAGACGCCGTTAGAAAAATTAACTGTGGACTGGTGGGCGAAAATGAAGGAATAGGGGGTTAGCAGTGGCAAGGTATTGAAGACGCACGGCTGAGCACCTTAGATAAATTGTAGACTGGAAGGAATCAGTCGGTCTACGAAATAGCAACGTATGTATAGTAGCCACAAGAAACTTATAGTAGCCGCGGAAAGGCGCGGAACCCTTTCGGGAGAACCCGGGACAAAAATTGTTGACACAATTCCAACTGCAGTGTCCTTAGTAAACAAGGTAATCAAACAGTCTCATCGTTTGCCGCCTTCTTCAACATGTCCTGCCAATCCAACGCTAGTTTCGTCAACGTCTTGCTTTTCGCTGCATAGCACAGATTGAGAACATCGCCTGAAATAGGAACACAACAACTGACCAAACACAGAGAGCACCTCGCGCAGCAAGTCGCGTTTGTGCATCCCTACCACCATTGGACACCAGCAATCCTCCCTCCCAGGCCGCCTAAATCAATCAGATCGTACACCCATCCTCACGCAACGCACACGCACCAAAACACAGGTCCAAACAGATCCTTGATGAGTTCCTCCCCTTTTGCCCTAAAGCCTTCGTCCGCGATCTTCCTCGCATACAGCAACAACGCCTGCTTGTATTCAGACGGACTCTCAAGGGCCTTGGCAGCGTGCATCTTGGACTCGAGGTGACCCAGCGTCAGTGCGGCGTTCCACCATTCGGGTCGCTCCCTGTGTTCGGCGGTCCCTGCCATCGCGCTGATCGCGCCTTCGATGGACGCAACGACATCTTTATTGGCCCGTTGACGGCCTTGCCAGACATCCGAACCCTCGGCCCACCAGCGTTCGCTCAATTTGATCCACGAACAAAGTTGAGAGTCGAAGGAATACGTAACCCCACTTGAACATTGGATGATGGGCGCACCATTCGGCCGGACCGCGGCGGAGAGGATGGTACAATTCGGGGGACTTAACAGTGGATCAACTGTAGTAGGAGGAAAATATGCAGCCTGTGACTTGACATTCCTAATAAATTATCATGACATGCACTCTTCACTGGGTTGATATACTCACAAACATGTCAGTTTCCCCGACACAGCCAGTAAAAGAAGTGCTGTTTTGCAGCTTTGTATCATTGCACATGGTGATCCAAGGTTCAGCGAGGGAATCATCCTATAGCGTATTCGCCGTCAATTTGGTTTGCGCCGCAAGATACGGCATCTATGGCTTACCTCCTTCCCGCATGGGAATAGACGTTCACCGACCCGTCCTGCATCGCGACGGCGCAGAACGACGTCGATGCTGTCAAGCCAACTACACGAGACGGTAAAAATCCAACCACTGTGTTTGCTTGCCGCTCGTGAACAACACCTCCGTCAGCCCATCTCCCTCCGAGTTCCGAGCCTCCAGCGCATCTTCACTCCCGTCCACTTTCGCACTCAAAAATGTCAATATAGGCGGTGACGGCAGAATGGCAGTGGCATGTAACAAGCGTGACCCTTCCCACTTTTCACCAACAATCTCGCAAATGGGAACACGCTCTCGGTGTAAATCGCCACCCAAGGTGCGAGGTTTGACAGGATGTTCATCGTCCAATACGGAGGCCTTCCGTTTTCCTCTACTCATCCCGGGGGATTGTTCCAGGGAGTCGATAGGAACATCCATGTCCATGGGGCCTCCCATTTCAACATCCGCGTCAAACCCGCACATACTTGGCACCGGTGAAACGGAGGTAGAAGCAAGTCTCGGCTTAGATGCTGGTGGCCGCAATTCAGGGGGTGGCGGCTCTCGCGTAGGTGGTGCAATCGCTGCGGAAGGTATCGATGACATGAGGAGCGGTTGGACACGTTTCTTTGTACTTTTCTTGGCAACCAGTTTATTGATGTGTTCACCGCCGTTGACAGCTGTCGTACCAAACCCTGATTGAGTGCTTTGTGAGGCAGTACGTGGGGTTGGAGAAGGCGGAGGAGTAATGCGGGATGTAGATGGGGCGTGGTCGTCTCCGTAGTTAGTACCATGGGAGAAGCCCTCGGGAACGGAAGGCGGGACAAACCCGAATTTCTGCAAGTATTGCCTTTGTGCAGTGTAAGGAACTCTACCTTCTAGTTCTTCTGGGTCGAAATCGAACACTGCAACCGTTCCATCTGAGGAAGCGGCATAAAGGGTGAGCCCGTCCCGGGACCTGCCGCGTGTCAAAAGGGCAAAGAGAGACTCTCGGGATACTCACCAACTGAGGTCCATAATTTGTCTCTCAAAAACTTCCCTAGCAACGATCAGAGGGCGAGCAGTTTTCGTTTGCCAGATCGAGACGGATCTGTCATCCGCTCCGAGAGCGACGACAGAGCATATATTTGAGGTCGCAAGAGGTGCATCCCCGCTACGCAAATCACGCAAAAAGATGTGTGGGTTATAACTCTAACGTCGTGTGACCTCACTGCATGGCAAGTATGGGACGACGACGCTTACCGCGACTTCAACGGTATTTTCGTGGCCAACCAAACTGATCTCAGATGTCCAAAGGCCACGAGTTATGACGGCAGCGATGAAGACAAAACCTCGGTTGTTGGTAGCATTGGAGGCTGTTATATGCGCGCCATCAGGGGACCAACTAAAGGAGGTGTGAGATTTATTCCTAGAAGAATGGTAAACGACAAACCTCAGACGACGGAAGAATGTGCTACCAGGCGAATCCTCGAATGGCTTGGTGACCTCAGCCTCCAATCCCCAGTCTGTGGTTCGCCAGATTTTGACGGTCTTGTCATCCGACTGGGTTGCCATAAATTCACCCACGGGGTCGAAACAGACGCCCTTGACGAATCCGTTATGTTGATCTAGTTTTCGTATCCGCTCTAAAATCGCAAATTGAGTCGAGAAAGGACCATTTCGAAATCTTTCTCACCCAGAGTATACCCACACCAAATAATGACTTTCGAGTCCAGCCCAACGGAGGCCAGGTAACGATCTTCGGGTGCCCAAGCAACGTCCACGACATCTGAGAGAGACTATACATGTAGAACAAACATATCATCGGAGATAGATACTTGCCACTTTCATGTCCTGGTAACCGTTTCATCGGCTTCCAGTTTTCGATATT
Organism: Chiua virens; assembly: GCA_019787685.1. Classification (NCBI taxonomy): domain Eukaryota; kingdom Fungi; phylum Basidiomycota; class Agaricomycetes; order Boletales; family Boletaceae; genus Chiua; species Chiua virens. The sequence continues at coordinate 913,396 of JAHNUO010000011.1, read as the reverse complement.
GATTTCGTTGGAGCCAAAAACCTTGCCGCGGCCTGAGCTGCTCCGTAGTCACTGGTAACGAAAACGTTGCATATGAGGAGTAGCCGCACGCACGGATCAAGGTCCCAGATCATGACAATTTCATCATCACTCCCGCTCGCCAGCCACCGCCCAGAATGTGCCCAACGTACGGTGAGCACCGGCCCCGTATGCATGCTCAGCGTGCAAAGCGATTTCGGTGGGCGATTTGAGCGCTCGGAAGCGGGGTTGAGTATGGGCTTGGTACTCCATATCCGTACTTTTGCGTCGAGTCCTCCGGTCGCTATGCGTGAGCCGTCAGGGTGGACGTGGATCGAGAAAATGGAGAGACGTTTGGTGTCTTTCGCACTATCTGGAGGCAATGAGTTAGGAGTGATATGACATGAAAGAAATTTTACCTCTGTGCGTTACCCAGGTCGGCTTTGTGAACCGCATCGCGTCTGCAGCTATAATAATAGTACACGTCAAGTGCTTAGTGCTACGAAATGCTCATGATATGGTACTCACGTGATGAACTGGATCGCGAATCGGCTGCGATCCGATAGACGTACTGTCCCAAATAATCACATACTATTTTCTCGCTGCAGCTATTATACCTAATACACTCGAGCCCTCAAATTCCTCAAACTTTGAGTATCGCTCTCATCTCGCGCTTGATAATTATGTCCTTCCCTTTGAGTCGGACATGATTCAAGGACCCCGCGGTGCTTACGAGAATAATGTTCTATTCTTACAAGGTCCTGATTCATGCACAGTGCCCAACATTCCGTTAAGAACCCCATTATCACGACGACATTGGTAGAAATTCCACCAGTTCATTGCCGTCCCAATAGGACCGAACTTACATGTCAATGGGAACCCTGGGTATGGCAAAGCTTCCCACTGGCGCCATCATCTCGCGCCATCATCTCTCCAGCTTCTTCCTGACAGTCAGGTTCCTTCTGTGTGCTATCAATACCAAATGTACCAGGGCTGCTGACTGTGATCATTGCGCCATTCACCCTGAGTCGCACGTCATTGCGAGGTAAGATACACCGTGGCTCGGAAACACGATCAGTTCATTACTCACATATTCTGTTCTAAGTATCTGTGTGCCTGGAAGTGCGTTGGGAGAGCAGATATTATTCGTGCAATTTTGACGCTCCTGGCCCAGCTCTCTCATGGTCTGAATCGTGTCGGATAACTCCAAGGCACATAACCCCAGATTCTATCGTCGACTGAGTGAGACGCCGCGGCCTGCTTTCTCTCGGTTCCGAATTTTCTGACACTACGTCACCCAAACACCCGAAATTTGACAGTGGTCCTTCGTTCATCAAACTTGTCATGGGATTCCACTATTGGAAAATCCGTCGATATTGCACGCGCATCCTGACCGCGAAAGAAATATCGTCACAATATCCCGGGACGGACGGCCTCTCCATACAAGCACACGCCGCTCCTCGATCTCCTTGGCAATCGCCTTTGAGAATTGGCTGCGGGAGAAAGGATCGCTCCGCTTGGGGGGAATCGAACGCGGGACGTAATACGGGCGGGAGCACATAGCGCTGCCGGCTTCGGAGACCGGGGTTGTGGATAGGCTGCGCGGCGGGCGGGTACATCCACCTCGCAGCGCGTCCCCGGATACCGATAAATCCTGGAACCCCAGGATGGGAGAGGCAGATGCGACAAGCTCGAGTGTGCGAGTTGTCGCCAGGGAGTGAGAACGGCAAGGAGCGCAGCTCCAGGTGAGGCGGCTTCGAGCGACGTGACTGGCGGAGGAGAAAGAGCGGCGGCGGTTGTTTCCGCCAGGGCTAAAGTTGTCTGTCTTGCTACGCGACATATCGGCACGGTCTCCCGATTTGAGCCTCAACCAGTACTGTACAAGGCGAGCTTTGCCTCACATAACTAATTGCAGTTTCCTTGGCTAAAAATATAGTCCATTATCGGAGGCCTGATGGTACGTGAGTCCCGTCGATGACACGCTAGTTCGCGATTTCGTTTACAGAGATACGGAATCATGTTTAGTTCGTGGCTCCGTGGTACTTATACCGTCTGCTGTTGAGAGCTACTCGATACGAAGTGGCCTCGCATAACTGCCCTTCACTACTAGACGCGTTTCTCATCATGTCCCCCTCCCGAGTTCACGACATCAACGGGACCGACAAAGAAACCATTCATGGGATTTCTTATGGCGTAACCGATTCAATTTCCATAGACGGTCAAGCATCCGATATCAAGTCAACCTTGTCGACTCAGGCAGGCTATACCGGTTCAGACCTCGTGGACGAAGAGGAAGAAGGCTCCGGCCTGACAAAGATTCTCTTTGGGAGACGAGCAAAATTTTTGCGTGACCCCGACGCTGTTGCTACCAGGCGTTCCGTGTTTGACGACCCTCATCTCGCTGCCTACTATTGGCCAAAGAAAGACTATGAAAATATCCACCGCTTCGATCCCTCAGCCAGATGGACTTACCGGGAGGAAAGAGTGAGTTGTAGTACCTTCTTGATTCCGTTTTTTTTTTTGGCTGAAATGTCTGCAAGGCCCTTTTGCGTAAGGTCGATTGGAAGATTATGTTCATGGCCGCTCTTGGCTTTTCGGCGCTCAATCTCGATCGCTTCAACATCAACCAGGCAAATTCAGCCGGTCTTCTTCCCAATCTAGGACTGACAACAGATGGTAATGATAATCTACGTGATAAATAACATATAATGAACCTTTTCAACCTAGACTTCAACCTTGGAAACACTTTTTTCCGCCTTTTCTTCCTGTTTGCAGAACTCCCCTCTCAATTAATTTCGAAGCGCGTATGTCAGTCTTGTCGATCTTACGGGCACTCTTTGACAGTAACAGGTCGGGCCCGATCGCTGGATACCGACGCAACTTTGCCTTTGGAGTAAGCCGCCCGTAATCTTCATCGAATAATGCTAACAAATCATAGGTATCGTCACTGTGTGCCAGTTTTGGCTTTCCGGAAGAACATCCTTCCTTATATGCCGTGCACTTCTTGGGTGCGAACGCTTCGTTGCTACATATCTTTCAGGACATTGATGTTATATCCCGCAGGTTGCTTCAAGGAGGGTAGGTGTCTTCAAAACTTCCCAATCACAAATTGAAGACACCTAACATTGTATTTTCTAGCTACGTACCCGACTTGGTGTTATACATGTCTTGTCAGTCGGTTCTCCTCGTAATCGTTCTCTATGTTCACGTTTTCTAGACTTCTACACAAAGACCGAACTTCCCATCCGCTTGGCCCTGTTTTGGATGTCCATGAATCTCTGTGCTATTGTTTCTAGCTTCATAGCCTTTGGCGTTCTGCATCTCGATGGCGTTGATGGTAAAGCTGGATGGCGGTTAGTCAATTGCTTTTTTCTACATTGACGAATGGACCATTTACGTGGTTCACAGATGGTTGTTTTTGATAGAGTGAGTTTCAGCCATGAGTATTGCATCATCCGATCACCTGACAATACTATACAGAGGCTTGATATCATTTGCGATTGGTTTTGCATCTTTTTTCAACATGCCACCGTCTCCCACTCAGACAAAGACATGGTTCCGGCCGAAGGGATGGTTTACTGACCGCGAGGAGACCATCATAGTCAACAAGGTCCTTCGTGATGACCCGACTAAGGTAGGAATTCATCGTGAATGCTGATCGAATTGTACTATCTGACTATAATCCTCAGGGGGATATGCATAACCGAGAGGGTTTGAGCCTGAAAAGACTATGGACTGCAGTGTGCGATTACGACCTTTGGCCGGTCTATCTCATGTAAGACCGATCACTCTGCCACGGCTCTCTATTGACGCAAACTATAGTGGCCTTATGTTTGGTATACCGAATTCCCCACCTTCCACGTATCTTACCCTACTGCTTCGGGATGCTGGGTAAGTTTATGCTGTGCCTGTGTATCGACACCCACTGAAATGCCAGCTTAGATTTACCACATTCCAAACCAACTTGTTGACGATTCCTTCCCAGGCGCTTGGTATTATCACGATGTTCGCCATCACTCTTGTATCAGAATCAGTCAACGAGCGTGCGATAGTAGCGATGATGGAAGACTTGTGGACACTTCCATTCCTAGTGGCGCTTGTATGCATTACCATCAAGTCCGAATCATTGGATATTTTTTGTGAGTGTGTGTAGCCTTGTGGGGGGAAGTTACTGACGGCTGGGTAGGCAGTGGTAACCTGGGCTGCTCTCATACCCGTATGTGATCCTTTCCTGATGGAACCGCAGGTCAAGGCACTAAATCATTCATTGCCAGTTATACCCACCCAATCCAAGTAGGTTTTGTTGAGTTCTCGAGGAAACTGAGACTCACTCGACGATAGGTCGGATGGTGTTCTCGAAACTCTGGTGCAGTAGCCAGTCGCACCGTCAACGCATCCTTGTATAACATGTAAGCCGGCGGGGATTCCGCTTCATACTCAGACATCGCTAAGTGACTCGATGCAGGTTCGTGCAAGCAAGCAACATCGTCTCGGCTCAGATATACGTGGCTAGCGATGCGCCCAGATGTTCGATTCCCTTTCTATAATATTCGTCGCGAATGATTCTCATGTTTGCCATGTCCTACAGATGAACAAGGAAATCGAACCCTTATCATCATCTGTTGCGTCAACCTACTCGTGTTGTATCCGGGAACGAAATTATATTATATGTGGCGAAACCGGCAGCGTTCCAGGATTTGGGATGCTATGACAACAGAAGTAAGTTGCAGAGAAGCTTCCGTTGCTCATAATATAATGACTGATTCACCTATAGGAGAAAGCTCATTATTTGAGGACAACGAATGATGTTGGGAACAGGAGGCTTGATTTCCGGTTCGCGCATTGAATGGGAATGTTTCTATGTAGAGTACATGGATTGTGGGTGAATTCTTAGACCGAGCCCGACACTGTATAAATTTTGTTGTTGAACCACGCAAGTGTGAACTCGTGATTACGATACATGCGGCACAGCCCGCTGCGTCAGCAGTGCAAGTGGTCACCACTGTCATAGTCACCGGTCAACTTCAACATTCAAGTTATTCATTGCTACTGTAGTGGATGCATCAGTTCTACTAGAATCGACATGTCGAACGCAATGCGCACGATGACGGGAAAAACTGGACACAAAGACGATAATGATGCCGTGACGACGCAACGGTCCTGGCATCCGACGAAGGGTGTCGAATGCCGATGAGCACGATGTCACTTGGGCAACAGGTAGCGGGATTCAGACGTGCCGGACGCAACGTGAATGCAACGCGCACCACGTCGCGACCACTAATGGGGCACGTAGAACAGGTTTCGTGAAGTAGAAGCCACGCACGACAGTGACCACACCGCAATGATGATGACCACTAGGGCGCGTCAAACCCGATGGATAGAGCTCGGACGACGATATAGCGCCGAACGCGACATCTACTACCACGTTGGGCGGCGGCGGCGACGGGCATGCCGAATGGTGTCGTCGTCGCACACGGCGACAAGACGCACCAAACGCAATTCCCACTACCGTGACGTTGCGATGACTCTTGACGATGACGCACAACGACGCAATTAATAGCCTTCCCCCCTCACCCTCACCCTTGCCCTTTTGCATCTGCACATCATCCGGTTGTCCAAAGGCTTAATATGTGTGTACATGGCCTGGACTCCTGGCGCTGGAGGGTTCGTCCCTCAGAATCATATAATTGGTCAGTGTGGATCTTTCTACCAGTGTGTAGTATCATTACTCAGTGTACCAAGGTTGCTAGTGGTTCCTCTGGGTCGTGCTGCATTCGCGAGGATGAGATACGACGTAGCCAGGAAATAAGATCCGATGTCAGCTTATTATTCGTACGTTTTGTTCTGCCTGTGTGTCTGCGGTGGGAGAGCAAGCATCATGGAGCCAATTCTGATGCTCTTCGTCCGGGTCGTGTCATCTGGATCGCGGCTGGGTTAGCTCCATTAGGGCCATGTAACCCCAGATTTTATGATTTATTGTCTACCGAGCGAGAGGTCGTGGCCTTGTTTCCCTCGATTTCGAAATTGCTGACCGTTTCAAAAGATCAATTTCAACACAAACATGCAGGATATCAGGAGGGAATCACTTTCTTGACTACTGGGAAATCCCTTCACCTCACACAGCGCATCCCGCTTTGGATGTTGCATATTATTTACTGCGAGATAAGGATCGTTCGAATTATTCCCGAGATGGGTTCTGCATATTCAAGTACACGCTACTACCTGACGTGTTCTCCGATCTGAACTTCAACCAATACTGTATGAGGTGAGTTTTTTTGTGTTTCATGATTAACAGAAATTACTTTTTCGGACCGGATATAGTCGTACAGGCCAAAATATACCTCGCCTTCTGCAGAGTCGGAAGTTGAGATCAGTCACTCTGATTGGTCCGTCGGTCCATTCCGGTTTATGTCTTCTTTTATCATGATGGACTCATGTGCAGCTCACCGCTCCGCAGTGCTTCTACGCTTCACTGCGCGCTTCAAGCTCTCGTTATGTCTTCCCCTCGAGTTCACGACACCAGTAGGACCGACACGGAGAACATTCACGGAATCTCTTCTGGTGTAACCGATCCAATTTCCACAGACAGTCAAGCATTCGACATCAAGTCGACCATGTCAACTCACGCAGAAAATCCCAGTTCAGACCTCGTGGACGAAGAGGAAAAAAGTTCTAGCCTGACAAAAGCCCTTTTTGGGAGGCAAAAAAAGCTTCTACGGGACCCTGATGCTATCGCTACCAGGCGCTCTGTGTTCGACGATCCTCATCTCGCTGCTTATTATTAGCCAAAGAAAGATTATGAAAATCTCCACCGCTTCGATCCTCAGCCAGGTGGACATATCGAGAGGAAAGAGTGAGTTTTAACACGTTCACAATTCCCGCTTTTTGGCTGAGTTGTCTGCTAGGCTCTTCTGCGTAAGATCGACTGGAAGATTATGCTCATGGCTGCTATCAGCTTTTCGGCACTCAATCTCGACCGCTACAACATCAGCCAGGCAAATTCGACTAGTTTTCTTTCCAATTTGGGATTGACAACGGATGGTAACGGATCGCCCATGTATTCAGTGACAGACAGGGTGCTTATTTTCAACCTAGACTTCAACCTTGGAAATGTCGTTTTCCGTCTTTCCTTCCTGTGCGCCGAACTACCGTCTCAATTGATTTCGAAGCGCGTATGTCGATCTTGTTATCCGAAGGGGCCCTCTTTGACGGTAACAGGTTGGGCCCGATCGTTGGATACCGACACAAATTTGCCTATGGAGTAAATCGCTTGTTGACCTTGTTGACCAATCAAGCTAACAGATCTGTAGGTATTGTCACTATGTGCCAGTTTTGGCTTTCCGGAAGGACATCATTCCTTGTGTGCCGTGCATTGCTTGGGTGTGAAGCTTTTATTGATGCATTTCTTCCAGTTCATTGACGTTAGATCCCGCAGTCTGCTTCAAGGAGGGTATGATGTCTCAGAACTCCATAAAATGGAGACTACTGACACTGTTTCTTACTAGCTACATTCCTGACTTGATATTATACATGTCGTGTTAGTCTGTTCTATTTGTCATCGTCCTCTCTGTTCACGTTTTCTAGACTTCTACACGAGGACCGAACTTCCCATCCGCTTGGCCCTGTTTTGGATGTCTATGAATTTTTGTGCTATCGTTGCTAGCTTCTTGGCCTTTGGTATTCTGCACCTCGATGGCGTTGGTGGTAAATCTGGGTGGCGGTCAGTCTCACTTATTTTTACAATCGCGAATGAAGAATTAACAGGTCTACAGATGGTTGTTTTTGATAGAGTGAGTTTCACCCACGAGGATTTCTTTGTCTATTAATAATCATACCCCATAGAGGCTTGGTAACATTTTCAATAGGTGTCGCCTCTTTTTTCAACATGCCACCGTCCCCCACTCAAACGAAGGCGTGGTTCCGACCAAAGGGATGGTTTAATGACCGCGAAGAAAGTATTATAGTCAATAAGGTCCTTCGTGATGATCCGACCAAGGTACGGAATCGTATATGCGGATCGAATTGTACCATGTATATGACGATAATGCTCAGGGTGACATGCATAACCGAGAGGGTTTGACCCTGAAAAGACTATGGACTGCAGTGTGCGACTACGATCTGTGGCCCGTGTATATTCTGTAAGACTGATCATTCTGTTACGGCTCTCGACTGACGTGGACCATAGTGGCCTTATGTTTAGTATACCAACTATCCCACCAACCACGTATCTTACTCTGTTGCTTCGGCATGCTGGGTATGTTCAAGTTCACGCTGTACCTGTGTGTCGACCATTCACTGAGACGCAAGCTCAGATTTGGCACATTCCAGACCAACTTGTTGACGATTCCCTCCCAGGCTCTTGGGATTGTCACGATGTTCGCCATCACTCTTGTATCAGAATCAGTTAATGAGCGTACGATAGTAGCAATGACGGACGATTTGTGGGCACTTCCATTCTTGGTGGCGTTGTATGCGTTACCATCAATTCCGAACCCTTGGACATATTTTGTAGGTGTGTTTGCAGTCCTGCGGGCGGGAGTCACTGATGACTTGGTAGGCGGTGCTCACAGGACTCCTCTCTTTCCCGTATGTCATTCTTGTCCGATAGTTACGACGCTAAATCCTTCATTACCAGTTATACCCACCCAATCCAGGTAGGTTTTGTTGAGTTCACGATGGAAACTGAAACTCACTCGATGATAGGTCGGATGGTGTTCTCGAAACTCTGGTGCAGTAGCCAGTCGCACCGTCAACGCATCCTTATATAACATGTAAGCCGCGGAGGATTCCTCTCCATCGTCTGACTTTGTTGAATGTTCCTCAACGTAGGTTCCTCCAAGTAGGCAACATTGTCGCGGCTCAAATATATGTCGCCAGCGATGCTCCCAGATGTTCGATTTCCCTTTTATGATATTTGTAACAAGTCGTTCTCATGTTTGCTTTGTTTCATAGACGAGCGAGGAAACCGAATTCTTATCATCATCTGTTCCTTCAATCTACTCGTGCTGTATCCGAGCACGAAGCTATATTATATGTGGCGAAACCGACAGCGTGCTAAGATTTGGGATGCCATGCCACCGGAAGTAAGTTGCACTGGTAGCGATACTTCAGTTGCCAACACGACTAACTCGTTCGTAGGAGAAAGCTCATTATTTGAGGACAACGAAAGATGTTGGGAACAGAAGGCTTGATTTCCGGTTCGCACATTGAACGGGGATGTTTTTACATAGAGTACAAGGGATTTGGGTGGATTCTTAGGCCGAGTCCAGCGCTTCATGGCTGGAATACTTGTATATAAATTTCGTTCTTGAATCATGTCAATGTGAGCATCACTGAAAGTGCTTAACCTCTATTAATTGTGACCTTCGATATCTATTATATTAAGCACCGCGGCTTGCCGGGTGGCTTATGATCGGTCGCGCCACGCGTCGCGGCGGTGCTGGCCACACTCTTTTCGATCATCGATTATGCTCTCTTTCGCCGTCCCTCCTTGCTCTTCGTTGCGTCGCTCCCCTGCAATCGAACATTTGTAATGTGTTGCGTCACTGCAACTATCTCTCCCTGGTCCGTCGTCCTTCGATCGTGTGCAGCGCGGGTCTTTCGTCGGCACAGCGCTGCAAGGGTCTCACGCTCCTCTGCGTCGTCGGTCGATCGTGTGGAGCGTCGCTCTGTCAGGGGGTGCTGTGGCTCCTAGCTGCGCCCCTGCGGCTCCCTGTCTTCCGCTGCATTTCATCACGCTCTCCTCCCACAGTTCTTCCTTTGCGTTGTCTTTTCTCACTTTCCTTCTTCTCTTCGCTTCAGATGGCCTCCGTTTGTAGCCTTCACGGAATCCTCGGCGTTCGGGGAGGGTGGGCCTATCAGTTGGAACCTCGTCCGGGACGGCGAGGAACACTAGCGGCGGTCACGCAGAACAGAACGTGAACGAGCGTAGATTGCGGGAGAGGAAGAAGGGGAGAGAGAGAGATAATGGTACGGTCGTATCGTATGCTATATATTTGTCTCGAAGAGTGGGTGCGTCATCGTTAGTATGGAATATACAATGACATGTATGGTGAGCCAAAAGGGAAAGGAATATCGGAAGCACACCGGGGAAGGCGTATAGGCTTACATCAGTATTCTGAAGGAAAAACGTTTTGGAAGCACGAAGGTTTCATTCCTTTGCCCTTCGGCACTTATCACGACGTGGAATTTTACACGTTTGGAGGGGATGGGGCTCTACGTTCAATGGATGCCAGGGTTTGACTCTCGACAGAGCTGTACTCGACCTCCGCGTCAAACCATTTGCTCATGGGCAACTGTACACTGCTCTGTCGAGAGTGTGCAAACGAGAAAACGTTCTCCTACTATTTGCACCTTCAAATGAAACTAAATCTACAACTAACATAGTGTACCATTATCTCCTATAGTCTGCATGTATCTTATCTATTTACGCCAGTGCAATCAGAAGGCTATGCTTGTAATATAATCCCCAACTCCCACGGTAGTGGGGGAGGGTTTTCTCGGCGAGAAATGTACAGGCACCAAGCAAACGGGACTGCAGGAACATTTTACCAAATCAGGACTTGCTTGTTTGTACGTGTTGTTTCTCTTGATGAAAGGACTGCTCTTAGCTAGTGATGTGCAGGGCCCGGGTCGGGCTCAAAGCCCTAGGTCAGGCCAGGCTTTCCAGGGCTCGGGTCAGGCCTGGGTCGGGCTCGGGCCTGACCCGGGCCTGTGTACTGTAGCTAGTACTAGCATGTAACCTTCAATAGACTATCAAGATCAATAACAATTTAAAGTAGTACTACTGCTAGTAGCTGCTAGTCATAACACAACAATGTCGTCATCATCAACCTCATCTGCTGCGGCTCCTGGCATCTCCGAGTCTGAGTCCAAGTCTAACATTACAATATCCCCCCCTTCTTCATTCCTTCCCAATGCATCCTCCAAGTCTGCAGGCACTGCCGTCACTGAACTCTCCCAGTGATGACTCTGCCACAACTGAAGGATCACTACGAAAAAGTAAGTCACGCCATATCAAACACTTGACACATTGAAGCGCTTCGACAATATTGGGCTTGAGGCGATTGCGGCGCTTGTTAATAGTAATGCCAGCGGAAGAAAAGGCATGCTCGCTTGAAATGGATGTCACCATGACTGACAGGTAGTTGCTGGCGAGTGAAGCCCAGACTGGATATCTGTCGGCATTAAGACCCCACCATTGAATGATCATCGTGTTTGCTGGGAGGTGGTCTTTGGACTGGAGGTATCCGTGAAAGTCTTCGAGCCATGGCTGCTGAGCATCCACCGTTCCGGTCTGCATGGCTACATTACCCCGCTGCACATTGCTGGTGTCTTCGTCTTCGTCGTCAGAGAGCACATGCATAAGTCTTCCAAGCTTGCCGTACACCGACGAACTCTTAGCAACAGCTGACTTTGGTTTCTCTACTGCTTTTGTACTACCTTTCAACTCGAGATATTGCTCTTTGTACTAAGTCAGTACTTTAAAGTTAGCAACTGTCTATGCAATCAGTTTTAGGTCGAGTACATACCAGAGTCTCGGCATGTTTTATAGCCTTTTCATATAACTCATTTCCCCAGTAGCGCCGTATATGGTTTGCTTTTTGAACCGGGTCCAACACTTGACAATATAGATTAGTATCCAAGGTCAACGGAGAATGCTGGGTCACGTACACATCGCCATGATATATGCGTCTGAATCTGAACTACGCCTATAATATTCCATGATTTTTGCAACACCGGCTTTGAGTCCATCCCAGAAATCCAAATAGTCGGATTTTGTGCTTCGTGAATTCCATGCTTTATGCAATGCCTCGAGGGCTGGGAGCGCTAGATGGATTGCGGGGCCACGGTCAGAGGAGAAAGCTTGCTGAGCTTCTTCAGCTTTGCACAAAAGTGCAAGTAGAACGTCAACCCGCGCCCACTCCTCGTCAGTCAATTGCAAATTCATCAGCTTTTGGCACCAATCACGATCACGTTCAGCTGCTGCCAGTTCGTGGATAAACATGTTGATATCAGCTTTCAGAGTCTGGGCACGTTCGAGCATCAAAAAGGTGGATGACCAACGGATGGGCATGTTGAGTAGCAGTTGCAAAGGCTGCTTTCGAGGAGGGTGATCAGGTTTCTCTTGCATTTGGATCGTCCGAAAGAGCTGCTTTCGTTTTGCTGATGACCGCTCTTTGACGGCAATTGTTCGAATTACACCAACTTCGTCTCTCTGCTTTTCTGAGTCTGGGACCGAGTCCAGGCCTCGCTTAGCAATAAGATCTTGATTAGGGACTTTTGGGTCATAAGCATACGACTTGCTGTGTGCGCTGAGCAAAGCTTGGGTGGCCAAGTTAACAACATGCGCCAAGCACCTACAAGACTGCCTTTTAGCATAAGCGTCAATGTTAACCAAAATAGACAACGTACCGCACACGACGTTGCTTCGCATTAAAGCAGTTCCCAGTTTCACGTTCGATAAGTCATGCAAACTCCACCATCATTGTATCCATGTTCGTGGCATTATCACATGTCACATGTCTGATCTGTAGGTGACAATGTTGAGATTCAACTGAAGTTATGAACACAAGCACGAACCTTGTGTTGTATACCTAATCGTGCAACCACCTTATAGAGCGCCTGGCCGAGACGAACACCATTGTGTGCGCTGTTAAGCTGCGTGAACCCAAGAAGTGTTGTATGTATGTCCCAAACTCCAGGCACTCTCTCTTCAATCCAAGATCCCGTCACTGCAAAATAAGCATCGACGTTCGAAGCTTGCCAAGCATCGCACATCAAGTTGATCTATCCCTTTACTGCGTCACTCTAATAAAGTATTTAAATTAATTGCATGTGCATCGTTGTAGTGTTGTAATACGCACAAGTAATTGACTTCGTAAACTTCGCATTTGAGACTTGAACATCTCGATAACCGCTCCTCGTGCTGCTTTTCGGTTGGGGATTTTTGCAGTGCCCTTCGTTGCATGTGTGGCAACATCGATTACGTTGTGGAATGACGGACGTTCAAGAATAGATAATGGCAGGTCCGTATCGATAATCCACTTGATCAGAGTCTCGCGAAATAGTTCATCGTTATATGGGGGAACAACCTCTTTGGCGACAACGGGCTGCAGATGTGCATCAAGCCGACACTGCTTCTGAGTGCTGGAAGCATTTTCTTTCCGCTCCTTACAGTCCTTAGGAAGCATTGAAGCGAAGCCGTTTGCCTTTGCCCATGCCAGGTACTCGTCCCGATGATGACGCTCCAGATGGCGCTGTAAGGTGGACACGTCAGAGACCAGCGCTACAACATGAGAGCAGGTCCTACAAATTTGTTACGTTGACATATAGTTACTGAACGAAAGCAACTTACGAGCACTTTTTGCATTTGCGCATTTTCTTGCCATTTTCAAGGTCAACAGGCCTGAAAAACTCGTCGATGTCCCGCGTGCGGTTTTCACGCGCTGTAGCCTCACCAATCTCGAGGATATGGACATCTTCGAGAATCCCATCTGCATCGACTACGTCTTGAGGTAATGTAGACGTTGGGGCTATTTGGCATGATGGTATCACTCAGTTTGCAGTGAACACGAAGAGTCACACCGGTAGGACTCACCGTCAGTTGTTTGAGTGCCAGATCCAAGTCCTACCACGTTGTTCTGGCGTGGTCTTTTACAGCCTGTAGATAAAGTCAGTGATACAAAAAACCATGAGTGCATTAGTAACTTGGATGTACTTACGCTTGGGGGGCCTCGAAGGTTTCGCCGGTAAAGCCTCATCTTCGTCGCTGGAGTCTTGAATAGTACGACCAGGGTGACCGCTAGCACCATTCTTGCATTTGGGGTGAGGCAATGGCTCGGATGGATGGACTGGTGATGAATTGTTGTCTGGGGGGTACACAGGGGTGATGGAGTCGTTCGAAGAGCTCGCCGTTTGGTGAACGTGTTGGTGGGAACGAAGCTCTGGTGTGGCTGCGTTATCTTGATCACGCAGTTTAGCCGACAGCGCCCCGGTCCGCTTCGGTCAAGACTCTTCATTTTCCATGCCGAGTGCGTACTATATGGGGATGAGTCGGGTGAAGAACAAACAAAATACTAAATACAGAAATGACTGTGGGTCCGGTGGCTCCTATAAACTATATAGTTGCAAGCCTGGGCTCGGCCCAGAGCCCAAGGTTGACCAAAATGGAAGCCCGAGCCCGGAGCCCAATGGAGCCTTTAGAGAGGGTCAGGTCGGGCTCAGGCTTTAGGGGTCGGGTCAGGCCGGGCTCAGGGCTTGAGCCCAAGCCTTGCACATCACTACTCTCAGCGCTGCCTTCAAGCTGCTACCAAACAATGGTTGCTATCGACCACACAGAATATGAGTAGTGATTTTTATTCTTAAAATCCGCTTTCTTAGCAATGTCTCTACCAGGTTCATCAACAAAGAACTGCGCACTGTGTCTCGTTCACTCGATGAGGCATCCTGCCCCCTGGAGGGCCCACACGACCCTCCTGTATATTCTGACCCTCTATATGACCCTGGTGTTCATCTATCCATCTTTGAAACCCCCGAAAACTTTGTTAATTGGTTGGCAACATCTTTGAAATCTCATCACCTTCAATGCATCAACTATGGTAATATCGAATTTGTTGGTTGTGTAATATTCATTGATTCTGCTTTGAAAATTGTGCATGGGCCATCTCATGTGTGTTTGACAAAAAGCCCTGAGTACTTTGCTTCTGTGCATTACATGGATTGCTCACTTTTGCATGACTTGAAGGTACTTCGAAATTCTCAGTCAACCATTGCAGCATGTGTAGAGCAGCAAATGGTTGCATTCATGTTTACTGCGACAAAACTGCAGACTCAAGAGCCCGAGGATGTGGGACATTTTTTTTGACTGATTGTGCCCCGAGCCAGAAAGATCCGAATGGCTCGTGTGTCTACCAGCTTATGCTCCAATGCATGAAGGTCATGCCTTATGACGGATACATCAAGAACACTGTTATTTGTCACCCTGTAACGTGCTTTCTGTTGATCCCAAAGGTAAAAGAAGGCCACATCGGACAATCTTGTAGGCCAATCACCCTCCAAGAAGACCGTTGTAGGGAATAGGTATTCCCTGTGCTCGCATAGCACGTTTCCGCACCCTGTCATCACCCGATCCCGATCCTGATCTGTCTGCATGTGCGAACTCATCCGGATTGCTGTATCCGCGCCCGTTTTGCCTCGGACTCTTTTATTTCATTTTTGATGCTCCTTATTCATACTTAGCATTGGCTAGACCATGTCACGCAGCCCTTGCAGGGACATTCGGGTGCCTCTCAAACTTTATACCGTACGAAAACCTTCTTCTTTTATCATTATCCTTACTTAGGACAAGTCTGAGGGTATTCCCGAGGACTATAAATTCACTGTATTGACAAAATACAGTAGCTTTGCCCGTGTGCATCTGTCTCACATTGTTTTCGGTCGACGTTCGTTTTCTCTCGCTCTCCTCGTATTTTCTCAATCCGGATCGGACTGCCGTGTCCACTTTTCTATCCGTTTTAATCCAGATTCGCCCCGGATTCATCTCGGACTACTCAAAAACCATTATTTGTCGTTCACCAACTCAGTGTTGTCCCTGGGTCGAACGGAATCGCATTCCTTCACCCTCTTTCTATTTCTTTCAATCCCCCTGAGTATTGCACTACAGCCGGGATATATTACCTTCAACTGGAGCCCACCGCGAGGGACTTCCAGAAGTTGGTACAGACGACGACAACCCATCCACTCATTATTCACCTCACTCACGACACACCTTCGCTTCACTCTCAGAAAATTTTCGCCTCGGTTAACACCTCCTTGCATAGCATCATCGCCCCTATTGAACCCTGCACCACTACCCTTACGCCGCCACAGAACTCTAAGTGACATCAGACAAGTCAGACGACACCTGTCACGGCACACGGCAACCTGTGCCACCATCTGAGTCGTTACTATGCCATCACCCGGATATCTCCTACAGCTGCCCTTCCGGACTGCCCCTAGTGCCCCATGTTTCGATGCGACCATTCCATCACAGTTACCTGCCTTTTTGAAATACGTTGATCAGTTAGCTACAAGCATTGGACTCACGGACGCACAGAAGATTAATACAGCCATCTGGTATGCCTACCCAGAAGACGCCGAGCTATGGTGGACATCGCAGCAAGTACTCGCAGCACAGCCGGATTGGTCAATGTTCGTAGCGGATGTCCAGCACTGGTACTCATCATACGACGATGACTACCCACTTTACGTTCCAGAACCATCCATTGACATCACCACCGACCCCATCCTTGCCTCAGCGTCCATCTTGTCAAATCTAGCAGATCACACACCGCAAAGTGATTCCATCCGGGTCTATTCAAGGATAGTAGAATGCAATCCTGAGCAATCCGGTAACGTCTCAATTGAACCCGTCTGTGCTGATCCGCCTCTCACAGCTGTCAAATTTGTGGTACCGCATGCCGAAACACAGGAGCAAGATGAACTGGATTGCCCCAACACATCTCACCCACTACGCTCACCCTCCTCAGGCACAATCTCTCTGCCACCGGATGTACTCGTGCATACATCAATCCGGATGCCCTCAGATCCATCACCACAACCAATCCAACCACCTTCGCCCTCTTCAGATATGTCACAACCCGACTCACCCACCCCATCGCTCTCACCATCGACCACACCAACCTTGCCACCTCTGTCACCTCGGATGACTATGAAGTCACCATCAACAAACCTCACGCCACCACTCACCCATCCGTCGCATAGTACCAGATTGCAGCTCAGCAGATCGACGTTTTTGGCTATGACAAAACGGCCAACCGGGCGCATACTCTCATCCCACTCACTTCCCTCTCACCCACCTGGCTTAGCACGACCACCTCACTTGCCTCCAGAAGACACAACTGTTTTATCACCACCGGATCCACCATCATCGCCATCCGTTTGCGATAGCAGCACGCCGGCCGCGTCACCGAAAACATCTATCCGGATAGCTCGGATCATGTCGGATCCATCACCACCCGCATTGCCCAGTCGGTCTCTCATCCCTAAAGCTGTCTCATTGCCTATCACATCCGAACCGCTGTCGCTGCATTTACAGCCATATCTGAGGATTTGTAGTACCTTGCCAGTTCAATCGGTTTCTGGTCAGGTATCGAAGCTAAACGCACTCTTCTGCGCAGTTCCTATACCCCATGAAGTGCGCAAATTGCAGCCACTCTCATTGCCCTCGTCCTTCCTCAACAAACCGCCATCTCTGCAATTACGACCATATCCGAGGATGATGTTAAGACCGGGCCTACTCGGGGTATTAACTCCGGAACTCCGGAGTTATTCTTGCGGAGGGACTTGGCTTCACCGTGTGTGGTGCGCCCTTGTCACGAGTCTGTCCTTTATTTCGGAGAACGGAGAACGGAGGTCGGAGGTGAGACTTAACACCAAAGTGAAGTTGAGCAGAGATAAGACCGTCGAGGTCTTATGGAGTTCGGAGGGAATAGAAGGTAAAACTAATATTCAGACTGAGGGTACAAAGTCGGAGTATTACAGTTTATATACTCGGAGTAGAATGGAGATTAGTAACGGTGTTGGTAAGAAACTGAGTAAGACGGAAATCGGGAAAGTATGTAACCGGAGTGGAGCCGGGTATGTACAGAGGCCGGAGCTGTGCTGTTAAGCGAGACACAGGTTATTACTAATGTAACACTAGTACGAAAAGAGGCAAGAGGAAATCGAGAAGGTTCTAAGTGAAGTCCGGAGATCAGGAGTTGTGTCCGGAGAGAGATCGTACCGGAGTTATGAAGGAGTAAACCCGGAGATCTCGGAGTTGGACCGATGAGATATACGGGATATGACAGATGAGCACCTCACCGGTTCAATCGGTTTCCGGCCATGGATTGAAGCTAAATGCACTCTTCTGCACAGTTCCTATACCCCATGAAGTGCGCACATTGCAGCCACGCCCATCACCCTCGTTCTTTTTCAACAAACCGCCCTCGCTGCTATCGACCTTGCCCCTTGCTTCCGCAACCATGCCACCACTCATCTCATCCGAGCCGCTACCTCCACGTTTACGGCCGTATCCAAGGACCCATGCCTCACCGGTTCAATCGGTTCTGAGCCGGTTATCGAAACTACGCATGCCCTTCGCTGCTCTCCCAATCCGTTTCCCTCTCTCTCAATTTTACACTAATGCATGCGTCTTGTCATTTCAGTTTATGCTTCAGCCATCTCTGCCCACATTGGGTTTATTTGATGACCCGGCCAACACGGTTCGGTCGCATTTTCCCTTCGACCTGGGAATCTGACTATTTCTTTTTTTTCACTATCATTGAGATGCCCTCACCCTTTCTCCACAGCATTATCTGGATGACCGGGAGGTCATCAGATATGGCCTACCCAGGGGGGAGGGGTCTATATGACCGCCTCGGTTTCCACATGCAACTTTTCGCGTTTTCACAATTTCAGTCATTGAAATCATTCTTTTGATATCCGTTTCATCTCTGTTTCATCCCTGGTATTCGTCCGGCAGATCTCTATCTCACCCCGGGTTTAGTCCAGTGATTGATCATTACTCATTGAACAAGAAACCATCGCAGAAAAGAAAAGAAAAGAATACCATATAGAAAAACCAACACACAATCGTATAGTCCATTCATTTCTTCTACCACTCAATTCACTACTTCGTTATTGCAATCATCTAGAGTTCGTGCCCTCATCTGCTACATACCACTCCTGCTCTTCAAACGTGCATAGGCACAACGCACTTTATCCGGTCGTATCCGGATTGTTTCCGGACGTTTTTAGGTATCACAAAAGGGCATCCGTTGCAGGTATAGATGCGAAAGACGCACGACGAAGACAAGCCGAGTCGGACACTCACCAATTGGTTTCATTTTGTTTTTTCTCTTTCTTATCATCTCTTTCACGTTCAACCATACAGTTCTTTTCTTCGTATTCGGATCACACAGCGAGCAGCGGATAGCAAACTCGGCCGACCGGATCACATTGGATCACACTGGACACATGCGGACAAGCAGAATTCACGCAGGACGATCGACGCATACCAGAGATGCTATCACTGTGATGAACACAAAACCATCACACACACTTTGCATCGCAGATTACGGCCACACATCATTCACCATGCCTTCATGCGCGAGACTATAGACAACAGACACACAGAAAAGCCATGCATCACACCGTCGCGATCACTATCCGATCCTGTCATTTGCGGATCATCGTCACTGTGCCGCTATCACCAGTTGTCATCATCATCCCTGTCGTCATCTCTGTCGTCGTCACTGTGCAGCCATCATCACTCTTGTCATCTCTGTCGTCGTATCCGTCACCCTTTCATATCTGGACCCATCCGCTGCCATCTGCAACTGTCACGTTGAACCACCGACTGCATCCCCATACACATCGGGCTGACTGGGGACAGTCAGCATCTAAAGTCCCCGTCGGGTGTAGGGAATAGGTATTCCCTGTGCTCGCATAGCACGTTTCCGCACCCTGTCATCACCCGATCCCGATCCTGATCTGTCTGCATGTGTGAACTCATCCGGATTGCTGTATCCACGCCCGTTTTGCCTCGGACTCTTTTATTTCATTTTTGATGCTCCTTATTCATACTTAGCATTGGCTAGACCATGTCACGCAGCCCTTGCAGGGACATTCGGGTGCCTCTCAAACTTTATACCGTACGAAAACCTTCTTCTTTTATCATTATCCTTACTTAGGACAAGTCTGAGGGTATTCCCGAGGACTATAAATTCACTGTATTGACAAAATACAGTAGCTTTGCCCGTGTGCATCTGTCTCACATTGTTTTCGGTCGACGTTCGTTTTCTCTCGCTCTCCTCGTATTTTCTCAATCCGGATCGGACTGCCGTGTCCACTTTTCTATCCGTTTTAATCCAGATTCGCCCCGGATTCATCTCGGACTACTCAAAAACCATTATTTGTCGTTCACCAACTCAGTGTTGTCCCTGGGTCGAACGGAATCGCATTCCTTCACCCTCTTTCTATTTCTTTCAATCCCCCTGAGTATTGCACTACAGCCGGGATATATTACCTTCACCGTAGGTAAAGGTGCAATGGCAGGCGAAGGAAGCATGGAAATTGATGAATGATGTTCGGCCCTTTTTTGCTGTTTATCTTCAGCCATCGAATAAATTGTGTTTTTTTTCTTGCTCCATTTCTAAATAGAAGATTGTCATAGTAACGAGGGAAACTGCAACCTCAGTAGGAGTCGGGGACTGGCGCGTATAGCGCCGCTACGATATAAAGTATTATAAACCCTAAATAACTCATTATAAGCAAAAGATTTATCGGCTATTGGTAAAATAATCTGCGACTGAACTGACCTGTATTATTATTTGTTATGTTATACAATTTATACAAATTGGATGCCATATTCTATTATAAGGGATATATAACAGTTTCGCGCTTTTCGTGATGGCCCCCCCGAGCTCGTAATATTATTTAATTTTAGCATTGCTACTGGGCACGATGACGGGACAAACTGGACACGAAGACGGCAATAATGTCGTGACGACGCAACGACGAAGCCCGGGGGGGCCGGAGGTGCCAGTGTCACCTGGGCAACAGGTTACCAGCGGGACTCAGACCTGCCAGATTATCGCAATTCGAATGCAACGCACACTACGTCGTGAACACTAATGGGGCACGTGGAGCGGGTTTCGTGAAGTAGAAGTCACGTACGACAGTGACCACATCGCGATGATGATGACCACATGGCACGTCAAACCCGATGCATAGAGCTCGGAGATATGCGACCGAATGCGACATCTACTACCACGCTTAAGTTGCGACGATGGCGGCGGCGGGCATGTCGAACGGTAGCGTTGTCGCACACGACAACAATTTCGCCCACCTACTATGTACGATGTGAGGCTTTTTTGTGCTTCATGATTAACTGAATTTTCTTTTTCTAACCGGATATAGTCTATACCCCAGTCATTTATGTACCTCGCCTTCTGCAGAGTCGGAAGTTGAGATTAGCCAGTTTACGCCTTCTTTTGCGATGAGGACTCATGTTCAGCTCACCGCTCCGCAGTGAGTGCTTCTACGCTTCTCGTTTCCGATACAGATTCGAGATTCGAGCGTACTTTAAAGCGCGCTCACCCCACTACGCGCATCAAACTCTCGTCATGTCTTTCCCTCGAGTTCACGACACCAGTGGGACCGACACGGACAATATTCATGGAATCTCTTCTGGCGTAACAGATCCGATTTCCACAGACGATCAAATATTCGACATCAAGTCGACCATGTCAACTCACGCAGAAAATCCCAGTTCAGACCTCGTGGACGAAGAGGAAAAAAGTTCTAGCCTGCCAAAAGTTCTTTTTGGGAGGCGAAAAAAGCTTCTACGGGACCCTGATGCTATCGCTACCAGGCGCTCTGTGTTCGACGATCCTCATCTCGCTGCTTATTATTGGCCAAAGAAAGACTATGAGAATCTCCACCGCTTCGATCCTTCAGCCAGGTGGACACATCGAGAAGAAAGAGTGAGTTTTAACACGTTCATAATTCCCGCTTTTTGGCTAAATTGTTTGCTAGGCTCTTCTGCGTAAGATCGACTGGAAGATTATGCTCATGGCTGCTATCAGCTTTTCGGCACTCAATCTCGACCGCTACAACATCAGCCAGGCAAATTCGACCAGTTTTCTTTCCAACTTGGGATTGACAACGGATGGTAACGGATCGCCCATGTATTCAGTGACAGACAGGGTGCTTATTTTCAACCTAGACTTCAACCTTGGAAATGTCGTTTTCCGTCTTTCCTTCCTGTGCGCCGAACTACCGTCTCAATTGATTTCGAAGCGCGTATGTCGGCCTTGTTATCCGAAGGGGCCCTCTTTGACGGTAATAGGTTGGGCCCGATCGTTGGATACCGACGCAAATTTGCCTATGGAGTAAGTCGCTTGTTGACCTTGTTGACCAATCATACTAACAGATCTGTAGGTATTGTCACTATGTGCCAGTTTTGGCTTTCAGGAAGGACATCATTCCTTGTGTGCCGTGCATTGCTTGGGTGCGAAGTTTTATTGATGCATTTCTTCCAGTACATTGACGTTATATCCCGCAGTCTGCTTCAAGGAGGGTATGATATCCCAGAACTCCATAAAATGGAGACTACTGACACTGTTTCTTACTAGCTACATTCCTGACTTGATATTATACATGTCGTGTTAGTCTGTTCTATTTGTCATCGTCCTCTCTGTTCACGTTTTCTAGACTTCTACACGAAGACCGAACTTCCCATCCGCTTGGCCCTGTTTTGGATGTCTGCGAATCTTTGTGCTATCGTTGCTAGTTTCTTGGCCTTCGGTATTCTGCACCTCGATGGCGTTGATGGTAAATCTGGGTGGCGGTCAGTCTCTTACTTATTTTTACAATCGCGAATGAAGAATTAACAGGTCTACAGATGGTTGTTTTTGATAGAGTGAGTTTCACCCACGAGGATTTCTTTGTCTATTAATAATCATACCCCGTAGAGGCTTGGTAACATTTTCAATAGGTGTCGCCTCTTTTTTCAACATGCCACCGTCTCCCACTCAGACGAAGGCGTGGTTCCGACCAAAGGGATGGTTTAATGATCGCG
The DNA here is from genome assembly GCA_019787685.1 of Chiua virens. Lineage (NCBI taxonomy): Eukaryota > Fungi > Basidiomycota > Agaricomycetes > Boletales > Boletaceae > Chiua > Chiua virens. The sequence goes on along the minus strand of JAHNUO010000011.1, from coordinate 890,772 downwards.
AGGAGAGTATTATAGTCAATAAGGTCCTTCGTGATGATCCGACCAAGGTACGGAATCGTTTATGCGGATCGAATTGTACCATGTATATGACGATAATGCTCAGGGTGACATGCATAACCGAGAGGGTTTGACCCTGAAAAGATTATGGACTGCAGTGTGCGACTACGATCTTTGGCCGGTCTATCTCATGTAAGACAGATCACTCTGCCACGGCTCTCTATTGACGCAAACTATAGTGGCCTTATGTTTGGTATACCAAATTCTCCACCTTCCACGTATCTTACCCTACTGCTTCGGGATGCTGGGTAAGTTTATGCTGTGCCTGTGTATTGACACCCACTGAAATGCCAGCTTAGATTTAGCACATTCCGAACAAATTTGTTGACGATTCCTTCCCAGGCGCTTGGGATTGTCACGATGTTCGCCATCACTCTTGTATCAGAATCAGTTGACGAGCGTACAATAGTAGCAATGATGGAAGATTTGTGGGCACTTCCATTCTTGGTGGCGTTGTATGCATTACCATCAATTCCGAACCCTTGGACATATTTTGTAGGTGTGTTTGCAGTCCTGCGGGCGGAAGTTACTGATGGCTTGGTAGGCGGTGCTCACAGGACTCCTCTCTTTCCCGTATGTCATTCTTGTCTGATATACGGGCAAGTTACGGCGCTAAATCTTTCATTTCCAGTCTTACTCACCCAATCCAAGTAGGCCTTGTTGGGTTCACGATGGAAACTGAAACTCACTCGATGATAGGTCGGATGGTGTTCTCGAAACTCTGGTGCAGTAGCCAGTCGCACCGTCAACGCATCCTTATATAACATGTAAGCCGCGAAGGATTCCTCTCCATCATCTGACTTTGTTGAATGTCCCTCAATGCAGGTTCTTCCAAGCGGGCAACATTATCGCGGCTCAGATATATGTCGCCAGCGATGCTCCCAGATGTTCGATTTTCCTTTTATGATATTTGTAACAAGTCGTTCTCATGTTTGCTTTGTTTCATAGACGAGCGAGGAAACCGAATTCTTATCATCATCTGTTCCTTCAATCTACTCGTGCTGTATCCAAGCACGAAGCTATATTATATGTGGCGAAACCGGCAGCGTGCTAAGATTTGGGATGCCATGACATCGGAAGTAAGTTGCGCTGGTAGGGATGCTTCAGTTGCCAACACGACTGACTCGGACTCGTTCATAGGAGAAAGCTAATTATTTGAGGACGACGAAAGATATCGGGAACAGAAGGCTTGATTTCCGATTCGCACACTAAATGGGTAGTGTAGTGACACTGACTTCTAAGAATGTTACATTGCGTAAGTAATTGTATCCACAAAGGTCGACACCCTGACCTCACACTGGCGTCCTGATTCGAACAACGAACTAATGTTGTGAACTACTTACGACACGGTTATGCGCGAAAAGGCTTCAAGCGTAAAGGCTTTGTGAATGTCGTGGGAAGTAGATGCCCTATGTATATGAACGGTACTTTATCAGAAAATGTGATGTATGCATTACTTGTGTAATGACTCGGCCTGGTGTCAGTCAACCCCAAGTGTACTCGCTCGTCTGCCTTTGTGGAGCAAGAGGTGAGGGGGGGCTGTATTGCTATTCACATGGATATAGTACACCATAAGAGATGTAGCTATTGTGGCTGAGGGAACGAGGTTGGGCGGAGTACAGTGTCAACTTAAACCTGTTAGAATACTTGTCGTTCGTCCGTCCGAGTCGCTTGTTGAGCTTCAGGGAACTCTGTGCCAGGGCACTTTGGAATACATTAGGTGGGGCCACAGCGAAGAACTCGCTGACATCTATCCACTGTGTCAGTCGGATGGATCATAGTAGTGGCTGCGTTACTTACCAAAGATCGATGCACCAGATACGAGAGTAATGGTTTCCTTTCCGGCATTGATGAGATCCATTTATTCACATAGTCATGAGCGACTCAAGTAGGCGGGCATTGTATGATCGTACTTACGGGTCGACCTGATCCTTCATAGGGTAGGGGCCCATTCCAAGAATACCATTCTGACTTTGCAGCCAGACGTGAACATCTTCTGGCAAATGTTCGGGTCCAAGCATTGGCATACCAATACCAAGGTTCACGTAGAAGCCATCCTGGATTACCTTTGCGGCACGTTTGGCGATCTCGTGTCCTTAAGCCAAAACAGCAGTTTTCTCGGGGGTCAATGGTTCACTTCTCCTGTTGTTTCACCCGGTGCCAGTGTCGCAAAACTCAATATGCTTTGACACAATCTGCATAGATGTCAGGGATGTGGATTGTACTTCCATCTGAGTCGAAGGAACCGACAAGAACGATTTTATCAGCCTACGACTCACGTGAGTGGCAACCAAGAATGAGGTTAGGATCACCAATTACCTCCACGATGATCAACTTGACGTTCTTTGCTATAGTAGTGTTGAAGTTGTTTTGAGCGAACCTAGGAGCGCGTCGATTCAGACACAGTCAGTACACTTCTCGTTCCTCTCTCACCGGAAAACACAGTTCTCGACCACATCAACCTTCCATGCTCTGATGAACGCGACGTCGCCGGGGGTCGCGGTGTCCATGACAGACTTGGGTCCATCAAATTCTCGTTTCTCCTTCTTGACGCCGGGTATTTTGACACCAGTTTGAGAAACCACCCTCGTTGTACCTCACTGGACATCGCACCTTCCTCGACTGCAGTAGAAGCACCAATAGGGACTGAAGAATACGGGTATCCTGACAGCATAGGCACGTATACATTCTATGAGACTGCCTTGAGGGTATAATTCCAACGAAACTTCGCCGTTGAGATATACTGCCTCAAAGGCCATGTTGCTGCAAGGCACGGGAGCGTGTCACTGATACAACTGGGGTACATGAGAGGGAAAATCAACGGACCCTCCGGGGTATGATGCGACGGTCTTCTCTATCTGCTTGAGATTGAATAGCTTCCCTGTGGGCACATGAGTTTGTTGTTGCGCGTGGTCAGAGATGCATGACCAATTCCACTGTCCCCTGCGCCTGCATGATTAGACACGATGGTGAGGTTCCCAACATCCTTCCTCTTCACCAAAGCGGTAAGTAGGGCACCTGAGGTTAGATGAATAGATAATACAACCACGAGCGTTACTCTAACTATACCTGGAAAATCGGTCAGACAATCCTGTCAACGGTCTCAAAATATACCCTGACCCAAACAGAAGTGAGGCTCACCTCCACAAAGCGACACATCGCCAAACTTGACGCTCTTACTGCCACTGGCCCGACTTCATCTCCCCTCGAGCCGACATGCATCTCGACTTAGTGCGCCTGTGCTTGATTCATCGTCGATGTTGTTCGTTTCGTGCTGTGGAATCTCTGGGACATTGGTAGGACAGTCTGGTGCGTGTGATCCAACTTGTAAGACGGGGGCCGCACTTTCCCACAAATGACGGGGGTTGGACGTGGAACAGTCATTTGCACTTAGCCTCCACAATCGAGAGGCATGACATTGATCTGTAGGACTGATAATCACCCATAATTGGTCAGTTAGGAGCTTTCTGTGTGCTATCAATACTCAACATATCAAGGCCGCTGTCTGTGGCAATGGCACCATTCCCCCTGAGTCGCACGTCAGTTTGATGTCAATACATCCTGGCTCCGAACATTCGGCCTATTACTCCCATGTTTTGTTCTGCTTGCCAGTGTGCCTGCGCTAGGAAAGCAGGTATCATTGATGCTCTGCTGTCCAGGTTGAATCGCGGTTAGGAAACGCCGGGGCCACGTAACTCCAGATTCTATTGAGACCCCCATCTCGAAGGACCCAAACAACCAAACACCCAAGAGCTGGCCCCGAATGGCTCATGGAACTTGAAGTTTCAAGGTAGGACCCTTTCTTGAGTACTGGAAAATCCTTCACCCTTGATGTCGTATAATCGATAGACTCGTGACATAGACGGACTTGTCACGAGTCTAGCTACTTCATCGGTTTCCGATTTGAGAAACGATCGATACTCACCGCCGAAGGTGTGTTATGTCACATGACTAACTGTAATTTCCTCCGATTAAAAATAGCAGCATCTGCGGCCCTTGTGCTTATCTCTTCTATAATGTTGGAAGTAGTGAGTATCATCCACGTGGTGCGCGCCATTGCGCCATTGCGCCATCCCCCCTTATTCGTGTGTCAGTCCCTTTGCTGTGATACTGGTTCACGCCTTCATTTACGGGGATGATGGAATCATGTTCTAAGTTCAGCTTGCCGCTCCAAACACTTCCCTTTGATAACGGTCCGATACAGACTCGAGCCTATAAAAGTGAACTCACACAGTTGTGTTCAAGTTCCACTACTAGCCTTCGCTTTTCGTCATGTCCTCCTCCCTAATTCACGACACCAACGGGACCGACGCAGGCACCGCTCATGGAATTTCTTCGAGTATAATCGATTCAATTTCCGCGGATGGTCAAGCGCTCGATACCAAGTCGACCATATCAACTCAGGCAGGCAATGCCAGTTCAGACCTCGTGGACGAGGAGGAAGAAGGCTCCAGCATTACACAAGCTCTCCTTGGCAGGCGAACAAAGCTTCTGCATGACCCTGATGCCGTCGCTACCAGGCGCTCTGTGTTCGACGATTCTCATCTCGCTGCTTATTATTGGCCAAAGAAAGACTACGAGAACCTCCACCGCTTCGATCCTTCAGCCAGGTGGACTTTTCGGGAGGAAAAAGTGAGTTGTAACACCTTCGCAATTTCCGTTGGCTGAATTGTCCGCACCCAAGGCCCTTTTGCGTAAGATCGACTGGAAGATTATGCTCATGGCTGCTATTGGCTTTTCGGCGCTCAATCTCGATCGCAGCAACATCAATCAGGCAAATTCGACTAGTTTCCTTTCTGATCTGGGATTGACAACGGATGGTAATGGATCATCTACGTGTTCAGTAACAGATAAGGAACCTTTTTGTTGACCTAGACTTCAACCTTGGAAACACCGTTTTCCGTCTTTCCTTCCTGTGCGCTGAACTACCGTCTCAGCTAATTTCGAAGCGCGTACGTTCAGTATTGTTGACCCAATAAGCACTTTTTGACAGTAACAGGTTGGGCCCGATCGCTGGATACCGACGCAAATTTGCCTGTGGAGTGGGCTGCTTGTTAATCTCGTTGAATAATGCTGAGAAATCGGTAGGTATTGTCACTGTGTGCCAATTTTGGCTTTCCGGAAGAACATCCTTCCTTGTCTGCCGCGCGTTGCTTGGGTACGAAGCTTTATTGTTGCATTTATTCCAGTTCATTGACGTTAGATCCCGCAGTCTACTTCAAGGAGGGTAAGATGTCTTCAGAACTCCCCAAAACGAAGACAGCAATGGCTTACATTGCGTTTCCTAGCTACATACCTGACTTGGTTTTATACATGTCCTGTTAGCCTATTCCATTCGTCATCGACCTCTTTGTTCACGTCTTCTAGACTTCTACACGAAGACCGAACTTCCCATCCGCTTTGCCCTGTTCTGGATGTCCATGAATTTCTGTGCTATCATTGCTAGCTTCTTGGCCTTCGGCATTCTGCATCTCGATGGCGTTGATGGTAAAGCTGGATGGCGGTCAGTCAGTCACTGTTTGTGATGTTGAGTAATGAAGCATTTACATGCTTACAGATGGTTGTTTTTGATAGAGTGAGTTTCGCCCATCACTATTGCATCATCTAATCGCACCATTCATAGAGGCTTGATAACATTGGGGATAGGTCTCGCCTCTTTCTTCAACATGCCACCATCTCCCACTCAGACAAAGGCGTGGTTCCGGCCAAAAGGATGGTTTACAGACCGTGAGGAGACTATCATAGTCAACAAGATCCTTCGTGATGACCCGACCAAGGTAAAGATATCATATATGTGGATCGCTTGGAACTGTACTATATAACTAATCCCCAGGGCGATATGCATAACCGAGAAGGCTTGACGTTGAAAAGACTATGGACTGCAGTGTGCGATTACGACCTTTGGCCGGTGTATATCCTGTAGGACTGACCGCTCTGCCACCGCACTCGACTGACGTAGACCATAGTGGCCTTATGTTTGGTATACCAAATACCCCACCATCGACGTATCTTACCCTGTTGCTTCGGAATGCTGGGTAAGTTCACGCTGGATTTATGTTGATTACCCACCAAAACACCAGCTTAGATTTAGCACATTCCAAACAAACTTGTTGACGATTCCCTCCCAAGCGCTTGGGATTGTCACCATGTTCATCGTTTCTCTTGTATCAGAATCAGTAAACGAGCGTACGATAGTAGCGATGATGGAAGACTTGTGGACACTTCCATTCTTGGTGGCGCTGTACGTATTGCCATCAAGCCCGAATCCTTGGATATACTTTGTAGGTATGTTTATAGCCTTGCGACCGGAAGTCACTGATGGCTTGGTAGGCGGTGCTCACGGGACTGCTTTCATACCCGTATGTCATTCTTGTCTAATGGACCGGTAGGTCAAAGCGTTAAATCCTTTATTCCCAGTTACACCCACCCAATCCAAGTAGGTCCATTCTCCTAAGGAAAAACCGAGACTCACTCCATGATAGGTTGGATGGTGTTCTCGAAACTCCGGTGCGGTAGCCAGTCGCACCGTCAACGCATCCTTGTACAACATGTAAGTCTGCGGGGATTCCTCTTCGTCAATAGACTTTGCTGAGCGTGAATCAATGCAGGTTCGTGCAAGCAAGCAACATTGTCTCAGCCCAGATATATGTGGCTAGCGATGCTCCCAGATGTTCGATTTCCTTTTTATGATGCGTCGCGACTCGTTCTCATGTTTGCCTTATCTCACAGACGAACGAGGAAACCGAACCCTTATCATCATCTGTTCCGTCAACTTGCTCGTCCTGTATCCAGGAACCAAGCTGTATTATATATGGCGAAACCGGCAGCGAGCTAAGATTTGGGACGCAATGACACCAGAAGTAAGTTGCAGGGATGAAGCAGTCGCCCACATCGACATGACTGATTGGTTCGTAGGAGAAAGCTGATTATTTGAGGACAACGAAAGACGTTGGAAACAGAAGGCTTGATTTCCGGTTCGCACACTGAACGGAAATGTTCCAGTGTACAATGACATGCAATGTGGAATCTGGATGGATCTTTACTACGGCCGTTTCCAGTATATTAATGTAGTGACGAAGTACACGTTTTCCAATTATGGCTAGTGACCGCACGATGTGATTATCTATATGCCTTTCAACTTCCGTCGTCGATCTAGAGGTCTAATTTCGACGTTCAAACCTTGACATGCTTCCGAATGGACCCCGACGAAAGCTATCTGCTGTAAAGGCTGCAAGGAAGCAGCCCATCAGTGGCTCGGCATCTGATGACGGTTCAGGATACCGTTCTGCTGGTAGCAGGCAAGATGAAGGCGAGTCAAAAACCTTCTCCATTGTTACTTTCTTTCTCCTGATCGTTGCCTCTCTGATTCTCTAGACTCAGACTCGGATCATTCTATTGAAAGACGCTCGAGCAGTGGTACACGCAATGGTTTGTGTTCGTGCCATGGCTTACCTTTACGCAGATGCCCGTGTGAGGCCCCCGTTAAAGGCCACCAAGAGAGTGAGCTCGAAGAAGAAAGAAGTTAAATTCGATCTCCGGGAAGACCCCGACAGCGACGATACCGCACACGCAGTGCCAGCTCATCGTCGTGCACCAGTTCAGCAATATCGCGTCATCCAACGCTCTCCGAGTCCCCCGCCCGTGCAGGCGAAACAGAGGAATAACCGGTCACGCGGATCTGCTCCGAAAGAATGCACGTATCCACGATTTCCCCCTTTAATCGACTAGTCACTGAGCCTCTTCTAGTGGCCTTGACTCGTGACAGACCCGTTAGAAATCATCGCGATTTTGAGGATCCTATCTTAATCCGAGTCAAGCCATGGCGAACAAAACGGACTGGAAAAGAACACGTTGAAATTGAACGGCGATACGCGCGTATGTCCCTCGGTTCGGCCGCCGTCGGTCGAAGTGGCCCATCTCAAGGCTCCTGGCAATCCTACTCACGATAAACGGCGACTCAGAGGGTGGCATATTCGCCGTGGAAAAGTCGTGACGCGCGGCCACGACACTTCTAACCGTGAAGGGGAAAGTGAAACAGATGATGATTACGAAGACGTTCAGCCGTAAGCCTCGTTACTACTCGCCGCATTGGTTCTCGACTCGTTCAATACCCTCCAGGTCACGCAACCAAAAGGCTACAAAATCCATACATACGGGAAACCAATCTCAATTCGGAAGAAAGTCACGGTCGTTCCCAGAGCCTCACGACTCCGATCACGAAGTAGGAGGAGATGATACCAATGTTTTGTACCGGGACGGCTTCGCGGATGAAGTTCCCGACGCACACATAACTGACTCATCGGAAAATGATGATGAAGACGTTCTTTATCCTACGGAACCATCGCAGACCCTTTTGAATGCGTTAGAACGGCTCTCGTTGAATCTCGTTCGACTTCACAAGATGCGACGACTTCCCTTCTTACGTCGAAATCTCCGAAGTGGTTTTCAGCTTCGTTGTGAAATGGTTGGCGTTGACACCGGATTCGTTGCTCTTCCGCGTGTGTCCACTACTGTTCTTTATAGCTCTACGCATTCCGAGAATGCCTCAAATCACCCTGGAAGAACTCGGACTGAAGTTGCGCAGAGCTCCATGAGAGATTGGATGTGCCCATTGTGCGATTTGCACAAAACATTCAATAATCATACAATGTTAGACAGGCACTTGGCATGGGATCATCCCGGCGTCGACGTGTCTTGGGACCAAGTAGGTCTCGCTCAGCCGTTCTGGAGCTTTCGTCTGATTGTTTGTTCCAGCACTATACCAGGCTTTCCCTGATCATCCCTGATTCCCGATCAGAAACGTAAGTAATCTAGCTAGGAAAAAGGACCAGAGTCGACACATTCGTTTCCATAATGTAGTAATCCGGTCCGAGCCCGTCAGGATCCGATCAGGGACTTGCCTGGATCGGAATTCACATCAGGATCGAGATATATTGAAAGGAACGAGAGTGTTGACTCGGACCAGAGATCGTTTGCTCGCGTCTCTACTACACCGTTTGGCGTTGCGAGCGAAGCAAGCTCTCGTTCTGTCACGACCATTCCAACTAGCGTCGACGAGGACCTGAAATTCAAAGAGGACACACCTTTTTCTTCAGCTGCCGACACCTCAACCAGGATGAGCTCTCTATCAGGTCGTTCCGTTTCTAGGGGTCTCTATTCTGATCTACAAGATGGTCTCGGACCGTCAGCCACCCCACCGTACTTGCCAGAGACGGACGAGAGCGGTGACGTTTACTACTCCTGTCGCCCTGGTGGTCCGCGCCTATATGATTTCATGAACACATTGAGTCTGGAACCCTACGGTGTTCTCAAGTGGGTGATAATCGACAGAGAGGAGGAACTCTTCGAGCTAGGACGATATTCTCGACGAGGACAAAGTGATGCAGGCACTCTGGTATAGATGGATATTCTTGAATCGGTAAGTATCTTCGGTGAATGTGCTGTGACACGAGCATCACCGCGTCTGTCCTAGGAACAAATTTGTCGCAAATTACTTTGACGGGACGAAATCGTTTGTCAAGGAAAACTGGAAGCTGATAAAACGGGGCGCCGGGTTGCTGGCCTTGAGGACGTGGTTGTTGGTAAGCGTTTTGGTCTTCGATGATGCAATCTGAAGCAAGGATCTGATGCCCTTTTGCGGTTCTGGCAGGTCCTGCTTGTGAACAATTTCCTCCTCCCGGCGGAGGTTGCTACGCTGATCCGGTATTACCAGGAGCTGGCAGATATAAAGTTACGGTAGTAGGTGGGTAAGTACAAGAAAATTCAAGCACTGTCCGCTCCCCTTTCCCTCTCGAGCATTGCTTTTTTCGAATGGGAAATTTGGCGTATGTGTGCGCCGACTCAATTTCGATGTACTGCTGGAGGCTCGGAACCCCAGGAATGCTTTCATAAACCCCAAACTTAGATCCAGTTATACGATGTCAACGTACAGGTCGGGGTCGCTTTATTTTGCGTCGATAAGTAGATTACCAGTCGAATCTTTGGACTAGTACGGTCCACGCGAAGACGCCACTTTCTTGCAAATTCAAACAGACGATACCAGTCGCGTCTCGGGACCTCTTGGCTGTGAGAGCGTGATAAATTAGGTAATTATATCATAGTACATACGTTCAAGTTACGACTCCTGAGAGCCGCCATCAACTCGATTGAATTACTTAGGACAAGCTTTCCAGGAAAATGTCAAATGACAAGAAGAATGTAATCGTTATCGGTGCAGGTACGCTCATCGTAACACCTGGTAGTCAATAGTGCCATGCGTGATCTCACCTTGGCTGCTGCTCACCTCCACCTTTCGAACAGGTGTGATCGGTCTGTCCACCGCTATCCGCATTCAGGAGACAAGCAGGTACGACGTAACCATAGTTGCCGAAACATTTCCCACAGACCCCCGAACAATCCGGTACACGAGCCATTGGGCGGTGAGTATTGTCCGAGTCCAAACACGGTCTTAGGCGACACATTGCATCGATCGACCTTAATCTACCACGACAGGGCGCACACCATGTCAGCCAGGCATTCGAAGATGTGAGGCAAAAAGGTCCGTGATGAGTCGATTCCGTCACCAATTCTTCCTACTATCTCGATCTTCTTTATGATCGCGCAGCCATGGACAAGGAAACATTCGAAATCATGTGGAGAGACTCGGAGCCTGGTGGAAGTGACGCAGTATCCGGCCTGTTCTTCAGACACACACACACTGAATTCAGAGCGGATGGCATCGATCCTTCTGCGTGGCTGGATTACATGCCAGACGTGAGTTCTGTCTTTTCGCTGAGCACCCCTGTCTCGGAACGAACGACATCACACAGTTCCGTACAGTGTCAGAACGTGAACTTGTCTCGAGTTCTACAGCCGGGTATACATTCACCACGTTCACTCTTAATACACCTGCGTACGTGAACTGGCTCTTGGCCCGCTTTCTAGCTGGAGGGGGTTCTACGAAGCGGATGAGTCTGCAGCATATTTCCCAGGTAATTCCGATCGAACCAAAATTCTGTTTTTTGAATATACTCAGGTGATGAAATAATATTTTGGTAGGTGTTGGACGGCATTACGAATCCAGCGGCGATTGTCGCATGTCCTGGGATTGGCGCCAGATTTCTCGGAGGTATTGAGGATAAGGATGTTTATCCTGTTCGTGGACAAACCGCCTTTCTGCGTGCACCATGGATCAAATACGGGAGGACACTCTCTGGAGCGGATGGGTCGTACATCTACATGATGCCACGATGTACAGGTGATGTGCGTAATCATTTTTTGTTGTTTCTAAAATGGGGAGAGATACCTGACGACCAAAAGGTGATTATTGGCGGGATCAAAGTGCCTAATGATTGGTAAATATTTTTTTTGCCACCCATGCCTTCCTCACGAGTATCGTGACGCCAGGTACCCAGTACCGCGTGATACGGATCGATCCTACATACTTACACGTGTACTCGCGCTCTGTCCTGAGCTCGCACCTCCTTCCGTCCGCGCAAGCCGTGATCCGACGATTGAGGACCTTGAAGCACTCATCGTCGACGAGGGCTGCGGACTGCGCCCAGGGAGGAAGGGAGGGATCAGACTCGAAGGTGGTTTACTCGAAACAGGAGGGAAGAAGATTCCGGTTGTTTATAATTATGGGTGAGAATTCGCTCCCAATTCTTTTACAGGTGTGAAATATAGGTGGGTGCTGACCACAAGCCTGCGTGCAGTCATGGTGGAATGGGGTTCCAGTCTTCATGGGGATCCGCAAGCATCGCGTTAGTCGTTGCTGAACGATGCTGTTCGTGGGGTAGAAAGTAAATGAGTAAATGACAACGCGGGTAGATACGTGTGAGGATGAATTTCAGGGGCTATTTGTGCAAAAAGGGACAAGTTTCAGGCTGCGCTGACGAATCGCAGCATACTATGAGAGCACACAGCTTGTCCGAATACCACCATCACGACGATGAGGGTACTCAACTTGTTACCTCTCGTCTTCGCCTCCACTGTCCTTGCGTCTTATATTCCTGACGCTCAGGTCGTTCTCGGTGATACTTGGTCTCCAATTCGCGACGCGGCCAGTGGACTGCGCGAAACACTCCTGCCCGCGTCGAACAATGCTGGTGCGAAAGCTTACAAGTGGGCTGATGGGAAGTCATTTGTGCAAGAGCACGGCCTGATGTGTGAGTCTCTGAGCAGTATAACCTGACAACTTGGCTGACGGGACCTACCCACCCACACAGACGAGCTCGTTCAACACCCTCACTTTTCCAACCATCAGCTAAGGATAACCGAGCCTACGCTTTGCGATCCGTCCGTCAAGCAGTACTCTGGATACCTTGATGTTACCGATGACAAACACCTCTTCTTTTGGTCTGTTACATCTTACCTCACGTCCGGCTGTCCGTCTGACGCGGTCTGGTATGATTTCCCAGGTTCTTTGAAGCACGAAATTCGCCAGAGAATGCGCCTCTCGTTATGTGGCTTAATGGCGGCCCCGGCTGCAGCTCGTCTACTGGTCTTCTATTTGAGCTTGGGCCCTGCCGCGTCACCGACAACGGCACTAGCACGACTTTAAACCCCTACAGCTGGAACACAAATGCTAACATCATCTTCCTGGACCAGCCAGTCGACGTAGGATACTCCTACGTCGAGGATGGGAGTAAAGTGGACACCAGCCCGGTTGCGGGCCAGGACGTCTACGCCTTCCTGCAACTCTTCCTCAACCGGTTCCCGGAGTACGCCTCCCTGCCGTTCCATCTCGCGGCTGAGAGTTACGGTGGTACATACGCACCCAACATCGCGAGCGTGATTCACAACGAGAATAAGAAGGCCCCATTTACGTCGTCTGCCAATACCAACAACGCGCTCCTCGGAATCAACCTCGCATCTGTGATGCTTGGTAACGGGATGACCGACAATTATATCCAGATGGCATCCATACCTGACTACCTGTGCGAGGGACCATACCCAATCTATGATGACCCCGAGGGACCCCAGTGCCAGGCGCTCAGGACAAAGGTGCCCACATGTCAGACGCTCACCAAAGCTTGCTATGATTACAACTCTCGTTTTGTCTGCGTTCCTGCAGCTTTGTACTGCAATACCCAGCTGTATGCTCCTATACAACGTGCGTTCAATCTCATATCTAACGTTCGTCGTCTAAATTATAAATCATTTCTCTTCCCTTCATCAGAATCTGGCTTAAATCCTTATGACGCACGCCGTCCTTGTGACCGGTCGAAGGATGGACCCCTCTGCTATCAAGAGATGAGCTGGGTTGAAACCTACCTTAACCAAGCCGACGTCAAAGCCGCGCTAGGCGTGAACCCTCAGCGGAATTTTGAATCTTGCAACATGGCTGTTAACCAGGCATTTACCTTTCAGGGAGATTCGATGCACAACACTCCCGCTTTGTTGCCTCCGTTGATCAACGATGGAGTGAGACTGTTGGTCTATGCTGGAAATGCCGGTAAGTAGGCCAAGTTTTATCTGATGTGTAGGTAGTACATGATCCACTGATGACTAACGTTTGACGTTGGCAGATATGATGTGCAACTACATCGTGAGTTCTTGACATGAAGGAAATGCATACTTTTTGACACCCTCGTAGGGCAACGAGCGTTGGCTTGAGGTTCTCGAAACTGATTTCCTCGACGAATTCACGGTCGCACCAACCAAACAATGGATAACGTTGGGAGCTGGCAAAGTTGCAGGTACCGTACGCAGTGCAAGCGGCGGTGGATTCAGTGCGGGCAATATCACCTTCGTTACCGTTCACGAAGCTGGGTCAGTGGTTCAGTTTCATTCGTGGAACAGATTGATAACTTCTTATGCTTTAGCCACATGGTACCTTTCGACCAGCCGGAAGCTGCTTTGGTAAGTTGTCTGGTTCATCCTCCTGGGAATGTTCTTATAACTTACGCTTATCCGCAGGACATGTTTACGAGATGGATCGTCAATATTCCTCTGGCATTCTAATAATTCTGTTTCTGGAATATCTGTTTTACTCCTTCGTTGGTCGTGATCTAAGAGTTCTGCAGAAGATGATGTACATCGTATTTATGCCAGTGGGAGAATTGTTCGGCCATGCCGTGAATGTGTTCACTACGTAGCGACATTTCATGCCGGACAATTTATTAGAGAATCTGTCAGAGTTGGACATTTGTCATTTCTGAGCCGATCACTCGTTTTGAAAGATACGACATCCCTGAAGCATTTCACTTCTTGCTTCCGCGGTACATGTCTGCATCAGGTTTACAACTTTGGATGTGCTTGCTATTCTCGACTGACAGACTAGCGAAACGTTGGGGCACGATCGTTTCTTGTAGTATTTTTCAGACAGTGTCACAACTCGTTCAGAACACCACCTATTCACCCAGTCTCGAACTTGTCATCCTTTTGCAGTGTCGGCAAGGGAGGCAGATGATATCAGTGATAATTGATAACACAGCTACCGCTTGCTTAAGTACCGTCTGTGCAGTTCTTTCTCCCGCTCGTCTCGTGGAGATTTGGTTTGATATGATCTGCAACCTTGGGTAGCCGGATCCTCGTGCAATATCCTCGAATCTTTCAGAACAGGCCGCAAATCCTCTTGCCATATATTAACTTACCTCGGCGGTTTTGTGTGAGATAGAATTCCGGTTTCGGGCACTCATTAAATAAATTTCGATTCTACAGGGACAAGAAAGAAAAGGAGGCAAACCGCCTCTTATACGAATTCGAAACAATCACGTTGGACAGCCGCTGTCCTCGAAGTATGATCGTGTACAAGAAGCCTAAATACGTAATCAAGGAGGGCTCGTGGAGACGCCTCTGCACGAATGCAAGCGGCGCTTAGCGGTAGTTCGAGGTGATACCAGGGCAGAGCGTCAGGATGATATCAGTGTTGCCGCAAGTGTAGTCGACAAGGTCAGCGGGCGTGTATCCACCTACAGCGAGCAAGGAGAATGTGGGTCAATACCGATGTTCATGCACAGACGGGGAACAGTATGACTTACTGGCGCCGTCGTTGTCGGGGAAAGCATACGCGTTGTAGCAGGTGTTGTAGTAGAATGGACTGTTGGGACCGGGGCCAGCGTTGTTGACGCAGCCTCCGCCGCTGGCAGGGAGAGCACCACCGCTGCAGGCGGAGGAGGAAGAGCAGCACGGAGAGTAACACGAATTGTCCGGGCCAGGGACAGGCTAAGTCTATATTAGCGCACGAAAGAATTGTTACGATGTAAAGTGTGCTCACGCAGCCTGAAGAGATGGTACAAGCGAAGGCGTCACAGCTAAGATCAGCTGAAGAGATTTCCATTCCGACGTTGTAACCATAGATGAGCGAAATGTCGTAGGTCACTGAACCAGGAATAGCGTACTACGATAGGAAGAAGTGCTCAGTGGCCGCATAAATGCTTGAGCTAGAAACGTACGAAGTTGAATTCAGCCCTGCTGAAGGGAGTCACACCATTCCAGGTGGGACCACCAGTCGTGCAAGAACCCGAGCTGTCACATCCCGTACCTGCGAACGTCACGGTGAGTAGGGCTCCGAATGTCGGCTGAAAAAAGCCCCGGCTTACCGACGTTAACGGCACCATCCCAGTTGGAACTGATGCCCAGGTTGACACTAGCACCAATGCCAACATTCACATTGTTCTGGATAGAACCGAAACTGGTCTGAGTGTACAGGAAGACTGATTCAGAACACTGGTTGACAACAGTCAGTGACTGGGCTTGAACCAAAGTCACCAATGCCGCGACGGCGAAAGACAAGAGGAGAGACATATTTGTTGACTGGAAGTTGTAGTTTTCGTTGACTGGAGGGAGGACCTGCAGGCTCAGATTTTATACCTTTATCTGAGGCGGCCGTGCCCTTTCGGTGTCCCAACATAAATTCCGATGGCGCAGAAAATGTGACAGTTGGGAGACCGGCTATCCGGGGTGGAGCAGACCATGACGGAACCCGGCCAACAATTTCATCCGCACCACAATACACCTTCCATAAAGATTCAAATCAGTAGATCAATAGCATTGATTTGGATGTGGTGACACTACCAAAGCTGAAAAACAATCTCGAGTACAGTTTTCGCAACCTTCAGCGTTGGCTGAAATCGCTCCAGTAACCCGCTAGCCAGGGTGGTACATGCGGCATCGCCACTATATCTTGCACGCAACCCGATGAGAGCCCTAGTGGGCACCCCGATGTGAGGCGCAGCAGAAATGGAATGATGCCTCCATAACTTCTGGCTAGCCCGGTAACTATCCAACAGACAATTGCGCGGTGGCATGGGCGGACTGCATTGCTGTATCCATCTATAGTGACGTTGTAACAATTACTACGGTAACATCAGACTGCAGCACTCGTGAATCTGAACATGTGTGTTCTTACCGTACGATTGCAGTTATTGAAACCCTCGGAGATAGCAATATCATAATGGGCTGTTGGAAGCCAAATCAGCTCAATACTCCGTGAATCCTGAATACTGAGTGGCCTCCATCCATAAAATTGATGGTTGGTTTCGTCGCATAGTGGTTTGTGTCCAGGGCCGATGATCGTTTTCCTTGTATTCTAGACGACGCTCGCTGCGGAAAGATGTATCTATGCTTGACACAATGCCATCCAAATCTACGACTCGGGCGCAGTTCGCTTACTATAAATAGGTAACATCAGTCCCAGAGTGCACAGTTCCCGGGTCACCGCCTGTTGAGAAGGGATTCTGATTCTGATTCAAGGGAATAACATAAGTCTCCCTTCGGGCAACCGCCTTAGTGTTTTGTGTAGGACTAGCTTTGTCGGTTGCTACATAAGGTTGAACACTTGTCTAAGAATAAAAATAAGTCTCGAGAATGAAGGGACAAAATTAAAAATAACGCGGTGCCCACCGGTGATTAAAGTTGCATTTCGAATTTGAAGGTTGAACGAACTATTCTTGACTGTATCCCAATTATCGGACGTTGGCCGAATGATCGCGCTTTCAGTATTTTTTTCAATGACCGTTCTCGCTTGTCTCGCATAGAACGCAAGCTCAATGACAAGTCTGACGTAAGCAAACTGTGACGTTGTTACATTAATTGTAGTAGTGACTCCCTGTGACGGTTGTCACACGAAGAGGGTACTTAGGAAATCACAGGTTAAAACTCTCTCTGTGTTCTAAACACTCCTGGGGTACATGAGTGACGAGCCTAGCTCTTTTATATCTTCCTAGCACTAGGTATCCCAATCTGGCCGACCGAAACGACTGCATGGTCTTTACTAACCCTTGCCCTAGCTGACTGATGTGACACGCGTGACCATGTGCTAGGCACTGCCACATTGCAACAGCTGCGTCGCTACATCCCCCCCTCCAGCGTGCCTCAAGCACGCTCCTCCTCCACCTCCGGTATGTCCATAGTGGAATCTTCTTCGGCGTGAGTATGTTTTCCAACATCCCCTTGTTTGTTACGGTAGTTCCGGGTAGGACCTAGCGTAGCCGCAAAAGCGCCAAGTACCAAGTGGCTGCGATAACTCAAACAACCACCACTTGATACGTGGTGCGCTGAAGAGTTGAACGAGGGTTTCTGGTCAGCTGAATGCTACCAGAGAGATGAGTGAAAACTCAGGCGTTGCTGAGAGTTGTCCTGTTGGGAATCTATACCCGAAGGACGGTCGAGGGTCGAGGGTTGACTGCGAAGAGTCCGAGTTGTTAGAAGGATGTTGAGTAGTCCAGCCGAGTGAGAGGAGGACTTAAGAATAGTCCAACCGAGTGGTCACAGGCGCTGTGGCGAGTGGAGCAGAGATACTCAGCTAGTATTGCGGAGATCAAGACTAGAGTACAGGAGTATCGATGCGAGGTTTTTATACTACTGAACTGCGCACGGACCAAGTAACTAAAAGAGGTAGGCCGGAAGAGTGGAAGGGTTAGAGGGCCAAAAAGAGTGCACAGTCATCAAAAAGGGAAATCGTACGATGCGATGGCAGCGGACGATGACGAAGATGAAATGACAAATGCGAAGCCATTGGATGATGACGAGAATCGAATTGAGTAAGTACGACGCCATCGGATGATGACGAGAGAAGTAAGGCGTAAGCATCCGGGTAATGCCGGTGCTGAGTTACAAGTGCGAAGAGGGAAAGCGTACGGATGAACGTACGAGGATACCTAGGTATCGAGTGTAGTGAAGATGTACAAGAGCGATGAAAGAAAGAAATTGTAACATTACCCCCGGAGTACGATCAAAGCACCAAGCGAAGATCATCTCTAGAAATCGAACGTATCACGGACAGGACTGCCGGTGATATTGGCGTACCCCTCGTCGTCGATGGGGTCATCACATGGGGAGACCGAGCGTCGGTCAGGAGACGTGGAACGTTGTCGTGCATGGCGGTGGGCTCGTTGAGGTGGGGGTACAGGGAGTACGGAGCGGCGGTTGCGGCGCGGGGAAGAAGACGAGTTTGCCGAAGAAGACGACGTGGAGGGGATAGCGGGGCGAGGCGAGCGTCGGGTCCAAGTGTTTCCGGCGGCCACGGGAGCAGACCGGTCGGCAAGGGGGATGTGAGCGCGTACCCGAGGAGGTCGTCCAGGGCAGCGGGACTGAATGTGTCCGGGGGCCCAGGCAAGACAGATGGGGCACTGGTACATGGGGCACTCGACCCGGATGTGGCCGAGTTTCCTGCATTCGAAGCAGGCTTCGTGGAAGCGAGGGTGATCGTCGGGGAGGGATACCTGACCGGTCCGAAACATCAGTTCGGCTTCGGCGTGGTTGCAGGCGAGCATCTCTTCCTCAGTGAAGGGTGCAGAGGATGCGGATGGGGTAGACGGGGTGCGAGGGGAAGGAGCCATATGGCGGGCGAGGTCCGCTTGGTAGCGGTGGAGGTCTTCCAGGAATTCGCCCATCTGCATTTGGTGGAGGGTATGCTCAATGTAGGCGCGGATCCGGTCATGGATTTGGCTGGTGACCGCAGAGAGGAGGTGGGAGTGACGATCTCGACCAAGGAGGTCGGATTGGACGAAGGTGAGGCGCTCGCACTGCAAGTACGCCAAGTAGAGAGCGTTGAGTGGGGAGTTTAGGTCGAGGTGATGTTCGATGGGGAAGGCCATCGCTGGGTCTAGGATGAGTTCGCGCATGCGGCGAAAGTACTCGGGGGTTGAGGAAGAAGAACGGATGGTGTGGGAGTGGTAAGGTAGATCTACCGCCTGGAGAGGAGAACGAACGCGACTAGGGCGCTCAGAAGGAAGAGGCCATTGAGGAGGAGCTCCCCATCCTGCGGAGGCAACTGCTGAAACAGCAGGAGAAGGGGGTCGGGTGGACTCTGTGAGGGAGGATTCGGAGGAGAGGGTGGTTGCATTGGAGGCGGGAGTCGCTGGCGGGGGAAGAGGCAAGTGTGGGATAGACGCGGTGGGGGTGAAGACGGGGACCGAGTGGATGATTTCGTTTTTGAAGTCGGGGGTCGAGCAGGAGCAGTAGGTCATTATCGCTTTGATGGAGACTGGCGGCGGTGGTCGAAGTGGGGAGCGAGGTGGTCGTGGTGGTGGGGTGGAAAGGGATCCGATGAGGGGAAAGTCCTTTGGATGGGTCCGCTTATAAGCGTCGACCGTTTCCTTGGCGTTTCCTAAGTTGGATTCGGGTTCCCATGAGTCGTCGGCGGCGGAGTATCCCTTCCATCGGATCAGGAACTTGCGGTTGAGCGGGTTCCGTGTGTGGCGTAAGATCTGCTCAATTTCGTATTCCTCTTCTCCAGCGATGAGGTCAGGTGGCGGTTTTGGGAAGTTTGCGCCGTAGGTTTCTGTTTCGCGATAGGGCGATAACAGCGAAGCGTGGAAGACCGGATGGATCTTCCAGGTTTTAGGGAGGCGGAGTCGGTAGGTGAGCGGAGAGAGGACCTCCGTGATGGAGAAGGGTCCTTCTCGGCGGGATGCGAGTTTCGGGGAGATGAGCTCCCGTTTCAGGTTGCGGGCTTCGAGCCATACTTGGTCTCCTTTAGCAAACGGTTTGAATTTGCGGAAGGATCGGGCTTTCATGGCTTGGCGAGCAAGCTCGTGTGCCGCAAGAGCCTTGTCGCGGGCTGCGGACAAGACGTCAAGGCGTTCCTTGACGGCAGGGAGGTTGGTGTCGGCGATGATCGTGGGTAAAGGACGGGGTTCGTATCCCATCATCAGGAAGAACGGCGACTTGCCGGTGACGGAGTGGGGGCGGTGGTTGTGCGCGAATTCGGCCATAGGTAGTAGATCGGCCCATTTCTCCGGGTTGTTTTGGCAATACATGCGGAGATAGGTTTCTACTTCTTGGTTGACTCTTTCTGTCTCACCGTCGGATTGAGGGTGGTACGCGGTGGACAGGGAGAGGCGGTATCCGATTAGCCGGGAGAGTTCTTTTGCAAAGGCGGAGGCGAACTGCGGGCCACGGTCGGATATAATCTTGTCGTAAAGGCCGAATCGGGTGTAAACTTTGTGGAAAAAGAGGCAGGCTATACCTGCGGAGTCGGCGGTTTTCACTGTGGGGCAAAGAATTACCCCCTTTGTAAGGCCGTGGTCGACCACGACCATGAGAGAATCGTAGCCCTCCGCCGACGTGGGTAGATCCGTGATGAGATCCACGGACACATTCTGGAAAGGGCGGGAGCACGCGGACGGGATTGGGGATAGAGGAGGGGTGGTCGGGTGGGTGTTGACCTTGTGTTGTTGGCAAGCAGCACAACCGGAGACGTAGGAGCGGACGAAGGAGGCAAGACCCGGCCACCAGAATTTGGCGGCGACGAGTTGGCGAGTCTTCAAGTAGCCGGGGTGTCCGGCGGAGTGAGAATCATGGTGTCGGGCCACGATTTGTTGGCGGAGTTCGAGGTTTGGGGGAACATAGACGCGACCCTGATACGTCAGGACGCCTGCATCGTATTTCCAATCTGAGAGGCGGGCACGGAAAGAAGATGGGAGGCCGCTGTCGAGGGCATTGAGAGTGTCCAGGACCAGTGGGTCGTTAGCGGACGACTTGGCAATCAGGGATTGCAAGTCCAGTGTTGTTACAATTTCTTTCTTTCGTCTTTCTTGTACTTCTTCACTACACTCGATACCTAGGTATCCTTGTACGTTCATCCGTACGCTTTCCTTTTCTCACTTGCACTCGTATCTCCGCACCGGCATTACCCGAGTGCTTACGTTCTTCCTTTCTCGTCATCTCCCGATGGCATCGCACTTACTCATTCTATTCTCGTCATCATCCGATGGCTTCGCATTTGTCATTTCATCTTCGTCATCGTCCGCTGCCGTCGCATCGTACGATTTCCTCTTTCAATTACTGCGCACCCCTTTTGGCCCTTTTACCCTTCCGCTCTTCCGGCCTCCCTCTTTTAGTTACTTGGTCCGTGCGCAGTTCTACCGTATAAATACCTCGCAGCTCTACTCTTGTACCCTAGTCTTGATCTCCGCAATACTAGCTGAGTATCTCTGCTCCACTCGCCACAGCGCCTGTGACCACTCGACCGGACTACTCCTAGTCCCTTTATACACTCGGACTCTTCGAAGTCACACTCGACCCTTGACCGTCCTTCGGGTATAGATTCCCAACAGGACAACTCTCAGCAACGCCTGAGTTTTCACTCGTCTCTCTGGTAGCCTTTAGCTGACCAGAAACCCTCGTTCGACTCTTCAGCGCACCACGTATCAAGTGGTGGTTGTTTGAGTTATCGCAGCCACTTGGTACTTGGCGCTTTTGCGGCTACGCTAGGTCCTACCCAGAACTACCGTAACAAGTGTTACGAGGTTCACAAATACATCATCTGGGAGGAGAGTGACGTTTTCGTTGTCGGAGTCGGAGGTGACATGATCCGGTCGCCGTGAGAGAGCGTCCGGACCGTCGAGGAGTTTCCCGGGGACGTGGGAGAAAGTCAAGTCGAAGTCGGCAAGGTCAAGTAGCCAACGAGCTTGTCGGCGGTTCAGGCTTTGTGGCTGACGGAAGTACGTCAGGTTCCTGTGGTCAGAAAAGACCGTAACAGGGTGTGCGCTTCCGCGGAGGTGGTGGCGCCAAGCCTTGAGGGAGCGGATGACAGCGAGGAGTTCCCGGTCATAGATGTCGTAGTTTCATTCTGCAGCGTTGAACGACTGTGAGAGGTACGAGCAAGGTTTCCAGTCGCCGTTCGCGTCGGTCTGGAGGAGTACACCGCCGGTCGCATATTTTGATGCATCCGTGGCGATGGCAAAGGGGCGAGCCGAGTTGGGAAACCGGAGAACCGGATCTGTGGTGAAAGCCTTTTTGAGGCGTACAAAGGCATTAACTTGGGCTGGTCCCCAAGTCCAAGGAGCGTCTTTCTTGGTGAGATCGACGAGGGGGCGAGCGATGGTCGAGTAGTCGGGGATAAACCGACGGTAGAAGTTGGCGAAGCCCATGAATGATCGGACATCCTTGAGCTTAGTGGGGGTCGGCCAGTCGGCAATACCGGCAACCTTGACTGGGTCCATGGCTAGTTCACCTGGTCGGGCGATCATGCCAAGGTATTCTACTTCGATGGTGGCGAAGTGGCATTTTTCTAGTTTCAAGTGAAGGTCAAGTTCCTTCATGCGAGCGAGAACGCGTTTGGTGCGCTCTGTGTGAGTTGCCTCGTCTTCAGAGAAGATGAGGAGGTCATCCATATAAATGACGAGCCATCCCTCGGCGATCATGTCGCGGAAGGAGTCGTTCATAAAACGCTGGAAGGTCGCGGGAGAGTTGGTCAGTCCGAAGAACATGACCGTGGGTTCGAAGAGGCCGCGGTGGGTGATGAAGGCGGCTTTCCACTGATGTCCGTCCTTGATGCGAACATTGTTGTAACCCCATCGGACGTCGAACTTGGTGAACAGTTTGGCATCCTTTAGCTTGTCGACGAGGTCGGAGATAAGGGGAAGGGGGTAGGCGTCGCGAACAGTATGTTCGTTGACATAGCGGTAGTCTTGGCAAGGACGGAGTTTGCCATCCTTCTTCTTGACGAAGAAGAAAGGGGATGCCTGGGGGGAGTTGGAAGGACGGATTTTACCATTGGCAAGGTGTTCGTCGATGAAGTCGTCGGTGGCCTTGCGCTCGTCTGGGGACAAGGGGTAGACCTTTCCGACCTTGGGTACGAAGGTGTCTTTCAGATGGATTTCGTGGTCACAGGACCTTGAGGGAGGCATCTGATTGAAGGGTTCCTTCGCGAATACGGATTCGAACTCCGAGTATTCCGAAGGGAGGGTGATCTTGGGTTTCTTCGCTGCGGCCGCAAGGGCGGTAGCGTTGGTAAGCTTCTCGGGTTGAGTGGTCCGAACGAAGCGTTGTCCGGCGCGCATTACGCGGTTGACAGAGTGTTGCACCGATTGGGTCGTGAAACGATGCCCAGTTTCGGTGCCAAGGTAGTCGTAGAGTTTGCCGTCCCAGATGGGATCGACATCGAGATGGCGGACGGGACGGATGGGTGGTGGGTGAGCGAGTCTGGCAGAGTGTTTGGGTTCGTCGGTGGTGATGGGAGGTAGGTTGGGTTCTGGGGCGGAGACCATGATGGTTTTCGCTACCCAATCGATGATCGGATTGGTCGCTTTAAGCCAAGGGAGGCCAAGGATGACGTTTTCGGAACCACAGTGGATGACGTGGAACTTGATACGCTGGAGTACTCCACCAAGAGCGATCCGGAGGGTGGTGGTGAATTTGATATCGCCGTTTTTGTTCATGGTGGAGTCTACGTTCCTAACCGGGATGGGTTTTGGAAGGCGCTCCTTCGGGAACTTGTGTTTTTGGACGAAGTTCCAGTCAATGCAATTGATCCCGGCCCCTGAGTCAATGAGGGCGCGGGTGTCGACGTCTTGAGAGGTAGCCGTAACGTTCAATCTAACAGGGATTTGCATAGATTGGGACGAAAGCTCAGCTACAAGTACATGGGTACGAGAATGGGAAGATACCGGCGTCGAATTGGTCTTCCTCCTTAAAAACCCGTGACCGGGGTGGTCACCTTGTTGACGCTCATAGCGTCCTCGTCGTCCTCCTCGACTTCTATTAGTGCAGGGACAGGTTCGGGTTTCGAGGCGGTCTTCCGAACTTTCTTGGAGGGTGACGGAGGGTTCTTGGTCGAGAATGCCGTGCAGGCGGACGTTTGGTGTCCGGGTTTGCGGCAGCAGAAACAAAGTTTTTGCTCGAAGCATCGCTTTCGCTCTGCTTCGGTGAGCTTTGGAACATAGATGGCGTCTACGTCCATCGCGTCGGGGTCTCGCTCTTTCTTGCGAGGTGGTTGTTCATGGTACACCACGGCGGCGGCGGGTTTCTTGTTTCGGCGAGCAATCTCGTCGGCGCGTTCCCATTGGGTTTTGAAATGGATAGCTTGGGTATACCACTTGTCGATCGTGGTAGGGACCGTATCCATCCCTTGGATCCGTCTCATGAGAGAGGGGGGAAGCCCGGCGGCGAAGAAGTTGATAAGGACAGAGTCGGAGCCGGTGAGGCCTGCGGTGACGACCTTGTTGCGGAAAGAGGAGATATACGAGGGGACGTCCTCGTTCTTGGTGGAGCGGGTGGTGGATAACCAGGCGATGGCGTCGCCTTTGGTGTCGTGGTGTTCGAAGTCCTTTCGGAACTCCGTCTGCCAGTCGGCCCAGGTTCCAAAAGATCTAGCTGTGATTGACTTGGCGCGGAACGTGTCGGCCCAAGTCAGAGCGGATCCTTCGGTCATGAAAGAGAGGGCGAAAGCCACTCGCTTGTTCTCGGTGTTGTAAACATCTTCGTTGACGAAGAGGTAGGTGGTGACGTCGTTGAGCCAGGGTATGGCGCGATCGTAGGAGCCATTGAAGGCGGAGGGTTTTCCGAGACGAAGTTCAACTGCCTTGTTAGACATGTTGGTCGAGGTGGTGGACGTTCGTACTGGTGGTGGTACGATGGATGGGTTCGGGTTCCGGATAGATGGTGGTCCGGGGTTCGGCCTTCGTGGGGTCGTAGGGGACGCGAAGGTGGCAAGTGCGGGGAGGTCAAGTGTCTGGTGAAGACGGTCAGCTAGTTGCTGGGTTTCGTCTTCCGAGTCGAGGTGCTCGACGTTGATGTCGAGGTCTGCTTCCTGAGGTTCAGAAAGTGGGGTCGAGGGTTCAGGGTTTTCGTCGGATAGGTCAGACGACGGGGTGTGGGCGGCTCGGAGGTTCCAAGCGGGGTTCAAGAGTGGACGGGTGGGGGGTCGTCCAGCAATGGTGGGCAGCTAGCTGCACGAAGGCAGGCTGTATTGGCAGTCTTGATCTTATGTTACGGTAGTTCCAGGTAGGACCTAGCGTAGCCGCAAAAGTGCCAAGTACCAAGTGGCTGCGATAACTCAAACAACCACCACTTGATACGTGGTGCGCTGAAGAGTTGAACGAGGGTTTCTGGTCAGCTGAATGCTACCAGAGAGACGAGTGAAAACTCAGGCGTTGCTGAGAGTTGTCCTGTTGGGAATCTATACCCGAAGGACGGTCGAGGGTCGAGGGTTGACTGCGAAGAGTCCGAGTTGTTAGAAGGACGTTGAGTAGTCCAGCCGAGTGAGAGGAGGACTTAAGAATAGTCCAACCGAGTGGTCACAGGCGCTGTGGCGAGTGGAGCAGAGATACTCAGCTAGTATTGCGGAGATCAAGACTAGAGTACAGGAGTATCGATGCGAGGTTTTTATACTACTGAACTGCGCACGGACCAAGTAACTAAAAGAGGTAGGCCGGAAGAGTGGAAGGGTTAGAGGGCCAAAAAGAGTGCGCAGTCATCAAAAAGGGAAATCGTACGATGCGATGGCAGCGGACGATGACGAAGATGAAATGACAAATGCGAAGCCATTGGATGATGACGAGAATCGAATTGAGTAAGTACGACGCCATCGGATGATGATGAGAGAAGTAAGGCGTAAGCATCCGGGTAATGCCGGTGCTGAGTTACAAGTGCGAAGAGGGAAAGCGTACGGATGAACGTACGAGGATACCTAGGTATCAAGTGTAGTGAAGACGTACAAGAGCGATGAAAGAAAGAAATTGTAACATTGTTCTCCCAAGGCAGCCTCTTCATCAGCATGAGTGCCACTCCCTCCAGCCTCAGATTGCAAGGCTGACTCGGAATTGTAGAGATCTTCCTCGATCACAGCGCCCTGAGCCATCGCACCTCCCAAACCAGATGCTGTGGCCTGTCGAATGTGTGGAGGTCTACTTCTGCATGGGCGCCTGTGCCTGATGGCTATCCTGCCACTCCTGTCATTAATGCTGCTAATTCCACCCCTCCCACGCTGCTCTTCAATTGCTCGCGTGGTACGGCGATGACGCGTGACGGCCTGGTCGGCAATTACATTGGCGAGGTCTGTGCTGCGAGTCTGCACAGCTGAGGGGAGCAGCTGCAGTGGTCTGTTGCCGAAGAAGGTGCGGGGATTAGGTTCAGGGTTTACAGGAGGGATAGCATGTCCATGTGCGTCCCATTGGGAGAAGCTAGTATGGATCTGGGCCTCGGCATTGAAGGTTCGTGCCACGAGGTCATAGCCGATAGGTGGGTAAATCGACATGTTTCACTTGATCATTACTGCTCTAACCTGACAGCTATACTCGAGACAGAGGTGCAGGTGCCAGCAGGGGACCAAGACTGGTCCAAGGGCATCAATGTCGTCTGGATCAAGGAAGAGGAAGTCGTCTCCATGGGCCGAGATGTTTCGTGAGTGGGATAAGTTGTCCATAGTAGCTTCAACTTTTAATCTGTTGGATAGTGAGATGGCTGGTGATGGGTTTGGGAGCGTGCCAATGTCGAGGATCAAGCATGCTCCATTAAATATCTGTGGATTGTTGTCAGGAGGGAAACCCTCACCATGTGGTAAGTCTTCGATCTTGGTCACATCGGACAGTTCCAAATAATCTTCAAGTGATTCTAGGTGTTGCACCTCAGCATATGGCAGCCAGGTGATGTCGCCAGATAACCATTCCACCTTGAACAGTGCGTCTGCTCCACTTCCATAATGTGAAGCAATCCGGTCAACAGCCCACTCAGTTTGTGCTTCACCAAAATCAGCGACTTGAGTCTCTAATCGGCCTGGAAACAGGCGGTCGTCGTTAGGCACATGTGTCCTGAGCAGGGACGAATGGAAAACGGGGTGTATGCCCCTCTGTTTCAACCAATCAGGTAATTCCACTTCGTACAAGTTATTTCCGAAGTCTTTGATAAGCTTGTAGGTGTTACGATACCAACTTTTCCTCACTTCATAACTCCAACTTTCAATCGATTCTAAACATACACGCCTCATGTCAAGGCTATCCAAAGGATCATATCCGATTGGCTGCCACAATAACACAGCATCCATCACCTCATGTCCTTATCTTTTCATTTCCCTTATCACTGACTCATCATCGGCAGTGCAAGGCTATGCTCTTATCTATGACTCATATCCATTCACACCTTATCATCCAATAGGATATATTATGCTTATCTACGTAGTTCATACTCAGATTAGAACTCCGATTTCCATGTAGTATATAAACCCCATGAATGATAGCCAGAGAGCTCTAACAAAGTTCTCTTGGAGTTTTCGCCTCTTCACTGGACTGAACCCCCTCTACACTCAACCACTACACTTTAACAGTCTAGGTTGTTCTAGGTTGTTTCACTAGAACTTTGTTGTTTATCTTCGCCGTTGATCGACTACTGTCAAGTCACAACCTCGTCGTAGCCCCTACTACAAAATAACACAACCGGGCCCAAGTAAGTCCCAAGTTTGAAAAGTAGTTGGAACATTTGCTACCAATAAGCCGAATTGCAAAAGACTCAAGGTCTAGCAATCGCAGAAGCAGATAGCGCACCCCCTTGACCAGAAAGGAGATCTTAACTGACCTGCCCAATCAGTGTCGAACTTACCCCTCTCTGCCATCGCAGCAGCATCAGAGGCTTACCCTGACCTCGTCGACGAACCCTACGTCTTCGACGCAGCTTATCTCGCAGAAGTCGTCGCTCTCGAAGACCTTGATCCCGAAGACCGTACCGACACCGAAATCTTCCACGCCTTACTAGGCCACTTTATTGGGGAAACTACTCCCTTACCAGACTACTCTAGTGAACGAGAGTCAACCCGGTCCGACAGCCCGGCACTTAGGTATCCAACCGAGGAAGTTGAAGTGAAGCGCGAATACTTTCCCGCTCCTATTCCCAAAAGAGAACCATCACCTTTCCCACCAGCTCCTTTGAGAGAACCATCGGAGGAAAGCTTAGGAGACCCGAACGATTGGCTCCCACCCAGAGAAATTGAGAGAAGGAACGCTAGGACGGATCTCGAGAGAAAGAGAATCCTAAGACGATACAAGGCTACCAGAGTGCCCACTCGCATTCGTCCCTATTCCCAATACGATAATTTCGAGTACCCTTACCTTAGGCCTCGAAACACACTCAGACTCCCTGAAAGATACATCCAATAGATGCTAGCTTACTTCATATTTGCAGCAATCTTTGTAATCTTCCTCACAATCCTCTTCATCTTTTACCAAGTAGCAAAGAACCTAATCGATTACCAAAGGTCTTTGAACTTCAGAATCCAGTTTAACGAATACACAGTGATCTTTGCTCTTTACGCCCCCTACGAGCAACAGGAGTACCAATACCAAGCACCCCCTGTTATCAACAACACCGCTGGTCCTTGGAACGCTCCAGTAAACGCAGGTGACTGGGATAACGAATCCAACAACTAAGAATGGATTACCACACCGCACTCGGAATCTTGAACGACACTTCTCGCACAAATGGAGATCGACTACAAGCCGCATTCCTCCTCGTAGCAGAACAGGCAACCCTAATCACTGCCCTAGAAGGGCAACTCAATGCTCTACCCGTAATACCCCCACAGGCTGCGGCCTCATCCTCTAAAGTCGAAATCTTCGCAGACCCAGGGTCATACGACGGAGAAATGGCCAAATTCGAAGAATGGTGGGCCAAGATGAAAGGATGGCTCGAAGTGAACAACCTCGCCATTCCCAAAGGCTCATACAGAGCCGTACAAGCTGTACTCTCACGGTTAAAAGGAAAGAAAGCCGCGCAATTCGCAGAAACGCGCTTAGCTAAAGGCTCCGCTCTTACATGGGCAACGTTAGTACAGGACATCGAAGGGATGTTCCGACAAAACAACAAGGTCGATTGGGCTAGATCCCAATTGGAAAATCTAAAACAAGGAACGATGAGAGTAGAAGACTATATCGTCCAATGGGAAGCCCTGTGGCTACAAGCACACATCGACCCTACCCATGCGATAAGACTCCTTGAGGCAAACACTGCCCATTCCATCATCTATCAAATCTTCCGTGACGGACACAGGGTAGATCCCTTCCACGCCATGTACACGGACCCCAAACATGCCGAATACGAACCTGATCGTGATCACGCGGTCATCACATACCTTTCCTGGATCCGAACAGCAGGGAATGCCATGGAAGCACTAAACTACGTGCGACCAGACCGCTATAAAAAGTATAAGGATCCCAATGCTATGGACATTGGTCAAGCCACTTACGCCGAAAGAGACGAAGATGGCTGGTTCACAGGAAAAGAAGTCAGAGCATTAGGACAAAAGAGGCCCAACAACAAATGCTACAACTGCGGCGGTGCAGGTCATAGAACCAACGATTGCACCAAACCCAAAAACCAGTGCAGTGAATGCAAGTGGTACGGCGGATCTCATAAGACGCAATGTTCGCGCAAAGTCCGCTCGACAAACAAGGAAGAAAAGAAGACAATATCTTCTACTTCCACCACTTCTCCATCTGTACCGGCTAAGGATCCCTTTGCTGCCATCCGAGGGATGTCTCCAGAAGAAGTTCAAGCATACTATTTTGATATGTACGAAAACAAGAACGGAAAGGGAAAAGGCAAGGCGAACTGAGTAAACTGGGATCTCACGTTCGCACCACCCTCCCTAAAGAATATGAAAACTCTATTTCTCTGAAATTCGACTTTAATTATTCCGAAATACCTCCCTGGCAAGAGGATAAACTACCTAAATCACCAAAAACAACAGAAAACGAAAGCGTTGACAGCGTCTCTGCGGAGCGCGGCGGACACGATAGTTCCGTGCTTAATTCTGTCCCAAAACAAATCCCCGATGGGTCTTTCATTAGATCTACATCGGTAGAAAAAGAAATTATTTTACCAATTTTGGTATCCCCAGTAAACCAAATTGGTTATGTTGGAGCAAGAGCGCTTCTTGACAGTGGAGCTAATGCGATCTTCATACACGAGGATTACGTCACTAAGCATAAAATTCCCACATATGCGCTTCCACACCCAATACAAGTCTTCAATGTTGACGGAACCAAAAATCAAGCGGGTTCTATCACACACGCCACCCAAATCCTGGTTGATTACAAAGGACACAGGGAAATAATGGTTGCCGAAGTTACCAACCTTGGAAAGAACGATCTTATCCTCGGATACACTTGGTTAAAGCACCACAACCCACATATTGATTGGTCCACAGGAACGGTCGTGATGAGGAGATGTCCCGAAACATGTCATTCCCAAGAGGAAGACGATTTCTTGGATTCCATTATTGCAGAAGAACTTAAATATGCAAACTCTATCGCGGAATCTCGTATTTTTACCGCAAACATGGAAACTCCACCTCCTCCTCCTAAGGAACGCACTCTTGAAGAGATGGTCCCACGAGAATATATGAAATATGCTAAAGTATTTGGAAAAACGGAATCCGAAAGGATACCATTACGCAAACCATGGGACCATAGCATTGACCTAAAAGAGTCTTTCGTTCCAAAGAAGGGTCGCTTAATACCCCTCTCTGTCACAGAACAAGAGGAGGTTTCCGCATTCATTGACGACCAATTAAAGAAAGGTTACATCAGACCCTCTAAATCCGAACAGACATCTCCGGTCTTCTTCGTCCCAAAGAAAGATGGAAAGAAGCGCATGGTCCAGGATTACCGATATCTAAACGAACACACCAGTAAAAATAACTACCCCTTGCCGCTCATTTCGCAGCTCGTGGATAAATTAAAAGACGCTAAACTTTTCACGAAAATGGATCTCCGATGGGGATACAATAACGTACGCATCAAAGAAGGCGACGAATGGAAAGCAGCATTTGTCTGTCACCGCGGGTCTTTCGAACCCATCGTCATGTACTTCGGATTATGTAACTCACCAGCAACGTTTCAAACTATGATGAACGAAATCTTTGCCGATATGAATGGCGTCGTCGTCGTTTACATCGATGACCTTATGATCTTTACAGACACCGATGACTATGAAACTCATGACAAAATCGTACTCGAAGTGCTTAAACGCCTCGAAGAAAACGATCTATACGTAAAACCAGAAAAATGCTTCTTCCGCGTAAAAGAAGTGGACTTCCTCGGAATGATCATGGGAACTGATGGAATTAAAATGGATAACGAAAAAACCAAAGCAGTAGCCGAATGGCCAACTCCCACCTCAGTCAAACACATCAGAAGCTTCCTCGGACTTGCCAACTTCTATCGCAGATTCATTAAAGATTATGGAAAAATAGCACGACCTTTACACGATCTTACTAAAAAGGATCAGAAATTTGAATGGACCTTCGCTTGTGACGAAGCATTCACCATGCTTAAGAAGGCTTTTACGACAGCCCCTATCCTTGCTTATCCGGATCAGAATGCCAAATATCGCTTAGAATGCGATTCATCGGATTTCGCCACAGGAGCAGTTCTATCTTTAGAAAAAGAAGAACTTTGGCACCCCGTCGCTTACAACAGCCACTCTATGACACCAGAAGAACGGAATTACCCAATAGCCGACAAAGAAATGCTCTCGGTTATCCGCTCTCTAGAACTATGGCGCCACTATCTTGAGGGTGCAAAACATGAATTTGAAATATGGAATGACCACCAGAACCTTACGTGGTTCATGACACGCCAAGACCTTAACCGAAGACAAGCGAGATGGGCGCAATATCTCTCACGCTTTAACTTCACTTGGCACCACAAGGCTGGAGTCACTATGGGAAAAGCAGACGCACTAAGCAGAAGAGAAGATCACATGATCGGAATCGAAGATGATAACAAAGGAATCCTACTCATGGACCCATCTAAGATCAGATCAGCCGTCACTCTCCTATACAACGGTGATCAATTTCTATCTGACGTACAACATGAAACCATGAAACTATCACCTAATGCCATGAAACACCTCACCTCAATCGGATATAAAGTCGAGGACGCCTTCCTTAGGAAGGGGGATAGAATCTTCATTCCGGAAGCACTACGCACCAAATCAATAACCATGTTTCATGACACACCAGAAGCAGGACACCCCGGTTATGACAAAACTTTAGAACTTCTATCACGAACCTATATTTGGCCTCGAATGAATGAAGAAGTCAAAAATTATGTCTCACACTGTGAAAGATGCGCACGATTCAAGGGTTCTAATCAGAAAACAGCAGGACTCCTACAACCCTTAGAAACACCGTCATTACCATGGGAAGATATCTCAGCAGATTTCATCACGGATCTCCCACTTTCACACTCCTATGATTCCATTCTCACGGTTGTGGATCGATTTTCCAAAGAAGTCGAATTCATACCCTGCCACAAAACGTGCACATCTATGGACCTCGCCAAACTATATCTCTCACACATATGGAAACATCATGGCCTCCCTAAAACCATTATCTCGGACAGAGGACCACAATTCGCTTCCCAACTTATGAAAGATATATGCTCAGGGTTAAAAATAACACCTAAACTAAGCACCGCACATCACCCACAAACAGATGGACAAACGGAACGAATGAACCGAGAAGTGCAGCAATACCTTCGCATGTTCTGTGCTGAGAAAGATAACACATGGGTCGATTGGCTCCCTCTCGCACAATTCTCATACAACAGCAAGAAACATACTGCCACCAAATTCTCACCATTCGAAATAACACGTTCCTACGTCCCCAGAATGGGAATTATGCCACAATCTATGAAAAACCCGGCTGCTCAGAACTACATTACGGATTTCTCCGAAGTTCTAGAACAAACCAAATCTAATATAGATAAAGCCGCGGAAAACATGAAAAACATTGCAGATAGATCGAGATCAGAACCCCCTTCCTACTCAATTGGAGATAAAGTCTGGCTCTCTACAGCAAACTTAAAAATAAAACAACATCCGAAATTCACGGATAAATGGATTGGACCCTATGACATAATTTCTATGCATGGCCCGAATGCTTTAAAACTCCGACTCCCACACACTATGCGAATACATCCAGTCGTAAACATATCTCAGGTTAAACCCTATAAAGAACATCTACCAGAACAACCGGTTTATAAACCGCGACCTGTCGTAATCGGAGATGACCGAGAAGAAGAATTCGAAGCAGACTATATTGTCGATTCCCGAATGAGAGGACGACGCTTAGAATATCTCATACACTGGAAAGGTTATGATGATGACGAGAGAACTTGGGAACCACTAAAGAATCTGAAGAATGCGCCAGATCTCATATCTGATTTCCATGAAGCACATCCAGATGCCCCAAGAAAATTAAAAGTCACACAAACCGAATTTAACTCTATGTTCCGAACCTATGATGACAAAACTCTACACGAAGATGAGGATAGTCTCCATCGTCTCAATTATGAAACGGATCATTCGGAGCCTGATCATCAGAAGGGGGATAGTGTTACGATACCAACTTTTCCTCACTTCATAACTCCAACTTTCAATCGATTCTAAACATACACGCCTCATGTCAAGGCTATCCAAAGGATCATATCCGATTGGCTGCCACAATAACACAGCATCCATCACCTCATGTCCTTATCTTTTCATTTCCCTTATCACTGACTCATCATCGGCAGTGCAAGGCTATGCTCTTATCTATGACTCATATCCATTCACACCTTATCATCCAATAGGATATATTATGCTTATCTACGTAGTTCATACTCAGATTAGAACTCCGATTTCCATGTAGTATATAAACCCCATGAATGATAGCCAGAGAGCTCTAACAAAGTTCTCTTGGAGTTTTCGCCTCTTCACTGGACTGAACCCCCTCTACACTCAACCACTACACTTTAACAGTCTAGGTTGTTCTAGGTTGTTTCAGTAGGGCCCAATGTATTTTGGCACGAGTTTGCATGCATGCCCCTTGGGCAAAGCCATATTTTTTGTCGATGTATATGCGAGATCGCCCACTACGAATGGCGTGACTCGGCACTTTCGGTTCGCGCTGTAGGAGTTAGATACTCCCTACGGTTGTAGGATACATTTTCCTCACTCTTCATCATGTCATATCATCTCCCGTCTCATCCGCCATCGACTTCGTGCCAGCCCGGTTTCATTCCTAGCGTTTACAGATCATCCGAATCCAATCCGAGTCCAATCCGAGTCAATGCGATCCAATCCGGTTCTTTCATACGTATTCCGCTTCATCCGATTTGACTTGTTCTACTCGATTTGGCCTTATTAAGGTCATTACTATCCTAACACCTTTCCTTTCTTTGTCATCTACAAGGTTTGACACCCCTTCTTTCCATACTCACCCTATGTCAATCCTGTACACTTACTTAGGGTCGGATTACCTTAACAGTCCTGGGTTATGCCCAGGACTATAAAACCATGTTTCTAACACAAAAATATTGTCTTTCTGTGTTCAGGAGATCTCCTGTTTACTCTCCCGTGTGTGAGTGAGCTGGATAGTTTCTCTTTTACCTCGTCCTATCGTTCCTTGGCGTCTCATCTACTCGAATCAATACTCTCATCGCCTCGCCTCCACCCAGATACTTTTACATCGACCGCTTTTCATTCCGGATTGTCCAGCAGCCTCTAGGACTCTTAGACAAACCTGAATCCATCATCCCTTCAAACATAACCCCCCTTGGGACGAACCTATCACCCCACCTTTCTTCTTATCACCTATTATTACTTTTCTACAGCGCCACAAGTCTGTTTGACTCTCGCTTCAAGAATGGCATCATGTGCAGCCATAACTGTGTTCTTCATGCGCTGCACAAATGCCCTGACGCTTGGATATTCGTCATTAGCAGCGTCATTCCAGATAAAGGTCCTAGGAACACGTCCTGCATTTAGAAAGAAAGGTGAGAACCCAGTCATATCTGATCGCGCTGAATTGATCGCGAATTCAACTGCAGGAAGTCGAGCTACCCAATCCTTTTGGTTGGGGCCAATGCAAGATCTGAGCATCTGGCCAATAGTTCGGTTAGCGCGCTCAGTCGACCCATCCGATTGCAGGTGATACATGCTAGACATGTGCTGCTCTACTCCAATTAATTTGTTCAGGTGTGTCCAGAACAGACTGGTGAACAGCACATCGCGATCGCTTACGATTGCCTTCGGTAGGCCATGCAATTTGTAGACTTTGTCAAATACAAGTTCTGCAATTTCTCGAGCGGTATAGGTGATCCGGCTGGGCACCAGGTGGACCATTGCAGTAAGGAGGTCGATTATCACTGTGATCGAGTCGTATTCCCCATCTCTATTCTTTGACAGAGGTAGTGGCCCAACAAAGTCGATCCCGATTGATTCCCATGGCCGCATTGGCACACTCAAGGGGTTCAACAAACCGTAAGGCTTTTGGTTCGATGGCTTACTCCATTGACAAGTCTGACATGAGTCACAGTACTTCTGGATGTCATCAACCATGTCTTTCCACCACAAGTGGTCTCTGAGGTAGGCAAGTGTCTTTGCTGCTCCTAGGTGTGCGAGTACTGAATGTGCTTGCGAAGTCAGGCGTTCCTTAGCCGTCCGACCATCAATCAAGACATTAGGTATGCAAAGTGCACATCGCTCCTTCGTCTTCAAGTGGATGTAACCATCCTTCACTTCGAAGTTGCGGTAAGTCGTCGGGGCATCCAGTATTATTTGGAAGAATGAGTCTTCCTCATATCTACCCTTGATTTTAGACAGCACTCCATCTTCATCCAAAAAGATGGAAGGAATGGTCGTCATCGACTTGTCTGCCAAATTATCAGCTTGCTCGGAAGTGGCAGGGGTTGGAATAGGTCTAGCCTTCCCCCCCTCTGTTCGATCTCTCGGTCCCCTGAGAATGAACCGATCGCGAACATGTCAAGCAAACTCAGCGGATGTCTCTGGTCGCCCCGTCTCGGCTGGCTTGACCACTTTATGGCCCTTTCTGCGAGGCACAGCGACTGCCGCAGGCACCTCTAAGGCATGTGTCCCCGATGCAGGTAAAACAGGTTGTACCCCTGTTTGCTTCTGTGCTGACTGTGAACACCGCTGAAGAAATAAAGAACAGGCTGGTGTGACAGGAACAGGGTTAGTAGAACTGTCAGATAGAAAGAAAAGGGATGGGTGCGAGTATGACTCGTCCCAAGGGGTTCTGAGGTTGGAGATGAAGTGTCAAGGCGTTGACAGGAGCTTTGAAAGCAATCCGGACGCGTTCCCGGGTGAAACCGTACGAAGGTCGACAAAACCGGCCGAAACGCGGACAGTCGGATAGTTCAGCGACAAGGCAGAGACTCGAGCACAACGGTGATCGAGTATGAGTAAGGGCGGATAGAAAAGATAGTTAAACGGGCGAGGCGACTTAGAACGCGAGAGAAAATGGGGATCCAAAGATGAAATTTTTATTTACGAACACAAATTTTATAGTCTCAGGTATTCCCCGGGACTTTTACAGCGGATAAAGTATCAAATAAATAAGGAAGGCATACATATACGGAGCCGACTCTCATGGAGATCGACCCATGAAAAGGAAAACAATGTTCTGTCAAGATGGGATAAGGTTTGATCCGTGAATCAATGGACTACCTTTAAAACGTTGTACGACCCGACTATCCGTTCCTTATAACCAATCGGATACATGTCAATAACACGGAACCGTCTAAAAAAAATCTAAGAAGGTACAAAATAAAATAGAACTTGGACAAAAAGAGAGTTGATTAGTGTATGTCGTGCGATCCCGATTGAGCAACCTGATTCGGTCACCTCGTGCGAAAACATGTAAGAACGAAGAACAAAACATACGAATATGGGTTGGATCCACTCAGATGGACACGGGACCACGACGGACGGGTAGGACAATCAATATGGGCAATCCGGGCATCCTGTAAACAAAGCGGGAACACGGGTTTATCACCTCAAGGGGTCATTGACTCCTACACCGCGCAGGTTGTTCATCTGGGCAAGATATGTTCTGTATATCCGTCGAGGCTATGTGTTTGCTGCGATGAGGCATGACATCCTGTGCTTCTGCCTCAGTGCCCACCAAGACTGGCATAGAGATCAAGGTAGGCAAGGAGGTGCCAGCTCGCTGCTCCTCTTCTGCAAGCTGGATGTACTCTGATGTTGCCTGGACTGTTCCAGGTGCATCGTTTGAGTAGAGGCATGATAACGCATCAGGTAAGATGTTCTCCTCTCCAGGAACGTACTGAATCACGAAATCAAATTCACTGATCTTTTCTATCCAGCGTGCTTGTCACCCAGATAATCCTTTCTGCTGATAAAGGTGAATTAATCCCTTATGGTCTGTGAGCCATGTGAACTGAGTGCCCTGCAGGATATCATGGTACCACAACATCCCTTCAACTCCAGCCAGCATCTCCTGTTCATGCACAGGATAATTCTGCTGTGCGGGATTCATTTTCGCACTGAAAAAAGCGGCTATGCATGAGGTACGCCACTCCTTTCCTTGAGCGATCATTGCCGCGATGTAGGGAATAGGTATTCCCTGTGCTCGCATAGCATGTTTCCACACCCCATCGTCACCCGATCCCGATCCTGATCTGTCTGCTTGTGCGAACTCATCCGGATTGCTGTATCCATGCCTGTTTTGCCTCAGACTCTTTTATTTTATTTTTGATGCTCCTTATTCGTACTTAGCATTGGCTAGACCATGTCACGCAGCCCTTGCAGGGACATTCGGGTGCCTCTCAAACTTTATACCATACAAAAACCTTCTTCTTTTATCATTATCCTTACTTAGGACAAGTCTGAGGGTATTCCCGAGGACTATAAATTCACTGTATTGACAAAAATACAGTAGCTTTTGCCCGTGCACATCTGTCTCACATCGTTTTCGGTCGACGTTCGTTTTCTCCCGCTCTCCTCGTGTTTTATCAATCCGGATTCGGACTGCCGTGTCCGCCTTTCTATCCGTTTTAATCCGGATTCGCCCCGGATTCATCTTGGACTACTCAAAAACCATTATTTGTCGTTCACCAACTCAGTGTTGTCCCTGGGTCGAACGGAATCGCATTCCTTCACCCTCTTTCTATTTCTTTCAATCCCCCTGAGTATTGCACTACAGCCGGGATATATTACCTTCAGCGATTCCATTGATACATGCATCAGTCATCAACCAGATTGGTGCTGCACCATCACCATAATCAAGCGGCACCTGACTGTGGTTACGACAAGCCTGAACGTATCCCTTAACACGATCAAATGCACGTTGTTCAGTTTCCATCCACTTGAAGGGTATGTTGTCGCCAGTGATCGCAGATAACACGCCCATAGGCACTCTGACTTTATAGATGTCATCTGCGAGATATCCTGCTGATCCAATGAAGCCATGCAGGAGATCGCGATTTGTGGGGACCTTCCAGTT
The DNA here is from genome assembly GCA_019787685.1 of Chiua virens. Taxonomy (NCBI): domain Eukaryota; kingdom Fungi; phylum Basidiomycota; class Agaricomycetes; order Boletales; family Boletaceae; genus Chiua; species Chiua virens. The sequence goes on along the minus strand of JAHNUO010000011.1, from coordinate 852,263 downwards.
CACTACTGTGTCCACCTTGTGTGGATCCATGTGGATTCCTTGATCGTCAACAATTCTGCCCAAGATCTTCAAATCCTTACACAGAAACTGGAGCTTGTTCTCACTCAGGTAGAGTTTCTCTTGTTTCCGTCAGCAAACCAACCTTCATCTGGACAGTGCTGGACAGCTCTGGACAGTTTCTGACAGAAAGGTTCCCAACTGGCTAGAACTGGACAGATTTTCGAAAAAAAATCCTGCCTCTAAACTTCTTCTCAAAATTTCACAAGGTAAAATTTCCATCAAATGGAGCCAATTGAGATAGTTTTTGTGAGCCTAGACATTGATTTGCTCATGTAGCAAGCCCAGACTTTTAACAGTGTGAAGGCTGTTCCACTGATGTCAGAATATCGAGAACAATTGTGACATGTTTGATATGATCCTCTAATGTCTGTGAGTAGATCACAATGTCATCAAGATACACATCCATCCAGCATCTGATGTAATTGCTGAATAGATGGTTCATTAGGGCCTGGTAGGTGGCCGGTGCATTGCAATCGCCTATTTGGATCACGGTACTGAGCATATTCCCATCTGGGGTTGTCACAGCACTTCGATCTACATGCTCAGGTATAATCCTGATCTGCTTGTAAGCATCTTGTCCATCAATGTCAGGCAAGGGTGCTGACATTTTATGAGTATTTTTATTCCTCTCTCGTAGGTCAACAACTGTTCTGAGCTTATCTGTTCCAGGTTTATGGATCATCAACATTGGCACTGTGTTGCCCAAGCTCGTCACTTTCCATCAACCAGACTCAATATATGCACGGCGCTTTTCCACCCATTGTGGACGCAAGGCCTCAGGGCAGCACACGGGTCGCCAAGGATAGATGTTCTTGGGATCTACCAGTGGGATCTGATGGTTAATCGCTTGCATTGGTGGTAAGCCTGTTTGGCTTGCCTTGGCGCACAATGGCTTTGCTAACTCGTAGAGTTTCTTTCGGGCCTCGCCGATGTGTTCCTCCACGATATCAGCTGCTCGGGAGCTCAATTCCTGGACTTGCATGCCCCTTATGGGCTGGGGCCATGCACAACCAATGATTATGTGTGAGTCATTAAACCCTATGGATACGCGATGCTGGAACAAGAACGGTGTTCCAAGGATCAAATCGTAGTTTTGTAGGTTGATAATGTCAAAATATCGCTGACATTTGATGTCCTGATAACGGAACTCGACCTTAGTTCCATAGTTAACCTTAGATCGGGAGCCCTGCACAGCTAACTGGACAGTAAGTGGTTTTGCCAACTCTACCTGCTGGACATCTAATTGTTCAGCTAGGGTGGCTGACATGAAATCTGCCAATGATCCTGAATCAACCAGTGCTTGTGCCGGTTGTCCATTGATCTCGACAACGATCACCACAGGCTTTGGGATCAGTCTGGTGAAATCCTTCGTAACCGCAGCATTTCGCTGTAAAGATGGGTATGTCCCCTGTTTTACTTGAACTCCATATAACTGAAGTCCATAGCCCAGTCGTGTGGCTAAGCCTGGATTGCATGCAAGACGACACTTTTCTTTCAAGGCTTCTTTGTACTCATGGCGCAATCATGGTTCAGTAACTCCATCAATACCAAGGAAGCTGATAGGTAGCAGCATTTCGACCTCAGGCCCAGCATAGTATGTGTATCGTTTGATCTCAAATCGTTGTACTGATTTTTCAAACCATCCGATTAGATTGAACCTCCTGTTCAGCAACAGGTGCTCTGATATGGGTAATCTGACACCCATGCGCGTATCTTTGATACAATATTTATTGTTATCGCCTTCTCGCAGGATGAGGCACTCGTAATGGTGCTCTCTGCCTGACCCACACCAACCTGGGTCATATTCCTGCATCAGGATGTCTTCTACACAGTGAGCAATTGGATTGTTCATAACGATTTTGCGCACTCTAGCACGCCGCTGACTTTCTGTTCCATAGCCCCTTCGGACTAACTGTTTGGCATACCAATCACCTACGTGGAACTGTCATCGCGTTAATAGCATCAGGAAACCCTGTTTTTGTGCTGTAGTAAGCAACCATTTTTGGTAGTGACTGTAGCCTATATAGCACTGCATAGTCATTGCATTCACACTTGATTACTACATAGTTCTTGCATATCCATTCTATTCACACAATCACTACATAGTTCTCGTATATCCATTCTATTCACACTCAATCACTACATAGCTCTCATGTATATTATATCTACACTCGATCACTATATAGGCTCTAGGTAACCGCACAGGCACACCCCAGGGTGGCAGTGTGCAGACATGTATGAGACAAGTGCGACGCGTGGACGATATCGTGTCGCGAAGTTGTGTCGCATTGCCATCGCAAACCAGTCATGGGCTAGCACGAAAGGAGAGGACGACTCGGAGGTGGCTCCTGAGATGAGCTCCACCCTCTCGTCTGTTTCACAAGACTTTGCCAGTGTGCGCATGCCAGCCTGAGGTAAAGCCACGGGTGTCCTGATACTTACTCATACCAATACCTGCGCTACACGAGAACCGTGCTATCGCGGTTCCCATGTCTGAGTCATTGTCGCTGTCGTCAGGCAAAGTGAAGGGAGGGGCGGGGGCGACAAGAACAATACGAAAGCCACACTAGATCGTGGTCTTCGCATTGTTGTTGCTGTCATTGCCATGCGGGGTGAAGGGAAGGAAGGACTATCCAAGGCGAAGGCGATGAGAGCAATGAAAACAACACGAGAACCGCGGTAGCGCATGGTTCTTATGTTGTGGTCGCAGTCGTGTGGTCTTCACATGGTTTTTGCGTCGTCACTGTCATCATCAGGCAAGGTGGAAAGTGGGTCGAGGGAGGGCAACGAGAAGAGCGTGGCTATTGCGTTGTTGCTGGCGTCGCATGGTATTCGCGTCACTGCTAGTATCGTCATCAGCTGAGGTGAAGGAAGGGAAGGACGAGGTGAAGGTGATGAATGTGACAACAGCAACACCAGAATCATGATGACATGGTTCTCGCATTGTTGTTGTTATCTTCGTCAGGCGAGCTAAGGGGAGAGATGAGGCAAGGGCGGGGCAGGTCAGGGTGGGGTAAGGACGAGGCCAAGGCCAAGACAAGGGGCGACCGTGCAAGATAAGGGCAAAGGTGAGGGCAAGGCGAGGTGAGGGCAAGAGTGAGAAGATGGGGACCTGATATGAGTCAAAACGCAACTACTGGCTGAGCAGGAAGGTCAGTCCGAATGGAATAAAGATCAGACCAATATGGACGTACCTAGGCCACCCACACCACATTCCAACCATGCTAGACGTTCTATCCACCGTAAAAACCCACTGCGTCGTCGAGGTTGACTCAAATGGAGGCCTACAACTTGAGTTAGTCTGGCCAAAGTGACAAAAGCACTTACTAGATCATACCGTTGGATTCCGGGGCTCCCACTGCTAGGGCTTGCAAGATGCCCGTACGAACGTGGCGTCGTCGTCGTCGTTGTGGAGTGAGGTGAGGGAGGGAGGGGGAGGGCAGGGAGGGCATGGTGCAGCAACGCGGCACATTGTGATGTCATCATCATGTCCAGGTGGCACTGAGAGTCAGGTGGAGAGGGTGGGTGAGACGTAGGAGAGAGGTGTAGGCCATTGTCACATTGTCGGGTGAGAAGGGCATTTGAATACTTACCATTTTAGGCAACACCCGTGTCCCGGGCCCGCCAGGTTGCCTGATCAATCGCACCCGCTCGCACAAGGTTCTCTACAGACTACGTAGAGATTCGTTCGACAATCAGCTCTGACTACGGTGGGCGAGAAGGATCAGGTTACATTTTTGGGTGGTTTCCGAGTGGTGACTTGCTAATATTCCCATCACCCTATATAATTACTTACCACTATGTAAGCAAATTCAGTCATGAGCTTATACCATGATGCACGACTTAGAGATTACAATGTTATAGCTGTACATAGTATGCAATATTGACATAACATGGCGTGTAGTGATTCTCGATGGTAAGAAGGCGACAATACAAATAGTTGTCGTCAAGACAGCGATTCTAGGTGAATAACACGAGCTACAATATGGATTCACCAGGTGGCTGCCAGTGGTGATGCGAAAGCGAACATCTTGGTTTTTGAGTGGACGATGGGAATGGCCTCGGCTTTGGTGAGACCGGGCGACGATGACACGGACACGATCCTGGCGTCTCAATACCCAGGCGTTGGGGGTGATGCGGAAGAGGCCAGAGATGGCGAAGGTGAATAGGATGGGGAGGAGGTATCGGGGGGAGTGGGGGGAGTCATATAGGATGCAGAGAGGTTGGGAGAAGGGGGCAATACCGGCTTGGGCGGGGAAGGATATCGCTGGCCATATGAGAGAGATGGGCTGGTGCTTGATGATGCCGCGAAGGGGTTCACTGAAGGTGGCGGGGTAGACTTCTTTGTCGATGGAAGAATGTATGTGGGGTAGGGACTGAAACCAACAAAATCTTTTCATATCATAGTCCTCGAACTCCCTTAGGATAATGAGGTCGACATTTAGTTCCCACTCGAGGTACTGGCACATCACTCCTCTCTATCTGGTTGATCTCGCGCAGCTGAAACATGCCCTGAGCAACGATGGACCACGATTTGTTGGAATACGTACTGTTGCAGATGACCTTTGACGTGAGCATGAACACCGATATAAAGAGACGGTGACCGGCAATACAAGCCGTCCCTGGAGTCATGGTTTGAGTTGACTACCTGTCAGTCCGTCCCACCAATTGTCCGACAACGGAAGAGAAAAATTAGCTATGATACAGTCATGGTCAACAATGTGCAAAGAAGATGAAACACGTTACTTACTGCCTCCCCGCCCCCCTCCCACACAGTTACAAGTGTCTCCTGTACTGTTCAAAAAGCCGAAAGTCAATATATCTGTTGAGATAAAATGTTTCAGCTTCAGCCAGCGCGTGGCCCTGAATCCAGTGAGGATGGATGGTGCCATTCAGGAACTTGGGTATGAGGTGACAAACTTGAACTATGCGGTCTACAGGAACCACAGCAGCATGCGGTCGATGGTAGCGTGTTGAGCGGCTGATCCGAAACATCCCCACCACTTCATCAATCTGGCGCAGGGGCTTGAACCAGTGAACGTACGCCAACGGCGTACAACTATCACCTAGGTGTGGAGGCAATCTGAAGATGGCTCGAACCTGGGCCACCCACAGTCCTGAAAAACACGCAATTAGCAAGCGACTTAGTACCTGCTAGTGTACGTACCATGGAACCCGCTCCCATGCTCCAATTCCAAGTGTTCCCGTATGAGAACTGTGTCGAACCTTGCGGGTGAGCATGGTTTGCGTGGTCCATTTAAACGAGAAGGGTAAGCGTGAACTCTTGCGTGGTTCTTGCTCGGCATGTGTTCGCTGGTAGGTAAATCCAGTGTCATCGTTTTGAAACAATCAAAGTGATTGTGTATATTGGCTCGGTAGAAGCGTTGGCCATTCCGAGTTGGGGGTAGCGAATCAAGGAAAACTTGAAGGGCAGGTATGAAGCACACGGTGTCATGATGTTCTTCAAGATACTGAATGGGTTTCTGGGTAAAGTGAGCCCGTCGTGAGATCCGATACCGTGTGATAGCTTGAGGAGCCTGTAAGCCCACAACTGGGGAAGGAGTGCGATTCCGCCAAGCAAGAAAGCATTTGAATCGGGTGAATGCCTCTTGCCGTTGCAACCATCGCGTCATCTGGATAGTGTAATCCTTTCGGTTACTTGCAGCGTAGGCCTTCTTTGCATAGTCGATATGGAGACGTTCCGAGTGTTCCGAATTAAACCCGTCCAAACTTCCTAATGCCTTGATAGTTGCTACATAATGGGTTAGCAAGTGAAACTTAGGTATGTTGAAGTGAGTGCGGCATCCATGCTCGACAAAACTTTCCTTCGCTACATGAAAGCCATCCAGAGCATTTTGCAATGTGTGTAGAGTATCCTCGGTGTGAGATTGATATTGGGCAATGTAAATGAAGTCAAGAAGGTGTCGTGCCGCTTTGATGGTGTCTGGAGGAGTCGTGCCAACAAGCGCACCAATGAATACGTGCTGGACTTGCTTGTGATCCGCACCTGTCCATTGTTTGATTTTACTGATGCCATCCTTGAAGTATCGCTGCCCCGAATGGATTGGCATGGCCTGAAAGCGGGTGTCAAGGTCCTCAGATCCGGCAATGGTAGCACACCATTTTTTTAGATGGTCCTTGAAAATACCTTGATGGAGCTGGTGTAGGATATCGGAGGTGATGGCCAAAAAAATATCGGAATGGGGAAGATCCGCCCAGAAGGGGGAGAAGACGGGTCGAAGGCCATGGGCAATGAAGTTGGGAGGGTAACAGCCCGAGGCTTGTGCATGGAGTGTGTGAATGGTATGTGTTTTGTCACGAAGCGGAAATTGCCGGTTCTCGCCTCTCTCGTCTGCACGCACGAGGCATTTGGGGCATCGGTTCTGGGCGCAACAGGTAACCAGACATTGCTCGGGGTGATCCCCAATGTATGCCACCAATATAGGGTAAATTCGCCGTATTCGACCATCTGCACAAATAGTTTCAATGCCATCCCGTCCTGCAGCCACCAGGGGTTCAACTAACCTCTTCATGCAGTAGTGAAACAGACGCTGGCCTGCAATGGAATTGTCGTTGAACAGGTCCAGTTTGGATGCAGGTAAGTACCCAATCAGAATCAATGCCTGGCATGATGGCTGACGACGGACTTCTTTTGATATATTTCCTATACTTAGGTACACAGGCCACGCGTTTTTGTCACCTTTGAAACGCGAGAGCTGTGTCTTATCGGATGCCAAGATCACAGGAGCTATCGTGACACCCTCTGGCATACGCTGCTTTGGTTCCTCCAAGTCAGGTGCGTGCATCCTTATCAGATAGAGACACTTACTTGCATTTCCCACCACCAGTTGCCTGTCCACATCTCATCGTACCGCCGACTTTGTCCATCTGCATCTGTGTACACTCTCTCCGGTACGTATGCAATTTCCCCGTCAAAAGCTGGATTACCGATCAGTTCCTGAACACAGGTGACTGGATCTCTGATCCACAATTCCAATTCTTCAGCATTGCGATCCCCTTCATTGGCTTCATCCTCAACGTCCCCATGCACGCGAATAAGCTCGCATGTCCACTCAGGTCCCATTGGGAGCTGATCGACAACATTCAGGAAAGCTTTCTTGTTTTGAAAGCGGGGTTGAGTGCATGTCCTTGTCTGTTTCATACCTTGGTGAGTCACTTCCATGGAATCGTTAACCACTGAACTCACTATGCCAAGTTTCAGGAATTCGTCTGTTGCTCATTGGTTCACGTTTTTGATGAGCCATTCTGCTAACTCCCATTCATCTCTATCAGTAAAGGGGGCGTAATCTCCCTGTCCAGCTGCTTCTTGACTTGCCCTCATCACATCAAATGTGGTCTCGCCAATCCCGAGGATATTTGCAGCACGCTTCTCATTAAATTCTTGAATGTAACGATATGTGGTCATGTCTTCTTCAGCATGTCTTACATCTCCATTTTCGTTTTCGTTCTCTGTGTCAGGTTCCACTTGGGGAGGGCCATACCGAGGTGCATGCTGTGGTAAGCCTTCATTGTCTTTGTCTTCCTCATTGCGTTCGTACTGATCAACAAGGATACCAGGAACTGCACCATCAATGGGTGCCACGGCAGCAGGAGCTGCCAGTTTGGACTCCAAACGTGCACGACATGCTTGCGAATGAGCAATATGACGTCACACTCCGCTGGCAGTGGGAAAAATCAGCCCACAGTGGCTGCAAGATTGTCTGATGGGTGGCATGGATGAAAGTGACAGAGTACTGTTGCTCGACGAGGCAAGTTTAACCCATCTTAGCTTGCCATCACTAACTTATAATCTAGTGACTGCCCAGTTCAATGAACGTACCCAATGTACCCGACCGTCCATCCGGGCGTCATAATCACCGCTATGCCGAACCAATAACCCAAGGACCCACATATTTTCCTTAGGGCCCTGCAGCCGGCGTAACCATCATTTATTGCACCGATCCAATCGGTGACCGTCATGAATGGACACTAACCCGAATAGTAGATCCTCTGCTGCGTATGTCGGTGTGGCTCGATTCGCCGCCCTTCGGCTCCGCTATCAGGCTGACGTCTTGGTAAGCGACTCGTGGTTTGTCCAATGCATCCAACCCACATACTGACTCTTCTCCAGCCACCACTCTCGCTTCATCCAGGTCTGCTCCACAAGCATGCATTGCGATGATCGTGACCCATGGACCCTTTTGTTTATGGCTCACCGCTTGCAAAAAACATTGGCAGAACGGTGTGATTAAATGGCCATCCCACTTGGTACGTTCCTCTTACCTTCTTGAATATAAAAGGCTGCTGCTTCTCTCCTCAGCCGCATCATCACTCCCCACATCATCATTGCAACCCCTACTCGTTTCTTAATAGCCCAGATACCTAAAGTTCTTGACAACATGCCATTCATGCACACCAACTCCACACAGTCAGGTCGTGTTTCTCGCCCCAGCGAAAAATTTCAAGTAATGCAAGGTAATATTCTCATTTCGTTGCGTGAATACAGAGATGAAAAGTGAACACAGGGGAAAGAGAACATGAAAAGGTAGCAGCTGAAAAGGCGTCTACCGACAAGGTGAAACGCCAAGCTGAGCGGACGCTTAGGCGCGAGCAGGTGACAAAGGCTGCTAAGGGACTCGAGAGTGGGACCAGTGCCCAAACCGATCAGTCCCGTCCCACCCGACTCGCACCTGACAATGCAGTGAGTGACTTAGGGTCAATGGTTGGATGTCATCGCCAAATTTCCATGCCACAGTTTTCTGCCAGGTCCATAGGGAGGCCCTTAGTTCGCCACGAGACACTCTTAGCAACTCAACTGGTGGCGCGAAAGGGTAGCGTGCCACCGGTTAAAGGACTACAACTCGGCGTGATAAGGCCAGGAAAGCCCTTTATGATGATCCCATCTGAAAAGAAAGCATACAAGGCACCCATGGTCAATCGCAGGGCTGCATCGTACGCCATGGAACAAGAATCCAGTGAGGGTGAAGTAATCCCTCGTATGCCACTCAAGCGCGCACATTCTGAATCGTGAGTTGGCATTCCTCTACAAATTACATACTAACATGTGTAGTATCAGGGAACTCAAACCCACTGATTGTGACAACGACCGTGATCGTGACTATGAGCCCGATGACGAAGACCCCTCAGAGTTGCTGGATATGGACACTGATTCCAACTGCACTGCAACTGCCTTGGACAGTTTTAGCGTGGTTCACAGTGCAGATGACAAGCCCACGCCGAGAAAACGTGCCCGCTGCGTGGAGATCATCAGTGACAATGATGAGTCTCACAGGGCCTTACCATCCAAGGCTTTTCAGCCCAGGGAGGTCAAGGCCTCTGCTCTGAGCGCTGGAAGGAAATCCAGGACGGGTGGTAAGCAGCGCGCTCGTGCTTCAGACTGTGACCCGAGCACGTTACCGGTCGTCAAGACTGCCATCAGAGTTTATCGTGGTCGTTTACTTATGGTGAACCCTTACCCTTCCCCTGACAATGAATATAACTGGGCCAGGGAGGCTTGGACTTTAGCATGCAAGCAGCATGAGATCGCTGGTGAGATGGCGTTGGATGCGAGGAACTTTAAACTGGTACGTGATCACTGATTTGGATTCACGAAAATAACATTTCGTTTAGCTCACTCAACGTGGATCTCAAACCCGCGGACAATTTAAAACTAAAGTGCGTGCAATTGTCCAAACCGCATTTGGGTTCCAAGCCAGCGCAGACCCAACAGTGATCGAGAAAAACCGGCTCCTCGTCCAGGTGCTCCTCGATGAGGCAGCATTCACTTTCCACGTAAGTGTTTCTTTGTCAGCTTGTGTTGTGGCTCACTCTTTCTTTAGACTCGGGGTGGGTCAGTTGACGAGCACAGTGGACCATATGGGAATCCAGCAATCCAATCCGTCATCAATGAAGTTTTATTCAAGAGTAGGAAGGATGAAGGCGTAAGGTGGTCTAGCTACTACAATCCATTCCCCCGTCCAGGCTTTGCTCTCACAGTGGCAGCGGTACGGATGTCTATTAATACTCGGAATATATTGCTGATGTGTTCGTATTTAGCTTCATTGTGCTATCGATGAGTGGGCTCAGGGGAGTCACGCGCAAGTCTCGTTCACCGGAGAGGAGTATTCACCCATCTACCTCACTCACATGGCCACACTCGAAGACTTCCATCGCGAAACGGCTGAATACAAACTACTCAACAAGTTGTTACAAGGTGTCTACAACAATGGCTGGTAAGTGCATGTCCAGCACAATTGACGAAAGTGGCTGATTTGAATGTTCAGTGTCAATGCTGGCGTCCCAGGGAGCGAAGCTATGGGTGAGAATAGGAAGGTTGCCATGCCGAGTCACGTGTTCAAGAATGCTATCTGCGATTGCCAGTTGGAACAGTGTCGGGATTAGAGAGTACACTGGTACTTTGTAATGGTACTTAGATTTGGGAGAATCGTATGCTGCTTGGTCTGTTTTATTTCATGTAGAGATGTCTGCCCTGCTGCATCTCACCCAAGGGCGACAACGTGACAACGGTGTGACAACGTGTCGCGTCCACGCGTCATATTTGTCTCAAGCTCCCTCACCATCACACCTCGCCCCTCCCACACCTCAGTGACCTCAAGGCCTCACCCTTCACTTGACGGCGCCACCACGAGTTGATGAATGGTGACATGACGATGCAATGGCACTTCAAGCTTCAGTACTTCAGTCTTCAGCCCACCTCCTACATCTCACCTTACCAACGGTACCTGTGGGCGGTCGACGTCTTGCTGGACGGGATGAGAATCATGACAGGATTGTATGTCAAATTTGGTCGCTCTCAACGGGCAAGCAGAAGTGAAGACTCGAGCACAACTACAATCATGGATTTTTATTTTCGCAATCGCGACATGGTTGCACCACTCGGTCCAGATCTCCTCTCCTTCGTGCCACTGGTGGCATGCACCCCTCCCTCTCCCTTTGTGGTGACAAATGGTGACACGGCGACGCGACGCGATGTGGTGGGTATCCCTCTCCTTCATGCCACACACTCCTCCCTCTCCCTTCGTGGCAATGATGACAATGCGACGACGATGCGATGACGACAACGCAACGATGATGACAATGGACCTCACCCAACTCCACCTGCTACACCACCTCACTTCCACCATCCCTCTTGTGCCAACCCTTGTGCCACCTGGTCCACCACATGCCCTTTCCCTTCATAGTCACGACAACAATGATGCAACCTCACTCCGCATCCTACACGTCACCCTATGAATGCGACCACAACAACGACGCACCTCACTCAACTCCGCCTGCTACACCACTTCACTCCCCTCTCTCCCTTGCACCAAACCTCGTGCCACCTGGTCCACCACACAACTCCCTTTCCATTCATAGTCATGACGACAACGCCACGCCACGCCACCTCCCACACCTTACCCTAGACCGACGCCTAGACCGACACGATGATGACGCACCTCACCCAACCCTGCCTACTACCCTGCCATCGCCATCTGCCTCCCTTGTGTCACTCCCATCGTGCCACATATCCCGAGGATAACAATGGCGATGTGACTGCGACAACGAGGATGCCACAATGAGGAAGACAAAGATGCCATGACAACAAGGACGGGGACGCCACGATGACGATGAGGATGCACCTACTGGCAACCCCACCTACTATGCCACCTGCCGTCATCCCCCATCCTCTCCCTTGTGCCACTCCCATCATGCCACCAGGCCCGAGGTCGATAACAACGATGCGACCGTGATGATGATGCCTCCACCTCACCATCCTCATGCCACTTCACCTGACGACAACGACGAGGACAAGACGAGGACGAGGATGCTACGAGGAGGAAGACAACTTGAAGGATGCCACGGAGATGAGGAGGACGCACCCCACCTACTATGCCACCAGGTCCCGAGGACGGCAACGACAACGCGATCGCAACGTCGCAACGAGGATGCAACAACGACAACGATACCTCCACCTCACCTGATGACGAGATGAAGAGGACGCCACAAGAAGGAGGACGCCACGATGAAGAAGACAAGGATCCCATGGAGATGAGGAGGACGCACCCCACCTACTATGTCACCCGCCATCATTCCCCACCCTTGTGCCACCAGGTCCCGAGGACGGCAACGACGATGCAATCGCAACATTGCAACGATGAGGATGCAACGACGACAACGATACCTCCACCTCACCCAACGATGAGATGAAGAGGACGCCATGAGGACGAGGAGGATGCCACGATGAAGAAGACAAGGATCCCATGAGGACGACAACAACAACAAGGACACGACAACGACAACGACCCCTCCACCTCACCTCCTCATGCCACTTCACCTTCCTCATGTCACCACCTCCCTTGTGCCACCTCGCCTGACGATGAGGATGAGGACATGGCAGCGACGATATAATGCATGGATGATGACAATGTCGTGTCCATACGTCATGTTTGCCTCCGATGCACGCCAGTTCTCCCAAGCCAACCCACCTGCGTTCACCCGAAAAACACTGGTACCGTCTACACTGGTTTACGCAATGGGTCTCTAAAAGTGTTCCGATACGACGAACAAGGTCAGCACCAGTAGACCTTCATACTCAGACCCTCTAAGCACTCCTGTGGTGCCTTGCAATGGACCAAGACGGCACCCATTTCTTTGCTGCGAGAAAAGCCAGGTCCATTTTGTACGTTTTCCTGTTGATCAGGTGATGCCATTCCTGACCCCACTAGCATCATCAATGCATCTACAGGCACTATCTGACACCCGAAAAGATGCACACGAGTAAGTACATCACCCTCACAACCCCCAGCCATCCCCTGACATCAAACCTGCATCTGTGTTGTATGGCCACACCAGGCCATTCCATGTCACCCTCCCGGATCTGTTTTGCTAATATGGGTTTAGATACACTTTAGATAGCTATACTAGATGTTATGAAAATATTATAGGGTTTGTTGGATTATTTTATACAAGCCTGAGGGTGATTCTATTGTCTTGTGGTAGGTCATAGTAGCATTCATAGTGATATGTAGTGCTTTCAAGCTGTTACAACTGTCAACTATGTAGTACATAGATGAATCATGTATGTCTATGTTGTGATACATAGTACTATGTAGTAAACCCCCCAACTATGTAGTAGCTATGTATAGATGAGAAGACTACTGCTACTATAGCACTATATAGACTACATAGGACTACATAGACTTTGTGAAGTTTCCTGATGCACTAGGTAGGTCTCAACTGTGATTGCCCCATCTTCCCACTGCTTATCAGCATATTGATCGAAGATCAAGTGATGGGTTTCATCAATCTGATGGACAATGAACCGCTCACGGTTGTATACCAGATGATCAGAAGTATTATCACCAGGGAAAGGTGTGCTCGCATACAAGACATGCTCTACTCTTCAGGCTAATGGATCACCCATTTGTTGTCTAGATCGCGGATCCGGCTAGAACTCGATGAAGTCATCAAGAGTTAGTTCACATGAACCCAAGTTTATTCCATCAATCCATTCGGTTGAATCCGCAAGTCTTCGTAAGTGCTCTACGTCTGGATCGACATGCATACTGTAGGTACTAAGTCCTGGTGGGGTAGGTCGACTTCCTCCCGAGACAGTGCGTCCCTCTGGGCATGCATTGCTAAGGTGCCCGGGCTGCTTGCACTTGAAGCACAGCTTGTGCTCAACTGCATAGTCATGCTCCTCTTTAGTGAGGTTGTACTTCTTCGTGAGTTGTTTTCCTGGCTTTGCTGCATCTCCTTTCCTTGCATTTTTAGGTGGCTTTGGACGGTTTCTGCCTCCATTCCCCCCTCCAGAGGGATCCGTACTTGAGTGGGCACTCTCTCGAGGTGAATCAACATGGCGAGGGGAACCTGTTCCTCCTGGATCGCCAGTACTGGGCCGCAGCGGCTTTCCCTTTTTGGTATGTTTATCTCCATGCCAGGTATTGACCGAATGTGCTATTTCCAGCACTTCTGCTGCAGCAATTACATTGCTCAAGGTGGACTTCTCCGGATTCAGCTTATCCTTCCATAATTCTGATTGCAACCAAGGTGAGAACCTGCTCCAGGTTTTTATCACCTTTTCACGTGGGCTGATTTCGCCAATCAGATTCCACAGTTCATGCAGTTCTGCAATATATTCGCGTACGGTCCGTCCGTTTTGTTGACAATTCGTCAAACGCTTCCGCTGTTTAGTGCGGAAATCGATTGGGAAACAGCTATTGAATAGCTCGAGGAAGAAGTCATGCAACTTCCAACGGTAAGGGTCTCCGGCCACTTCTCGAATATAGAATTCATGGGCCTTGCCCATCAGGTAGTGTGAAAGCACAAAGACCTGTTTACTGGCTTCGACTTGCCCTGCCTCAAGGTAGGCGGCTCCCTCAGTCAAGAAGCGATGGTATGCCCTCGAGTCTGGGGAACCATCATACTTCGTAGGAGGGATTGGTTTCAACTTCCCATAGCCAGACCCTTTCTTTCCCTTCCGTTTGCGGGACATTGAACGGGATCGTCGACGTTTCTGACGATGGCTATGTCCATTGCGGCTGCGGCTGCGAGTCCTATGGTGTCTCTTGTGGTGAGATCTGCGATGTCGATGTGGTCGTTCGGTGCTCGTTGAGCTGCCTGAAGTATTGCTAGTAGTAGCACTCGATTCTGAATCAGAGGTAGATCCATCTGAATCAAGAGATCTGTCGACATCTGAGTCCGACGAGTCTGAACTCGAGGAGCTGGAGTCCGAGTCTGGGCCAGAGCCCTTGTTAGCCTCGCGAGTTTTCCGAGCACGCGATTGGTCTTGACGTTCCACTCGTCCCAGGGCTTTGCCGAGGTAACTGGTCGGCGCAATTTGCTGAGAGGGCTCAATAATTCGAGTCCCTGATTTACGCGGTTTGCGTCCTTTCTCTTTTAGTGCCTTACTGATCACAGCCTTAATTGGCTGGTCACTCTGGTTATCAGACGAGTCGCTGCTCGCTGCCCTCTTTTTGGACGGAATGCTTGAGTTGGTCGAATCGCTATCCGACGAACTTTCATCCGACTCTGGCTGGACGCCTGGTGCCTTGATCGTAACGAGAGGCTTTCGGCGAGCCCTTTTGCCTGAAGGGTCGGGCAGCTTGCTACTGCCCACAGGCGGAACATTCTCTTTATTTGACGAATGCTGTTTATTCCACTGAGTAAGCGCCTCGCGCTGCATCTCAAGATCGCCATCGCCATCGCTAAGGTGAATTCCCCCCCAGTTCGAGGGGTCAATGCTTTTTCCTTTCGCCGACAGCCGGCCTTCGTCCTGAGACGATTCAGTGGTTTCAGTGTTCGGGTGCACGGTAACCCTATGCATACGGGTCTGGATCCGATTCCTGTCGCTGACAGAGAGGCTCCTCTCGGCCTCACCCAAAGTTTGGTCAAAGTTTTGTTGTTCAAAAGTATTTAAATCAGCTGATACGCGCGTATGCTTACGCCTGTTACGCCTGTCATCCTGCTTCCTACTAGGTGCAGAGTGTCCCTCTTTTCGGTGACGTGGGGCTTTTCGATTGCCCGATGGCTGGCTTAATGCCGAGCTACGACGGTCGAAGCTGGCTCCCGACGCTCTGCGAGGCTGCTGCCTTCGCTGAACGACGGTCCATTCTGGTTGGTTCTCCTGGCCTTCAGCCTCTGGAGTAGTGGGCGTATATTGCCCTGGAAGTGATACAGTAGAAATTAATCGCCTTTCGGCGGGTGGAGAGTGTGGTTCCTCGGAGCCTGAGCTCGAACTGGTCCCGCGCGCTGATAGCGTCTGCGGTCTCGCCGGCGCGGCATCGCGATTAGATCGCGGCGCGGCTAATGGCGGTACGCCCATCGCCAAGCGATCAGGGGAATGACGAGCTAGAGACGACTCACTCATGGCTCTTCTCCTTGGAGTGATGAGGGCATCCCCTCCAGAGGCGGAGGTGATGCTACGAAGATGGTAACGGTGCATCGATGCGGTTTTTTCTTTTTGAATGATTCTGTTTATCGAGTCGGGTCCTTGTCGATGTCGGATTTCACGGTGGGCCAAACCGATAAGACCGGGGGATCGACGAGGTTTTTGGTAAAGAGTAAGAGAAGAGAGCGAAGTTGTGTGAAAAAAGATGTGACGGTTGTCACACGAAGAGGGTACTTAGGAAATCACAGGTTAAAACTCTCTCTGTGTTCTAAACACTCCTCGGGTACATGAGCGACGAGCCTAGCTCTTTTATATCTTCCTAGCACTAGGTATCCCAATCTGGCCGACCGAAACGACCGCATGGTCTTTACTAACCCTTGCCCTAGCTGACTGATGTGACACGCGTGACCGTGTGCTAGGCACTGCCACATCGCGACAGCCGCGTCGCTACACTCCCATGACAGAGAGTTTTACGCTTGTGGCCGACCGGCCTCAAATTCAAACTTCAAGTTAAAGCCTAGAAGCTTTGAAACCTGAAGGAGTCAAAATACACATCGCGGTTTGGGCAAGCTCTCAGCGGTCGATTGGCGATTTCCATCTCAGGTTCGTCGAAATGCTCTGCAGTTCTAATGCTAGGTGTGTCAGGTGCTGACTCGGAGTCGGAGGAAGGACGAGCATCGTGGGCTTGAACGGAATTAACGATCAGCACTTATTGAAGTGGAACCGAGATGCGAGGACTAACAAAGGCTCGGTGATTGCGGAATCCAGTGACACTAGGTGAGTCAAAATGTCCGTAGAACTTTCTGATACTGACCGCGCATGTCAAGCTGCTTGATTTACGGCAGTTGGTGTTCTGCATTCGTGAGAAGTGATAGAATTCCATCATTAATTATGGTGAACATTTATACTCAGTGGATGTGTCCGTGGTGGTCACCAAGTTTGAAGTATCTGGCCTCTATCATGATGGCAGTCCACTGGCCTCGTGTGAGTCAAAGACACCGCCACACCACGCGGGATTACCGTGTAGCGTTAGGCAGTCTAAGTATTGATCAGCATCGGAACTTTATCGACTATCCAGGTCCGTTTCTGCCAGTGTCACAAGAAGTACTCAATGCTTCTAAAACCGTCAACCAAAATCTTTAGGTCGAATTACCATTGTTCTATGAAGCACCATGACATTTGCGCTCGCACAGCCTGAGCGGAGTCGTGCCCTCTACAATTTACAAAAATTACGCTTCAAATAGTCATGAATTACCCATGCAATCACTACGACCCATTATTCCTGACTACTAGTTACTATACTGGTGTTCAGCATCACCGTGATTAGCGCGCTCATTCAATGCACGGGGTTTCCCCGTGACCACTTCTGCGCCTTCGCCTCCCACACAAGGAAACCCCGTTTTCAAACTTGGGATCCGAGATCTGGCCCTGACCACCGATAGGTTTATCATGGGAAACATTGTTTATGAAGTAGTATGAACGGTAATGTCCGTACCAGCCAATTTCCGCTCATTCGGTGCCTTGTGAGGGATCATCCTGAAGTTTGAAGGCCTGCGGCCCGACACCTGTCCCCCTGCCCAGCTTCGTTGATATCATCGTGACACAGTCAACAACATTCGACTCGCAGCCTCCTAATTTTGCTGATAGACCTGAGTGATATAGCACCATAGTAGGGACCTGCAAACCGGACGAACTCATGACTACCAGTAGCTGGCTCTGCAAAACCACAAGAACCCAGTGGGACCAATCCCAGGTGCGACCGTTTCGGCCCAGTCGACGTCTGTCTGTCTCTAAAGTGGGCAGTGCGTCATGATCAATTGTGGGGTCCAGGTTCGATCGTTCGCTACTCTCGCTCAAGGAACTCTAACATCAAGTTAAATAAACGTCTCACCCCACCTTGTAATCCAACTTGAAGTCGCACCTCACTCTCACCCAGATTCCGTAGAAGCGTTGACTACCCGACTTTGCAAGCGTCGGTCCGTCAGAGACTGACGAGAAATTGACTTGCTGTGTGAACCTAGAATACCAACCGATGTGTCCGAGTCGATGTCCACGCCGAGTGGCAGTCAACTTGAAAAGTGCAAAACTGTCCTTTGCATCCAATGTCCGTGGACAATCCTTCGTTGTCTGGGAATTGTTGAACCCCCTCATGCTCTTCATGGTTATCGCTGAAGTCTCTTTAGCTCAACGACTGACTCCGATAATACTGCCTTCTGGCGTTGTTTGACACTGGCAGTTCTGACCCCGAGAGGTGCTACAACCTAGGAACTGTGATCTCGACACTTGCTCATGTTCTCTAATATTCATATTTCTCGTCGACCATTGGACAGTGAATTCCTTTTCTCTCCTTTGACTGAACAATATTTCGAGAAGCATTTCAGACCTCGTAATCATCGTTAACAACATACTCAGTGCGGCCATGACCACATCCGTTTTTCGGAACCCCCTTTTAGCCCTCCGGCCCTACTGCGGTTCAAGTTATATGATTATTGACTCGGAATGACCTAGTAATCCTCAGGTGCCTAACTTGCTTCTCAGAGAAAGACCATCGACGAAAATACCTATCAATTGAGGGACCAGGGTTCGAGCGGCGAAAATAAAGTTTGTTCGGCCGTGACCCACTATCGGTATAGGATGGCTAGAGTGAATACAATTTCAGTGGCCCCAAAATGTGTCGTGCTGCGCTAGACGCCATACTACGCACCGGGACTAGTAGCCTTCTGGGTACGCACCACAACCGCCATCATCAGTCTTCCATGCCGAGCCTAATCTATACTTAATTTTGCCTGCTGGGCATGTGGCCACGGTGTCCCAACAGTCGACAACGCTCGAAACCGCTGCCATACAGTTCGCAGTAATGACTACAAATGCTGCTAGAGTGGACGTAATCCTGATGCTCACTGCAGCGACCTGAGCCTGTGTCATTTTTGCACTTCATTGTTTCGCGCATTAGCGCGGCGGGGGGCCCAATATAGACGTTGTGGATGTACGCAAGGCTTCAGTATGGTCGCCGTTTATTTGCACTAGAATCATGATGGGGCGCGATATTGAAGGACCGACTAGTAGGCACGGTGCATGCCTGCTATCTCAGGCTGTTGCACTCCGCTCCGCCAAATCTATCGTCTGTTCTCGCGGTAATAGACTACTCACTAAGTAGTACCTGGAAGGGTCGACGGTAAGTACTTTGTTGTAGCGTAATCGGAATTTGCCGTACCGTATGTTCTATCTTATATGAACTGAAAAATAGCACATACGTACCGCACCCTTATCGGAGAAGGATCAATCATAACTGCCAGTGAAGTAAGTACTAGTGTAACGTAGTCCTAAAAGTATGACAAACATGTACAAATGTACCAAGTTACTTTGCACGGGTGAATCCGTTTTACGAACGCATTCTATGAAATTCCGCCTTCGCTTCTTACTTGGTGGCGCTCCGGGCCGCGTCTTCATGGTCATGATCACTAGCGCAGTGACCGCTAGTGCCAACCAAGCAAGGTTAGCTGGCATCGCTGCGAGCTCTGGATCAGAATCAACGTACAGGAACGATTATGGGCTTCCTCCCTAATGTAGGGCCTGCCTGCGGTGACAAGTGGCATAGTATCTGTGTACGTGTATATATGAAAACGTCTGGCTGAAGGCATCTGACCATATACTGATACAGCTAGGTGTTATTTGAAGCTGGAAGTACTATGACATGCCGTTGGCGAGGCGTCGTTCATATTGGTACCTGGGAGGTAGACCCTGGTCCTTAGGTGGAGAGTCGGTCCTACTCATTAAAGCGAATATATGGTCATTCATTTCCGTGTCGTTACTGGCATCATAGCCGCCTTGGTTTTCTACACTCACCAATCGTCTGACAGGATTCTCATATTCTTCTACATGTCTAACACGAACGTGTATGCATACGGCGGTGGAATTTCAAGTCCCACTGGATTTGATGTTCAACTGCATCGATATTTGGTAAATATCGACCGCAGAAAGCGCTCAAAAGTGGAACTCTCGGCGGCTTATAGTTGTCCATCTCATAATATGTTGAGTAATTCCGTTCAACCTCTCGTCAATTTTGACGTGACGGCTGGACTATGCACCAAATCAGATTTGTTACGACACATAGGGTCATAAGAAATCTGTTGTACGGCCGGCCATTGTATTTCGAGTTGGTACCAACCTACTCTGCATTTTACTCGACCCAATCCAGTTTACATAGCACCTATAGTACATTCATTGGTACCCCAACTCTCCCTCCGACAATCGCTAACTTCTGATCATACTTTCCGTTCTTTGCGCGCAACAGGTTCGCCGCCGTCCAATGCTACGTTACGTGTTTGGAATGGCCACCACCAGGCGCCCAGTAACCTAATGAACTGGAATCTCAATAGGATCCATTCAGCCTTTCAAAGTAGCACAGTCTAATCCCTCCGATAGGCCTTCTAGGTCGGCGTCGCAGCGGGTACATGGTCCCCATATCATCTCTTACGCGATCATGCAATGTTTTCGTACCGTGCGCCCATGCTCAAACACTAATCGTCACAAGGCTACGCAATAAAGGGGTTAGAACGAACATGATCTTGACCAGTCCGGGCCCGGGCCATCCCGTTGACGTTCATGTCTTGATATCCAGGTATCCCGCCACTTGAACGCGCCACCAACATACGTGATGGGCGAGGACGTTTCGCTGAACGGTACGCTTTCATTGGCTGCACGGATCTTGTTGCAGATCTTGGGCTGATCAAGTGCATCAACGATTCGAAGATAGGCAAACTTCCAAGGGTTCGAGTTCGGATCGTACGTGTTTCTAGTTCAAATATGGATGGGCGTCAATGGTGCACAGTCACGCTTCTAGCTTCGGGCGTAGCGCCAGTCCTAGACTGAAGAGGCGACATACATGCCATGCGGGTGGACCACACTCTGAAATCCGGTTTTTCACTCAAAATTAACGTTCTTACCCTTCTGAGGGAAAGACTCAGGGACGGGGGATGCCGCGCACGACACACATTTTGGCATGGACCCGAGTGCGTACCTGACCCAACCAAGAATTTGTCCAATTTGAAGTTATCCGCTCCGTTGACCCGTTGACACACCTCGCGTCATTTTCGCCAAGTCCAGTTACTAGTATCCAGGTGACCTGTACTTTTTTTCGCATGAATTGATGCCGGTCGTCCGCCAGGTGTCTCCGTTAGGATGATCACGACGGCTCATTTTCGGATCGATGTACGGGGTTGATGGTAAAACGCTGTGTACGCCACAAGGAATCGCCGTACATGAGGGTGTGAGTCCCAATGACATGTTTTCCGTTTACTTTATGCACACGGAGTGCTATCTGCGCCACCAAACTTGTCCTTTTTGCATCAATTGATGCCGTTCATTGTCGTCCGCCGGTCCCCACACACGATTTCATTACGGATCGTAACACATCACCCATTGTGGGGCAGATTGCGACGTCGTTGGGTCGCCATCATGATCTCTGAAAGAGCCCCAGATCAAGATGAGGATGATGTGCCAGTCCATCATCGAACGTCATTCGTCATTGCCGCCCTGACGTCGATATCTGATTCCTGATGATCACGCTTTGATCGATCGTGATATGATGGCATCCATATCCATATCTTCCCCACCGTGTCCTCGCCGAGCTCGATGACAACCGGGCTTCCGCTTCGCGATGGCGAGTCGATGCGCGCTGCGCGCTTGCACGTACTCCCATCCCGCCTCTGCCACATCCGAGTTCGAGGCCGTCTTATCGTCGTCCTTGTCAGGATCGATCAACATCCGATTCCGAACGCTCTTCGGTTCCTTCTCCGCATCCGAAATAGCTAGCTTGTTGATCCCATGATTGCAGTTTGCGTGCGTGTTCGTTCAGGGGCGATCAACGAGTGCGATGATCGCTTCCCGAGGAGAACGCATGCGTCGTCGGGCCTCGGACAACCCCGATTTTTTTTTTTAAGCGTGTGTCGGCGGGCCTTTTTTGGGCAGATTTATCTTCCGTCTCGACCGCGACACCAGATGCTGCGTCCACATGTACGAGCGAGCGTCACGTCATCTATGGGAATCCATCAACGGGGGTTGCCG
Source organism: Chiua virens (assembly GCA_019787685.1). Taxonomy (NCBI): domain Eukaryota; kingdom Fungi; phylum Basidiomycota; class Agaricomycetes; order Boletales; family Boletaceae; genus Chiua; species Chiua virens. The sequence continues at coordinate 830,248 of JAHNUO010000011.1, read as the reverse complement.
CCAAAGCGATGCTCTCGCCTTTTCTCGAGGATGTCGCAATCTCGTCTCACTTGCCCCGTTGCACTGCTACGAGGAGATATGAAAAGATGCGTCTTTGATTGAATTCTTTTTTCCTTCCCCCAAAAGTCTACAGATGATGTCACTAAATAAGTTAGTACTGAGAGATATCTACGAGATGATATGAGATGCATGCGAAAGAGAAACGATATGAAATGCAAGACGAGTGTAGATCGGATGAAATGAAGAGACTATTGAAGACAAGTGGATTGAGTGAGTATTTGGTTAATTTTTTGCTTCTGTGTGGAGTCGACAGGGAACCCCTCCTACGATCAAAGTCCCCTGTAAGGAATGAAATGAAAACCAAGAGCATGAGTGTGCACAATATATACAAAATAATCATTTGGGTTCAATGATCCAATGCCACCAAAGGTTCCGCAGTGAGGTGAGGAAATGCGAACGACACCCACGAAGAGGGATTAAATGTGTACACGTAATTCCACAACAAGAATTGATGCGAGACGGAGATGAAGGAGCGAAAACTGGGGTGGGAGACGAGCACAAAGGAGCGGACGAGTGAGGGAGTAAGGACCGTGATAATTGTGGCGATGAAACAAACGAGGTTGTTTCAGAGTGTTTCATACACTTCAGCAGCTACGGCAGAGTCCTCAGGGGATTGTCATGACAAGAATTACAGCAACTTACAGGCTACCGAGGAACTATTGCCTTTTCCAGAAACCCTTGACTGTGCCAACACGAGTACCCTTGGTTGGCGCTGGCATCGGTAGTCTGGAGGATGGTGGAAGCGAAGAAAGACTTTCCGCTTTTTCCAATGGGGTAATGGTCCGCGGGGCCTTGGGAGGTATCCGCGAAGGTGGCATTGAAAGCTTGGACGTAGATGTCAACCCAGGGCCGACATGCATGGCAGGCTGCCGTGTCTGCGTCGCAATCACAGTTGCCAGCTTGGCTGGCGGGTTGAACTTGGCCGGAGCCTGAGGGATCTTGGAACGCGCAGTTGTAGGGGAAGACAGAGATACATGTCCAGCGACAGGAAGTCTAGACGGTGGCATTATTATCTTGCTTACTGGCGTTAAAGGTGTCGGGGTCTTGAGACTCTTTGGTTTCGCCGTCAACCTAAAGATCGATTTCGATCGAGTTGCTGGCTGACCGGGAAGCGGCGGTTTTCTGGAAACCATGGGCTCAATGCCCGCTGCAGACGCCAGCGACGTCCGTTTACCAAGTGCGGGAAGAAGAGAAACCCGGGACATGTTTAGAGGCGTACCAGGACCTACTAGAGAAATGGTAGGACTCTGCGGATGTACCTGAAATGGACACCTGAGACGAGCTCCGGAACGACGTGACAGAGCATGCCGACTGAGGTATCGGTGGCAAGGGGGTATTAAGAAAGTACTGCCCTTGATGGTATTCTCGAAAGGGGGGGCCTCGGGATAGCTGAAGCAACTTCGGGACACTGTCTACCAAGGGTGAAGTGAGCGTGGGCGACATGGGCAGAGGAGGAACCTCCTCAGTGGGAGAGGCCAAGGAAGGACGCTGAGAGCTAAAGGAAGCTCGGGAGATGGAGAAGGACGCGCGAAGGGAAGCAAGCGACGACTTTTTGCTCAAGGATTTTCTTGGCTTGCTCGGATACTTGTCTTCGATATCGCTGTCGTTGACGGAATCGTAGTCGGCATCATCTCCGGGCTGACTGGTCGTGGTAGTCGAGGAAGTGTCACCACGACCGGGAGAAAGGCGGGAGATAAGACTGATGAAACGCGCACGCTTCTTGGGCGTCTTTAGAACCTTGTCTTTCTTCTGAGATCTTGAATTCACAGGCAGGCCCGACTTCGGCTCCGCATTGGATTGAGTGACAGAAGCTGTAGTAGCGACAGACCAACGCGACTGAGAGTGTTCTGGTTGCTTCGGCGCTCGGAGGTGCTGAGAGACAAGATCCGCACCGGATCCGATCGCGACCGGAAAGGAAGTAGAGATAGGCGAGGCAGGGAAAACGTTTGTTTTAGGGAGCGACAGGGTGGAGGAAGCGACGCTTGGGGAGAGTGGGAAAGCAGGTTTAGTTTGGGAAGAGGTTTGGTAAGAATGGGCCCGCTCATGGAGAACAGGCTCCCTGGCAAAGACGGAGTCCTCAGCTGGAGAGGCAGGGAGGGCGATGTTTTCTGGAGAGTAGAAAGCGACGCTACAAGGGGAGGCGGGAGAACTCGGTAGAGGAGTAGTAAAGGAAGTCTCGCGGGAGTGGGTACACGAGAAGCTGGACAAGGTCGGAGATGGTTGGATCGAGTCCTTGTCGTCATAGATGGGGGACAATAACTGGACCTCCTGCTCTTGGGAATACAAGAGAGGACGCGAAAAGGAATCGTCGCGCCTGTGCAAGAAGGGGTCGACGATAGGACGCTCGTGACGAAGAACCAAATCATGCTGATACTCGCCGTGGACTATGACGGACACGGGCAGAGGGGGGAGGATCTCGCGAGGCTGGCTCTGATCTGACGCGAGAGTGCTAGTGAAGGAGGGCAGACGAGAGATGCAGGTGGAAGACGAGCGGGACCGAACAACACGGGAAGAGGTTGACTGTGTGAGGGAAGAGGCGGGGGAGGGAGGGGGTGCTGGGAGGGGCTAGAAGAGGTGAGCGAATGCAAATAGAAAGGAAATGAAGCCAACCTTGTCGCAAGCTAGACGAGGAGAGGAGTGGGTGGCCTGAGATTTCCAGAGGGCCATTTCCTGGACGATGAAACGGAGTGCACGGAGACGCTCCTGCTCCTCAAAATCGTTGTCGTCGGGTTTTGAGGTGGGGGGAGGAAAGAAGAGGGCATCATAAGAAGGGCAGGGGGAGGAAGGGCGGTCGGAAGAGAAGCGTGGGAGAAGAGGGGAATCTGGACGGTCGACGGAAAAGGTACGATGCGCACCAAGAGAAGAGGAGGGTGAGGGTGAGGGTGGACGTGATGGGGAGTGCTCTGAGAGGGCAAAGTCATACTGGTGCTCGATCCAAGAGTGGACACGGGCATTGCGAGAGGTAGTAGAGTCAGATAAAAGCTGAGCGAGGAGGGCGGAGTAAGCCGCATCATCGTCAGACATGGAAGAGTTCTGCATGGCAATGCTGGGGCAGAAAAAATCTGAGAAAGAGCAGACGCACTCTTCATTTTTATTGAGCCAACAGTGACATAAACATCGCAGATCAACCGAGCCATACCCTCGGTCATCCCGTCGCTGAGGTAATCCTTCTTTTAACACGTTTCTCCTCTTCGATTTATTATTATTTTATTTTATATTTACACTCTACCCGGCACCGACAGTATCCATGTATGTCTCCATTGCAATCTGAACATTTCCCCACTGACGTAACTCTCTCTCTCCCATTTACCAATGGATTCTACTGCGTTTCATGTCCTACGTTCGTGTCTCTTGCTGTCGCTCGCTAGTCCAATCCGTCCCTTGCGTAAACTCAGGGCTTTGCACTTTGTCCCGTTCCATTCAGCTTTGCCGGTCCGACCCTTCATTCCATCCTCCGACTGATTACATTCACTACCCTCCATTCAAGTTCCAGCTCCATCTCATTCGTACTCCATTTCTCCCCACTCCCTCCACATCTTTTCAGTCTCTTAATCACACGACCCACGTCTCAAAAACTTCATGGGACCGTATACATGGACGTTCTCGTCACCTGTCGTCCCTGTCCTCGACGCCACATGCCAACGGCAGCCCTCCGTGAGACCCCGTCCCACATCCAATTTGCCGTCCCGCGATGCCTAACATCTATTTGATACTCTGCCGACTCCCTGTAGTAACCTCCACAACCCCTTTTTGCGCCTTCAGATCGCCTCCTTGATACCCTCCAATAGCCAATCTCCTCCAAGCGCTCAGCCCCAGGGATAGCCCCTGAGGATTCCCTTTTGTGGGCCCAACTGCCATCCTCGAGCCACCTCACCGGTTTACCCTTCAACTCGTAAAAGGATATAACGTCCAGGTAACTTGCTCTCTCCCGATCATACCACAGGGACTCCGTGTCTTGCGAGTAATGACCTGTCCATCTAATCTGGTTGGCATTGGAATGAATCATGCCAATACAAAGACGCCATATCAATGATGGGCCACTCACATTCCTGTAGACATGAAACAACACACCCGATCGATTGCGGTCTCCAGGTCCATGAAGTTTTCACCGGATATGGTCGTGACACACGGGTTGTCTCCCTTGGCCGTAGTATGCCGCTCCAAAATTGTCATTGCCGCAACTTGTATCGTATAAAAACACCGTCATTTGCCGCAGAGGTGGTACTCTTTCGTTGACCGTTTCCAGCAGTTAGCACTGGCTGTCCCTCCCCTTGTAATTAATATCGGGACCGTGCCAACCGGAATATTTTGTAGCATCACCAGGTAGTTGTGTTTCCCTCTGAACCAGTGCCAGCAAACCAAAGCTAGGTTTTTATGGTTAACAAAACGTCACCGTTGACCACCATTACGGGAACTGAGTTGCTGTGCTGTGGCACGACCCTGTTTGTAACGCTGGCTGTCGTTCAAAACAGTAGTAAATTATTCATATTGCAAGTTTTGTCAAAAGGCCATTTCAAGTCGGATGATGCAGCCCAGTCGCTGGATTAGAATTCAGCATTTCCTTCTAAACGGCGATCCGAGTCTTTCAAACCTCCAGCTAAGCGCGCTAAATACTTGACATGGAAGAATCTACTGTAATGGCAATGGGCTCCGTCGAGACCTTCAGAAGTGACGGCGCTTAGTTATGCGGGAGAAGAGAAGGTTCATCTCGCCACACTGCATGCGTACCATGCGACGCGTACTATCCCGGAGAGCCTTAATCGGCAGTCACTGATTGATCTCGATCATGACACGGTCCAACAATTTTTTCTGCCCTTGATTCTTTTCGCAGCTTGTCAAGGCATGTCAACTGTCAAGTGCTCGTCGCTGACGGCGGTAAGCACTACCGTACTGACCCCGGCGTTCGAGGCTAGGCCTTACCGTCGATCATACTCAAGGCCTCGTGCACATCATTAACGGGCACATTGGACACGTGTACCCCATTCTGTGCATCCCCATGCCATTTTTCATCGACGCTCGGGCGATCGTTCCGATCGGACGCCCAGTCGTCGATTAATGCAAGATTCAGCTCAAAAGGAAACCCAAGCGGCGTGTCTGGCCAACCACGCACCCGTGCCCCACCACCGACCTCATCGGGCCTTTGGGGAGGCGTGATAAAAGGAAACTGAGACGACACGTGGACTCGCTGGGGGGTCGCGCACCCTACAACCCCTCGGAAGCCCCGCGGGAGGATTCAAGAAACTCAGAACCGTCGGAGGTGCGTCGCCGTCCTGCGTCTATGGCCGACATGTATCCGCGCCGTCTCCAACACGGAAATCCGATAGCACGGCCGTCGTCGCTGTGATTGCTGTTCAAACAGTGATGTGGGCGATCTCATCTGACCAGGACCCACGTGATCACCATTAGAGGGACCATTTCCAAACGTGTGGATGTCTGAACCGCGGACGATGAGAACGTGTGGGTGTCTTTTGGGGTGTCTTCCGCTTCCACCCACCCATCGTGCGCACAAGCTCCACTGGGGGGCGTCCCAAGTCCCATTTTTCGGTCGTTTACCGTATCTGTATCGAAAGTGCGGCGTTGGTTCACCATCGGGGTGGTGGTGCGGTCCTAGATATCAGACGAGATCTGAGAAGCGGGAAAGCAACTGCAGACGCCCTTCGAGTTCGACAACGGGTGAAACGAAAGGGAAGAAAGAACGCGCGTGAGAAGGATTGGGACCGCCGTCGACGGCATCGGGAGACGGGCATCGGTGCGTGGGTGGTCGACCACTGTGCGACCTCCGTCCTTGAGTATCGTTGCCCAACGTCTCGGAACAAGGCACGACCTCCAAAGGGCCAGGACAAGGACAAGGCACACGTCATTCGTGGAAAACGGAAACGACAAACCCATCCTGGTCATCTCGGGCCGCAAAGGTCGGGATCGAGGAACGGACCCATGAGATGAAAAAGAAGGCGCACAGCAGCACGGTCGCGGGGGCACCAAGACCAAGGCAACCACGCCGTGGATCTCGTTCGTTTGAGTAGACATGCCGCTCAGAACCGCGGGCGTTTTTGCGCCTCGACCGGGATGTCCAAGGTCGAACCATTCGCCCCCGCGTCCTTGAGGACCGGTCGTGGCGCGTTCGATGGTATTTTCCCGTCCGTCGTTGGCCGTTTTTCTCGCGACTCTTCCCGGGAGGCCCGGAGTTCGTCGACAGGGCTTCAGCCTAGCAAGACCTGAGTACTCAACGTTGAACCGTGGACCATATCGACGATGACGAAGTGTGGTCGTGGCAAGTCGGACGGTACTTTTTTTTTTCCCTTGCACTCCAAGTTTGGGCATTCAACATAGCCGAGCTCGGAGTCAGCCGCGCTGTGTTACTGGCAACTGTGTCCATGCTGTCCTTCCGACTAACGAATCCAAGGGTTTCCAGGTCACGCCATGTCAATGTCGTTGCCAGATGAGCAGACAGTTGGCCGTTGGTCATTCCAATTTCCCGTCGTGCGACACTCTGTCTCCAACTCATCTTCCTCACTACAGGCACGCACGCCGAGTGCAACATGTCACGCTGAAGCGGTCTCGCCGGGTCCCAACAATTGATCAAACTCTCAGTGACTACCTGACCGAGTCCTTCCTCGACACACGCACAACCGGTGACCACTTCGGTAATCCCGTGTTTGTCTGGCCGTCAATGGAACATTTGATTCACCGTCTAAGCGCATCCGACGAGGCGGGCCTCAGGATGTCGTCAGAGATGCGACCCATCTCCGTCTTCTCACTGCGGCATCCCTTCTCGGTGTACGCAGTGATCACATCTTCGCTCCCTCCGTGGAAGCCTCGGCCACCGCCTATCCTTTTGGAGATAACCTCAAGCGCGCTCACGAGGGCGCGCCGCCGAATCCGATCCGTTCGGCCAATCTGTCACGGTCATTTTTCATGTTCCACGCACTGACTGGCGGGCAGGACGATGTGTTCTAGCGTGGGCGCTGCGTCGTTCTTGCGGTCACTGCGGCGCTGTCGAGAGAATGGTTGAGCCAAGTAACGACAACGCTAGTCTATACTAGGCTACGTCGAGAGATGGTATCCTTACTTGGGATAGACGATGGGCGTTCGTATACGGGCAGGATGTAAGCATTGTGGGTGAGTACACAAGTCCCTCAACCCTCTTTCCATACGACATGTCCGCCCCGAGTGTCCTGTTTGTTTATTCTTGGCGACCTCCCTAGAGCACCAGGACCAAGCGGATCCTCCTCGTCCCCAGGCGCAGGCGATTCCCGATCGACGCCTAGAGTACGTTTCTGTTTGCGTTTCCTCGGTAACCTCCCCGGAGCGTTAGGACCAAGTGGGTCTTGTTGAAGTTCTTCCTTCCTTTTCCTTGGTACTCTCTCGTGGGCACCAAGACCAGGTGAGTTTGGACCAACTCTCTCATCCTCGCGTACAGTCGATTCCGGGACGACGTCTGGATCCTGAGAGTGTTGTTTGCTTTTCCTTGGCTGTCTCTCCGGAGCGTCAGGACGAGACGGTCCTTCATCCTCGGGCACAGACAATTCCTGATCGACGTCTAAACATTGACGTTTCTGTTCGGTCTTCCTTGGCAACCCCTTCAGAACGTCGGGACCGAGAGGGTCTTTTTGAATCCTTGGTGCCCTCGTTAGAGCCTTAGGATCTAGTGGATCTTGAGCAGGGTCCTGCACCCGCGGGCGACTCCTGTTTGCCTTTCCTTGGTGATCCTACCAGAGCCAGAGGATCAAGCGAATTTTGAATAGGTTCCCTGCCATGCCCAGGGAAATGTCGAATATTCTGTTGGCTTTTCCTTGACATTCTGTGAAGCGCCAGGACAGGATGGAGCTTGAACAGATCCCTGACCATCGTGCAGGAGAGATTCCTGGATAGTGTCTGGACTATAAAAACATGGTTGGCTTTGTCCTGGTAATCCTTCTAAAGCACCGGGACAAAATGGAAGTTGAACAGATTCTTGATCTTTACACTGGAGGTAATTCCTGGGCGATGTCTGAACTACAAATGTTCAGTTGGGTTTCCTCTGGCATAATATCTTGTGCATAGGAAGGGCCTCTTGGTGTGTTGGTCAGGCTGGGCACACGGCGTTGCGACTTGCAAAAGACCCTAAGCATCATTCATGTCATCATGCATCAGATTGTAGGACCCGAGAGATGATTCACCTAGAAATCGCTGTCGTTACCGCGCGAAATGAATCCTGAATGCACAAGTTCACAATTCGCCTCCTAGAGCCTGAGGGGACGAACCACAACATCATCCAACAAGCCAGCCAGACCAGGTCTGCATGCAACATCCTCTAGACCTATACCCAGCCCCAAGCCCTCTTCTACGCCATTCACCATAGTATCCAGCAAAACTGAGGCACGGGGCGCTCTCATGCTGGTCATCAACGATGGGAGGAAAGGAAAGCAACTGGATGGCTGCCAACATGCGGTTGTGTCTTTACAGGAAACGTGCAGTAAGGGTCCTGCCAGTGCGCAAACTTGTTGCGATCATGTGGTAGGACACGCGCCAACTTGAATCGCTCGCGTGAAGTATGTGTTGTTCAAGGAGGTGGACTACAGTATCAACGAAAGGAAAGAAGTTCCTCGGTGTTCATCGTCTATGAAGTCATTTGCGCAAATACTACCAGTAGGCAGTTGTAGGCGTATAAGAAGCGACCAATACGCTGCTGTATAGCCACTGTACATTAGTATGTACTCAGGGGCGACTCGGACCTTTCTTTGATCCCGACGTCGAGAGTCGAGAAGCCAATGACTACCGGTCTCGTGGGTACCCGCAGCACTTTTTCATGTGATTATTTCTGATTCCCGTTCATGAAAATGTTACAATGTGAATGTGTAAGTACAACAATAATGTTTGCATGTCGCAACGGGTCCGGCGGGTCATATGTACAGTGATCCCCGGTCACTTGAGCCAGCAAAATGTATATGCGTTTCAACATGCAACAGCAACAAATAAATTAGATCAAGTGGTTTAAATATCATTCTTTGAACATAAACTGTGTGCACAAAAAAAATAGTGACCATCCATGCAGGGAGAATGCAGGATTTTTTTTCGTTGTGTTATCACACATCACCGGTCACTTGAGCCAGTCCAAAAGTAGTATATCAACAGCTTATGTGATTATTTGTTGTGGGAAAGCCATCTTATCCATGATCATCGATATTTTTTCTTGCTGACGGAGCATGCACGGCCAACAATTGGGGTGTGCTATGAGTAGTATATTGTAACAAAATGTGTAGCACCTAAAATTTGATGAGGTTGAGCATTGTCCAATGCCATTGTAGATACTTACTGATAAGATCTCGGAGCTGATAAGACAAGATAAACAAACAAAACGCATACTCAATCGGCATGTCGCTGGCAAGTCATCCCGTCCACTAATAATGGATTATTCATTCAGAACATGTTATTCATGGCTGACTGTGAAGTCCCTATGGCATGAGGTGCTGCTCATGTCTAATATGCACTCATACGACATACAAATGCTCACTTTCACACACATTTTCAGCAATTACTCATGTTCAGACAACAGTATAGACCTCTATTAATTTCCATGGCTTCCTATATACATTCCTGACAAGCTACTATAGTTGTGGTGCCACTCTGATATGAATGGTGTGCGTGAAAGTCGATTGGCTCAAGTGACCATGGTGGCTCAAGTGACCGGGGATCACTGTAGGCCCTTCGCTGACTTCATCACCAGCTTGACACTCTGGTCAATTCTCAGTGTCCCCCTGCCAATTCCTACTTAACTTCATCTCATGACCGATTGACCGATGAACGGCACTCTCCGACGACTTCTTGACATGCTGCATTCCCCAGGTCCTCGCAATCGGTGCCTCTTTTTTTTCTCTCTCTTCGTTGCCGCTCCCGCGTGCGCAGTAGTTCCACCGCTGCGGGTTCAAAAGAACCCTCCGTCGGAGAGCCCTTCCCAGGGTTCGTCTTCTCAATGAAATTTTATCCCTCCGTCTTTCTCATGTATGGATACAGTGTTCTCCATCCTGTTCTCAGGCTTCATAACAGGAAAACGGAGCGCTCGCATGATGCATCGGACTTGAGGTTGGTAACCCGTTTACTTCAGATGCAACCCGATACGTGATGTGTGGCCGGCATTTTTTCTACAGGCCGATCCAATACGCGAACAGTCGTCTAATCGTGGGGCGATAGCCACGGCCTATGTGTGCGTGCGATGCTTTATCGGGCATTTGGTGCAATGATGGTGTTTTGTAGCATGCCGACCTCTGAATGAACTTGCAAGTTGCAGGGATATTCGTCATCATAAACTTCAAATCAAACTGGAATGGTGGCCTGTCCTAAATGCGATTCGTGTATATGGCGCATCACATGCAAGTGCAAGGCATTTTCCAAAAGAAAAAGAGACCGCTCAAAGGACCTTTACAGTTCAGGCGTTGAATCAAGCTCAAGGTTCAAACGTCCAAGTTCGACGTCGACCCGTTTAATACAACTTTTTTTGAATTGACTGCGCATTCGTTTGGCTCTCCTTCGCAGCCACTTAGTTCTCGGCGCGATGAAACCTGCCCCATGGGGTTGCCGTCCGACGCCACAGGACAAGTTTGTCAAAGAAAGTTCAGTGCGTAAAATGATATAGGGTGGGAGACTCATCTGACGCTATCTACGTGTCATGTGTGCACCAATGTGCGTCGCCTGCTGGTGCGTGCATATATACTCGAACTCGCGAATTGAGCCAGATATGCTGTATCCACACGAATACAATCAGTAGGGACAGCACTGGCTCCAGACTCTGGAATCTTCCATTTCGCAATCACTTTCACATTCCCCTTCTCCCCGGATAATAATAGGTATGATTAAACCGTTCACCGGTGTTCATAACCGGGTACTAATACAGGACAGGGAACACGTCCACGAGTCTACATTCATATCGACTTGATCGCCGTCTCGGGGCGAATGCGGGCTACATGAACCCAATGCTCTGGACATAGTGACTTCCTTGAATGTACTGGATATGCAGCGAATCGACATGATATCAAGGATCCCAGGTAATCTACCAGATGCATTTCACGTCCACGCGCATGAAGTCATGATTGACTCGACATATTTGATCACGCATCGAGCATGTGATGAAATTTGAGCGAATGACGAGGTGATAGTCGCAACTTGTAACATGGCATGCACCATGCCAGTTGAGATTTGATGCGGTAGTAGACGGTGCGTCGCGTTGGGATGCTCGTATTGAAATCATTGGTGATTTGTCTTGACATCCTTGATCGATCGAGAACGAGCAACACTGACAACTTTATTGACGTTAGTAGTGTTTGATCGATGAGACCTCAAGATGCCATCCATCTTCTCACTGCGGAGTCGAGTTTCCTTAGCATACGCAGTGACCATATCACCACACTCCGTGGGGCCCGAGGCCGAGGCCTATCCTTTTGGAGATAACCTCACAAGCTCGCACCGATATATTCGGCCAATTTTTTCTCTGACGTACTGGCAGTTACTTGCTCGATCAGGAGGGTGTTCTGCCAGCGTAGCGCTGTGTCGTTCTTGTCGTCACTACGTGCCGGTTGCCAATGCTGATGGAGATGGTGCTAGTTCATACTATACGTACTTCGAAAGACAGCACCTACTTCGAACATACGATTCCATGGGCCGAATAAGTAGTCCAATATATTGTAATCGGAATAGTAGAAAAGCACGTCAACTTTCATCACCCCTCTTCCCATGACCAACATCTCCGCCTTGAAGGTCATGTTTGTTTTTCCTCGGCAATCTCTCCGGAGCATTTTCACGACGTGGGATTTGAGCATGTCCCTCGTCCTCACTGGTAGGTGCTGACGATTCCAGGGCGGCACCTAGACTCCCGAAGCCCCAACGACTTTGTCTTGGTGACCCCCCTAGAGCGCCAGGACCAAGCGGATCTCGACCAAGCCCCTCGCTCCCATGTCCGGGCGGTGTTGGGTCGGCAAGGGAATCCCGAAGATTCTGTTTGCTTTTCCTAGGTAACCTCTCCAGAACAGGATCAAGCGGATCTTGAACGGGCTCCCCGCCCCCATGCCCATAATGCCTATGCAGCGCTGGGTCAGCAGGGAGACCCCGAATATCCTGTTCGCTTTTTCTTGGCATTCTCTCTTGCGCAGGGGAAGGCGCCGGCGGAGGTTGCACTTCAAGCTGGGTGCGCCTTTCATTCTTCCTTGGCAACCTTTCACCCTGTGGAAGGAACTGAACACTCCTTGTCAACATCAGCCAGCCCTTCTTTCGATGCTCAGGCTCGTACCTCATCCTTAACATCTGAAACTGTACTTATCCCGGAGATCCTTGGATGTCGTGTATCAGTGCTGGGCGTGTGGGGTTGCGACCTACGAAAGACCCTCGCTATCAAGTTGGAGGATCCGACATAAATTTTTATCGCCTGAAAGCCATCCTGAGCGCACAAGCTACGGTCCGTCACCGCTGTAGATAGAGAGATGGAGGAGACGAACCACAACACGATCTGACAGGCCAGCCAGACCATGTCTGTACGCAATGTCTTCCAGGCCTATTTCCGGCACCGAACGGATGCCATCCGGAGAGAAGCCCTCGTCTATGGCGTCGACCAGGCTATCCAGCATATGTGAGACGCGGCGGTCTGGCATGGCGCTCGCACCAGAAGTGGGGGAGAAGGAGAAAGAAAAAGCGCTTGATTGTCTATTTCATCCACAGGAAACGTGCAGCGAGTCAGCGACAAGGCGCTGCGCCGCAAACCTGTTGTAGTAGGACATGGCAATGCGTTACATAAATGTATAGCCACTGGACCTTCCTTTGATCTTGCCAACGTCGAGAATCCAGTGACTACCATGTGGTGTTGTGGGTACGCGCAGCACTTCTTCATGTGCACGATCATGCATCGGACTTCAAGTTGATAAATCGTTTATTTCCGACGTGGCCCAATATGTGATAGTTGATTGGTATTTTTTCCACAGTCATAGCCGTGCGGGGTGCCATGACAGTCGCAACGCGGTGCTCTGTCAAGCATTTGGTGCAACGATGGTGCGTTATGGCATCTCAACCTCTGAATCAATTGGCAGGGGTAGATACATTCCTCGTCATCCAAATGCCAAAATCCAACTCAAAGTGCAATGATACCTCCGAATGCGATTCGTGTATACGGCATGTCGCATACAGCGCAAAGCTTTTCCAACGAAACCGCTCCACTTATACGTAGTCCATGCGCTGAATTCAAGCTCAAGGTTTGACATCGACCCGTTCAATACAACTTTTTGAATTGATTGTGTATTCAATTGGGGTTTGCCGTGACCGACGCCACAGGACAAGTTTGCGGTAGAACGTCCAGTAGGTAAAATAATGCAGGGTGTGGGGAGAAACATCTGATGCTATCTGTGTACCTAGGAGTGTGCGTCATACGTTGGTGTGTGCACATGTATGTGCTCAAACTCAAATTGAGCCAGACTCTGTAGTAACAGGGGCCTCCCCACTCCCGAGTCTTCACGAATCCCAGATGCGGCGGCCTCAGGCAGGCGCAGCTCACTCTTCCCCTTCTCCACGCGGCTGTACGTGAAGATATATGGCACGTGCGAAACGCGAATTGCGGCACGAGATGTCACGGTACGCGCCGTATCCCGGACTGGGCAGCTGTGGCACATCTACATGACTGGACCGGATACAGGTCAGAATGGGAGGCTGCCATCTGCGTTCCGAGTTGTTTTTGCTGTCACACCCACTCGGACGGCTTTTCCTTGGTTGGAATCTGAGGTACGCTCACAGATGAAAATCGCATAGTATCAGCGCGACTGGGTCAAATGCAAACCACACCGATCCAACGCTCTCGACGTAGAGTAACTTTGCGATTCCTGGGAGACTGGAGGTACCATGATCAATCTGGATCACCTCGAGACTATTGAATTGACATGGTGTCAACGATCGCAGGACAATCTGCCAGACGCATATCATGTTGATGTGCATAATGTGATGGGTCAGTGACGTGGATATCTTTAACACAACAACTTGTGATGTGATCCATGACAGTTGGGATTGAAACGTCGGTTGTGGCGGTGGGGCCGATGATGCAGTAATTTCGATGCGGCTGATAACCAGTGCAGTTCCCTCCCGATCGATCGTAGAACTTCTTCCCCTGACGTGATTTGCATTGACTGATTGCAAGACGCTTTCGAACATCACTTTGCACCGTGCCGTGTCACGCCACACCGAATAATAATAGTACAATGATCATATGAATTTCCTCCCTACGAATGGGTTGTCCAAATGAAAAAAATATGCATACAAATGAGGGATGAGATAGATGGATATATGGGGTATCTTAGTGCACATGATGGGGTGTCGAACTGCGAAACGCATCGACGTCAGTCACGGCCACTTGGATTCGGGTGAGACGACGCACTCCTTTCAGAGTACATCTTGAGAATGCATACGCAAGACGTCGTTGAGTATCCTCGCCACCGAGCCAGCGCCCTCCGACACGCGTTCTCGCTCACTCTCCTTGACTTTGGGCAGGAGCTGCGAATTGAACCGGTCCGGATGCCACCTCCGAATGTTGTCCTTGATACGCTCCTTGGTCGCCCTGTCCTGCGGGTGAACCGTCGACAGCATGTACGCTGTGATCGCAGGCGACGTCAGGTCGTCAGGACCCTTGGGCCGTTTGAACATTGGCCAAGGAAAATCTTCCCATATCAGCGACCCCATCGTCTGAATCTTGTCCCACTGATTCCGGTGCACCTCAAATAGCTTGGCGACTTCCTCCTTGGACATCGTTTTGCCCGCCTTGGTTTGTCGCTCGTGGTCCTGCATGGCCAGCCTCGCTTGTTCGCGTCTAAACTGATCTTCGCGTTTTTGAGCTTGCTCGGCTTGTCGCCGGTGGAACTCGGCCTCTGACGGTGGGGGGATTGGCGTACTGCTGCCAGTGGGCGGAGGTTTCGGCGTGGATGTCGATGGTCCAGTGGGTTTAGGCGTACTCGACGACTGGGTGCTGGTAGCAGAGGTGGAAGTGGAGCGTATGGATGCCGACGACCAGCCACTGACAGGCGTGCTTCGAACGGAGGAGCTCGTGCTGGCCCGGTCAAGAGGCGAGCTCCCGACGGTAGGGGCGCTCCGCTCGTTGCGGTTAGGGATCGGCCACGGTCCCGAAGAATTAGGCGTCTGGGGAGAGGGGGTAGGTCGAAATGTTTCCGGTGGCCAGGTTTCCCAGACCTCTTGTTTCTTCCTCTCTTCAGTCCTCTGACGGCGTATTTCCTCCTCTCGTTTCCGAAACTCGTCTTGCAACTTATAGTCCTCCTTGCGACGCATATCTTCCTCTCGACGGTTGAGGTCGTCTTCCCTGCGCCTGAGCTCCTCCTCTCGCCTGCGCAGTTCCTCCTCTTTCTTCCGCGTTTCTTCCGCTTTACGACTGGCCTCCTCCGATTTGCGCCGCGCCTCTTCTTCCTTTCGCTCTGCCTCTTCCTGCTTCCGCCTCGCCTCGAACTCTTTGCGTCTTGCGTCTTCCTCCATCTGCCTCACCTCCTCCTCTTTCCGCCTCG
The DNA here is from genome assembly GCA_019787685.1 of Chiua virens. Classification (NCBI taxonomy): domain Eukaryota; kingdom Fungi; phylum Basidiomycota; class Agaricomycetes; order Boletales; family Boletaceae; genus Chiua; species Chiua virens. The sequence continues at coordinate 814,676 of JAHNUO010000011.1, read as the reverse complement.
CTTCTTCTTCCTTTCGCCTCGCCTCCATCTCCCTCGAGGTCGCTTCCTTCTCCTTCCTCTTTAGCTCCTCCTCCTTTCGTTTCGTCTCCTGTTCCCTCGATTTCGCCTCTTTCTCCTTCCGCTTAGCCTCTTCTTCCTTCTGACGAGCCTCCCGTTCCTTCTTCCTTGCCTCCTGCTCCTTCTTCTTGGCCTCCTCTTCCTTCTTCTTGGCCTCTTCCTCCTTCATCGCAGCCTCCCTCTCCTTCCTTTCCGCCTCCTCTTCCTTTTTCCGCAATTCCGCCTCCTTGCGCTCAGATTCGTCGTATTCCCTTCGCCTTGGCCTCTTCCTCCAACCGCCTCGCATCGACCATCTTCTGCCTGACATCATCCTCGCGTTTCAGCTCCTCCGCCTTCCTCGCCAGCTCTTCCTCCCGCTTATTCGCAGCTTCCTCCCGTTTACGCAACCCCTCCTCAATATCCTGTATCCGCCTTTCGTTGTAATCCCGCGTCCGCCAGCTCCGGGTATCAAACCCGTCATCCGACCCGTCCTCGCCGAAATCCTCGTGGTGCGTGTGCACGGGCCGGCCATAGTACGCCCCGTCTTGCTGGAAATGGTGCCGCATGTCCTGCGAGGAGAACCGTCCGCGGAGTTGCGAGGACTGCCAGCTCCGCGCGACGGCTTCTTCCGGGGTCTGTGGGGATCGCGAGGACGCGCCCTCCCAGCGGGTCTCGTACGGAGAACGCGAGACGGAGGAAGACGAGGGCCAGTTGCGCGCGCTGGGGTTCGATGGGGGCAAAAAGGGGTCGTCGGTCGTGAAGGACCGTTTGTTGGCGATTGGGCGGCTCGCAGACGGCGGTGGGGCGTGCACGCGCGAGATGTCGGCACCGGCGGTGACCGAGCGCACGTACGTCGCTGAATTGGGGGGTGACGTGGCTGGGAACTGGGAGGACCCCATGCGGTCTTGGAGAGGACGATCGTCGCCGTAGGGGTGCCCCGGTCGCTCACGGTCCCGATCGCGGGCGCGATCCATGCTGGCCCACTCCTGATCTGCAGAATGGATGCTCGCGCGCTCGCGGTCGATGTGGTTCGTGTTGGAGAACACGTCAAGGGGGTCTGAGAAGGCGGCGCTGAGGACAGAGGGCGCTTTGAAAGAGGACGTGTTGCTCGCGTTGCTGCTCCGTCTCGCGAGAGTGAACGTGCGCGACATTTGGGCGTCCTCCTCGGGCGTGATCGAGGGCTTCCAAAACTCTTGGACGATGGGGCGCACGGTCATGCTCGGCTTGCGACGGATGCTCTCTTTGCGCGTCGGGTCGAGTGGATCGGCGGGCATGCGCGAGCTGCGGGACATGGACTCTGGTTCGTCGTAGATGAGCATGGGCCTGGAACGTTCCAAAAACGATTTTTCGGTCTCGAGTATGGATGGGGCTTTCCAGGAACCCGTAGATGTGACGGATCCTGCACGGACCTTGCGCGTGGTTCGGAATGCGGAGGGGATCTCATCTGGAGAAGCCAGGAGGTCATCACGTTCGTAGCCGAGGGGTTGGGATAAGTAGGGTCCGCCGTCGAAGTCTGCGTTATAGGTGGGCGTTCGGGCAAGACGGTCTGGCTTTCGATTGGACGGGATGGGAGTTGGAGTGGTGCTTTCGGAAGAAACATCAGGTTGCGACTGGAACTGGACAGGAGCGGGGGGCGGTGGGGGCGGTGGTGGAGGTGGTGGAGGTGGTGGAGGTGGAGTTTTGGGAGGAGGAGGGACTTGTGGTGGGTCAGACTGAGAAGACGTAATAGAAGTTTTCCTCTCCCTCTCTATCCTGTCCAAGATAGCTTGCTGTTCCTTCATCATACTCTCTGACCAAGCTCGATCTAGCTGCTCGCCAGAGGCCCAGCGACGTTCCTGGCGTTCGCGCTCGAGAGCGCTCCGGAACTGCTCCTCTGCCAGCTGACGAATGGTCTTGAGGGTTGCGAGATGGTCGGCGGTTAGGCGGTCTCGCTCGTCGGGGCCAATGATTCCCTTGGCGAGCTCGTCATAGAATTTTTGTTTGGTCTCGTCGACCATGGAGCGGAGACCTGCCTCGATGTTTAGCTTGAGCGCTTGCTTCCATTCGTCGTCGGGCTCGAGATCGGGGAGCAACGGAGCGCTCGACGGGTGAGAAGCGTTCTGGATTAGGGATGCCATTTGGCTACGTGGAGAATACCGGGGGTAGATTTGAAAACGAGATCAGGGTGTGATAGCGAGCGAGTTGGTTTGGGATGTAGGAGTTGAAAAAAGTAAGAAAGAGAGCTGAGGAGGAAATCGGGGCGGTATGAGAATGCGGTGCGTCGGTAGAGTGGTTGGACGAAGGTGGAGGGATGGGAGCGAGGCCTGGCTAGTGATGGCACGGATGCCTCGTGTCAGTACACGCGTCAGGGAAGACACCGGCCAGAATGAGTGACGAGACTCACTACTATACTGGTACGACCAAATACATTCGCGGGTGTGGACGATGACGACGGATAAAAGAGACGGGGGGGAGCACGTCGCGATGATCAGCAAGCAGACATGGACTCGATCTGTATCAGCGACTGGTTATTAAGACAAATCACGGCGAGAAGAAAGGTTATCACTCACCTCGCCGTCGTTCGCGTCTCGGTTGCAAGCGTCTTGGATTGTGTGTTCGAGCTCGGTGTGAATGCCAATGGACGGGGGCAGATGCGTTGAGCTCACCCAATCAGCCTCATGGCCTAATTCGAGTCCGACTTTCACGCGAGAACATCAAGTTGGCACTACTAGAGATTCGAGCTCAGGATTGTGCACACAACGCGTCGGTGTTGCCATCGACATTGCAAGGCTATATTCATGCACCGGAATCAGCAATCCGAGGAGTGCAGTGACGTGTCGAGGACGAGGTCATTTGTATGTCATTACATCAAACGTAACATCCCTGGCTGTCCAACACAGCGTGTATGTACTAATCGTGATGGTGCGCGTGTCGATTGCTGTCTCCTATGTCATCTAGATCAATGTTGACTTGATGATGCGCAGTCACCAATTTACTTGGCACCCAAGATATATTGCATGTTCCTTTGGACGTATTACAGGGTTTCATTTCGTGTTATCTTGACAGGGGGTTCGATTACCCCCACGGGCGGGCACCCGTGGGTGGCAGATAATAAGTATATCTTGCAGAGGATCGTTCTTGCGGGCCTTGCGGCAATACGCAACTGGACACATATTTCCGGATGTGAAAGCAGACCCTGTCTCCAGGGCCTGACCTGCTTTTCCTGTGGATGGTTGTCGTACTACGAGGAGTACTACATATGTGATTATGGCAGTGCTGGGCGGGTTTACCATAAAGAGACGCCTCGAGGCGAACGTGAGGCTGATCAGTTTGAACTCGTCTCTCACCGCAAGTCCTTAAAATTTTTGGTATGTGTTTTTGGTTTCGTTCGAGGACTGGTCTAACACGGTTCATTCCGCATCTTTCATCATCGTGTTCCGAATCGTTCCTCTTTACTACCCGTCCTCCACCCAGTTCCTATCATGGTCCGATCGCACACCTGCTGATAACAATCGATTTTGGGAAACACCGCAAGTTTAGTTGAAAGCACGCGACCCGATGCAACGAGTCACTCATCAATCTACATATTTCATCTTCTCATCTCTTTCTTTGCCATCCTGATTTTCTCTTGCTCTACCTCTCCCTCAAATGCCCCCAAAGCGTCGCGGCGCACAGACAAAGTCGGCCGCCCCTCCAAAGGTGGCGGCCACTCCCGACCAACCCAAATCACTTCCCTCCTCAAAATCCGCACCCACTCCCCCACCCGCCCTTGCTCCTCCCCCTCCGAAACCCATCGAAGTAGATGCCACAAGGGTCCGCAAGGAATGGTCCAGATTCATGGACGCGTGGTACGAACCACAAAAGAAAAAGTTCGTCGAAAAACTACAAAAGGATCTCCTCGTCAAATACAAGGATCTCGGCCCCGCGAAGGAGACCCAGAAACTGCGCGAGATGGAGCTCTTTGAAAAGCTCGATTCCATAGCACAGCAACTTGCACAGCCCGCGCGCGAAGAGTGGGAGCGTCGTCTCTATCTCGCCCAGTTGCGCGAAGACCAGTGGGACAATATGTCCGGCGAAGAACAACAGGAGGTCATGAGCGTATTCGTCGGCTTCTTTGCCGACGACGTCGAAGACATGGACGCTGACCTCTCTGCCGACCCCTCCTCGATCGAGGACGACGAGAGCATCGTCGAAGAACCTCAATACAGATCCATTCCCTCCACTTCCTTCGCCCCTTCTAGACATCCCGTCCCACCAACCCCATCTAGGGGGACATTTGAATTCGTCAATCCAACATCCTTGTTTACTCCTTCTATGACTCCTCCTAATCCTTCTAAAAATTTACCTGCCCTATCGATGGTGAGGACGCCACATCCCGTGTCGTGTCGCCACCAGCTCACCTATATCTCTCCCTCCCAGGATCACCTAGCAACGCTGGACCCATCTAATGCGGGTCGCTCAGCTGATCCTGCCAGTGCCAGTGTTAATGCCATGTTCGGCTTCCAGAACTGGGCTTCGGAAGCCGGCATTGTCACACAGCAACCTCAGGGTCAGCCTGCCAAGCCCCCTTCTGTGCCTTCGTCTGCTCAGACCCTGAGTGCTCGTCCTCGTGCGACGGACAATATGTCCCGCCAAGCTTCTGCCGCTTCTAATTTATCATCTCCTCCTCTTAAATCTTCTTCTCCACAATACTCCCCACCGAATCATACCACTAAATTTTCCCCTCCGATTAATGCGGAGAACCTACCTCCTGGAAAACGTTATATCGGTCCCACCATCACAGAAGACGAGCCCGATCCCATGGACGAAGAGCTCCTCAAGTCCAAGATGGCAGACGATTACCAACAGTATAAGATCAGTCTCCGTATCCAGATGATCTACCAGTTCCATGCAGAGGCAGCTGATATCGAGATCAAGCTCTTCGAAACGCTTCTGGCTGACGAGGGTACGAAGGAGAGTCGTGCCCGAGCCGTACAGGAGCACGAGACGAGCATGATGCACCTTCGTGAGCAGAAGGAGGAGGAGCGCAAGCGGCTATGCGCCGAGGAACGAGAGAAACGACGACAAGAGATGCGGCAGCACCTTGCTCATCGACGATCTGTGCCAACTCGGGAGGTCGATCATGTACCAGCAAGGGCGGATCCACAGTGGCCGATGCCTGACAAAACTTCTTTTCAACCTCAACGGCCAGGCAAAGCGACGCACCAAAAGGAGAACGTCCCTGTTTCTCTACCTGTTGTTGCTACACCCTCCGCGAAGCTCGAACCCCCGAGTATCATGAAGAAGTCGATCAGCACTCTTTCTCAGGACGAAGCTTCCGCAAACGAGGCGGTCTTTGCGAATGCTATGGCAACGATGTCTGGCAATCCTGGTGCTACAGGGTTAACTGCTGAGCAAGCTTCGCTGAACGAAGCATTGTTCGCAAACGCCAAAGCCATGCTGGCATCTCAAGGTCAGCAACCTAGCGGCAAGAACACCCTACAACCACCTAGCATCATGAAAAAGTCGCATAGCTCTCGTTCACATGAGCACGACGTACCTCAGATCACTGTTAGCTTTGCCGAACCTCCGCGTCCTGTCGTTGCCCCTGAACCCGCACAATTGCCACCAACCACGACAAGGGGCAAAAAAGGGAAAAAGGCACAACCAGCCGTGCAGCTTCCTCCCACCAAGTCGGTTACTATCACCGAGGAGCTGGACATAGAAGCGGAACCACCTCCACCGGCGGCCTCTCTCTGGGACGCGGCTACCGTTGCCACCAAGAGCGCTCGGGGAACGGCGTCTGTCCTTTCTGCATCCAAGGCCAAGGTTAACGTTTCGATCGAGGACGATGACGATGATGTCCATGCCTTCCCAACCGTGCTGACCCCTGGGCCCTCTAAGAGTAACGCCGCCACGAAGAAAACGCCCCAAGCCACCAAGAAGGGCAAGAAGGTGACGATTACCGAGGAACCGGACGGAGACGCTGATCCAATCGTTTCTCCCACGTCCTCCAAGCTCAAGGCTGCGAAAGGAGGGTGGGGTCCTGCGAACGGCAAGTCCAAAGTCGTGCCCACCGTCGTTGAAGAGAGCGAGCCGGAACCCCTTGCCGCACCGCCTCCAGGGCCACGCGTCGCGTCGGCATGGGGCAAGAAGACGTCCCCCGCTGCGAATTCCAAGGCTTCTGCAAAGCCCCAGCTCAAGGCCACTGTTTCGGAGGAGCCAGAGAGCGAGTCTGAGCCAGAGTTTGCGCGTGCACCTCCACGGACGAACAAGGGCAAGTCTGCGTGGGGCGCACCTCCTACTACGTCAAGCACGGGTGCGACGACCAAGGCAGGGAAGAAGACCGCACCACAACAGGAAGAGCCTCGCCGTGGCGTTGCCACACCCGGTCTCAAGTCCGCTCGCGTGGAGGTTGTTCCTGACCCCGAGGACGAGTGGGTCGTGGGAGACGGCGCGATGCCGGGCACGCTCGAATTTGTGGCGTCGGAGGAAGCAGAGGAGTACGAGGAGGAGGTGGACACGAGCGGGTGGTTCAAGCCCGAGAACATGAGTTACTGGGCCAACTTTATAGCTGGCCAGCCCGAGCCCGAGGCGGAGTCGCCGTCCCCTGTTTCGCCGGCTGCAGAGTCAGCGGAGCCAGTGGACAAGCATGTGCGATGGACGCCAACGGCGGGCGGGGAGAGCGACGATGAGGAGGAGCTTGGGGAGGGGGACGCGGAGCTGGCGAACAACGTGTGGATGCAATACGCGATCAGTGGTGGTGACACACCCTCGTTTGGTGACATTGGGGAACCACATTTCACGACGAGCGAGAGTGTACAGCATGAGACAATGGCGACGACGACGGCGAGTGTATGGGAGCAAGGCAAGGGGAAGAAGCCGCACTCGAAGAATCCGCACTCGAAGAATCCGACCACCGGTGACTTGGGGAATCGCGTGCAGCAGACTCCGGTCTTCGATAGAGCCGCGTTCACCGGACAGCAGTGGCCCAAGATGGAGAGTTGGTTGTCCCCGCCTGCAAGGGGGCAAAACTCGGGGTCCGCTCGGGTCTTTTGACGTCCGTACTTTCTTCTTCTTTTATCTCTGTCTCTGGATTTGTTTTGACATGATCGCTTTCCTGGTGTTCACTTCTTCCTCATTTTTTTATATCTATTCCACGCGCTTCCTACATTTCTGTATAGTATATTCTTTCTTTCTCTTCACGAATTGCGCCTGCAGGTTCAGCACGAGTTAACTTACTCGGATAATTCTAATCTTACTCGTCTTTTTTTTGTCATCCTGTGGTGCATAGTCTTTCTGTCTTTGGCGATTGCTATGATATGTTTTGCTGCTTAGTCGACGAGACACGGATGTAGGGTCGAGGTCACGGTGGAGAGCGTAGCGTGTAGGCACGAACATGACCCATGTGTGGTACATACTTTTTGATATCTCCACGGGGGCGCATTATATGCCTGAAACCGTGGGCGGGACACGTTTTTTCAATGTGCGTCAGGAGGCTTATCCGGAGCTAGTCAGGGACCAGACCTGACGCGTGATGCCAATGGGACGGGGAACTTGCGAGATCCCCGTTGATTAACTTGACGGACCATGCGGTAACGCGGACCAAATGTCGGACCAAATGAGTTCTTTTCATACATGACGATGAACATATCAATCATACATCGCCGTTGGTGCCAGTGTTGGATTCGTCCACAGACTGCAATGTAGCTGCCTAGCGTCGTGCGGCGGTGGCGGCAACGTGCCACCAACTCTAACCCCTGTGTCAAACTTGAAGGTTTGAGTTTCGGCGGCGCAATTGACTCGGCTCGATAGCGTCCTCGAGGTGGGCCGTCACGTGGCCAAAATAGAGATGACCCCTGAATGGAACGGCTTCCACAAAACAACTTATGTTGTATGGTGGCGATTGTGCTGCTACATATCATATATCAGGGTCAAGTTGGTGAGTAAGGGTCGACGGACAAGTCCTTGATCGATCGCCATGTCGTGGCGGAGTACTACTAGTAGGTGCACGCAGTTCGCCTTTGACGATTCCTTCGTGCGAGTACTCGGCTATTCACCGCGATTGGCATTCCTCAGGACCTTTTACGATGGATAATCCGTCCGGGTAAGCCTGGAAGAGCTCAGACTTGTGCTCTTCCCGGGAACTTATGCCAGTGGCCCGGCGAGGGATGTACGGCAACGGACCCGGGGCCGACCTCCGGATCCTGGTCTCAAATCTGCCATGTGTCATGACATCTTCCGAGGCTGCCAGTACTCACTTCGGGCTGGTGGATTCGTGTGAGCTGAACCCCGAGTTTGATGACGGTTTTAAGTTGCGACTACCGTGACACTGCCACTCTTCTGGCACAAACGCTTTTGGCCTATTATACTCTCTTTCGAATCCAACGCTCCCAACTTACCCCTTCAAGTACCCCTCTTCTCTCATACATCGTATACTCAGCAGCTTCACCTATAAAGCCATGAACACAGCAAGTGCGACACAATCCACGGCTCCAGCTGTGTACGTATTCGTATTAAGTATTCCCGTAGCTGTGTTGGGTATGCTGAGCGCGATTCTAGCTATAAATCGATCACTGTTAGCGGTAGGTTGCAACATTCAACTCGAATCGCATGTGAACGACATTTCTTCTGTGTAGAAATCGAGCTTCAGACTGAAACGCCGACGGGACCCAAACTCCCACTCTCGAAGAGAAAATATGTCGTACAATTTTCCGTGGGTGCATCTTCCAAGTGGACGCAAGTCGCAAAGGAGACCAAGAATCGCACATCGTGGCATGAAACCCTTTATTTGTGAGTATCTTTCCTTAGCCTTGAACTGAAAAACTGAATAGCGTCAGTGATGGCGACGATCGCTCGGATTTTGTCATCACGGTTTACCAAAAGCATCGCATTAGAAACGACCAACTTGTCGGAAGTCTTCGTGATACCATTGTCGGGGTACTGGGACAACTCAAGGACGGCGGTACGAGACATTTCCTCTCTGGCTGACATGGTATGGTGATGCGATCGTCACGATCAAAGTGATCAAGCGGACTCTTGGCGCTATTGCCTCCAGTGGATCCGATCTTTCAGGACCTACGATCAAGTTTGCGTTGGCTGTTAAGCTAAGCGAGAGATCGAATGCAAACGAGCTGCAAGCTAGGGACGCCCTCGCAACGGCGATAAAGATGGTCACTCCACTCAGTTCCATGCCTGGAGCTGTTGACCTCGTTACCTCCATGGTTCAATCCGGTCCAGCTGTAATGACCCAACTGCAGTCCTTTGAAACTACATGGGACGTCCTGTTGAAGAGGTTGAAGCTGTTCGACACGATCGTGACTAAAATTGCCGAGGTATTTAATGTTCTCTCTGTTTACCTTCTCACATTCTGAGCCGTGCAGATTCATCCATATGTGTCGCTGGCCTGGTCTGTTATATCCACTGTAAACAAGGTCGGTCTACTGGTCGACATTCATTCTATCAACTGATCGTTACACAATTCGCACAGGCGCTTATCGACCAAAAAGATCGCGACGATAAAATCATTCGTTTAGCAACAACCATGAGTGACGTCTTCGAATTTGTCGAGGACGCCGACCTCTTAAAGACGATCGAACCTCACATCAAGAACCTCACACCTCTGATCCAGCAAGTGATCGAATGTGGGTATTTCATTGCCGAGTATAGCAAGCGAGAGAGCTTCCGTCAGTGGTTTCCGGTGTCGTATTGCTCGTTGCTGATATTTCTGTGTAGTGATTCGGACAGTGAAATATACATTCTCTGATATCAACACGAAGATCGTGGATTATGACGACAAGCTTCGAGACCTCAAGACCAAGTTTTTGGAGAAAGTTACACTGCAGACCGGAATCACCGGCGTTCGGACTGAGATCACCGTCGTTCGTATGATGAGCGTGGTGGAGCATATCCGTATGTTTTCACTCGAGTCTACATGTGTTCCGATACTCATAAACATGTAACGCAGAGGAAGCTATCGACCTGAACGACATGCTGTACGCCTCTGGCGCGAGGTATTCGCAACATAAGGGTTGCCTTCCTGGAACTCGCGAAGCTCTCCTTCGGGAGGTCTGCGACATTCTCAACAATCCTGCCGATGATGCTCCCCGGGTGTGCCTTCTGACCGGAGTCGCTGGATCGGGCAAGTCTGCCGTGGCCCACACGATTGCTCGGCTGTACGACGGACAAAAGCGTTTAGGCTCGTCTTATTGTTTCGCCAGTGGTGACGTCGCGAGGCGCAATCCGGCAAACCTCTTCAGCACTATCGCACGGGATCTCGCCGACGTTGATGCTCAGTACAAGGATGCACTTTGGAGCATTGTAAAAGGGAACCAAGCGCTTCGCAGGTCGGAGACGCCCGCTGAACAAATCGAGCGGTTCATAGTCGAGCCCATCGAGAACTTTGATGTTATTGGCCCAATCGTTGTCGTTATCGATGCACTGGATGAGAGTGGCGAACCGGTTGATCGTGCGTGGCTCTTAGCCGCTATGTCAGAACAGATCTCCAAGAGCAAGCTGCCGACCAATCTTCGTTTCTTCATCACCTCTCGCCCGGAAAATGACATCATCAACGCATTTTCATGCCCACACGTTGTTCATAAACAAATGGGTGACGTCCCAGATAAGACTGTCGACGAAGACATCGAAAAGTTCATCTATAATTCCTTGCATCAGTATGACGAACTCGAGTCATCTTGGCGTAACCGAGAGTGGTGCCATCTGCTTGTCCGTCGTTCCCAAGGTCTATTCCAGTGGGCCGCAACTGCCTGCAACTTCATTCAAGGTTTCGGTTCTGTCGGACTCACCCCGCGCCAGCGATTTAGTAAGATTCTACAAAACGACATCAACGCCATAATCCGCCCGCTGGATACTCTATATCATACTATCCTCGACCATCTGTTTACTCGCGACGACACCCGACAATCCTTTCGAGACGTGATGGCCATTGTACTTGCACTGAAAGAACCCCTACCCCTCGCATCCCTGTCCGCCCTCTTTGATCCCGACGAAGAAGTCAATGTCCAAGCTATCCTTAAACCTATGGCATCACTGCTGGATGGAATACTCAACGAAGACAAACCAATCCAGCCCCTTCATGCCTCCTTCCGTGACTTCCTACTTGACCAGAACCGTAGTTCCACCCTCCATGTCTACATCTTACCCCACCATACCCTTCTCCTCGGAAGAGCATTGCTTGCATGCATGAAGAAGATGCTGAAGTTCAACATCTGTGACCTCCAGGACACCCCTTGTCGTAACTCTGACATTGCCGATCTGCCAATCCACATAAACTCAGCCATTCCTCGCCATCTATCTTACTCCTGCCTATACTACATGGACCACCTGCAACATACTGAACCTACTCCAGACATCGTGGATGATGTCACCCTGTTCTTTAAGAATTTCTTCCCCTATTGGCTTGAAGTCATCAGTCTGATTTCCCATTCCTCTGTCTCGCCCATTCTATCTGCCTCAAAGACCTGTACCATCCTGCAAAGATGGACCCAGGTGAGTCCAAGTTTAATGGCAGTGAGTTTGTATTTTAAAAAATTATCAGGGCCAAGAGATTGCCAATCTAGCAGCAGATGCATTCCAATTTATCCAGTTGTTTGCTCCTGTGCTCAAAGAGTCTACCCCTCATCTATATCTGTCAGCCATGCCCCAGACTCCCACCAACTCTTCACTTTGTGATCTCTGGTCAAACAAACTCCTTAAGCATGCCTTTGTTACCTCAGGTCTTTCTGCTAGTTGGCCAGCACATGTTCACATCCTACAAAACCATGGAATGGTCTCATCTGTTGCCTATTCCCCAGATGGCAAATATATTGCTGCTGGCTCAGGTAATCATATGGGCATTAGGATTTGGAATGCCACCACTGGCCAGACTGTGGCAGGTTCATTCAAGGGCATACAAGTTATATCGACTCTGTTGTCTATTCCCCAGATGGCAAGTACATTGCTTCTGGCTCAAGGGACAAGACCATCAGGGTTTGGAATGTCACCACTGGTCAGACTATGGCAGGTCCATTTAAGGGGCACATAGATGATGTCTTCTCTGTTGCTTATTCTCCAGATGGCAAGTACATTGTCTCTGGTTCAAGTGACAAGACTATCAGAATTTGGAATGCCATCACTGGTCAGACTGTGGCAGGGCCATTGGAAGGGCACACAGGTTATGTCCACTCTGTTGCTTATTCTCCAGATGGAAAATATATTGCTTCTGGCTCAGGGGACAGGACCATCAGGGTTTGGGATGCTATCACTGGTCAGATCATGGCAGGTCCATTTGAGGGGCACACAGATGATGTCTTCTCTGTTGCTTATTCTTCAGATGGCAAGTACATTGTCTCTGGTTCAAGTGACATGACCATCAGGGTTTGGAATGGCCTTACTGGTCAGATTGTGGCAGGTCCATTGGAAGGGCACACAAGCTATGTCTACTCTGTTGCTTGTTCTCCAGATGGCAAGTACTTTGCTTCTAGCTCAGGTGATAGCACCATCAGGGTTTGGAATACCACCACTGGTCAAATTGTGGCAGGTCCATTTGAAGGGCACAGAGATTATGTTCTCTCTGTTGCCTATTCCCCAGATGGCAAATATATTGCCTCTGGCTCAAATGACACAACCATCAGGGTTTGGAATGCTACCACCAGTCAAACCAGCAGTGAGGCAGGACCATTTGATGGGCATACAAATTATATCAAGACTGTTACTTTTTCCCCAGATGGCAAGTACATTGCCTCTGGTTCAAGTGACATGACCATCAGGGTTTGGAGTGCCACTACTGGTCAAACTGTGGCAGGTCCATTGAAAGGGCACACAGGTTATGTTAACTCTGTTGCTTATTCCCCAGATGGCAAGTACATTGTCTCTGGCTCAAATGACAAGACCATCAGGGTTTGGAATGCCACCACTGGTCAGACTGTGGCAGGTCCATTCAAGGGGCATAGTACTTGGATCAACTCTGTTGCTTGTTCTCCAGATGGCAAGCATGTTGTCTCTGGCTCAGGTGATGGAACCATCAGAGTTTGGGACATCACCACTGGTCAGACTATGGCAGGTCCATTTGAGGGGCACATAGATGTTGTCAACACTGTTGCATATTCCCCAGATGGCAAGTACATTGTCTCTAGCTCATGGGACAGGAAAATCAGGGTCTGGAATGCCACCACTGGCCAGAGCATGGCAAGTCCATTTGAGGGGCACACAGAGAATGTCAGATCTATTGCTTATTCCCCTGATGGCAAGTGCATTGTCTCTGGCTCAAATGACATGACCATCAGGGTTTGGAATGCTACCACTGGTCAGATTGTGGCAGGTCCATTTGAGGGGCACACAGGTACTGTCAGGTCTGTTGCTTACTCCCCAGATGGCAAGTACATTGTCTCTGGCTCAGAGGATGGGACCATCAGGGTTTGGAATACCACCACTGGTCAAACTGTAGCAGGTCCATTTGAAGGACACACAAGTACTGTCAGGTCTGTTTCTTATTCCCCAGATGGCAAGTACATTGTCTCTGGATCTCAGGACCTTTCTATCAAACTATGGAAAGTGGAAGCCTTTTCTTGCTTTGATGATCTCCAATTCACAGAAGATGGTTGGGTCCAATCCTCTAGTGGTACTTGCTTTTTCTGGCTTGCCCCTTCATATAGAAATAGATTCTGTCTTCCAGTTCATTCTTTGATCATATCTCCTCACGGTACTTACCCAGTTAACTTTGACTTTTCTTTGTTCAGGGAAGCATGGACTTCATGTTGGAAATTACCCTGATTGTAATCCTTTGCTCTATTTCCTAGTATATTCTTGATGCATTATATGAGTGTTATTTTGTAATCTGAAGTTGGTCACTGGCAATACAGCAACTCAAACTTCCGAAGTGAATGATATTCTCGGACCTCATAATCATATTTCTCTCATAGTTTTCGGGACTCTCAAAAACTGATGACACTGATGAAGGCATTGGACAGACAAAATATAATGGATCCACCACTAGCGACCTCTCATAAAAGGGACCTGTTGACTTCTGCCTGCTCAGATGCTATATACTATCACCGATCACAATTATCACATTGACTGAGTCGGTGGTGACCAACAACCGTGTTCAATGCTACATCGACATCCTGGTGGCACAGTTATGCTGAAATTACTACATATACTCTCCGTCTGTTTGTGCTTCCGTCATGAGGCGGGTGAGGATCATCGTAATCACCCCCGCAATCTCCTTTGCGACAGCCTGCTGTACCCCCTGAATCCTGGACGCGACTCGCGCGTTGAACTTGTCCGGATGGAACCGCAACGCCTCCGACTTAACCTTGTCCCGTGCACTCTTGCCTTGCATGTCCGGCCGCAAGGGATGAAATAAAAACGCTCGCACGTCTTGGTAAGTGATTTGCTCCGCAGACGATACCACGCCAAGCACGGGCCAGGGTATCTCATGCGCGTGGATAGGCGGTAGTATGGTGTTGGTCATCTGTAGCTCTTGCCATTTGGCCTCGTATATGGTAAATTGCTGGCGGATTTGCTCCTCCTCAGACCGCGCGGTCTGGCGTGCCTGGCGCTCACGTTCCTGCTGTTCTCTGGCGAAGCGTTCTTGCATCCATTTAACGAAGCGTTCTTTGGACTCTCTAGCGAGGCGTTCTTGCTGTTCTCTGACGAAACGTTCTTGCTGCTCTCTTGCGAGGCTCTCCTGCTCCTCCCTCCAAACGAAATGAACAAGCTCCTCCTTACGGAGGCGCTCGATTTCCTCGCATTGATCGTGGTCCTTTTGTGTCAGAGAGTCGAGTTGCTCACGGATACTGCGCATTATGTCTTCTCGATCCAGGCGAGATCTTTCTCTGTCATTCTTCTCTGCTTGCAACAGGCATTCCACTTCCACCAGCTTCTTGCGTTCCCGTTGCACCCATGCCTGGTAGAGCCTGTCTGGCTCGTGGAGAATACTATCTTGTTCTTCTCTGATTTTTCGTTCTTGTTCCTTATAAGTGCATTGTCGCTGCTCCTCTAGCTGTCGAAATACATAGTTTCGCCTCCTCTTGGACGTCCCGTATGGACACTCACCTTACGTTGATGTTGACTTTGAGCTTCCTCTTCGTCATGGCCTTCCTCCCACATCTTTTCGACTTGGTTATCCCTCGCAACATGCTCTCGCATGCGCTGTGGCATCTTCTCATAGGCACGTGCAATACGCTGACGACACTGCGCGACTTCATGTTCCCACTCTTGTTCGAGTTTCTCCAGCTGGTCCAGGGCAATCTTGTCAGTCTTGTCAGGATGGGTCTCATGCTCCATCTCTTGATCGCCAGAGAGCTTCTCTAGCTCGTCGAGGGAAATCGTGAAAGTCTCGTCAGGATATGTACCCGGAATGTTCTGCACCTTTCTGCGCTCACGTTCCTGGGGCTTCTTGCGTCTGTCGCGTTCTAGTTCTGGTAGTGTGTAGGGACGGGATAGCAGGCTGGAGCGGCGACCGATCTTGGTGAACGAGGGGTGTTTGGGCCCGCGCTTGGTCCTTGAATGCGTAAATAGATCGGGCTTGGGTGTGGACGGTTGGGTAGGTCTGACATCGGCCACCTCCGGTGGGTGCATTGGGGCCGGGGAGGATTGGCGTTGAGGGGATTCGGAACCTAGACGAGCACCAGCGAACAGGTGGGCGAGGGGTACGCTCCGAGTCGGTGAGGCGCCATCGAATAGGCGACTTTGGGGCGAGCCGCTGGCGAGGGTGGGGGCTGGCGAACGCGTGGCAGTGAAGTTGTGGCCTTGAGATGGGTTGGATTCACTGGGTGCCTCGTGGACCGCAATCCTGACGCGAGCAGGACTCGGAGAGCGCGAGCGCGAGTATAGATTAAAAGGACGGAGGAATTCTGGTCGGTTGAACATGCTCAGAAGCAACCTAGTATAAGAGAAGAAGGAGAGAGTTGTCTAACTTGAAGGAGATGAGGGGGTGAGTGACCGAGTCGACGGATAGAGGACCTACTATAGGAAAGAATAGTGCCAATTAGCTGGGTGAAATTCACCCACCAAGTCTTATACCGCAAAATCTCAGTGGTCCACGCTCCATCATCTTCGTCTGTTAGCCCATAACCACAAGTCCACACCAGGGAACGAGTGGAGTTATTGTTATCGTAACACGCCAAATCTTTGGGCAGAATCCACATCTGCCAAATTTGTGTGCTTTTCCGAGTGGACCGCAAAGCGTCGATCAATATATGATCAATGTGATTACCGATTGTGAAATTGTAAGTACAATAAAGCGCCCAGTTGCACAAACCGGTCATGACATGCAAAGCAACTTGCAAATTATAATATTGATATTCATGAAAGATGCCAGATATGAAAACAGAATGAAATGGCCTTGTAACGTTGATTCGGACTTGTAGGCTTTATTAGTTCCGACGTTTTGCTGTCAAAGGACGTGGCAGGACACTGCGAGTACCGCGTTCCATTGTCGTTCGGCGGGTATGTGAGCCACCTCGAGGCTCGAAGCATAGTAGTGAGTCGGTCTTCCCAGGAATAAACGACATTGTACGAGTCAGAGCGCCAGATTTGACACGCCCATAGAAACGGGACATGTGATGAGTCCAGGAAGTCTGGCTAGGAGTCGCGCCAAGGTTCGCACGCTTGACCTGCCACGCTCCCGAACCATACATGGGAATTACCCCTGAGTCTGAGATGGGTTACAATCCAACCGCCATTATAAAGAGACAAAGCATCTCAAGGAGAACAATGAAATCTCTATCACTTCTAAGCTGCGACATACCGCGCAAAAGAAGATGTCCTTGTCACGAGAAATTATTTAAGTAAACAGGGAAAGCGGCTCCTTGGCCACACAGCACTCCCTACTCCCAGTTTTCAGACGATACTACCATCGTATGTCATATCCTTGTGGTCCGCCACGCGTTCGTTTTGATTTATATATTCTAGTTTAACAGGAATTTACAGAATGGCCCCTCAAACCCGCAGCTCGACCACGTCTAAACCTCACGGTCCCACTACCCGCAATAGAATGGTTGGCCGACCTCAGAACTCTCAGGCTTCCTTACGATTAGCTGTCCAGCTTCGGAAGAGGAGAGCACTCAAAAGGTCTGCATCTGCGCCGCCAAACTTTCCAGGAACCGCAACACCCGTCGCCAGGGATCAAGCAGAAGAAAGCGACAGCAACCATGACGAGACTAACTTAGATTCAGACCACCGCGACATCGCAACCCCACGTTCCACGGTTGCGGGGCTTTCAAGCCGCGCTGCTCGCAGCCCGTTGACGTTTCCCGAAACCCCGATGGCAGTTGGCCCATTTGACCCTGGGTCTGTGATCCGGACACCTACCAAGCGGCGTCGTCCTCTCCAGCCCAGTCCGCAGCGGATCGGTAACAAACGCGGCGTGCGTGGCGTGCAATTTAAAGAGGACGATGTCCCAGTTCGTTGGGAACGCCGCCGCACCAGTCCTTTCAGCGCTGTCGAATCTCGTAGAATCGTCCACAAACCTCCTGTGGGCGCCAATCTCAATATGACCCGGTACCAAGTCGAAGCTTCGCAGCTACGCAAAGAGCGCAAAATCGTTCAAATTCAGTCGCACAGGTTATATGCTGATGAGCAGAGAGTACTCGAAGAAGAAGGGAAGTGGGAAGCTTACTCAGGTTTCACCTGGCCTGCCAGGCTCGCCAACTTGAAAGTTGAATTCGAACAGAAGATAGCAGATCTGAGCTGGGGCCGCACCAGTGCCAACGAAACGCATCGTTCACAATGTCACATTTGCTAGTGAAACGTTTTCCAATCGAACTCATTGACTAGCTCGTTCGATGAACATTGTTGGAATGATCGAGCAAACCAAGAGCGCTTGGCCTCATTATGTCGAGAAGCAGTGGGATACATAAAATGTCGACCTGTATCAGGGGATCCTAATCAATAGTCGTCGTCCCCGGCCCTCACAGGGGCTCACCTCGTCTGATTCGAGTCAGTCTCATGTACATACCGTCTTTGATGCCGGCGGATGGTAAGTGTCTGAACATACTTCGAAAAGTTCGACTTTCCCGCGTACATGCGTACGGCAACCTTGGAAATCGCGTCGATATTTTTGAACATCATAATATTATGATCAAGGGAGAATAACCTGTTCGCCCGGTCACGGTGTCCAACGCTCAACGTTGATCCAGAAAAGTTAGTCAGTGAAAAGGTCACGGCGAGTCCATCCCATTGTCTCGCAACTTCTCTTGAAATTTTTGCCCCTCCGACGAATCGTCTTGAACTTTCATGTACTACCGTATTACGGGGAGTATGGGAAAAGGTGAAGGTGAGGTAGACGTGGAAGGGTTAGCCAGGGGTGCTGGCGCACAGTAACGGGGTTTGGAAGAAGAGGGTCGCTGTCGATGCCGCCCAACTCCGGTGCGATTTACTCGCCGCCACAACATTCTTTTCCAACTACCACTATGTCATTAGGTCACTCTTTGGCTGATCCAGTTAGTACGTGAATATTACGCCGTTGTGAGTCGAACTTCAATATTCAATTCTCACATCCTTTAGTTCCCTAGTGACGCACCTCGGATCGAATCTTTCCTATTATTCAAAACGAGATCTTTCTCAACATATTCCAACACCTTGGATCTTTGATCCACAAGAACGGCGGATACTCGCCACACTCTCCCTCGTTTTCAGGTCCTTCGCCAATTTCTGCCTTCCTCGCGTGTCGAACGCACCGATTTTTCTTGTCCTGTATACTGTGACGATGTTCCACTCTCCGATCCGCTTTGTGAAGACGCTATTTACAATATTTCAAGTCTGTCATTTCAATAACGCAGACCGGTGCGTACACGCCTCGGGTTTTCACACACCCGGAGGAACTGCGCTTGTTCAATTGCGAATTTCTCCAGTTTCCTATGGATGAGGTTGCGCCATTGACCACACTCGACCTGCCTTACCTCGTGGTCACTCCTTGCTCGGGAGATTTCCATCCTCTGGCGAGCATACACGCACCATCCCTACGCGCTCTTGCGATGGATGTCGATATTCTTGATCAGGTCGACTGGCTCTCACTGAACTCCACGTCACTGTTGGCTGGTCTATAGAATCCTGGCTCCGATACGTCGAGCAAGTGCATACCATCCTCGAGCGGGCGCCGCACCCTGTCGAGTTATTCCAACCAGACCGAGATGTGAGTTGTTGGTACATCATGATAGGCCCTGAAAAAATTCCGCGGCGTTGAATGGCGTCGTCCGCCTCTGAAATCACTCGTGAGAGACTGAGACAGCTTGGAGAGCTCCAACATGTATTCTCGGAGATTCAGCCCTTGCTTCGTGATAAACTTGGTCCTGATTCAAATCTCATGCACGTAGACGTTTTGGGGTTCCCTATTTGTTTGGTGGACGGGGAAAGGATGTCAGACCCGGAGGTGGATCATGATAGTACGGGCGACACTCCAAACCTTGGTATTTACGTAGTAGTGGTGGTCGATATCTTGTTTCATGAGTCTTGAGACATCGTGATCAGTTGAACTTATAATTCTACCGTCTCTTTCAGGGGTGCTATCACTGTTGAAACAAGTTGTAACGTCTTGCAACCCACACACGAACGAGCTTGTCAGTCTGGCTACGTGTGTTTTTACCAATACCATCTCATAGTTCATCAATACATTTCCTAACTTCAGCTGCTCTTGTCTTGAATAAATCTATCCATCTTTGTCCATCAGTAAGAAGTTTGTCAGAACTAAGGCTAATTTCATGTCGTATCCATTGCTCCAACGACATCATTCTTTCATCCTGTGTCAAAAACTGGGTATTCGCCAATATGGGCTGTCCTGCGGGTGACATTGATATGATCGGATCCGGATGATTGAGGGCCGTGGCAACTTGAAGTGGCGTGGCGTGTCTGGTCGGTGTCTGGGGATTCGGGGGAGAGACATGTCCGTCATTCGTGCGCGTGGTGCTCGCTCGATGTGAGTCACTGTTGCGTGGTGGTTCAGGAGTGGCGTCATGTTCAGGAGCATCTGTGGGTGAGATGTTGACATCCGTGGAGGCATTGGGGACAACCGAGTCCTCAGGTTTTTCAAGGACCACTCCACTTGGCGACTGAGAGCGCCGCGACACCAAAATGGATGACTTGGCAGATTTTCCGCGTGTCGTTTTGGTCTTGCGTCGAGACTTGGATGATGCAGTTGTGGTCGTTGAGCGGGCCTTTCCCCGCTTGGGGCGAGCGGGCGGGGGGTCGTCTGTGGTGCGTGCAGCTGCCAATTCGTCCGAGGATGACTGCTCCCTTTCTTCCACGCGTGAGGACGTCTTGGCAGGTTTTGAGCGCGTGTCTTTCGATGAAAATGCACGGAAGGGACATGCTGCGCCAGATTTACTGTCCCGACTGCGGTGTTCCTGACTGTAGCAGACTTAGCAATAACCCTGACGCGTAGAAAAGGATGACCCATACACCGGATCGTCCTCTTTTTCCCAACCACCCAGTGACAGATTGCAATACAGACAGGTTACCGTGTCGTCTCCAGCAACCTGTGGTGTGTACACAAAACCCGCTTGCGCCATCTGGATCACGATCAGCTTGGAGAAATGGAAGGCATGCCGATCTACCTTGGTCGAGGTCGCAGCATGATCTGGTTCGGCATCATGGGGCCACCAGTCCTGACCAAAGGTTGCCAACCGCGCGTCCTTCATGACTTTGCTGTGGGGCAGACGCGTCTTGTCCGCGAATACGAAGCTGTGCCTGGAAATAAGCACGCCGAATGCGAGCAACACACATATGCCATACCGCCCTTTCTCGTCCATATCCTCGGCTAAACCACATCGCACGGCAGCCCATGCACACGAACTCCGGCACTTGGTATAGTGTATCTCGAAGGGGTCGTCGGTTGCATCCCACTCGCTGAGTTCCTTGCCGCAAAGAAAGCACGCGACGCTGTCTCTGTCGTCCCAGCTGGGATTGAAGTAGAAGCCTGCTTCTGCAAGGGTGTTTGGGTTTGCCTTGAAATCTGACGGATGAGGCCACTTGACGCTGGTTGTTGGCGACGACTTGTTAGGATGTCGTTTGATGCGCTTTGTTTTTTGGAAGGAATCGATCCGCGCCTGGAGGGACTGCATGGAGTAGTTGGAAGACAAGTGTCACGTGCTTGTTCAGATGCTCAAGCTTTGTTCTCTGATAGCCACGACCATCTGCAATGCCCAGCGCTGCCCGCGACGCTGCCAGTAACAATGACCGACCTCGACAGCCATTTCGACCTCGACAGCCTTTCAGAATGCCCCTCACACCAACGCTACCCGACAAGTCCATCGACACACCGCGCGAGGTCATCCTCACACCCCGCGCAACGCCCAAACCCATGAAACGCAAAGTCACCTCACGCTCCAAACGCGCCGCGACCAAGGTCAAGAGCGAACCGCCCGAGATCGACCTCTCCAAGGTTCGCCCACCCTCGCCCTCGGACGATCCACTCCTCCTATCTGGGACCCCCTCGATGCGGAGTCCTCCCCTCCGTGCCCGGTTCACGCCCGTGTTTCCCTCCTCGCCGACAGACGCGGCGCGTATCGCTCCCCCGGTATCGTTTGCCGCGCGACTCTCTGGGGTCGGTGCGTATGAGGACTCGCCGGACACAGAGGTCCATGCGCTCCCCGTGTTTGATGCACCCCGCGCCGTCACGGAAATGAGCGATGCATGGAGCGACTCGGACGATGACGAGCTCAATCTCACGGGCGAGTACACGGGCAAGTACAAGATTCTCAAAGTCCCCACCAAGGCCGGGCCGGCGAGGAAGCGCATGGATTCATGGGGGCGGCCCGTCAGTCCATTTCCGTATAGCGAGATGATGGAGCGGTCGTTGCCACTCCCGGAGGACGGGGGTAAATTCGAGGATATTCTGGATGTGACTCCTGATGAGGAATCGGATCTGTGGGAAGTCGCGACGGAGCCTCCGCATTCAGATGTGGAACCGTCGTCACCGACGTCGGTCTCGGAGGATGAATTCGCGCATTTGGATGACGATTTCCCCCTGTTCGATGTGGATTCAGAGTCTACTCAGGTTCTTTCGCTCATCCAATCCGGACAAGCTCCGCCACAGTCGGATCGAACAATCTTGGAAGAAGAGGAAGAAGAGGAAGAAGAGGATCGAATTGACCGTGAACTTTCGGTCCCTATCAACGATGGTCCGCGCGTGTCTACTCGGCCTATCGCGGCTGACGATCCTATGGAAGATTCTTCTTCGGACGAAGGCGATAATGTCGAGGGAGAAGACATCATTAAGATCACCAGCGACGACCCTAAAGCAGCTGCTCGTGCTGCCGCCATCCTAAGAATGGTGCGTGTATACATTGTGTCATTCTAGCCGTTTAATCATTCTAGTCTAGCATGATTATGACTGTATTCTTGCTGCTGAGAAGAAGAAACGGTCTAGTCGATCAAGGCGAAAGCGTCGCAAGACTATCGAGAATGCTGGGATATCCAAGTCCTATGTAGAGTCAAGAAGCCAGCGATGGCAGACTCTCCAGGGATGTGAATCGTCACCAGGATCGCGTAGTCTTCCCCTGCTCGAGATCTGGCGGGAAGCGGAAGACAGTGTCTTCCTCGAGCACAATTCAATCAGTTACTGTGATGCGTCATTCACATTGTCCCCTCTGAAGGCGGCGACGACTTGTCCACCTCCCCCCGAACCTCTCATTCCTCCTCTCGGAGAATGGACCCGCGATTGTTGGAAATGTTTAGATAAATGCCTCGTTGCGGAGCGACTTGCCGTTGCAGCAGCACATGATCTTGGGATAAATGTACTTGCGGACATGGGAGACATATCGAAAGACGTTGTATTAGATCGTTTTGCAAACCAACTTGGTGGTGAATCTGTCCTGGTCGGTCTCGGACCCGAATGGTCAAGGTGAGTTTTCGCGACCTCAGAGGGTGACACACGCTCACGTCCCACCAGAGACAACTTGATGTTGAGATTAGACGTACTCATCAAGAAACAGTCACGAACTACAAGGCGCGCGCCACCTGTTGCGCGTAAGTTCGGCACGACCGAGCTGCGTTACCGTGGGCTTTTGGAAGAAGCCATGGGGCTCTCGGGCACGTTGGAACGGTGCCCAACCAGTTCTTCGGTTTCTTCGGACAACACTGTCGTTTCTGGGCAACATGACGTGGGTAAGATGGTGTTGGGTGACCTGGAGCCGAGCTGGCTGACAAGTCACACGTGGGGTCCGATTCGGACGCCATCCCGAACGCCTGATTTACGGCTGCCCCATCCGAAGGACCAAGTCCACCTCCGACACGCGTCGCTAGAGTTGAAATCGATGATCCCTGTTTCTATTCGGCCGAAGCGGTTAGTCGATCTACGGCATCACTCGCCGATGAAAGCCGATCGAAGTGGACGGCCGACGGCGGGGCTCAGTGGTGGAGCTAGCGTCAGGGAATTGGTGAAACAATTCGAGACTTGGGATCGATGAGATGTTATCTGTTGGTTATATCCATGATTTTAGGAAATATTCTTTTTTACGGTAATCTGTGTTTATGTGGCTTTCTATGTTTTCGGGATTGCGCTGAGCGCAGTTAATCTATGACGTTGTTTATGTGCACGGATCGTATATATTACTGCACAATGAAGGATACATGTTGTCCAGGACAGAGTGGTGTGGGCAGTTATGAAATGCTACGATATTGTAGCTTAGCTAGAGAAGATACTATTCGATTCCCGGAACCAAATGGATATGTACTTGAAATAAGAAAAGAGGAAGTAGAAAATAAATACTTCACGCAGCTGAATATTGGCAACTTAGACGATAATTAATGAGTCATCTTGTCGAAAATCGCGGCGATGCCATGCTTCTCCTTGGAATCGGCCCTAGTACCGGGGTCACGAGACGCAGAACGGTCCCGGATGATGTTGCCAGCGCCGCCGCGCCCCGTGGACTCGAGCTCGCCGAGGTGATGATGATGATGGACATGTTCAACGTCCGGCTCGTGAGCGACGGTGATATTGGCGGCACCACCCCTCCCAGTCGAGTGTCTGTTGACGGGTCAGTTGGGACATGCTCGGCAGGGCGAGGAACAAGGTACGGACATGCCCTCGTGATGGGTGTGCTGGATGCGTTCCTCTTGGTCCAAAGAGTCTGGTCTGAGGTGGCTTCCGGGATGAATGTTCCCAGCGCCGCCTCGCCCTGTGGAGTGCATGACCGTGGCCGGATCTCGGGAACGGGAACGGGACGCGCTGATGTTTCCGACACCGCCACGGCCAGAGGAGTGCTAAACGGAAGAGTTCCGGGCGTGAGGGGCGGGTGTGTGAATGGGGGAAGCGCTTACGAGGATGGTCGTCTCGGCGTGGTCGTGGATGAGCTTGGCCTGGTAGGTGGACTCGCCTTCAGGGATGGGTGGGATGTGGGGATCCTTGGAAGGCGAGCGTATGTTTCCGGCACCACCGCGGCCGGTGGACAGGATCTGATGTACCATGCGTCAGTGAGCGGTTTGAGGGATCAAGGGGGGACGAACCCTTTCGGGGTGCACTGCGGGCTCGCGGCCACGGGTTGGCGAAAAGTCGTCTGGGCCGTCGATGGGACGGGCAGTCGCGGGACAAGGAGGAACGCCTGATGTTACCCGCCCCGCCTCTTCCGGAAGATACCTGCAAGCTGTATGAGCACGGACCATGTCGAGAACGAGGCGACTCACGAAAGCCTCGCGTCCCCTCGAGACGGAGCGACTCTCGATGTCGGATGGGGTGTCTGTCATTGAAATCCGAAGTCAGGGGAAGTAGTGGTGGGAGATATAAGAAATGATTGTTATCTGTTATCGCAAGGGGCGTTCTTATCTCGCCCGCTGCTTATCTTTGCTTAAATAGACATCGACACTCACCTTGTCTTTTGTCCACCAGGGTCTCCGCCACCGAACTACTATCTCCTCCTTCCGTCGTTGACAGCGCCCTTGTCAACCGCGCACTAATCGCTGTCATCTTTTGCGGGAATGTCTTCCTCTGTGTGCCTCTGGTCTCTGACTGGACTGCCATGTCTTCCTTGTCATCTGCGTTCATGGTGGCTTAAATACTCTGAGCTCCTCCTCGGCTGGACCTAGATACAAATGAGGTGAACGTGCGTAATTGGCGCGTGATCTTTCCATTACATGTCGAGTCACAGCACCAGTTTCCCCCGCCAGCCGCTCGCTGGCATCGGTCCCTGATCAGCTTGCACTCAAACTGCGGCAGATCTAATGAATGGTAGTTCGCCATGCCGCCATCCAGTGCACCAGAACCCTCATTCCACGAACGTGTGGTGTGCGATCGAACCATCCCTGCAAGAAATGACATCTTTTCTCGTGATTCTGTTCGGGTTTGCGGCTGGTCGCGATCGCGATGGGTGACATCGGGTTGGCCGTTCATTTAAGCACCTGCCACACAAGTCTCGTGCAAAAGCCGGTTGCCTCATTATCTAATGGTAGCCTCCGTCACGGAGGAACGTTGTTTGATCTCCATTTGCCAGTGGCTGCGAGAAACCTCTTCACTCTCTTTCGTCAATTCGTCATGAGGTAATGTCTATGGGGTTCCTGGGGTAGGTATTACGTCGTGCTGCAGCTCTTTGATCCCCAGGGTGCAACATTTACTGCGTCCGTGTAGTACCATCAGGTGACTGGTACGTCCTAAATGCAGCAAGGGCGAAGTCGAACGTTTATTGACAGGAAACAGTGCGCTCAGAGCGGCGCCGCAGGATCGCTTCGTGTGGCAAAGTGTTCTTGTTTCAATGACTCGTGATATAGATACGTAGCATCGCTCAAGTGCGTGTTGGATCAAATAGATTGCTCATGCAGTGGAGATAGTGGCCTCAGTTGTTGAATTGCAAACATGACAGAAAGTTATTACCAGTTGGGGGAATACCCCGTGCCTATGGTCGGTCGAGACCGCAACATGGACGATAAACGAACTGTGGTCGTCGCTGAGAACTAAGTACATGAGGACCTTGGCCATCTCAGAACGGTGCAGTGAACCCAGACTACTTCTCTGAGTTGGGGTTCCTAGAGGACATGGACCAGTCAGACACGATTCACTCGATGGATTTTTGAACAAAGAGAGTAGGTCAGATAGGAGCGAAAGACGTGATGCTTGGTTGTCAACACGATAGTTTCAGTGTGAACTATGCTTGATTCTTTTGTTTCATCATACAAGAATCGGTAATGAAACCGTGGGTAGCACAAGAACAGGGTACTCACATTTTCCGTTTCCCTCCTGGAACAGGTGGTGACGTTCACGAATCTAAAGAGAGATCAGGGACATGATGAATACAGATCCAATGCACTTGCCTGCGATTGTACAGCTCTCGCTTCTTGGCACGGCCAGTGGCGGGTGTTTGCTTTTCCTGTTTTTCAACTTTGGGCGTCTGAGATTTGACCTTGCCGGCACGCGCAAGCGACCCGTGAACTAGGTGAAATGAGGAATAAATTGAGTCTGCACACGTTCGAGAGAAGACACGCCATGCATACCTTTCCCCATGCTGTAGCGTTGAAATGAGCGTCTCTGGTGGCTGAGACTTCAGATTCCCGTTAGTCGGCAATTCCCGTGGCATTCACGGTCGACAGGCGTGAGATACTCGAACGTTCACGTTGGCTCGCCATTCGAGCGTAAGAACTGCTTGGAAAAGGTCGAGAGATGGTGTGAGTAGAAGTGTGTAGAAGAGTCTCGTCGAGGTTTTGTTAGCGATTTGGTTGTTATTGATTATTTTGATTTGATTGACCCTTTGCCATCGACAACAATGTCTGCGCAGGTATCCGCACAAAAAACGTCGTGGGCAGACGACGTAGACGAGCTCGCAGAACCCACCAATGATTACATCGACGAGAATGGCCTACGGATAACAATCGAGTACACCATTAATGATGAGGGCAAGAAAGTCAAGGTGTGCATCAGTCTCCCACTGATGTATCGCATTTGCAGATCGTCTGGACACAGATCACTCGCAAGATCAAACGAACGCTCCAAAAATCAGTCGTCGAACATACCGTCGCAGAGCGCAAAAAGTGGGCAAAATTTGGCAAGGAACGGGGCAACAAGCCAGGTCCCGATCGTGCAACGACGACGGTCGTCGAAAACGTCGTGCTCAAATTGACTGCCGGAAACAAGGTACGCCCACGCCCTCGTTCCGTCTCCCATCCTAGACGCATCTCTGATGCTCGCCTGTTGCAGTCCACAGAGGTCGAACCCACCGCCGAACAGAATATCAAGACCGAGCTGGCCAAAGCCGGTGCCGGCAAGGTCGCCTGTCGTTTGTGTAAAGGAGACCATTTTACGGCCAAGTGTCCTTACAAGGACTCCCTTGCGGGCCTCGAGACTGCGGACATCCCTTCGGCAGACGATCTCACTCCCCCGGCAGATGCACCGCCTGCTGCGTCGTCTGGCGGCAAGTACGTTCCGCCATCGATGCGTGCGGGTGCTCGCGGTCCGGGAGAATCGATGGGTCGTCCAGGTGGAGCTGGTTCTCGGGATGATCTCCCCACACTCCGCGTCACAAATATCTCGGAGGAAACGCTGGAGAACGATCTTCGCGAACTCTTTGGTGCGTTTGGCCGCGTCGCAAGAGTGTATGTGGGTCGGGACAGGGAGACCGGTGTCGGAAAGGGCTTTGCGTTCGTTAGCTTTGAGGATAGAGCAATTGCAGAACGCGCGATGCAGAAACTGAACGGAAAGGGATACGATAATTTGATTCTGAGTGTGCAATGGTCCCGTAAGTGGTCAGCATGTTATGTTTCTTTCCTCATGTCCTGACCATCATGTCGCAGAACCGAGACCGGATGGGCGATGACGAATTCCTATAGGTAGATGTGTTGTGTACCAGATCTGTATTTCTCTGAGACTTGAGTCTGATTTATACATTCCAACATCATGGTACTCAGGTAACGAAGTCCACATCTCTGAATGATCGGCATGGCTGTTTTCTGATCACTCGGAAGTGTCGGGGAAACTATTTTCACTTAGCTGAGAGAATATTGCCGCTGTCAGTGTATCACTCCAATATCACTTGTGCTGCGGAACGTTTTACAAACTGATGAATGACGACCTTATGTGACGACCTAAAACTTGACCTACGAAAACTAAACCTTACCGTTGTGGAGCGTTGCAATAGGTGGTCGTAAGAAGGGCAGCGACATGAGGCCTGAACACGAGACTTCACCGGCAGGGTGTCCGTTCGGACGGACTCAGAAGACTTGTCCGAAACCTACCATGTGCCTGGTTTTCACTTATGCGGACGGATCGCATCGTCCAGCCTGAATCATGTGAATGAGGGTCCGCGAGACTGCTTCCTACTACCTTGATTCTTTTCAGACAAATGTCGAAATGCCGTGCTTCCGTGTATCAAACAAAGTGTGCCATTATGAAAGCGAGGAAGCTGTGTCACAGTTGGCTGAAGAAATTCAGCCGCACGATTGTAACCGAACTCGGGACGACAAACTGAGTCGTAACAGCATCTGCTAGATTCGGCAGGATCAAGGTCTTTCCACAAGACACATGCGGGTTTCAGCGGTCTAGCGTAAATGTTGAGCGACGGAAGTTTGCTGTGGGACTTGAAGCTTGAAGCAAAATCAGGGTGGTATTTCAAACTGTGAATGTATTGGAACTGAGTGGCCAAGCATACCTAGTATGCCAGACCCTCTAAACTGCTCGTCCCTCTTACACACCTCCACGCCCCTTCCACAGACGCAATCTAAGCATCACGACCACTATCACCCGAGTGGGGAATATCGAGCAAGTATCCACAACCACCTACGGTACGTCCTCGAGGTCCACATCACATCTCGCGATTGGTCCCAAGATGCTTTCCATTCCCTGCGCACCCTTCTGTAAGTATGCGATGTTCAATGATGCGTAGGCTTCTTTCCGTCGACAAACATATTCCTGGTGGCGCTCGGTAACCGAATCTCCATTCCGTTCATGTCTCTCGTGATGTGTACCTGACACCCGAGGCGGCTTGTATCGGTCAATCCGAATGCGAGATCGAGCATATCATTTTCGTCATCTGAAGGGTCGGGGAGGCTGTCGTAGTGCTCAGGTGGAAGGATGACATGGCAAGTCGAACAGGCAATAGAGCCTTCGCAAGCACCTGGAGTAGTCGGCAAGATGGGTGAAAAATGGGAAGAAAAATTCCCCAGATGTCAAGGATGGCAACGGAACTGAGTACCTTCGAGATCAATGTCCCATTCGTGTGCGAGTGATAATATGTCGTCGCCCTCGCTGGCTTCGGTAGTTTTTATGAGGTTTCCTTGGTGATCTTTGAAGTGCAAAATGATGCTGAGAAGGAGGATAGGTATTAGCGTGATGCAACAAACGAAGTGATTTAAGAGGACAGACCCAGTTCCCGGAGAAGGACGAGTGATACTGCCGTGGTGCTGTACTGAAATAAAATGTAGTAAGTGACCCAGTCGTCAAGAGAGGACATGAATCTGGAGTATGCGTACCACTGGATGCGTGTAGCCAGCGACGACGGAATGGTGGTACTTGTGTGAAGGCTATCCGCGGACATTGTCTAGGGGAAGGTGGTGACAATGATTGCTGTAGCCGTATGAAACCCAAGGATGACCGACCCCGAGGTAGAATCCCAACCACGTTGGACATTCGCAAGTCAATGCGGATGTCGTTATACGTACAAGTTCGACTGGAATGTGAATGGCAGCAGGCACTGGTCCGCTGGTTGTCAACTGATGTTGATGACCGTTCGAATTGTAATTCCCAAATAAACACCAATTGAAGTTCGAGCTGCGCGTCCTTGTCCCAGCACTAAACTGCAAATGCAGCACGACGACCTAGGCGGGATTCCTCCAATTGTTTACGTCGTGTCCGAGGAACTAGTCAGAGTAAGTACCATAACATTGTGAACTCAGAATCGACTCCTATCCCAATGACACTGAATCACAGTTGCACAACTCGACTTGGAAACATAACCTTCCAGGTGTCATCTCTTCTGCCTTCGAATAAAAATCGTTCATTGTTGGTACACTCGTTGGTCAGCGCACTCGGTATCCAGTCATTGGCTTTGCCCGATGGTCAGAAGTGTGTCAAATTTCATCGGCCTCGCAGGGCAACCAGCAGAGAGCTCTTGGTTTATCATACCCGTGACTACCTGGATTAGTGCGTTGAACCCTTCCAACGACTACGAAGATCAATCCAAAGTCGCCGAGTTTGGGCTCGAGGACGTGCGTGCACTCTTCTTTCTCGTCACTGACGATCGTCATGCCAGCTGAGTAGGATTGCCCACCGTTCCGAGGAATGCACGAGTATATACCCTTGATTGCAGGAGCGACGTTGACGGCCGTCGACGCCATCAAAGATAATCTTTGCGATGTTGCTGTTTGTTGGGATGGTGGCAGGTCAGCCACGTCTCCACGTTTTTTTGAACACGCTTCAGGTTAGTCTAGACACCACGCGCAAAAGTCGCATGCGTCTGGGTTCTGCTACGTGGCCGATTGCGTCCTTGCTATCCTCGCTTTGAGACGCATCCCGCCTTGCCCGCCTTCAGTGCCACCACGGCGGTCTCGCATTCTGTACCTCGACTTGGACCTCCATTTCTCTGACGCAGTCTCTCATGCGTTTCACAATCCCAGTCAAAGTGTGGGATCTCAAGTGTTGGTAAGGGAACGTTGATTTCATGTTACTGGTTTGACATGGAAGAGGACTGCTACACATAGACGCTCTCGATTCATCATGCTGCGCCTGGTTTTTTTCCTGCATCCTCTCTTGCTGCTCTGCCAGATCCAGAGGACGCGTCTTTCGATCCGTTTACCTTGTCCATGCCACTTCAAACGGGCGCGTCCTGTAGGACGTTTGTACGAGTATGGCCCATCGTCGAGGCGATCAAGGATACGTTCCAACCAGACTTTATTGTCATCCAATGTGGTGTGGATGGGCTCGCTGGTGACCCTATGGCGACCTGGAATTGGTCGATCGGTGGCCAAGGTTCGCTCGGATGGTGCATTGATAGAATCGTGCACGGCTGGTCAGGAAAGAAGCTTCTCCTTGGAGGCGGTATGTGCCCATCCTCGCTTCCATGACGCCATTCCTTATTTTCAAACGTGCCTCAAGGCGGATACAATTCTCCAAACGCCGCACGCGCATGGGCTTTCTTGACGTCGGTCGCGGCAAGTGGACTTGGCTTGTCGAAACGCGATGTCGATCTCACCACCCTGGTTTCAGGCTGGCAGATCGCTCTCTTTAGATGCGGCGATTCCAGACCATCCGTGCGTTCCCGTTGTATCAACCCTCGTTTACGCTGGACGTCCCCGCTGGTAACATGCAAGACCAAAACTCGGACGAATACGTGCAACGCATCGAGAATGTTTTTGGAAAGGTTCAGCATATATTGCAACGGCGATTGTCCGGCGAACGTCCGTCGTAGTTATATAAGCCAAGACCCTTTGTTCTACACATACTATTGGGAACGGAAGAATTTTTATTATGCTCGTTGTCTGGCCTCTTCATGCAAGGTAGGCTGCCAAGGCGCTGACACTGTACGCAGGGGCAGTGTAATTGAACGTTTGGGCAAATGTCATGGCGGAGGTCTTTGGAAGAACAGCTTTTGGCGTCGTGGGGGTGTTGCTCGCAGTTGCATCACCAGTGATCACGGTCACGTTCCCGGAGCTGGAAACCTGGAACGGCAACACAAAGGTCACCGGGGCAGGTGCCGTGTCATAGTTGACAACCTGGATGGGCGTTTTCAGAGATATGGTCCCGTATACTCGTGGCGAATACACACTTTGATGTAGACAGCACTAAGGTTAGTGTCGCGGGTGACGCTCCAGTACAGCGTTCCATTGTAAATGGGGAGTGTACTGGGTAAATACTCGGTACCTCGGTGGGTGCTGAAAAGCTGCGTGGAATGTGTCAAGAATGTTGTCATGAAAGCGCGCGGAGAGTGTGTATGTATGTACCTGCTGAACATAATAGCTGGTGGAAGGGTAGACTGTGGAAGCGCTGGGTAAATTGAGTGGATGGATCCGTGACCAGACGGATGTAGACTCACTCAAAGGCAACAAGATTGGGCGTCTGACGCGGACGTGAGCGATGTCGAGCAAAGAAGTGGTCATGACACTTGCCCATTGGTAGTTGCCGACGTTCATCAAGAGCGGCGCATAGGATGCACCAAAGACAATGTCTGTGTTCCTCTCAAAGCCGGTCATGTAAGCAGCTTCGCCTACAGCACCTGAAGCGAGAGCACGTGAGACGGCGAAAAACGTTCCAACAACGCATCTTACTCTGAACAGTGGGATACATCAAACGTCCATCACTCACGCTGCCAAAGACGTCGTTCGGGTTGGTAGAGATAGCCGCGTATTCTCCCTGGATGAATATCGGTCTCAGGCTCACAACAGCGCATCAGAAAAGACGTCCACCTGCATGTAATATGTGCCGTTACGCTGAGGAAAGAGAAGGTGAAAGACTGATAATATGAACCAACGTCTCTTGCGTACCTCATAAGCATCATAGTAGAACGCGTTCTCGACAAAGTAATCTGCGTACAAGGTGAGCAAGAGAGGTCTGGATAGAGAAGGTCAGCTTACCAGGGGTCGAGTAGACATGATTGTCATATTGCACCGGAACGGGGTCCAAGATAGGATTGAATGGATAAGTAGTAGCGACAAAATCTTTTAGGGATGCGGTCATGCCAATTTTCTTGGCGCGCGAAGTAAGCACATACGAAGTTGGGGGAATGCTGCAGTGAGATTTCCCGCAAAGTCTCTCCAGCGGTAGATGTATCTAATAGTTCGTACTCAAGTCAGCGCAATGGATCGAAGTGACGAGTGGGAAGTCTCACGTATCGGAAGCAAAGAAGTCTTCATTACCAATCTCGATATATGTGAGTTTGAATGCCTTGGGATGACCCAAAGAAGCGCGAAGGGCAGCTTTGATAAATGTGAATTGAGCATGCCATCATCAAAGAATCTGACACACCATATTCGTTAGTAGCTGGGTCACCGATTACAAAGTTAATCTGATTGATGGCAGCTTGAATGTATGGGCCCAAGGCATCCTCGGGAAGACTCTTGCCGTCAAGGGAGTAACCTGAAACACAAAATCAGAGATACTCCCAGTGTCGCGAAACAAGGCGAACCTGCCCAGACAGCCATGATTGGCTCCATCTCCATATCTTCACACAAGTACATGTACTCGAGCAGACCAAGACCGCTAGCGATGATTCGATCAACTTGGATGACTGCAGATCGTCCAGTCAAGGTTACTCACTCGGTGTTTATGTAGCCCCAATCTCCCGTACGACCTATTTGAACGGATTGAGTTAAAAGGAAACTAAGTAATGATGAATACGAACCAGGTCTATCGACGAGCGGGCCGACAGTAGCATCCCATACCCACCTTGTTTCTGATGTTTGCCCCTGGGGATGCTTCATTTAGTACCCACCAAATCCTTCTTGATCACTGAGTTTACCTCCTGTCGAGATTGTTAGAGTTGTGACGAAGGTAAGCTTGATCATCCGTACCAAGTTGTTTCCACCGGGTAAACGGAAATATGAGGGTTTCATTTCATATAATGTCTGATGAATCAATAGAAGACTGGCCACACGAAAGCTGACATGAATACGCACAGTGGCGAGGTCAATTCTCAGGCCATTTTCGCGGTTATTGAAGGTAGGAGGAAACAAGGAAAACATTGCAAAATTAATTGTTTGACCTGCAGCACTAGTCCCGTCGAAGGTGAGCGTGAAGTTATTCGCCGTGGATGTGGGGGAGGACGTCGGTGTCAAGGATGCAGCAACTTGCTTCCATGTCGTCTGTGATCCACTGATGGGTATCGAAGCCGAGATGTAAACTTCGCCTGTTTGACTCTGCAAGGAAACAGTGGCAGTTCCATCAAATGTAGAAGCAGTAGGGAATCTGTAATAGAAGGAAGCATTAAAGTCCACTCGGAGCTCACTCGAATTCCTGACGACAAGGCTCGAATTATGTTCCAGACCCGGATATGCTACAGGACGACGAACCATAATAGCCCGCATTACCGAAACCGACTTGCCCAGACGCCCCTTGTGGGATGGTTACTTGGAGAGAATTTGGGAGTGCTGTGGAGACGGGTGATGGATCAGCGATCACATTGATGTCGGCTGAGTTGATAGGACTCCAGGCATATAAAGCAGCGGGTGTATCTGCCAGAAGCGGTAGTCAGGTGTGTGCGGGCAGTGATATATCATTAATTGCATACTCGGCGTGACTTGCTGAAAAGCTCGATTCTGAAGCACTGAGAGTAGTCAGCAACGAGTCCCGCAACGCGACTTGAACAAAACCAACATTCTGCGTAAATTCCACCGTCACCACTCTACGAAGTGGTCAGAAGGTCATCCCCAAACTCACACACAGGGTCTTACATGCTGTGATCCTGTCAATTTATGTCCTGCTTGCCAATGAAGCAGTTATACTCACATTAATGTCCTAATGACACAGGCAAGTTGGATTTAGTGTTTGATCAACAGTCGAATCGGAGCGGGAAAGTCGCACCTCGAGCATCTGACCATCTGGGAGTCATGTCAGTGACTTGAAAAGGAAATGGTGTATGACTTACAGAGGAGTGGAGGGATAGCATGGCTTGCAGTTCCACTTACGGTCACCACTGATGTGGCAGTCGCGAAACTGGCAAACACAAAGAGAGTCAACATGCTACGACCAAAAAACTGAGTCGCCATTCTCAGAGCACGAATAACACAAAGGTCTTGGGCTATGCTTGCTGCCGTTAGGATGGTCTATATATCCTGGCGGTAGAGGAATCATAGCACTCGTGATCATGATAGGATCTCTGCGGAATCTGCTGGGAGTAATTGGAGAATAGACATCTCGTGCGAATCATTCACGAAAGTATGAATTCTGAACGGAAGCGCTTTGAAACATGGGCGGTCGAAGCAAAGGGATGACGAGAGTATATTTTTGGGAGGTTTCAACACACGAACGAACGGACCAAAGGATCTTTCCCAAGGCCGACTTGAACTCCATTACCCGGAGTTTGGGAGTCACCGCGACAACGGGATCTATCGGAGTAACTGATTTGGATTGTTTGTTCTACTCTTCTACCATAAACAATTCAAGCTGGCTGGCTTGCAATGCTATCGTGATCTATGTAACATATCTCGTCAATTAATCGCCCGTCCTCGTCTCTTTCATCGTTCGTCAGTCCTTTCTCCCATGCTTTGGAATGCGTCCGTCCTAAGCACGGCGTCTTCCGACACTGAGCCGACCATCGTGATCACATTCGATTCCGCCAAATATATATTCAATGTCGGTGAAAACACCACAAGAGCCTTCTTGCAGAGTCGGCAGAACTGGAAGAAAACCCGTGCATTGTTCCTCACATCTGTTGGTACTCAGCGTGCTAGCGGTCTCCCAGGTGAATACACTACTGAAATCAGCTCTTCATCCCATTAAATGCTTTATTAAAGGGTTACTCATGACCTTGGCTGATGCCGGTCAGTCTCAGATGCAGATCACCGGCCCGTCGGGACTCTTGCATTTGATGGCGTCTATGCGCAAGTACACCTACCGGTTGGTCTTCAAAAATAGTTTGCATTCTACCACGTCTCTGACCCTTTCTAGCGAGAACCTCATTGTCACTCCCGCTGAAATCGCCCTTGTCCCATCATGCAAGGAAACCGAAGATCGGTCTGTATACAAGGACGAGAATATATCCGTTTTTGCACTTCCAGTCGACCCGTTGGAACTGCCCTTGCAAGTGGAGAGCCTTCGAGGTGATGCGGAAGGCTCGTCCAAGCGGAAACGCGAAGAATCGCCCGAACGGTCCTCCAAAAGACTGTCAAGTCAGCATAATACCGATCCACTTGCAGGTGACATCACGACCAGAACCGATCACTTACGCAAAGCTGCGTCTGCACCTGACTTCGATCCTGGTTCACTCAGCGGAGAGGTAGCCCAGGCATGGAGGCAACTTATAATACAGTCCATGTTTCCCGCATCTCGGGCACTGTCAACGACTTTGGACCGCGGTAGTCCGGAGAAATCCCCCGAAACAAGGAAGGGGAAAGGCCGTGCTGTCAACGCAAAAGCGGATGCCACGCCGACTACCTCGCGCATTTCCTTTCCGCCAAGATTTGGCAAGCCATTACCGGTTCCTGAGCGAGCTCTCGTCGGTTCTTGTGATACGCGTCTCAAGCCCACTGTTGCGTATGCCATTGTAGGGCCCGCGCATACGCGGGAAATTCGACGGGAAAAAGGCTCTTGATTTAGGTCTGCCTCCGGGCCCACTGCGTGCAAAACTAGTCAAGGGAGAAACCCTCACGGTGCAAGTCAAAGATAGCAACGGAAACTTTGTCGACCGCGAAATAAGACCTGAAGATTGTGTTGGAGAAAGCGTGGCTCCAGCGGTGAGTCAGTTCGTGTTTCTCTCGAATGTGATATTAAACTTTCTTAGGTTGTACTACTCTTCGACACCCCAACCTTGGCCCACATTCCTGCCTTGATCTCGGGTTTTGCAGATTCCGGACATTTTGGTAGATATCTGTGGAAACATGCAAAGGACTCTAAACAACATCGGGTCCTCGCGATATTCCATTTGTGTGGGGATGGAGTCCTTGAAGACGAGCGCTACAAGATATTTATGGACGACTTTGGGCCCGAAGTACATGTAAGTATCAAAATTCTGTCCTAAGTCGTTTTTTATTATCGACCATATCGCAAGCACATTGTCGCTTCGCGCAAGTATCTTCCAAACCCGATGACATTTACGAGCGCCGCATATAGTCAGCTCCGACTCAACCAGCTTGATCCCAACATCTTTCCGATACAGAAGTATTCGCGCACAGCGGACCAGGCTATAAGTGGTGCGCTTCATCACATTTCACGTGGAGCACATCTAACATGTTTATGAAGATGTCCCTGGATTACCCGCTCGCGTTACGGCTATGCAAAAGAATACTCTAATTAACTTGCATCCTCCACGTTCGCCATGTATAGACCTAGACGCTGGAAAGAACGATCTCTTCCATCCTACACTGTCTTCCGACTCCCCATTGCTTTTACCGGAATCAACTCGCCGCAGCTTCGCAGATGCTCAAACACACGTTGCGCGCACCGAATCGGAGGAAATATGCGGCGGAGATGTGACAATATGTCCACTGGGGACAAACAGCGCAATGCCTAGTAAATATAGAAATGGTGATTTTAAAGTTCTGCCTGCGACGTCCCGCTCACGCCGTCTAGTATCTGCAACACTTATCCACATCCCGATAATGGTTACATCTTACTCGATGCCGGAGAAGGCACCTGGGGTCAGCTCGCTCGCAAATTCGGAGATGACCTCTCGTCTTCCTCGAGCGTCTGGCAGGTCCTCCGTGAATTAAAGTGCATTTTTATCAGCCACATGCACGGGGACCATCACATTGGATTGGCAAAGATACTCAGCATGCGACAGCGGGTACGCATTCGGACTTGTTTTCGTTCGAATGTCACTGATCGAACGTGCAGTTAGATCCACCCTCGGATACCCCCTTGTATGTAGTGGGCCACGGACAATGTATTCATGTATCTTCACGAGTATGCGGCCCTCGAGGAACTCGGTCTCTCACCTGACGCCAAGAGTTCCGTCGTTGCCATCTCTGTGGATGCCATACACTGGAAGAACGATTTCTCGTCGCCTCGGTTCAAAGAGGCCTCTAAAGGTACGTATCATCGAGACAGACGCGTGCGCCGTTTAAGAGGTACTCCCAGTGCCGTTCTGGCTCACCATGGTATGTGTGCGTTACTCGGTCTAGACAGCTTCCGAAGCGTCGACGTCGTACACCGCACGAGTTGTCATGGCGCGATCATCAAGCACACGGATGGATGGTGCATCGTGTAAGTGTATGCGCGCCTTTGACGCATCCCGTACCGACGCGTCCGATTAGGTATTCCGGAGACACCATTCCTACACAGAAATTAGTTCAAGCGGGCGAAAACGCGACGTTGCTCATCCATGAATCGACCATGGCGGATGATCAGGCAGAGATGGCCGCGGCCAAGATGCACAGTACTGTCGGTCAGGCGATTGACATTGGGAGAAGGTGCGTCTGGTTCGTGACAGCCAACGATCTTGCTCACACCGACGCGCAGAATGAAGGCGCGGCATACCTTGCTCACACACTTTTCCGCGAAGGTATCCAAATATACCCCCATCTGCGACGACGGAGCACAAGCCTGGAGATCCAACGTTGGCACTGGCTCTCGACCATGCCAACATCAAGATCAGTGACATGTGGAAGATGAATGTTTACATCAACGCTATCGAACAGAGCTTCGCGGATCTTGAAGAAGAAAACGACACGACGCAGGCGGTGGAGGTGGACCTCCCATGATACAATAAGTCAAGTAGCGTACAGTGTCTCTAGAGAAGCAAGTACACTTCGAGCTATTTCTTCACCTCTCTTGTCGCATGTCGCCCGGTGGCGGCCAGTGGCCTCACGATTACCTGCCTCAGGGGTAACAGGTGGAGAATCAGAATTTGAAGACAGTACAGGCATGGTATCGTTATAAAGATCCAAGAACGCGTGGCAGTGGGTGATCAAGGACTTGATCTTGTCAGACGGTGAGATGCCTGGCAATGCCGATACGACGATGGTCTGATTGGACACGTCGTCCTTGATGAGCAATCCGAGAAGAATCGCGGTGTATCCTCGCAGAAAGGCACACTCGGGGAGATCGACTTGGCCATCTTCGGAGTATTGGACATGCAGTGCAGTGAAGCACTCCAAGATTGAGGTCTGGCTAGGGCATCGACAAGCACGAACGCAGGGGCGGGAATCAGAGCACATGGGGTTGATTGCTGAAGAGACAGGTGAGCACTTGTTCCAGTTTGAAAACAAGGTCTTACATTTCGTTCTGGAAAGGACCGCAACTCTGGGGCTCAGCGTGGCCCAGTTCATGACCAATCCTAGAGCAAGACAGAGGAGATCGAAGACCTCCACTGAAGTACTTTGAAGCTCCGTATTCCGCAATTCTGTCCATTTGGCCTTGCGACCGCATCACGGTCATACCGACGAATGGTAGGGCGTAAGGGACTTCCAAGGCTGAACTACACCACCAGGGATCAGTCGTGTGATAAAAGCGTGAGCACCCGCATGGCACTGCATAAGCATTTCCGTGCTAGTGAACTGATAGTTAAATGTTGCCACGCTCTAAAATCACAACGATCTCACCTATATCCGCCTTTCCTTCACTCTCCGTTAAAAGGTTGGAAGATACAATACAGAGCAAGATGAGCTCTGACGGAAATCCGCCAATGTGCGACAATCCATTCGGAGATTCGCTACCTGCTGGATCAACAGAAGACCATTGTCCGAGGAGATACGAGTCCAAAAGGCGGAGGCAGGCTTCGATATGGAAAAGAGATGGTGTGCCACTTGAGTCTACGGTAGCAGACGGTATTAATGGGAGACCGGATTCATATGCAGTGATACGCGGCTCTAG
The DNA here is from genome assembly GCA_019787685.1 of Chiua virens. NCBI lineage: Eukaryota > Fungi > Basidiomycota > Agaricomycetes > Boletales > Boletaceae > Chiua > Chiua virens. The sequence goes on along the minus strand of JAHNUO010000011.1, from coordinate 775,309 downwards.
GAGCTTTAGTTCCGTCTGCAGGTTCGAGAGCAACGTAGGCAGGTAATGGTCAGCCAGAAGGTATGGAGGTAAGGTGGAAAGTGACGATGAAACGAAGAAGCGTGCGGATGGACTGTAATCCATAAGATTTAAATACTACAGGATATGGTAAAACAAGGGACAAACCTGATCCACAGGACACGAGTGTGATTCCTTCGCCACTAATCTCGCGAGTGACTTAAGCTACTCGAGCAATGCTCAGTGTCAAGCATAAATTTCGAGTGGAAACCCAGCTAACCGCGGTGAGATCCGTTCTCAAAATACCAAACGACTTCAAGTCATCATCTGAGCTACCCGCAAGGACCGCAGCAAGGACATCCTTCCTGTGGTCAAAGGAATTCAAGATTTCCACCAGCGTTGATATAAACTCCTGTCGCTGAGCTACCTCAAGAAGTATGCGGGGGTCTCTTGCAGACAAAAAAGCAAAGAATGCTATTGTGGCGTCAAAGATCTGATGGAAGACATGAGATGACGGTAAGGATTCAGAGTTGGAGAATTACCTTATCATTCGTTCCAGCTCGTGCTACCTTGAATTTATCCCAAGTACGGATATAAAAATCCGACGTCTTTGCGCGGCGATTAAAGTCGAGATCACATAATTTGCTTACAACCTCGAACGCGCTGCGATGGTACGTCATGATTGACGCAGGGAACAAAGAAACAAGAACGCACCTTGCCCTTCGCAGGCTGATTGCACTCGAGTCGTTGAGGCCTTCGAATAGATAACCTACTTCGTCCAAGAATCTCCTGCTTTCTCCCTTGCTCCTGAGTTCTGTGATACTCTTTAGGTCGTTCATCATGCCTGCAGGAAGGGAAAGCTGGCAGTGTTCTGATGGGTTGCGTCTCAGAGGAGTGGGTACTGCAGGTTGCTCGTCCTGGTACAGCTGTGGTTCATCTTCAGGCATGTCGATTCCCCAACGAGCACGCAGGTCCGAGTAAGATTCGTGAGGCTCCGTGTCATCCTCGACAGTATTCAAGGGAGCGTCAGGGACAGGAAGGGCTACAAGAAACGAGCGAGACGTTCCTGTGTACGTTCTGATATTTCGTGTCGGAAGAGACTTAGGGGATGGCTGGGTGGAAGTTTCTGCAGAAGCTTCGTTCTCCTGGAAACGTAGTCGGCAATGTATGCGACGACGCCCGGCGGGTTAATTTCACATTCGAAGCAACCGGAGATGCTTTAGGTGTCGCTAGAGACGGGAATGAACACACGAGTTGCGCAAGAAATGAAACTACTGCACCTTCAAGCGATGATTCCGTTCTTGAACGACCAAGCATCCGTTTGACAATGCTTCCCCGCGTGGACTGACTGCTGAGGTGCGAGTGGTGAGAAGGGGTGGCGAAGGGGAGATCTCTTGATGATGACTTCTCTGGGGTTTTCGGAGACCCAGACAAGCCTGTAGAAAGACGCTCGGCTGCGGATTTCGAGTCGTCGGCAGTCAGTTTTTGCGCGGGGGATGCTGACGATGACGGTACAGGTGCTACTGACATCATTCAAACACTGGCATTCCTCGGAGAAATACATGGGGACTGACAGTAGCTTTGCGTGTGTTCCTCAAGGTGTAGCTTCTTTTTCCTCGGCGAGACGATCTCGACAAAGACCTTTTGCCGTTTCCGTGGAGGAGAAGGGTCGCTGAGAGGGAGATCTTCGGGTTCATGACGGTCATTTGTCAGAGATTGCACGCCCGACCGTCTTCGCAGTGCTCTTCGACTATACGTGCGTTGCATCCAGTTCAAAGTCTTTGTTGCTCCTGTTGATCATATTATGCTTCTGAACACCCGATCACGTGATCGTCACCACCAACTCCTTCAAACTCAAGCTTCATGATGGAAATCGTTTGTGGCGTACATACTTAATATTGTGATATCATAACCGACCACTCCACTGTTAGAATTTTATAGGGTGTTCCTCATTGTCTTGTGGCATCAGTTGCACTTGTGAGTCCCTCACAAACTAGTGAAATTGACATCACGGATTTCACATCTAGAACTTGCCGTCTGCAATGTATCATTCTTGCAGTGAATCAAAGAGATTATACGATATATCGTCTGGTCTCGCTCTGAATTAGTTCAAATCGGCTGCGGGGTAACCAAAAAGCCGTAGGAATAAACTATCCTATACCCATCAACAGCCTCACCGTTATGAATTCCCTTGCCAGCATACCTTTCTTCACTCACTTCGTGCATGGCCAAGCAAATGTGCCGTTCATCATGGTGGTGCGGGTTCATTTCATGAGGGTATTTGATGAGCTGTTTCATCCATGCCGTTTGAAGAGTATCTGGTGATATTCAACAGGTCTGCTTGGTGGCGTGCCACAGGTCAATCGCACCAACTGTGGACTCTGGCTGTGAAGAACGCGAGGACCACAGCCGACTTGTGTGAGCAATGGTGACGCTTTAGAACTGTTCGCGGAAAAGGGGTTCCACCTCTCTTCCACACCGGTCCGAGAGATACTAACGTTTACTCATTGTCAAATAACATACCCGGCTTGTGGGCTCACGGTTGCGCCAGTCGCAGAGGGACTCGACGCAAAGGTTCATTGACACGACAGAGGCTCGCATGTTGATGTGTGGTACTCTACAAAGTCAACGTGCTAACCTGACCGCGTAACCTTCTACCATAGTACGTGCAAAGGACCAGAGATAGGCCGTGTACTCTAACTCGCTGTCTTTTCGATTCCCCTGCCACGTCAACGATACGGATAGGAATTGGGTCCCGAGATCTATGCGTTGGCACGCTGGATTCGCCCCACCGTGTGTCGGCGTTGCGTCGCCTCTCCAACCAAATCGATTGCCACCATCGTACGCTCATACCGCCTTTCTTTCCCCTCTTGTTCCCGAGATCCTAACTCTCCTTCCTCTACCAGCGAGCCTCAGGCTTTGTAATCTCCTCGCATCGCGTCACGATCTACGCGTGTGCTCAGGGCGAGTAATGCGGTCGATGAACCGGAAGAAAGTGAAAGTGGGATTGAAAATAAGAGATCAGTATCTCGGGACATGTACATAAACCTTTGAAAGAGGTCCGACCTCCAGATAACGATGAGATTGCAAATGGTCGCACGGATGTTATTCCTCAAGAGAATCTGTGGAGACGGTATAATGGGGAAGGAACAAATCGAACGTGAATTGTGCAGTATTCGGGCAGTGAAACATTGACAAACTTAGTACACATGAACATATGTCCGTCAATTCATTTGCATTAATGCCAATGAATTAACAGGCATAAAGACGAGACAGGGGTACATGTACGAGCCAACTGAATTGTTTGATGAAGAGAATGGGGTTGATGGAACAGGGAGGTTATAGTTCATCAGTTCATAACAGACATGACGCAGCGTGAGAGAGATCGTGAAGCAAAGACTGCAAACATTTTAAGATGCGGAAAACCTTGTGAGTTATGCCTAGGTTGTTCCGAACAGCCACTGAGGGGAACGTAAGGAGCTAATCAAAAGGCCAGGACAACTAGGTCACAAGCCCGGAGGCAGCGCGGCGAATCGCCGGTGATATGATCAAGAGACACGTGCCAGTATATGTGGGGTTGCTGTGGTCAACATCAGGCGCTCGCTCCTGGAGTCGTACTTTCAACTGCCGACAATGTCATCCTAGATTGTATCAGAGAAATGGTGAGTAGATGGATATGACAATCGGAAAGACAATGGCACTGATGAATACAAGCGTCAGATGGCGGTGGTGGATCCCGAAAGAGCGAGCAAAATGAAGAGAGGTCTAATCCAGATGATGGCCAAGGCGATGTGTTTGAAATGGACTTGGACATGGACCTCCACTACCATCCAGGAGTGTGGCGTGGCGTCGAGCAAGGACAACCAAAGGGAAGAGAGTCGGAGGTCGAGCCACGATAGCCAATGGGAGATGATCGATATCGAAGACACAATACTGACGGAGGCTCGTCCGAACAGGGCCTACACTACCATCCAGGAGTGTAGTGTAGTGTCAAGCGAGCCCGAGAAAAAGCAGGAGGAGAGGGCGAGCCCAGATTGCCAAGGCAAGACAATCGAAGACATGATGCCGACGGAGGCTCATCCGAGCAGGGCCTACACTGGGATCCAAGAGTGTAATGTAATGTCGAGCAAGGACAAGCAGAAGGAAGGAAGGTCAAGCCAGGATGGTCAGGGCGAGGCGATCGAAGGCATTGTGGTGACGAGCACCCAGCCGAATATGATCTCCACTGCGGTCGTTCCGGAGAGTAGTATGGTGTCGAGGAAGGGCAAACAGAGGGAGGAGAGCCCAACTTGCCTTGAAGATGTCCAAGGCGCGACAATCGAAGGCATAATGAGGACCCATCTGAGCACAGCCTCCGCTCCTAAGCTAATCAAAATCTTGAATGGCCGAGAGCACATATACTCAGTGGTGTTCATGGCTGATGGAAAACACGTCCTGGTTGGTGGAGAGGCAGGAGAGATTCGATGCTGGCGGATTGAGGATGGGAAGGAGGTGGGGATGCCGATGGATACGGGGACTACGATCTACGACATGGCGATCTCACAGGACGGGAATTGGGTTGTGAGTGGGGCGTGGGGGAACAATGTAAGGGTGTTCGATGCAGAGAGCCGAGAAATGGTGATGGACTTGGAAGGACACTCGGCGGCGGTGGTCGCTGTCGATGTGTCACCGGATGGGGCGACAATCGTGTCGGGATCGAACGATTGGACTGCGCGTGTCTGGTCATTCTCGACAGGCGAGGAACTACAAAGACTCAATCATAACCAGACCATCGCTGCGGTAAAATTCTCGCCGAACGGACTTTTTTTCGCAACTGCGACTTGGTTCCGCGAGTCCTTTCGCGTCTACGAAACTGCGACCAGCAGTCTCCTCGGCGATCACAAGATCGAAGTCGGTTCGTGCCACAACCAATCCATCGTCTGGCACGAAAACAGCATTCATCTCTATGTTGCATCTGAGGACGGCCACATCTACCATTTCGACGCATTCACCGGGGACGTGCTTTGGAAATGGCGAATTCACAGCGACAACCGACCCGAGTGCATTGCCCTGGCAAGCAACAGGTGGTTATATCGCTGCTTCCTGCAGGTCCATCGGTGTCTTTCTGGGACGCAGTAACGTATGAACAAATTGGTTCTCCCATTGAACATGCCAACAATATTGAATGCGTGGTCATACCTTCAAACCATCACATGGTGGCAGGTGTGTGCAACACCATTGTGCTACAGGATCTGCGCAACGTTCTTCTCCCTCACTACTGCGTAGGTGTTCCTCTCTAAATGGTCGCCTCTTTTTTCATCACAACCAAAAGGATATCCGAGCTGTCTCTCGCAGCTGAACAGATCAGCATCAGCTTGATAGTACCAGGTTCAGTCTATGCAAAGTTTACACGAACCTCTCAGCTTACTGTAACCCATAAATATGACGATGCATAACCCCCCCTGGGGTATACATTATCTAATAACTTGAAGACATTTTATGCATAATTTAGCAAGCACCGACTGACAAAATCCCAAGCTTGGTTAGGCCAGGTTGGCGCTCGCTAACTCACCAATATCTCCCGCCTGCGCCAGTCACGAGTACACCCTTGTCTCGCATGCCATTCATGGCCCGAGTCACGGACGTCAAGGTTGATTTTCAAGGTCGTCGCGGTCAGAACATTTCCTAGCAAGTTACATGAAACTGAAACGGATAAGACACTTGGGGAGGTTCGTCTATATATGCCAATTTTAATTCATCATGTTTGTATGGCTTGCCAGTGTCGTCCCCTAAGTTTTTCTTCCGTGGTACTCATAGACTTGAGAGCATGTACGACATCTTGCCCATTTATTTATTCGACTGAGAATGTCTATGATATCAAAAAGTAGATGTCACTTCAGCATAGATCCAAGTAGCGTATTCGGAACGGCGCTTCATAATCCATAGTGAACAAAAGGAACCATGATTGCGTGTCTTCGTGAAATCCTTCTGTGCTAGGGAGAGACGGTAACGTCCTGAACAGAAAGACGCGATTAATGCCAACGTGAGGAAGTTCTCGAGATTGAGAGGAGTTAGCAAACTTACTGCCAGTATGTGGAAGTGACCAGGCTGTGCTAGAGTTCTGGAATGAATGTTTGCTTCTCTGGATAGGTATCACCGCGGCGTCCATATCCGGCCCCGATCAATGGCTTACATGGGCCTGATACTGATGATAATGTGGCACGAGGAGCCTGATTTGCAAAGAGTGGGACGGGGTTATGGATAGATCCTCCTGGTGAAAAACTGACTCGAATCGTACCCTGGCAGAAAACTGGTGGGATGCATTTGGGAGGTATCCGCGGTTGGCCAGCTTCGAGCTACGTCTTCTTTGTGCACTTGTGTAAAACGTAGCCCAACTCTGGATATCCACCGAATGAAACTACTTACATATTGTGGTTAACTCGCAACGAATGGGGCCGCGAATAAGCCGCAGCTGCCAGGAGTCACCGACCAAAAGCGGTTGTTTGGCAACGCCCTCCGTTCCAAACAACCGCTTCCTGGGGTAGACTCCTTACCACTTTAGAGTTCCTTGCCTGGTCCTTGGTTACTGACCCGATAACTCGATAACCCCGAAGCAAGATGACCGTACGTCAATCTTGTATCATCATACATCCCTTCACTGGGGTCATTTCAGAGAAAAACTAGACGTGGCCGAAGAAACCCTGAAACCAAACGCGCACGTCGGGCAAGAGGAGGTGATGATCGAGCTATGCTCGAACCGGCGGACATGCATAACGAACAATTTTCAAAATACTACCAAGAGCAGAAAATAATACCGGACGATGAATGGGACACCTTCATGGACTCGTTGCGTCGACCGTTGCCAACCACATTTCGGATCGCTGGAAGTAGACAGTATGTATATTACCTTTAAAAAAATACGCAGGCATGTCGTGTCCTCAATGTCAATAAAGGATCGCCCAGACCCTTGGGAACTCTATCAGAAATACCTACGTTCCTCTGCTGCACAACATCACAGTTTGAAGACGAGGTCATCCCTCCACCTTCTCAAATCTCATGGTGAGCATGCTGCATATTATCGAGAACCTGACGCATTGAATGTACAGGTATCCTGATGGGCTTGCGTGGCAATTTAATGTTTCCAAGAAGGTTCTGAGGACATCGCCCGAGTTCAAAAAGTTCCACTCCTTTCTGGTTCACGAAACCGAAGTGGTCTGTTTCTCCTGGTGGTTGATTTTCCATGTGCTGACTTGTACATTTCAAGGGAAATATATCCCGTCAAGAGGCCGTGAGCATGTTACCGCCGCTCCTCCTAGATGTCCAGCCTCATCACAAGGTCAGTATGTTTCCCACTCTCACCACAGACCTACCGAACCTTCTCGTCATGCATAGGTCATCGATCTCTGTGCGGCACCTGGATCCAAGGTGAACCCATCTCTACCATAATCATCTTGCATGCTTAATGGTAAAATAAGACAGCTCAGATCCTTGAAGCATTACACGCAAACGATACTGCGACTGCAACATCAACACCTCCTGGCCTTTTGATCGCCAACGACAGTGATTCCAGACGCTCTCAGCTTCTCATTCACCAGTCCGCTCGTCTTCCAAGCCCCTCCTTTATGGTCACCAATTTGGACGCGTCCATTTATCCAGTCCTTCGATCAGCCACGGTTGGTGGGCATCGTTCGGTCAAGGGCTCCCCGAGTCAACTCTTGTTCGACCGTATCCTCTGCGACGTACCGTGCAGCGGGGATGGCACCCTGCGAAAGAACGTTGGCATCTGGAAACGTTGGCAACCCCTGGATGGGAACGGTTTGCATGGGTTCGTTTCACAAACATCACCCTCTAAGAACAAACTTGACCTCTGATGTTCCTCAAGGCTTCAAGTTCGTATCTTACAGCGGGCTATGCGCATGCTTGAGCCAGATGGTCGCATCGTTTACTCAACTTGCTCCCTGAACCCCGTCGAAAACGAAGCTGTCATTGCTGCCGCTCTGAATTCACATCCAGGTGAGTACTATCAAGCATTCATGACATTTCCCTCACATCTCTCGGTCAACAGAGTTTGAGTTGATGGATGTCTCCTCTCAATTGCCCGGACTGATTTGTCGACCCGGGATCACGAATTGGTCGCCCACTGTTGGTCGATCTATCGATACGTCGTACCCCTCCTGGGCTGCCTATATTGAATCCATCCCCGAAGACAAGCGCTCTGAATCAAAAATGCTGGAGACCCACTGGCCCCCGAGTAACGCCGGTACACTAAACCTCGAGCGTTGGTGCGTGTCTATTAGCCTACAGATCGTGTCAATGTTGATCGTGTTCGTTGTACTACCCAGCATGCGTATCTATCCTCACTTACAAGACACGGGCGGCTTTTTCGTCGCAGTTTTAGAGCGCAAGGAGAGCCATCGGCCTTCCAAAAGCAAGTTGGCAGGGTAAGGCCCTTCACCGAACCAATCCCTATTGCGATTACTTACAAACTCCAAGCAAACGCGCGGCTGAAGCAGATGCGACCGTTTCAGATAGCAAGAAGCTCAAGTTGGACACCCGTCTTCCTTCCGACGAACACGAAGATGTGTCAAGTGCGGGCATGTCATCCGCCGAGCCTAGTACCGCCGTCGTCGGGGACGACACAACGACCGACCGCGCGCGAAACGGCCACGCAAGCAAACCCAAACTCGCGGATCCCTCGTTCAAGGAGATGCCATACACCTTTCTGCAGCCCGACGATCCCGCGCTCGTCACCTGCATCCAACAACTTCACCTTACCACCGACTTCCCCACCACCAACGTCCTGGTCCGCAATCCCGACGGTGACCCCGTCCGCTCGTTTTACATCACCAACGACCTCGTCAAATCCGTCATCACCCACAACGACGCGTCGCGTATGCGTCTCATGACGAGTGGCACCAAGGTCATCACGAAGCAGGACGCAGGCCGGGGCATGGACGCCCAGTTTCGTATCCTGGGCGAAGGTCTTCCGGTCGTGCTGCCATACATCCCACCCGCGACGATCATGACGGCGGATTTCCAGACGTTACGGGTGTTGTTGCAGACGTATTATCCGCTGTGTGTGTCGTTTGCGGAACCGTTCAGGTCGGCGATCGAGGCGAAAGGTATGCGGTTCGACCGTACGTGTATTTGGCGTGGCGATGCTGAATACTTCTCAAGGCACTGGAAATCACGTCGTACGCTTTCCGGCGTCGCAGTCTGGTGACACGACGTGCGCGTTTCTGTGTCTGGCGAACTCACAACGGTACTGATGTGTGTTCTTGACAGGCTTTCACAAGATCTCATGTTACCTCTCTGGAAGTCGAATGTCTCTGTCACTCTCATGATCGACAAAAAAGCCAAGAGGTGCGTGTGCCGCACGCCCGAGACTTCTCCGCCGCACCACTCACTCATTACACAGTGCACTCAGTTTACGTCTGTTCGGGGAAGACATGACGATCGCTACTCGGGAGGCTGGCAAGCAGAAAAAATCTGCGGCCGCAGCCTCGTCGTCTGTGACCCAACTCACCGAACTCGAACCACAGCTTGAACAAGACGACAAGGAGGAAGATGAAAACGATGACATGGATACAGAGGAACAATAGCAGATAGATGCATATGTACGGATTAGACAGCGACTGTATGTGTAGCCAGACGGTCCAACAACGAAAGCGAGATGGCCACCGTATGGCGGCAAAGCACTCACAAAGAGGATATCATCGACTGCACCCAGGCATTACCTTCGAACCGTGGTCGGAACGTCTCGACGCATCGGCAGAGCTCTTCGAGCTGTGCGTCCGCGGAGGCGTCCTCCATGGCGACGTCTTCACCATCCATGCCCGAAGTAGACTCGGCCCAGGTTCGAAGAAGCTCTTCAACGATCTGAATGCCTTCTTCCGTCACTTCGTCCGAGTGCGGGGGCGCAACGTGTTGGCCCACCGCAAAGTCTTCGAGTTCGTCCGCCTTGCGCTTGGCCAACTGTCAGGGGATCAGACAAAGCATTTGCAGAGTTTATGCCGGAAGCCCACCCTGACAACATTCTCGGGGAAATTCGCCAGTCGAGCGACGTGGATCCCGAAGCTCTGGTCCGAGACACCTAATGTCCCAAGTCAGAATGCTTGCAAGCATGACAAGTTGCAGAATGAGTGCGTACCGGGCTGTACCTTATACAAGAGCGTGATATCCCTCTCCTGCGACCCTTCCTCCTGTCCAACGTGTGCAACGACATGCAAGTTCTTCACGTGAGTGATCTCTTGATCGAGAGCTGTCAGCTCGTGGAAATGAGTGGCAAATAGACAAAAGGCCCGAATCTTTGAGGCGATGTGTCTGTTGAATTTATATTAGCGCGTCGTAAAGTTGGATTGTAGAAACACATACTCAGAGATTGCCCACGCGAGGCCGAAACCATCGTAAGTCGAGGTGCCTTTGATACGATCATGAGCGGGGGAAGTAAGAGCACGGAATATACTCACCTCTTCCAAGTTCATCGATGATGATTAATGAGTCCTTTGATGCAGACTGCAACGAGTCAATCCCCAGTGGACAGGAGCGAAGAAATGACTCACTCTCAGAATCGACGCCGTTTCCAGCATCTCAGCCATGAAGGTTGATACGCCTTTCAGCTGCGAGTCGCCGGCCCCGACACGACACAGGATAGAGTCGAATATAGGAAGAGAAGCCGAAGAGCAAGGAACGAAGCACCCTGTCTGGGCCATAAGAGCTATCACGCCAACCTAGAAGTTATTTAATTCGCCAGAACTGGGGAGTGAGAGCATTGTCATCACCTGTCGGATGTACGTGCTCTTTCCACCCATATTAGGTCCGGCTATAATAACGATCAGCAGAGCTTATAGCGCACAAGGTGAACCGTACTGATGATTAAGAACTCTCCCTCTCCTTTGACCATTTCAACGTCATTGGGAATGAAACTAATCTCGTCTTGAACCTCGAGACAAGGATGTCGCGCATCTTTCAGAACAAGACCACTCTCGCCTTACACATGTCGCGTTCTAAATCAACTATCAGACAAAGGAATGATCAGTAGCTTACCTTTCTCAGATACATTAGGTTTGACGTAAGGTTCTGGGGCGTTCACCGAAACGTGTGCAAAGCTAGGAAGACGGAAAAGGTCAGCGGGGTTCGATGAATGTATTGGGAACTGACCTGACAATGACGTCTAGGTGCGCGAGTATGTGATCTAACTTCTCCAAAACAGGAGTGTATGTTGCTGCACAACTCGTTAGTTACTTGTCTCCATAAACGATGCACACTCACAGGCAATGTTGACAACTTCCTTTACAAGACTGGCCTGAGTACGTTGATATTCTTCGTTTGCCTCCTGATACTTGGTTGCGAATTCCTTCAACGTGGTGGTCGTAAAGTACACGCCAGATTTCACTGTTGCGATTTCCTTGTATTTGCTGCTCTTCCCCATGCCTTTTGCATCCTGCTCACAAAGCAGGAGAAAAAATAATCAATGGAATTGATACGCTTGTTGGACCATGAAGCAGAGAACATACGTTCTTAGTCAGCCTGAAGCAGTATCCATAAGTCGATGAATTCTCCAAGTGCAGCTTCTTGTTAAGTTCGAGCCCTAGATCTTTTCCAACCGCTCGATGCTCACCGTCCAATCCATCCCTCGCCTAGTCGGTCAACTCATCATTTATATCCGCAGCCATAGGCGACGTACCTCCATAAGTTGGGTAGCCAGCCTTTGCAAGCCCTCGTCATATTCCGGTTTGATGGTATATGTATGCGTATCGAGCGAAGCGAGGTCGAGGGTAGTCTCTACCATGTCAGAATATTTAGAGAGATTCTCAGAGAGTGCCTTTTGGTGAGATTAATACATGTATTCAGTCTTGAGACGACAAAGCTGAACACATGCCTGGAAAGGTCCTATGTATACGTCTTCTACAAGTTTTCTGTGTGCCTCTTGATCGTGTTGGATGTCCTCAAGGGTCTCAAGCAGACCCGACATCTGTCCATAGTCAATACATGGTATGAAAGTTCATTGCGATCAGCTTCACCTTCAATACCACCTGATAAACGCGGACTACATCTTCAAGGGAAGCGACGCCTTTCTTGAACCGTTTACTTAGCCGGTGAAGATCAGGCATTAGGTTGAGATAGTCCTCCTAAGACCAGTCTCAGACTGAAACGTCAAACAGACAACAGGTGATGCCACTTGCCTGGAGGGCATGTCTTGTGGTAGAATCATTTACAAATGTTTCTACCAGGTCCTGTCGCTTTCCTATACATATGACATTTGAATACAGCAAGTCCCGGATTATGTCTTACTCACGTATCTCGTGCAAGTTGACAAGCGGCTGCTTTAACCAAGTTGCGAGCAGTCTGGTACCTTGCGCAGTCTTGCACTTGTTGAGAAGTCCTAGCAGCGTGGACGACTTGTTGAGGCTACCCTGTAGACGGTAAGTTCGTGGTGGAGCAGGGAAGCACGGTGCTTAGGACTGACCCCCGCTCCGAAATCGACCAATGCGAGTGCCCTCACGGAACTTGCATCCAGACGCATATATTGAGCGAGATCGTGAGTTTTGAGCTTGTATGCGCCGTGATTCGCGGGATCTGAAAGGAGAGAGAGGTAAATGACGAGTGCAGATAAAGCGCCTGGAGCAGGGACAGCTGTTTGCAACATAAGTGGAAGGTCACAGGAAAGCAAAACAGACGCACTGCTGGAACTTGGTGCCTCTTCTGCCTCTTCTGATCCGGTCAACTTTTTGATGTCCTCGAAAATATTCTTCGTTGTGAACTCGCCTGTGTATGCGCGAGTCAGAGGAGAGAGAAGCAATGTACAAGGCGACGTACTGGGCTTCCGTTCTGTGACGACGACACCACATCGGTCGAGGACCGCTTTGAGCTTGTTGAGCTCGATGTCGCGGTCAGTAACGCCAGAAGCGGTGCCTGTAGGTATGATCGCTTCTTTGGCTGACAGCTGGATGATGAGTGACTGTGCGACGCGTCAGATCAGATCGCGACATACACTAGCGGCCATACCTCTGCGTTCGAAAAGAGGTCATTGTCCGCAAATTCGGCGACACCAATTTCGCGTACGCTCGTGTCAGCATACGCGACGCTGACACTCTTGGTCTTGGTCTTTTCGCCGGTGGAGGCAATTTTGATGGCAATGACTATAGGTGCCGAGAGGACGTCCGAGTTAGTAAAGAGGAGGTCCTCGACTGCTTGGAGGTTTCCTGGGGACGCCTAGGGGACGTGTCAGTGCGCAAGCAGGACGTGACGCGACGCGACAACTCGCCTCCTTCTGCAACACGAACTTGGTAGCCTTGCGCCCCTGACCGGGTGCTGGTGTCCAGATCTCGACGCGAAGCTGCTTGACGGTGAGTGCCTCACGCAAAAACGCGTGTCCAAGGGTGTATTTAAGCGTGACGCTGGGCAGACCGGCTGTCTTGCCCCCCGCACCGAGATACTTGATGACCGAATTTGTGCGGAAGACGTGTGCCGCGACGAAGAGCGCGTCTGATCCGTGCACGGAGTAAAAGTCGTTGCGGTCAAAGAGACGGACGAGGCCGTCCTCTGCGGGGGATTTCTTGGGGAGCCTTGAGAAGAAGGCAATAAATCCGGGGTCAATTTCCTGCTCGTTCTCTTTTTCTTTTCCGTACATGACAGACATCCTCGACGCGGTGTGACACTTGTGACAGTCTGTCACTCTTCTTCTGCAATGGTCGAGCTCGTCGACGCACCCGTCAGCGTCGCCGCCGTCCGCGTCAACGGCGCCCACAACACCACCCGCGCCTTTCTCGACTGGCTCATCGCGCCACACCTCGTCGTCGTGCCGCACTCCACCTTCAAGGACGTCGTCGACACCACCGCAGCCATTTCACGCGCTCTAACTGCCACCGGTCCTCTTTCGCGCACACTCGGTCCGCATCGACCCCGCTCAAAACGGGTCCGACGCGCACGTCGACATCGTCTACAATGTCCAGGAACGCGGCAGATTCTTCGTCAAGACCAGCACGTCGCTCGGAGACGGCGAGGGCAATGCCGCACGTATCTTGCCCTGCTATGCCCGCATACCTCTGACGCTCTTTCCAGTCGCTCGAAGGCCGTCTCACAAACCTGTTGGGCCATGCAGAAGTACTCTCCCTCAATGCCTCGCTGGGTACCAAGACCAAGCGCGCGTTCGACGCGTCGCTGTTGCTCCCCGTCACCCCCGCCATGTCCTCGCATGCTTTTCTTTCCTTGGTCGGCACCGAGCGAGAGCTCGGCCCACAGGGCGGCGGCGGCAGGGAGGAACGCATGGCGTTCAAATCCGGCCTCAGACAATGTTCCCTCGGTATTCCGATCCCAGGTAACGAGATGGCTGCCGAGCTCGCCTGGAGGTGTATTAGCTCTCTCAGCGACGACGCTGGTATTAGGTATTCCCAACACACGTCTCTCGCTCTATCCCTTGCTCACCTATCCTCAGCATTCGTCAGTCCGCCGGCCCCGCCGCCAAAGCCTCTCTGTCCCACACGTATACGTGCGACACCCTCGATGATTCCGTCATGCCCACTTCCGGCTCCTTATTCCGAGTTGTCAATGAACTTGCTCTCACCAGAAAACTCGACGCCTTTGTCCCATCGTCTTCCATTGCCAGCCAAAGCCTCCTTGGAGCCTGCAGCAATGCATTTTGGAAGACGGAAGCACATGCCAAGACAGGGTATTCATTAACGAAAGGACTGGCGAGTCATACCCGTCACGCCACATTCTGCACGCGACTTATTGGTGTATACAGACCCTCTCCCTAACAGGGCGCGCTGGCTTCCTCCAACTTTTAGCGGGTGATCCGACCACGATCCACTACTCAGATAAATTTCAACTTGGTGGACCCCCCAGTGTGAGGGCATTTGGACCAGGAGGCTTGGGCGGTCACGAGGGGTGTAGGTCATCTTTCACCGCTTAAACACCGACGATGTGACTCATACGTCCGCAGCAACGTCTGTTGGTGGGGATCTTTACTACTCGGTTGGGCTATCAATACTGGGTAATATTCCCAGACGACCCGAGTGGCCGACCAAGTTGCACGCTTGGGTCAATGCTGGGAGGCTACAAGGGATCAGCGGAGGTACGTCGCTTTTAGTGTTCTCCGTCATTCACTCCCTTCACACTCACTATGAACAGTCCCTCTCTCCCAATCCATTCACACGGCATTGACACAACCCTCTATAAGCGTTGGATTAGGCCTTGTATACCGTTTCGATCCCATCCGAGCCGAAGTCAACCTGGGAGTGCCCCTCATCGCTGCTAAAGGAGAGGTATTGAAGCGGGGACCACAGGTGGGCATCGGCTTGGAATTTCTGTAGAATTCATCGGACATCTGCAACGCTGGATGTTTTCCCAACGAAACCTAATTCTGTGATCTGAGCAAACCGGTAATCATCAGCACCTTAGTGCTGACGCTGGCACGGATGGCCCTACTAAAACGTACTTTGAACCTGAACTTCAGATCCTACACAAATAAATCAGAGACCTCGGTATACGCGGCACTCCTCCGTGGAGGCGCCAACGACATCTCAACAACTCGTGTGATGTATGCCAATACACGTAGACGGAAAACAGGTTGGAACTGGGGTGGGACAGAAACGTCCGTACACACCTCTTTAGTCGACTCGTGACGATCATTCACCACTGACTTGGATCGAATGAGTAGTACCTGGACTGACGTTCTAATCGACCCATAGCCGCCTTCAGATATGGGTGCGACCATTTTATTCGAATAACTTGTGCAAGATGACCGCGCGTTCCTTGGCTACAAGCACGCACTTTTCCAATGATCCGGTACCTTGGGAAGCCAAACACTGTTGTTCACCACCATCGTTTTCGCCCACTGTCCCCCGTTCGACGCAGACGATGCCTCCGTCTGCATCAACAATGACGGTGATCGTGGATGTGAGCAAGGGCTCTTCAAAAGATGTAGGATCCACTAAAAGTGTGGGCACGCTGGGAGAAAAAGGCCATGTCAGTGGGAATCCTAAGTACGAGTAGAGCGAGTCACCTTCCACCAACACAGCCAAAGCTGAGGCCGGCTATTCGACGGTGCTTGTTGAGCGACAGCGGGACACGGACGGTTCGACTACATGTGGTCGTCGACGCATCTGTATCAAATGTTGCCTGCGGTAGCGTTGCTGGCGCACGTGTCAACCATGTGCGCCACGAGGGGACATGCACACGTACTATTCCCTAATGCCGCTATGATAGCTACGAGCGCTGCGTCGAATGCGTTTCCATCGTAATTGAGACACGTTGCGTCGATGTAGAGACACCAGACAGGCCCGACCAGAGGATATGCAGAGCGTGTCCAGCGGTAGTACGTTTGATCTAGGACGTCCATTCTAACCATCATACACGCGCAAAGATTAGCCGAGACGAACCTGACGAGCGCGTCGTTGAGTCTCTCGGACAGCACCTGTGCCTCTTCAGACGGTGGACCTGGCTTGAACTTGGGCGAACACATGGCGGGGAGGTCGATGTTGGGCACTGCGAAGTGTGATGAACGGGTGTTGGACCGTCACTGATGGACCCACCTATGAACCCATGATCTGGTGCGTCCAACTCTGGCTCTGCGATTTCGGCCTTGATGCCACACACGAGGATGGTCTTGCCCACCCGAACGAGGGCTGAACCGTCCGCCGTCGAGATGGATCCTGGTGACTGACGGTCAGGACAAACCTGGTCGGTGTAAAAAAGACACGCGCACCGACGTTGACAGAGACGTCTCGCCACTCGCGCGGTTCACGTCCGTCTGGCCTGACGCCCTCAGCGAGGAACCGGTCGAGATACGCATGCGGATGGAGTCGCTGGAAGACCTGTGCGCGCAACGCGTCGTTCATGGGGGTGGCGATGAACGGATATGGCAACTGGCTCGATCTGGATGTTTATCGCGGACAGCAACTCGCTCCTGATCGGTTTGAACATGCCTGACAACCAGAGAGCGCGCGTCGACGAGGAGGACGATCTCGACGAGCTCGATGGTCAGTGTCGACTTCGTCCTTTGTCTTCATACTTGTTAACACTCTCATCAGATGTGCTCGATCAGTTCTCGGGGCCGTCAGTCCTGCCAACGTCACCAGCCAAGCCCACGCCTGTCGTCGTGCCCGCGTCAGCGGCGGATATGGAAGACGAGATGACCCAGGATTTAGGAGACGAATTATCAAAGCAGATGGACGCATTCTTGAGGCATCTCCGTAGTGAAGATGCCACTGATCGCGAATCCGCGACTGCAAGCGAAGCGGCGCCCCTTGAGGGGATGTCGGGCCCGTCGAACACTCAGACGCCAGCTTCCGAATATACGACGCAGATGGACGCGTTCCTGAGGTACATCGAGAAGTCAGGGACTGCAGAGGGTAGCTGCGGCCAATGACCCCGAATTCGCGGCCGCATGGGAGGCGACGCGTGTGGGTCCGGCGAACAGTCAGGCCTCTACGAAGACACCGTCTGTGGGGTCGAAGCAGGATGATTTTCAGTCGCGCATACGCTCGACGATGAATAAGCTCAAGGAGAGCGAATCGGGTCTCAAATCATCCTGACTCGTCTGCGAGCTTGAGTGGTGACGCCATCGATCTCGAATCGATGCTGTCGCAGCTCGGTCTTTCTGGCACGGGGGACGGCGCGGAGGGCGAAGAGCAGTTACAGGGGATGTTGGAGATGATGATGGGTCAACTCATGAGCAAGGAAGTACTGCACGAGCCGATAAAGGAATTGAACGACAAGGTGCGTCTGCATGACCTTCCTCTCACAAGTCTGATATTATCCGCACAGTTTCCCGAGTATCTCAGCAAGAACAGCAGCACCATATCATCCCAGGACAAGGAACGCTTCGAGGCACAAATATCGTGTATCAAACGATTGCTTGTCGAGTTCGAAGCGCCTAAATATAAAGATGACGACGAAACTCGGAAAAAAATTGTTGACCTCATGGGCGAGGTATGCGCGCTTGTTTGACAGTGACGATCCTTGTTCACATATGTACACAGTTGCAATCGTACGGATCACCGCCAGAAGAGATCATGGGCCCTCTTCCGCCTGGCTTTAATATGGGCACAGATGGACTTCCTGACATGCCAGAGGATTGTAAAGTAAATTGACCTCGAGGGTAGACATGTATATGTAGTAGAGTCCTTGATCTGTAATGTAGTCCGAACCGTATCACTCATCGACGCTGGCAGACCGTTTTATAAATTATGTCGCATGGGACGCTTGCAATCTGACCAAAATTGAGCGCTTGAGCTCGTTCAAGTTTGTGACGCTCGAAGACTCGACGAAGAGTACTTCTGAGTCGGTTTGAGACGCAAGGCCAGCGGCGAGATAGGTTTGATCGGTTAACCTCGTGCTCACCGCACGCGTCATGGCGAGTCCTTGCAGGAGGATGGCTGTGAAGAATCTATCTCCGACCTGTTTTTCACTTCAAACAGCCCAAGTTGGATGCGTTTTGAGCAGGAGGAAATCTGGAACAGGTAGCGTATCTCTTCTTCGTTGTGATTGTGTTTCTGACGGTTCGATACGAATTCTCTGCTAAATCAAGGCCACCTACTGTATCGTGCACAACAAGTTGAAGGTCACATCTACAATGACCTCTGCATATCGATGCTCGTCCGACGAAGTTGGTCCGAAACTGAATCAAGCCCCCGCGTTGCGGAAATGCCGACATGGAACTCACAGTAACGTGTGCCACTTGTTCACAGTTGATTATAACGCATGGTGTATTGGCCGCGGAGGGGAAAAAAAGAACGATCACTACATGCGACAGTGTCCTCAGGAAAACAATTTTACAAGATATAAATAGTGGGGAAAAATGGAACTGTAACTTTCCAGGTATGCCGTTTCTTCGTCAGATGCTAAATGTCCTCACTTCAGCTAATGCCAATTCACTTTGTGTGCGGATACACGAACCTTTCTGATCCCCGAACACCTAGAGCCTACGCGCGCCGACGGCTTCAGATTTCGCCGGTTGACGACGCATCACTTTCATCGTCACTGCTTCCCTCGTAGTCTGAAACGATTTCTTCGTCATCATCCAGCTCGTCAGTTGATTTCATCCTCTGGTTGCGGTTCAGGGATCCGCCGCCTGTGGGATTCTCCACTCCCATTCCTCATGACCTCCGGCGGGAACAGTACCAGATCAGCGGTGCTTTCTACCATCTCCAAGAAAATTTCCACCCGAACTCGATCTACGAGCTCAACCTCATCGATTCCTTCCGAGCCTGCCTCGCATTCTTGGCGCGAAGTCGTGACTGATGTGCTGCCAGCGCTCTCCTTGAGTCTCGCTTGCATTTCCGCGTATTTGCGTTCTACGTTGGAGAAGATATTTCCCAACCAGTCTGCCGGGTTCCACTCATCTGGAATGGGGTCGTAATACAGGGGTTTGCGCACTTCTGCGGAAAGAGGTGTGTCTCGAGATCTCGGCGGGTTGGAGGAGGGCTCACCTTCGGAGACACGCTCAGAGTCACATTTTCGACCATTGTCCTGTTCGCACACTTCAGTTGATGGTGACATTTTGAATGGAGAGCAGAGAGTGGGTAGGATACGAGATTGCGGATGGGTTTGGACCTATCATCTAAACTCGGTCGCCGAATTTATAGTTGATAGATCCGGACCCTTTCCCAAAGCACTTGTATTTGTGGTCAAGGTGCTTTGTCCACCACTCGAGTAGTGGACAAAGCACCTTGAATCACATGAAGACCCACTCACCACGGTGGTGAACCTCCGACGATAGTGGTAAGCTCCACTCCATCCCTCCATCAGTTGGCTTATGTGTCGCTTTGTTTCCAACAAGTTGCATGACTGTCACATCGCACCAACTCTGCTGACACCACAGCCGACTTGTGTGCGAACAATGGTGAACGCTCTAGAATTGTTCGCCGACAAAGGGTTCCATCTCTCTTCCACACCGGGTTCAAAAGACACTAACATCATATTGTCAAAGATCATACCTGGCTTGTGGGCTTGTCTCTTACAAGCTGCGGGAGTAGTTGCACCCTTGCAGAGGGACTCGACACAAAGGTTCGTTGACATGACACTCACGTGTTGGTGTGTGGTGCTCTACAAAGCCAACTCCATCCATTATAGCATGTGCAAAAGCTTCAAGACAAA
The DNA here is from genome assembly GCA_019787685.1 of Chiua virens. Classification (NCBI taxonomy): domain Eukaryota; kingdom Fungi; phylum Basidiomycota; class Agaricomycetes; order Boletales; family Boletaceae; genus Chiua; species Chiua virens. The sequence goes on along the minus strand of JAHNUO010000011.1, from coordinate 755,233 downwards.
GTTCTAGTTCGCTTTCTTCTCGACTCACGTCAACCCGACAGATAGATATTGTTGCTCGGATTTGGCCCCATCGTGCGTCGGTTGCGTCGCCTCGTCAATCAAGTCGATTGCCACCCATAGCACGCTTAAGCAGCCTTTCTTTCCCCGTTTGTTCCCAAGATCCTAATCCTCTTTGCACTGCTACCGAGTCTCAGGTTCTGAGATCTCCTCGCATCGCGTCACGGTCTGCGCGGAAACGGTCGGGCTAACTGGTCCTCACGACAGAGTAGGAACCTCCCTTTGAGAGACGGATCTCAGTGATGTGAACGCCGTCATCGAGAGAATCGACCGGAACTGCTCGTGTTCTTCACGGCTAGATGGCGAGACAGATCCTCTTGCCGCAGTCTTTATGAAAGAACGTGCTTCCGGCGAATGTTGTCAGCGCAGGTAACTCGTGTATATACTTGGATTCATATACGGTTTCGTCTTGAATCACCAAGGTCGGCAAATGGGTATCTCGATATGATCCAATAGATTACTGTTGCACCCGTGTATTACAATGAAACAAGTGATTGTCATGTATGTTATCCATCTATCCAAAATTAATGTCACCTCCACCTCACTTCTATCATATCCATCGCGTCTCAATCCAACATCGCCGTCCGTGGATCCTTACCTAAACCGGCCCGCAAATTCATGACACCTCCCGCTACAGAGCTAAACGCATGCGCATAGAAATAAGCTGCGCGCGACATGATCGCCTGCTCCACGAGCGCCAACACGTCCGTGATCAGAATCGGCCATCCAAACTCTCGGTGGTCTTCTTGCGTGAGGAGGTCGGTGATCAATATGGCCCCTTGATTTCTCAAGTACTTGAGGTTATCGGGATTTCGTTCGTCCGTGGCGATGTAATACCTTTCCATCACAGCCATGATCAGCCCGTGTCCCGACTAGCGCGAAGACGAAAGTACTCACTTGTCATCCGGATTTGGTGGCTCTAAGGTTACAAGTGAAAGATCAGGACCCGCGTCCGGCACATCGTACATAGTGGTTTTTCCGCCATGCATCGATATCAGCGTTTGCCTGCCAGCTTGTAGATGCCGTTTGATGCGAGCAAGGTGGGCTCCAAAATCAGCCTCCATCGTCCAGCCTAGCCGCGCAACTGAATGATTGTTATTAGCCAGACAGAAGCCTGAACAAAAATAAGCTTACAATCCCCTCGGCGCATGTGCGCAGCCATCCAGAGACGTCCGCCATTCAAAGCAAACATACGGTCGCTAATCCTTTCGGCCAATGCGAGAATATCATCTAGTAGTCGCATATCGTACAGAACAGTCTGCGAGAACCGCGTTCGACTTTCAGCGGAAGTAAAATACAAGGCACCCTAATTTTCGAAGTTTACCCGCCGGCACTGAATAAATTTCAGCAAGACTCACAGGTTTACGTGTGAGGTGAATTTCTCCACGCAACAGTAGAACCCGCGCCGACACTCTGTGGAAATCTTCATGCAGACCTCTTATTCGGTGTCTTGGAACACCCTCGTAGATTGGCGCAATCACATCTTTTACGGCGTCTGTACCAGCTCTATGAAGTCGATTCAACATATCTGCTGACCAAAATCAAGAAGATACTCACGCGCCGTCGTAGGTATAGAGCACTTCGAAACCATTTTCTCGGAGGACATCGCCAACTGCTTCGTCAGACGATTCTGGCGTGATGCGCTCTCCATCCTCCACGGCTTTGCGAACATCCCCCCAGTTTATTACAGGTTTGCCTGACGGGAGAGATTCTGTCAAAGCGCGGTAGATGTCCGAATCCCAGCCGGTCGTAGCCCATGACCCTCCCTTGTCGTGAGAAGCATCGCCTCCTTCTAAATTCCATCCTCCACGTAGGCGCATGTCTTCCGGGATCCGATCCACGCGGACAGAGTGATCTGGTTCGTACCAGCCGTTCTCGATGGCATGCAGGCTAGGTGTCATGTCACCCGTCGTGTCCCGTACATGGTATGTGTCTACGTCCCAGTGACCGTCCGTCGATTCGAGGTCTGTTGAGATATTATGTAAGCGAAGGTAGTCCGCGGTCGTAATGACAGCGTGCGTTTGCTGGAGGTTTGTGAGGTTGAACATGACGGAAATCGGTATTTTCCAAGCCATTTGTTGTTCGATGGGTAGCTTACGCCATTCGTCAGAATGTGTGGCGTCACCACGGTTCACCATGGTCACAAATGCCGCGCACGTCGCCCTGAACGAGTAGGAGTTCAGCACATCATCAATATGGAGAACGAAGAAGTGCTGGCGTACAGGTCAAATTCGCACGCCCGCGCGTATACAAAGGAAGGTATGATGGTTGTTCGGTTCAGTATCCGACCGTGAAGGACTGCAGTTTCAATGATATAACGCATCTAGTATATAATGAACGGTGGTGAGTGGGTGGTGATATGCTGTCGAGGAATCACATACGTTGTTCCAACCTAACCAGAGACTGTAATCACGCGCATAGAACCCGTTCGTTTTGGACACCATGTTAGTGAGGTACTTGAAGTCGGGGTAGGCTGAGGGCCTCTGGGAGCCATGTGCGTGCGTCGGGGGTGGCTCGTCCGCCCAAATGACCTCTTCACCTAATGTTGCTACGGCGGGAAGGGATTGGCTGAGGAACTGGAATTTAGCGCCATAACCGATGGTCGACAGAGCGAACCCGACGAGGACGCCAAACAAAATTGCTACGGCAACGAGCGAAGAAACGGGTGTATTGTTGCCGAAACGAAATGGTTTCAACATGGCTAGGCTTTTAGGTGAGAGAGGGTCAATGGACGATGGGGACAAAAGGGGACATACAGGACAAGGCGACGTACGTCGGGATTTTAGTACATAAAAGTAGTAGATAGGAACGAATTCGAAGCAGTGGCATAGCTTCGCCATTTTTGTACGTCATCGGTTGCAACACCACCTGGCGTCTTTCACTATTACCAACTTTATAGTGACTCCACAAGTACATTTGTATGTATACTTCCGGATACCTGTCAGTCAAACTGTCTGACGAGTATCTTCACTTGCTCAAGATTACCGCCCGAATCGCATCACATTATTAATATAATCGACATGTCTAGTGCAGAGCAACGCTGGCCTAGCCTGAGCAGTTCGAGAAGACTTGGGATTTGCCACTGAGTGTTCGCGTCTTCCTGGGTGCTGCTGATATAGATACCGCGTGCCATCGTCGTAAAGCTCAAATAGCCGAGATGCTCTTGCACTGACTCGGAAGCTTGGTGACATGATTATGATACATTGATAGGGCCGTAACCACGTCAGCACCGGTTATCCAATTCTGACTCACCGACAGGAACTGTGCAAGATCTGTGAGTTTGATCATCGTTCCTCTGATGCCCGGCCGGCGGCCGGCACTGCGTATGTGACGAGACATGAGTTCTTCATCACAGAACAGCTGTGCACTTAGGGCCGGATGCAAACAACCGAGGTAAGTTTGCTCACGCCGTAGGCGTTTGCGGAGTAACTTGAAAAAGAACGGCCTGAAACAACGTACTAGGCAGATTTTCGATTTGATTACGACCAGAACTACATCGGTAGCGGCGCAAGTTGCGCCAAGTCCCCGACTCCTAAGAAGAACAAAGGACATCATAAATCATGATTGTGACTTGGAGGACAAGACAACAGGGAATATCGTATGCATAGACAAACTATTTTTTAAAAATGATTTAATGCCAAAAATGATGCGATTCCCAACGTCATTCATTGTTACCGTCGTCGGCCATGACCCAGTCACCGTCCTCAACTACCAGACTCTTTTGTCGGAGACTGACCAGAAACAATGCCATGACGATCAAGCATGAGGCCGTCCAAGACAGGATTCATGTGAGAATCTGATGGACAGCGATTGAACGACACACTTCTGGATGATAAATTCATCTTTCAATATGAAACAATTGGCATGAAGACTAGGATCAGAATAACGTTGGCGCGCATACCATACATGGGGCTCCGCCCACTTCGTCCCCTCGTAATAGCAGATTAGACAAAACGGGTTGTTTCGGAACGATAGTTGGCCACTCACGTTCAAAGGCAGTCATCTCTTTTCTTGTCCTCTTACTCGTGACAGATGATGTGAATAAGTCTGTCCTTGTCCGAGCGGCTAGTTGTAATCAAACGGGAAGTAAGCCAGTAGAAGGTTGCATATGAACTTATAAGCCATACTATCGAAGAACCTCGATCGTACAATCCAGGATGTGCTTGATAAGCCCAGAACAAGTTTTTCGCTGTGATCTTGCATTGAACCCAAGGCAAAGTACATGATATTACGAATGCATTCCCAATGGCATCCAAAGGAACATCACAGAGGGGATCTAGCAGGGTGTGAGTGGGTCATGCAGGGCTCATCAGTTGCATGGACAGGTAAGGGTGGTGTTCGCAGAGCAGCAGCAACAAAAGGACCATAGCAGGCTCGAAAAAAGGCAGAGATTGAGCTGGGGATGCTGCATTGACATCCGTCAGGCAAAGGGACACATCTGAGAATTTCTTGGACAACATCCAGGGTCGAATGACGAAACGCAGAATGTTGTTTCATGAAGTCTGCCAGGAGTGTGTGTATGCACAGTTTTTTTAGACGCGTTTGTACGAATGGAAACATCAGGCAGCGAAGAGCAACAACACAGCCAGAGAGTCGCATGTGTAGTTTGTGTGTGAACAATTCTGTCCATGAAACCCTTCCCCACTTCATGGAATCGGGGATAGCCTGTTTTTTGATCGTAGATTTAGAATTGAATTATTTTTATGTGAACCCGAAAAAGGTCGAGGGAGGCACCCGTGATCGAGAAATAGATAACGATGCCTGTCAGCAGCATCGATTGGATTATCAGATCACTAAAAGGACATCGAGCAGACCCAAAAACTAGTTACCGGAGGGTAAGTATGGAAAACATGAATCGGTCTTGTCGAGAGTTCTAGTCAATTTTTTTCGGCTCCTCAACTGCCTTCCGTCGCTCCAAGATCTCCACCCATTTCTTTGGGAACCAACCTTCTCTCCCGTCCCGCGTTCGTCCTTTCCACCACTCGCTTTCTATCTCCAGTCGGGGATCCACCTCCATTCCCGTGGTAGGGTCCAACTTTCCCATGATCGCGACAATCTCGTTTTCCTTCAGGGCCAATTCAGTGGGCCCCGAGGGAGTGAAGGAGTATAGAGTTCGAGCGAACGATAACATGGATGGATCCAGGGGACCGAGCTGGGACCCGACCTGGCTCTGTTGTTGCTGTTGTTGAGCACGTTCGTTGAGAATTTTGATGAGCTTCGACATCACGTATGGGATGCCGAAGATGGCGAGGAAGAAAATGACGAGCGGTTTCCTGCTTGGCTTGGGTGCAGGCGGGCCTAGAGGACCCTGCACGGGACGTCCATTAATAAACTCCCTAAACTCTCCCTGGATCGATGAACTCGGTTTCCCGGTAACGAGTTCCTTCATCCACTTCACGAGTCCGAAAAGTCCAAGAACGCTCCCCAGCGCATTCCGGAGATGACTGAACTGCTCAATCACGCCGACCATGGCGAAAAAGGAGCTGTGAGTCGCCATGAACGTCGACTCGAGCATTTGCGCGACGCCCGTAAATGTCTGCACAATGGAATGGATGAGAGAGAAGGTGTGTTGGGTGGTTGTTTCGAGAGTTTGGGTGAGGGAAGGGTTATTGGAGTCCATACCGGGGTACATGCCCATGCCACCCATTCCTGGCATTCCACCATACATGCTGTTCATCCCATACCCTCCGTATCCGTATCCGCCCATTCCACTATATCCACCCATTCCACCATATCCCATACCTCCTCCGTACATTGTATTATTACTGTACGGGGAGTAGGTCGAACCGAACCGTGAGTACGGCGAGTACGGGGAAAGGGAAGTGTAAGGTGAATTGGCGGTGTAGGGTGAGGTGGTGGTGTAAGGCGAGGTAGACGTGGAAGGATTGACCAGGGATGCCGGGCGCGCAGGAACGGAGGGGGTGTCAGAGGAAGAAGAGACCTGTTGACGATGTTGTCGCCATCGACGCCGAGGGCAGCGACGATGGTAATGGAGCGGTGGGCTGTGTGCCAGGACGCTCCCATGGCTTGGGAGGGGAGGCCATGGCTGTTGGCAGGGACTGTGGGAAAAGCGTCGGAATCATTGCAGCCGTCCGGATTTGTGACGGAAGGGTTCTACCGTCACGTAAGATGGTAATAGGCGAGGAGTTGAGGGTGCTACGCTACGGCTTGGAGTCGCCGAATTGGGATGGCCTCAGATGACGACGCGGTATATAAGGAGCACGCCTTTTGGTGTGTTCTGCCCCAGTTCCTTTGAAACCGATGGAGTTGACATGTGATTATTCGAGGACTCTTGTGACGACTTGTCACAAAATTCTTGTAGGTAAGTTATCTATATTCAACAACGTCCACTGGGAGAAGAGTCAGGATGAATACAAACTTATGGTCTGGCACATACTATCCATCATTGACACTCAGCGGCTGATTGCATCTGCTGCGGGTTCCTTCCCCACTGTGGTCTTTTTCACAAACTCACGTGCACGACGGCATATGAACTTGTCCTTGCAGGTGTTAATATCTACATTGCGGTTTTGCGTCTCTCGGAAACCGCGTCTCATGCCTTCAAGAGCTCATCTTTCCGCCATATTCCAAGCTCTAACATTCACCCCACAGGCTCTGGAACCTTCTTGGAATGCAAAGGCTTTCTATCATACCAGAAAGCACTCGATAATCACGGGTTAAGCATAGCCAATCTCCAGCACTGTCGTGGTGTCTGGAGAGCTTTGGAATGTTTCTCGAAAGCGATGACTTTATTCCTACCCTGGACTCCGGAGGAATATCTCGCAGCAATCGAGAGTTGTAAAGGGATCATCATTGAAACATTGACACCATACCAAACGTCGTGGTGATCGATTCAGTATTCAGGGCTCCGTTCAAGTTGGACTGCCTGCTAAATTTTGTACCAAAGGCTCATGTTCATACTTCCAACTTTTCCAAAGCAGCAGTGGTGGACGTGCAGGCCTCATCTAGTGTCCCTATGGAAATATCCCATGTATCGTTACATCCAGTCTTTGGCTCTTTCAAGTTCCAGAAATCATCCTGGCCAGTATATCATCCGGATTCCCATGTCCCTCTCATTTGGTGGCAGATCCCCTCAACATCTATCTCAACATTTGACTCATCACCTATTGCATGACTGACGCAAACATCAGACATATACAAGCTTTATGGACATCCCTTGGGTTGAGTTCATGTTTGGCAAATATTTCCATCCTGGCGCTACATATATCTGCCCTGCACTCGCTGAAACTGGCTTTCCCTATGCACTCATTACGCAAGAGGTTTGCCTATGTGGTCCCATTGTGCTACCATTTGATACCTTGGAGGAGAATGACACAGAATAGAAGAAGTGGTTGGACAATGGATCAACTGTGATGATCAATTTAGGCATGGCATCTAACAAGTTCGCGAGGGAATTGGCTGATGCGCTCCGCATATTTCTGGATTCTCACGACAACAAAAGAAGCGACAGGATACCAGGTGCTCTGGAAGGTCATGGGCAATGACAATATACAAAAGGCAGTCGAATACATTATCGGAAAGGAGATCGAATAAGGAATGGTGAAGCTTTGAAGATTCAGAGTTGGTTGGACGATTCGTGTCTATATTGCAACATCCAAATATGGTTTATACTTTGTCCATCACGGGGGTGTTGGTGAGTTGTTTCATCTGTTATGTATCTTTGTAGGGCGTTTAATTAGCCTTGATAAGCAGGTCCGGCGTACCACACATTATCTTTCCCGTGTAGTTCGACACGTTTGATTACGCACACAGTGTCGGGTATTTGAAAATTGGTGTTTTCGTGCACAGGATCTGTACACCGGGTGTCCGAGCAGAAGAATTCAGTAAGGCATTACTCAGGGTTACAGGAGGTGGCAAGGTATCGCTCGCATTCAATACGGCGGTAAAATGTTTGCAGGAGGTTTGGAGGGCAGAGGAAAACGGACGGAGGCTTGCATGTACAACTATCCTGGAGATTGGGATCAACTCCGGCATTTGAGATTGGTGCGCGTAACAATTTTACTTAAAACTGGGTCAGGCCGATGGATTTATGTGGAACACATCCAACCTTTCGAGTGATACCGAAAGCCCAGCTGAATTACCTGTGTGTGCAGGACCTACCTGCTTCCTTTCAAACATACAACCCTTGGTACTCCAATTTGTGTCTGACGTCATTTCGAGCCACAAAGATTACCTCAGGTATGGCTGGGGGTAATTCCCCGGGGGCCGCATCTCCTTTTACCGTAGCTTCAATAGAGATTCAAATTAAACCATTCATACTGATCAAGTTCATGAATACACATATCTGTTGGTTGACCATTGGATATTAATATTGGCAAGTCGACGGATGTTTACGCACTGGCATTCGGACTCAACTTGAAGCTCAAGCTTCCACCTCTCTTCAAACCTCTCTTGTCAAGAATGAGATCCAGGGGAAGATATAGCCTATGTGGAGATGCGAAGGTCCATCTGTAAGGAATGAATCAGCAAGGTTTCGTGTACATAGACCACAGGTGATGATGTGAATATCTGTTGGCGTTCTTCCAGCCTGAGTGAGTAATCCGGGAGAATATAGTGAATCCTGGCCACGGTCGGACTCGAACTCCCCACGAATACACTATTCGAGTATGCATCCCCTTTATGAGGAACAAGGGTATGTTCGTCGCCGAGGAGGAAGTGACATTTATTGTATATAACTTAACGAATGCGAGCAGGCAGCGAGAGGAGATCACAAATGGTTTTTACTTAAAAATCGAAGGACTGAGGGATCGAGAGCCGGCTCTGGTTCGAAGTCGGGCTATCTGCGTGTATCAGGTGGAAAAGGCTGGATAAAAGGCGTTTGTATGCGGCGCGGTGGCTATGCAGTGAAGTGAACGCTCGAACAAGCTCGAAGCCCGCTTGAGGAGCATACCTGCCCCAGACATATCTTTCTATTCTTTGTCGCCGATGCTACAGATTCACCAGAGAGAAGGCAACCACATCCATGGGGTGAGCATGTTGTAGACGTCCGATGGGAGAACCGGTATATGTACGTCCCAAAGCGGGTCAGTTTTGTTCTCTGATGTGCTCGTGAGTGTGGATCCGTCTGGGGAAAGGGAGGGAGAGTTGATGCAGTGCGTGTGACCTATCCGTGCGTCTCCGATTTGTTGTCCTGTGTACGAATCCCAACTACGAATCGTCCTGTCATCAGTGCCACAGGAAATCCTGGTGCCATCGTGTAACCACAAAAGACTCCAAATGAACTCTTTATCGCCTTTGAGTAGATCCAGAGTGCATATGCCAGTCTTGACTTCATACACAGAGATGTCCCATACGGTACCACGCACGAGTTTGCTGCTGTCAGGAGAGAAACACAGCGAAAAAAGAGGGACGTCGCTGGATTTGATATACGATTGACATCCGCATGCCCCGTTGTAAGATAGAACTTGGAACCTTGAGGAACATCGTCCGAGGTGAAGTTTGTTCTCAGAGGGTAGCCTTTGTGAAACGAACCCATGAAAACCGTTTCATCCAGGGGTTGGCAGCACTTCCAGACGCTGACCCTCTGTCGCAAGGGGTTCCATCCCCGGTGCATGGTACGTCAGAGGATACGGTTCGAACAAGAGTTGACTCGGGGTGCCTTTGACCGAACGTCTTTCGATCGTGATTGATCGAAAGACTGGATAAACGGATCCATTCAAGTTTGTGACCAAAAAGAGGGGCTTGGAATGGGAGCGGACTGGCGAATGAGAAGCTGAGAGCGTCTGGAATCACTGTCGTTGGCGATCAAAAGGCCAGGAGGTGTTGATGTTGCAGTCGCAGTATCGTTTGCGTGTAATGCTTCAAGGATCTGAGCTGTCTTATTTTGCCATTAAGCATGCAAGATGATCATGGTAGAGATGGGTTCACCTTGGATCCAGGTGCCGCACAGAGATCGATGACCTATGCATGGCGAGAAGGTTCGGTAGGTCTGTGGTGAGAGTCAGAAATATGCTGACCTTGTGATGAGGCTGCACATCGAGGAGGAGTGGCGGTAACGTGCTCATCTGACAGGTGGAGGGATGATCTCACCTTCAAATGTAACGTTGTGCAGCAGAGGAACGTAAGGATCTCTGATAAAATTCTCAAAGGTCTAGGCAATCCTCTACTGACATCGAGGACACGGCATTCCTGCGTAAAAGTGATGGACGTACTGTCTACTTCCGGCGATCCGAAATGTGGTTGGCAGCGGTCCACGCAGCGAGTCTATGAAGGTGTCTCATTCATCGTCCGGTATTACCTTCTGCTCTTGGTAGTACTTCGAAAATCATTAACGTTATGCATGTCTGCTGGTTCGAGTACGGCTCGATCATCATCTCCTTTTGCCCGACGTGCGCGTTTCGCATCGAGATTTCTTCGGCCACGTCTAGTTTTCCTCCGAAAAATAATCAGTGTCAACGTATGATGATACAATATAAACGCGCGGCCATCTTTCCTTGTGGTTATCGAGATATCGGGTGAGTGTCCAAGGACCATTGACAGGCGGGACTCTGAATGATGGGAAGCGGTTGTTTGGAACGGAGGTCGTTGCCAAACAACCGCTTTTGGTTATCGTATGGGACGCGCGTCCTCGTTCGCTCACCCAATACTTAGATCTTTCGTCACTCCACCATGGCGCAGCGTCCGACCGCAGAGATAAAGGTTCCCTCAGAAGATCCAAAGAAGAATAAAGAAGAGGAAGAGAAGAAAGCCGCAGAGAAGAAAGCTGGCACATCGAAAGCCAACGGTGACAAGAAGGACGAGGAGGAGGAGCTGGTGCGTCAGACAGGCGTGATCGATGTGCCGAGCGCTGAAATTTGACACTCTAGTCAGAGGAGGATGCTCAGCTCAAGTCCGAGCTCGAGATGTTGATCGAGAGGTTGAAGGTGCGCCGTCACCCTTTTGTAGGCCGCGCTTGCACATATGCCTTGATCAGGAACCCAACACGGAGCTGTATAGACCAGCTCTCGAGACCCTTCGTGTGCTCATAAGAACATCTACATCTTCTATGACATCTGTTCCTAAACCTCTCAAATTTCTCCACCCCCACTACCCCGAGCTCCAGAAGCTTTTCGACACTTGGTCTCCATCAGAGGACAAGGCAAGTGTGTCCGTGAGATGCGTACTACCTGTCGTCTGATCGACCATTAGAGTCTGTTTGCGGACATCTTGTCCGTGCTTGCCATGACGTACTCAGATACTCAGCCACGAGGGACTCTCCGGTATCGGCTCCTCTCTGCTTCCCTCCTCCCGCCAGCATCGACGATACCGGAGCCAGGTTCATGGGGACACGAGTACGTTCGCCACCTAGCAGCGGAGCTAGGCGAAGAATATACAATCCGACAAGAGGGTGAAGAAGTGGTTTCACCACCCTCTCCCGGCCCAGATACTGGAGAGACGATTCAACCCGAGCCTGTCAAGATTCCTGGTACCCTCGACGATTTACGCGCACTCGGATTGGAGTGTGCAAAATTCTTCCTCAGTCATAACGCTGAGCCTGATGCTGTGGACCTCTTTGTGGAGCTGGAAATGGTAGATCGAATAGCAGGATTGGTCGATACCAACACATTCGGACGCGTTTGCACGTACATGGACCGGTCAGTAATGAAGTCTATGGGTGTCTCGTGATATCTCAAGGGTTTTCCAGATGTGTAACTCTTCTACCACCTCCTGATGACGTCGCCTTCCTACGGGCCATTCACAACATCTACCTTCAGTTTTCCAAGTTCCCCGAGGCCCTTAGTGTGGCGATTCGTCTAAACGACGCGGAGCTGATTCGACAAGACTTCAACGCTTCCAGTAATCCGTCAGTTTCCATCCTTTCGTGTCCTTTCTTTCACATTCTAAGTTGAAAGTCTAGAATCATGAGACGCCAGCTCGCTTGTCTACTCTCTCGTTCGCAGATACCACTGGGGTGGCTGCAGCCCTCGGCGTCCGAAGATGCTGACGCTGAGATCGAACTCCCTGAAGACGTAGTAGAATGTCTTAGCAACACTCACCTAAGCAGATTTTTCAGGGATTTCGGCAAGGAACTTGGCGTTGCGGAACCAAAGAGCCTGGAGGATGTATACAAAAGCCATCTCGAGAATACACGTAAGTAAATCTCGACATATGGTAAATAGTAACAGCATACCCATTTTGTCAATAGGAGGTGGCTTGTCTGCAAACGTCGACTCCGCCCGGGGAAACCTTGCTGGAACATTTGTCAACGCATTTGTCAATGCTGGGTTTGGAAACGATAAACTTATGGTTAAAGCAGAAGAGGGTAACAGTTGGGTGTACAAGAACAAGGATCACGGTTAGTCGCGTGTCCCTTGACGTGGCGCCTACTTAGAGATATCGATATCAGGTATGATGAGTGCTGCAGCCAGTTTGGGGCTAAGCCTGCTTTGGGACACGGATATCGGTCTCAGTCACGTCGACAAGTACACGTACTCATCGGAGGAATTCATCAAGGCCGGTGCCCTTCTTGCCACAGGCATCTTGAACTCCGGTGTTCGCACGGAAGCTGACGCTGCGATAGCTCTTCTTGGTGAATACACAACAAATCCATCGTTGGCCCTGAAAACTGCCTCCATTGTCGGTCTTGGGTTGGCGTATGCCGGTTCGCACCGTGAAGACCTACTTGCGCTTCTCCTACCTGCGGTGGCAGATGAGTCTACGTCAACCGACGTTGTTGCATTGAGTGCTCTTTCCCTTGGTTTCGTGTTTGTCGGCAGTGGCAATGGTGAAATTACGAGCACGATCCTTCAGACCCTGATGGAAAGAGACGAAAAATCGATTGGCGATAAGTGGGGACGATTCTTGGCTCTGGGACTAGCTCTTCTTTACGTCGGTAAGCCTGTCCGTTATTGCCTCTTCGGTGGACGTTGCATTGACTTCAAACACTTAGGGCTTCAGGATGCATCGGATGCAACACTGGAAACCCTGAAAGCTATTGAGCACCCGGTCTCGAGACAAGCCCAAATCCTTGTGGAGGTCTGTTCGTTCGCGGCTACTGGAAACGTTTTGCGGATACAAAGACTTCTCCACCTATGCGGTGAACACTTGGAAGCAGCAAAGGAGAAAGAAGAAGCACCGAAAGAGGAAAAGAAAGAAGAGAAGGAGGAAAAGGAGAGCGAGTTAAAACCAGACGATACCTTCCTGTCATTCACCGTGCTTGGCATTTCCATCATCGCGATGGGTGAGGAGATTGGTTCGGAGATGTCTATGCGACAGTTCAATCACCTGGTGAGCTCGATGATCCAGTGCGCTTTACTTGCTCACACGCGGCGACAGATGCACTACGGCGACCCGATCATCCGCAAGACTGTTCCTCTAGCTCTCGGTCTGATCAGCGCTTCGAATCCCCAATTACCCGTCCTCGACACGCTCTCAAAGTATAGCCACGATAGCGATCTCCAGGTTGCGCTCAACGCCATATTTGCGATGGGCCTGGTTGGCGCGGGATCGAACAATGCTCGTCTTGCTCAAATGCTCCGACAACTCGCTGGGTACTATTACAAAGAGCCCGATTGTTTATTCACCGTCCGCATCGCCCAAGGGTTAGTACACATGGGCAAGGGCACGATTGGGATCAACCCCTTCTTCTCTGATCGTAACATCATGAGCCGGCCGGCTATCGCTGGTTTATTGGCGACGCTCACGGCGTTCACGGATGCCAAAGCTTGTGCGTGATCCGTTTCCTGATCCCCTGTCCTGATTCGTCTCTGACCGTATCACAGTCGTCTTGGAAAAGCACCACTGGATGTTGTACTATCTCGTTACTGCCATGTACCCCCGGTTCTTGATCACGCTCAATGAAGACCTCGAGAACCTCCCGGTGACGGTGCGTGTGGGCCAGGTAAGCCAATGTTGGTTCCCGAATGACTTTGGCGGGATGCTAACGATTGTGGACGAGGCTGTTGACTGTGGTCGGACAAGCTGGCAAACCACGCACGATCTCGGGATTCCAGACGCACCAAACACCGGTGCGCTTGGGTACGACAGAGAGAGCGGAGCTGGCGACGGAAGAGTATATCCCGTATGCACACGTCCTCGAAGGATTCGTGATTCTCCAAAAGAATCCTGGCTACGAGAAGGAGGACACGATGCAACTATAGTTTTTGAGCGCATGTACTTGCAAATAATAACGACTTTAAATGATTCGCCGTACATATGATCGACGAAGTCGATGGCAAGGAAACAATGTGGATCTGTTCTAGACGACCATGGCGATCCTTCCATCAGACGAAGGTTCAGTCAACTTTTGCGACCTCGGGGTCGAAGCTGCCTCTGCAAGGTCACGGTGACTTTCTTTTTCATCCAGCGAGATGTTCAAGGTGATGCTGGGCGAGGGCCTCCAGGTCATCGCGGGCCTTCATTGTCGGTTGGTCCTTCAGTGGTGGGTTGGATGCGACTTGGACTGGGGTTCGCCTCGTATCGCGCTTCAGGACAGACACGGCCTTCCCTTGGCCCTCTTTAGCGGAGTCTAGCATCGCAGCGGAAGGTCATCCGGCATTTCTCCCTCATTTTTTGCCTCGGTCTCGACCACATGTATTCCTTGGTTATTTGAAGCATCTGTGTCCCGGTTTTTTCTTCAGTGTCTGGTACCTGCAGCCTCTCTGGCATCTTCTTTTCTCATAGTGACTAGGTGCAGTAGGTACAAGAGCCCTCCGTGGCTTGTAGCCCTCGCTTAGTGCTGTACCGTGAACGGATGCAAAATTCGGGCGTCCGATTTTTGACATCGTCCATCGGCTGTGTGTGGAAATAAAAGCGACACATCAACCAAGATTGGATAGGTGGAGGATCCCGTTGAGCTTACCACTGTGATCGGAGGCTCGCCACCGGCGATGGAGTGGAATGTCACTGTAATTCAAAGTGTATTGTTCATCCGTGAGTGGTGGACAAAGCACCTTGACCACAAATACAAGTATTTTGGGAAATGGTCCGGTCCTATCATCTATGATTTCGGCGACCGAGTTAAGATGATAGATACAAACCTATATGAATCACTTGTATCCTGCTCACTCCTCCCTCCAGATCTAACATGTTCCTCATCTGCCGCACAGTCCAAAACTGGAAAGTATGACCCCAAGCATGTCTCGGACGTTTCGCAAAACTTTGGCGTCCCCCCGAACCCGAGGCAGGCAGGACCACCATCCCCAAAGATGATCACCCTGCCAAAAGCATCGGAGACAGCCCTTTCCGAATCGCTGCCCGACTCCCCGCATATCGACCCACCAGTCGTGACTCGTGAAATTGACATACCATCCCAAGGCCTTTGACGAGAACGAATTACAAGAGCTAGAGTTGTGTTCTCCGAACTATGCTCCGAACTATGCGCGAAGAAGTCTGGTTGAAAGAGCGGGTTGAAGAACGCAGCACATCATCGATCACGACAACGTTCCGACAATCCGGGTTGGCGAAGGCAGAAGTCGATGAGGAGATGGATGAGTGGCGTGGCTGCTTGAACATGACATCAAGCATCGGCGACTCGAAGCTGACCACTCTGTGGGATGGTGTGGATGAAGCAGTCTGCAAGCAGCTCCAAATCCGTACAACTCGTAAGGCGACGAAACGACTACGGCACCCTTGGTGTAAGCTTTGGATACTCGAGAATCAAAAAAGGTCAGTGTATTTGTATTCGCACGCATTCGAATCCGTTAGCTGAAGGGAAGACAGTAGTAGTTCAGGACACGTTAGATCCCTTTCTAACGGAAGAAACTGTCGCCATACCTTGGAAAATTCCTTGTAGTCATGATTTGTCCCCCTTGCATTTACCCTTTCCAATACACCATGCGTTGTAATCGACTGAGCACCATTTCGGCGTTCCCGCAATGCCGGGGCCCGATTCACTCTCGGACCAATGTCGTGCAAGTATCAATAGGCAGATGTTATTGCGGACATGATGCACGACACTTACTAGGTAGGCAAGCACTAATTGGTATCAAGTAATAATGCAATGACAACGAGAAAGACTCGATACCCTACCTGTTCCTCCTGTTCGAAATGCATCCGACTTGCATTGTCAGTAAAAAACGGTCCAGAAACAATCAGAAAGGTTTTCCATACTACTAGCCTAAGGTGGCAAGGACTGAGTACTGAGTACTGAGTCATGACGCGTCTTGAACTTGAACTGACAATTAAAACTTGACAAGGAAGGACAAGGAGAAGGAGACTTACTAACGGATCAGTGGTGCGATGGGAACTGTAAATTTCGGGGCGGATGTACATGATTCGTCCACATATCGGGCCCGGAGAGCAAATTTGGGATGGCATTGCATGCGGCGAAGAGATGGTTCCCATGGTTGGACCAGGCAATGGAAGAGCTTCGGTAACCAAATATTGGTCGTCTTCGTTGAGTGTGACCAGTTTTTCACCCGTATGACTGCTGAAGATGGCGATCGAGCCAGTCGAGCCAGTACAAATGAAGAATCGGCTCCCGACGACGCCCGTTTGGCAGGAACAGCGTTGACCGCACCGAGGAATTCAAGTGGACGGTCGAGTTTTTCTCCCGTCGCGGTGTCCCGCACACCTAGACTGTTGTCAATGATACTGCATTAGTAGTCACCGGTCGCAAACCGCGTCGCGTCCGGTGACACCTCCACCCCCGCATCACCGACTTGCCACTCCCGACATCACATACTTATTTCTGCGGTTCTCCAACCCCTCGATATCGAAATGGTGTTCACGTCCATTCCTGTCCGCATTGCAGTTTCTTGACAATCGAATCCGTCGAATGCCACCCCTGTTTCCACTCAAAACATGCTTTCGGACCAGGTGATTTACACCTGCCTTAGCGTATTTTGTAGAAAGACTAGTTCGGTTGCTACATAGTAAATTCGCTTGTCCAAAAAAAGCTTTCCGTCATGGGACTAGGGGTATTTTCCTCAATTTGGACATGCGCATTAGCAAATTTCGTGCAAACTGCAGTTCATTGTTTGACGCGATGACGACCTTCTCTGTCACCTTCGCTCTACCAATGGCCCCGACATTGCACCCCCAAAGCACGCGCTGTCGTCCTCGGCATCCTCAACGCGTCTAAAACCCCACTCGCGACCAAGGACATTTACAGCCTCGCTCTGAAACCTCGGTCTCGCACATCCGCACCGCACCCAGGCCAGGAGATCCGATCCATGCGGTGCGTCTCTCCCCGTCTGGTCCTTCGTGTCTCATCGCCCGCGAACATACAGGTACCTCAAGACGGTTGTCCTCCGTGACCTCGCTGCTCAGAACCGCGTCGGAAAAAGTCCGAACCAAGACTGCCTTGTTCACGGCGTGGTTGTGGCAGCCCAAGGTCGCGCCCGTGCCAGTCCCCGTGTCTTCGCGAGCACAGGCGCAGGCGGTGTCCACCACCACCGCAACGCCCTCGCTCGCAGGGTTGACACCGGCTGCGGTCGGCGTCGGCGAAGGATTGGAGCCACCTCAACAAGCGGCGACAGCGCTGCGAGGAAGAGCAAGGTGGAGAGGGATGTACGGTGGATGCGCGAGGTGCAAGAGAGGCAGCGTAAGGTGTCACTGCAGGCTTCCGTCACCCCCGCGAGCAGTAGACGAGTTGACTCTAAATGGCACCATAGGCCCGATGTGATTGCCGAGCTTACTGGTGACTGATTGCAGCCCAATGACCATTTTTAACGTTCTTGATTTTACTTAGCTGTGCAACGTACCGGTCACTATGGCCAGAGGCGTACCATGGTATGGATTGACATATCAATGGTTGACAGGCCGCAATAATAAACTAGTGCGCTCTGTCCGTCCCCTCAAGTCTAAGTAACACACTATGCAGGTTGGCATTTGTCTCCTACCCAATCTAATACACCATAATCTGCGTTTATTAATCTCCATTTACATCCCAATTTCTTTCAGGATAGCTGTGGATGCGCGTTGCCGTCTGTTCCCCCTTTCTCTGCAAACCTGCTTCAAACGTTGTGCCGCCAACCTGAACGAGACTGCTTCCTGACTATCCCCTGTAACCCTCAGCAACGCTTTGCTGAATTCTTCCACTTTGACACCTGGCGTACAAGTTTTGTTTCCGAAAACACCGACATTCAACATTTCCACGCGGTGTGCGTAGTCGAACGTGTCATACCATACGGGAAGTACGATCTGCGGTACGCCAGACCTGATGAATGATTCAAGCTGCATACACAACACCCTTCCAAGACCATAGAGTGAATCAGCTCACCAAACACCCTCGTAGAACGAATTCGCCCCCCCGTGATGGACCACACAAACCACGTTTGGATGTTGCAATATCGAAATGGGTTCTGCCTCCAACCAAGCTAATACCCTCACCCTTCCTTCTCTAATCTCCTTGCCGATAGTCTCATTGATCGCCTCCTGAATGTCACCTTTTGCCTGGACCTTCCAGAGCACTTGCATCCCATCAGACCCTCTTTGGTCATGATGCTCCAGTAATATACGAAACGCGCCAGCCATTTCCCTCGCAAACTCTTCGTCGGATTCTACAATGCGGTCCCAGATTGACCAATACGGTCGGTTCATTGTCCAGCCACTTGTTCAATTCTGGGGCACATCTCCTCCAGGGGATCAAACGGCAGAACGACTGGGCCGCATAAGCAAAGTTCGTCGGGAATCACCGCAAAGTGGAAGTCGGCTTCAACGAGTACAGGACAGACATAGGTCACACCACGATGAAGGGGGTGACCAACCCTCGAGGGTAACCCAAGGGAGTTACGCAAAGCCTGGATTTGTCTGACGTTCGCGGCCGTCAGGAAAAACAGGATGAGTCGAAAGTGAAGATAGATGTTGAGGGGGATCTGCCACCATTTGAGAGGGTATGAAAACCCTGATGACACACTAGCCCAGGAGAACATCAGTGCAGAACATCGCCCAAGGATAAAATCCACAACGCACACTGGATATTTCTACAGGAACGCTAAATACGGTTGTACGGTCATTGCGATTTCCTTGATGGAATTTGGCAATACGAGGATGAATTTTTGCTTTAAAAGATTGCAAGCATCCCACGCGACATAAAATGGTTTGTCTATCACCACGATGTCTGGCTTGACGGTCGTGATGATCTCCTTGCAGTTCTCGATACCTGCAAGATATTCCGTTGGACTCCATGGAGGGACGAGAGTAACCAGTTTCGAGTAGCTTCCCAAGGCACCCAACAACCCACGGGGATGGCGGAGATTAGTTAACCTTACACCGCGCTTTTCGAGAACATCCGAGTAGGATGGGAAGCCCTTGCATTCGTGGAAGACGACAGTGCCTGTGGGTTTACCGGAGTGTAAGGCGTGACGCGCGATCAACTCTTGAAGGCTTGACACGCGAGATGTGAGAAATGGAAAAGACGCAATATGAACGTCGACGCCTGCGAGGACCAGTTCGTACGAAATCGCAAGGTTCACGTTGGCATGGCCATACTCCGAACACGTAAATAGGAGCACAGTGGACATAACGTAGTGGGAGGTGGGGACAGCAACGTCGTCCTACGGCAGCCCAGACAAAACTGTTCATATGGGAACTGTCACGAGCAGCGTCTACGTGGAGCCAGTAAGGTTGTGCTGCGTGGGATGAGGTCAGATCGCCAGCCGCTGTGCTGTGCATCAGATCTCACACGTCCCTGTCGATACAGCCGGACTTGAAGCGTTTGAAGTACTCACAAGTTAGGACTAAGCGCACGAACTCTTGTCATCGTGTCCGTCTGCTCGGACTCCGAGTCGGTTACACGACCAGGTTTCGACGTCCTACCACCGCTAGCCCCCGCGAAGCGATCGACTCACACCAATTTCGGCCTGTCATTTCCGAGTCGCGTTGGCCCTTGCTTCGATATCACGATCACACTGATCAATGAGGTATTATTACTTACTTATGACCTGGAGCCCAGCTGCCAATGCCACTGACAAGCAAAATATATCTCATGTCGTCCTTTTTGTGCTTTCGGTCACCAGGTCCGTATAGCTAGGCGTACACACACGGTGGCCGGCGTTGGCGCTCAGATCTATCTCGTCCTCCAGTATCTGGGACCCAATGACGCTGATATCGACTAACCTGCGGAGGAGTTCTCTGAGATTATGTGGTCGACGATGGAGGAGTCACGACCTGCAAGTGTAACAGTTGGAAACACGACGGATCGGAAGGTGTTGTGTGCGACTTTCGGGCTACGAGCGCCGTTGCCAGAGTCGAATGAGGATAAGTACGTCGTTTTTGGTCAAAGTGAAGGTATTTCTTAGATAGCTAGGTCTGGTAGTGTTTGCGTCGCCTTTAGTGCATTGACATTGACATACTATATATTATGATAGTAAGCCTCCGAAGGGGTAAGCTTAAGTTTGGAAAAAGACCTTGCGCTGACACGATCGAGTAGCACCTGTAAGAATTGCACGTAGATGATTATTCGATTTTCGTAAAGTTACACCTCGTCAAACAATCTCACAACAAGTAAAGAAATCCATGATGAGCCCACTAGAATGAATGGTCACAAATGGTGTCAAAAGGTGGAGGTATGGGCCAGGATATACAAGAAGGGAATAATGAAGGCAAGTGGACACAAACAGGTTAGGTATCGCAGATATCGGATTGTCCACTAGGTATGAACAGCACAACAAAGGACGACCACAATGCACAACGCGAGCGCTGGACGGAGATCAATAGCGACGGAAACAAGACGCAAGGATCGAGAGCAGCAGAGCAAAAGGAGTCCATACGAGAGCGATGTTGCGCTGCGAAGTCGAGAGGATCATGAACCAAGAGGCCGACAAAACGACGGAGCGAGGGAGAAGGTGCGTAAGCCGGTGAGACATAACGAGTGATGGATGAAAGAATCGTAAACGAGGAAATTCTTGTTGCACAATAAACAGATGTTGCGTGGTCATGATAATAGGATGTGCGGATGAGTCGAATGTAGGGTGTCCGTGGAAATGCGATGGAATAATTTTCTAGATTGTTACGTTGAAGATATTTGTGGATGGGGCTATGAGTCATCCTCGACGCCTTCAACATTGCCGTGCTCAGCGTCCAAGCGTTGACGATCGGCCCGACACAGTGCTTTCAACTTGCCAAGATCGTCCCCCAAGGACACTTGGGTGCTCTCTTCCCATCTCTCCAGTGCCCACTCCCGTACCCATATACTTACCTGCGCGAGAGTCAGTGAAATATAACATGGCACTGAGCAAGCTTACCTTCAAGAAGCGCTTTCCAGCGTACTTTCTGTGGAATGACTCGTGCCGGACGGGTTTTAGCACATAATTTAACATCAAGTTGGCGGTGGGTAGCAATGAGCTCTCAGCATAAGAAGAAAAGTGTGCCAGATTCGCGGACTTGAAGAAAAGGATCAATTGAAGTCGAATAGCCAAGGGGATATACACGTACCCATTTGTAGTTACCAAGGATCATTCGTGCTAACCAGAGCGACGCGGCTGCCATCAAAGACTGGAGGAGTGGCTAATAACCGCCATTCCAGGGCCCCAACTTCCAAGAGATATTTGCCAATCGTGCGCGCTTTAACGTCGTAGTCGTCGGCCTTGCTGATACGACGAAGGAAGTGCATTGGATTCGGATACGACAGGTTCCAGTCGATCGTCTTCAGCACATAGCGTTCTGCGAGAAGGATCTCCGACTCGGTATACGATGAGTCGGCACAATGGAGGAAGTGAGAAACGGAGGGGGCGACAATCTCTTCTACTTTGGATGAGACGAAGAGACAGGTAATGCCGACCAATTGCAACTTGGCGAGGGAAACGACGCGTGCAGAGAGGAAGCGGTCGATGATGTTGACACACAGGAAAAACGTTTCGGGGAGAAGACGGAAGCGAGCATGGACCTGGACAAGCCAGTCGAGTAGGATGCCTCGCATTGACCACGCGAGCTCCTTCTGGCTCGACATGTAGTCTGGATTAGGGAGCGTGGAAAGCTGCCAACCAGGTTCAGCCGACAACGAGGCATGGAAAATAAAGAGAGGGTACCTCGACTTGCTTCATGTAGTCGAAAATCTCGATTACGTATTCGCTAACCATCAAGGGATCATCAGTGTCCTCGGCGTCGAGGTCGTCCCATTCGTTACCATTCGGGTCTGCTTCTGGCTCACTGTCGATACCGGCATCAAGAGAGGCGGCCACCTGGGCCTCGTGTTCCTCCTGCTCCTCGAGCAATTTAGCATCGTCGGGGATATCGGACGACGTTCGCCGTTTCTTGAAGACACGGTTATCATCTTCGTCACGGGTGTCAACTTTGACGTTGAGATGGGAAGCGGTCCGCTTTGACAGGTCTGCTCGGTGTACTTCCTGCTTGATAATACGAGAGGCAGCCGAGGTGGAGGGACGGCGAGCACCTTTTTGATTTGTGATCGGGGCATGCGGTGCTGCATCGATAGCCATAGCATCATCGGCATGTAGGGGAGCAAGTTCTATGTCCTCTTTTACGTCCTCTAGGGGACGGACTTGTGATTGTGGTGGGACAGCCTTGGAAGCACGGCGAGTCGCGGCGACGGTGGAGAGCGGTTGGCGATTACCAGTAGAAGGGGGAGGTTTGGTTTTGATAACGACGCCATCAAACTTTGCCTTTGCGGACGGGAGATCGCTGGGTTTAGACTTGACCTCCTTGGGTGCGAGAGCCGTCTTGGACTTGTTGGCGTTCTTGGGGACCTGAGCGAGGGCGTCTCGCTTGCGTTTCCCCTGGGTCGCAGCGTCGACATCGTTCTCGTTTGCCTTTGCCCTGGATGCAGCGGTGGGGGCGGTTGCGCGAGTGAGAGCGGTGTTCTGGGTTGTGGCCGTCTGAGGACCCTTGGAAGGTGGTTTTGAGCGAGTAGTAGGGCGAGAGGTAGCGTTCTCGTTGTGTGTGGAGACCGCAGCACGAGTTACACGACGAGTCTAGTGAACACTAAGAGAGATTCTACGATAAAAGTGTAGACTTACTGGCAACATGATGTCTGTGGTAGAGAGAAGGATGTCTTGTGGATTCGCCTGCCGTTTTGAACTACAAGCTACACAAAAACAAAAACAAATAATAACGCGTCTAGGCCACGTGACGACGCGAAGAAAGAAAGAACAAGACCCCCCAAAGAGGGGTCATCTTTTCTTGTGCTTGTTCTCTCCTCCAATGGGCCCTCCCCGTCGCGCACGGTCCACGTCCTTCCGCAATGCCCAGTCACCACCACCCTCACAATCAGCGGGAATGTCCTCCGCATCCAGATACATGTCCAACATGAAAGTCATCCGCAGAAGAGACTCATCGATTGTATCCATATTCGACCAGTTCAGCCATGTCTGTGTGTATCATCATAACGGCGACAAGTGGGAGAAACAAGGCTTCGAAGGTAGCATGTTTCTCTACGAACGGTCTGTTCATTTCCCCTTGACTTTCTCTCTTTCTTATTCTCCTCAGCGACTCGTATCCCCCTTATGGCCTCTATATCATGAATCGCGTAGGCATGGAGGATTACATCCAACGACTATATCCAGAAGACAGCGTCGGTGTACATGGAAATTACCTCATGATGCGCACCTACCCCGACTTTACCGTCCACCGATTGTCCGAGGCCCGCTCAAAACTCCCCTTATCTGCCCAGGAGGGCCCTGCCACAAAGTTTTCCCCCGAATTCTCCCTCTCTGACCCAGAAAATTTGCACGACGCAGACAAGGGTCGCTCCCAAACCGTCGGTCTCTGGTGCTTCGCCACAGACGCAAGGGAACCAATGACGGATGTCGTCATGCGGTGTGTTCTCCTT
This sequence comes from Chiua virens, assembly GCA_019787685.1. Lineage (NCBI taxonomy): Eukaryota > Fungi > Basidiomycota > Agaricomycetes > Boletales > Boletaceae > Chiua > Chiua virens. The sequence continues at coordinate 731,505 of JAHNUO010000011.1, read as the reverse complement.
TCTTCACTTCGAATCCTACCTCATACCCGAATAGACTGCATGAATACATCAAGAAGAACATCCCATACCCTGACGAGTTCAGGTATGGTCCCGACCGACCCCCTCCTCCAAGCTTCCGTTCCTCATCTAGAGCCAGTGGTAAGCTCTTCCTCAAGCCATTTCTTTGTCACTCATCTCTACATAGAACGCGTACATCATGCACGCTCCGCATCGAGCGCATCAAATACCAGCATACATAGCATCTCAGAGTCGGGCGAAGAGGACGTTCGTCCAGCCCCATCCACCTCCACTCTTCCCAATGGCCCATCGGGACTCGACAGACTTCTCGCCAAACTTACATCCCCTGCTCAGACACAACCGAATTCAGGTGGTACTGGTGGTTCAGAGACAACCGCTGCTAGCCTACTCGCCAGCATCTCAGGCCCTCCTCGCACCATGTCCGTACCCCCACCGTCTTCTTCGGGTGTACACGCACCCACACGCGGCCTTGCCCTTCTCGACACTATCTTTGCTTCTGCTACTCCACCGCCACCGCGTGCCGCATCTCGCGCGGACATCTCATCTAAAGCCTCTCAATGTGTTGTTTCTCAGTCCATCAATGGCGTCCCGCCACATTCAAACCCCCCTCAGTCATTGCCCCCTACTGCTTTCTCACAGGACCCCCATATCCTCTCCCCGAAACCGACATCTACTGCTCTTCCCCAAGTTCTCAATCAAGAGGTCATATCCACCCTTCTCGGTCTCCCACCCTCACGTGCCTCCTCCGTGCGGTACGAGGGGGATAATGAGGCCAGCGACGATGCGGCATCAGAGCCTGGATCTTTCTCAGCTCCTGTTCCATTGCTCTCAGTACCTACGACACATGATAATGAAGGCGGGAAGACCGGTCTCCGTATCCTCGGAGATGTCACCCCTCGCCCCGCGTTACGTGGTTTCGGTTCTAACATGAATCAGGTCAACGATCTGCTGACTGCGGCACGTATCGAGCAACAGGGCCAGTTTCAAACATCCCCGAATGCCACCGTGACAACGATTGTAGACTCGGAATCCACACCCACCATTTACGACCAGAGTCGCCCCAACGCTAATTCTAAGTCATCTGTTCCCAAGAACCCTCCTAAACCCCGACCACTTGTTCCATTCGAGACAGACTCGGAGCTCTGGCCATACCCCCGTCCGCCTCTAATCGAAACCGACTCCGATGTCATCGAACTCGACTTTGCTGACACGAGCGCCTTGAGTGATCCAGATGCGTTTGAGAGACACACAGCCAAGTCAAAGAAAGCGAGACGCTCGAAAAGAGACCAGCAAAAGGAACGCGAAGAGATCGAGAAGAGCTGGGACGTCCCTGCTTCTCTATGCGTGGCCCCTCCCACGCCTGCCCCACCGATGGCCATGCCCAACGGAAAGGCAAAGCGTCCTCAGCAGCCCGAGTCCGCCAACAATCCCGCCACGAAACAGGTCCAAATGAGTGGCCAAGCGGAATTGTCCAAGCTGCTGAACGTCAATGGTGCGCAGTCGGCACTTTTGTCCGCACTCCCATCGCAGGACAATGCCGGTCGCCTGAGAGAGTTGTCGAGGAAGGACTTTGTCAGTGAGGTCTTGTCCTTGATATACGTGCGTCCCACGTTCCATTCTTTTCATGTCAGGCACGTTCTCAACGATGTTTACATTGACAGACTAACAAGCAATTTGTCGATGACCTTTATCGACAATACACATCTCAGACTGGTTGAACGCGGGCTCGGCATGGTTGTGGACGTGCGATGGTGGAGCGTGTATTCTTTGAGTCCCTCGTGTCTATCCTTGGCAGCATTGTTCCTGGCAGCTTGGATCCTGGAAGACCGATGATGTGTGCTTGGGAGTACATAGTTCGTTTACTGCGAATACATCGTGCCTCACCGCACTGATTAAAATTGCCAAGCGTGATGTGATAGATATGACAAATGGATTCCAAGGAAAAAGCGAACACAATGCGATAACCGGCGTCCATGTATAACACGAAGTACACATCGTAAGAATGACAAATACACACACGACCCTCCTAACGACGACTTTTTCCTAGGATCTCGCTGTCGACCGGCGACCGAGAGCTGCAAACCATGAGTGTCGTCGCCGTGGGTCCCGCTCGTTCATCCTTGGTTGTCCCTCTTGAGTACCGGGGCGAGGTGTAATTGCCCCACTTTCCCCGCCCTCAGGTTCACTGATAGACGCAGGCGTTGCTTGAGGGACCTCTGGTTGCGATGTGTTCCACTCGCCCGGCATCCCGGCTACTCCCTCTTGATCACCGAACCCAGAGACAACCTGAAGGTCTTTCTCGCCTTCAGTGTTAGACGCAGATGTATGAGGGACTATTGGTCGCCGTGGGTCCTGTTCGCTGATCTTTGACGTCCTCCCCTGCGAACCCGGACCGGGCGGCTCGCCATCCCTGGCAGGGGCGGATGCATGAGGTTGCCCCTGCCCGCTCATCGTGTGTGGTTTCTCTTCAGAGCGAGGGCCAGCCAGAGTATCGTCGCCTTTCTCGCTATCACTGGCAGGTACGAATGATGGTGGGAACTTTGGTCGCCGTGGATCCTGATTGCTGATCTTCGATGGTCTCCCCTCCGGACCCGAGCCAGGCGCAGTATCACCGGCAAGCGCGGATGTTTGAGAATGCGTTGGTTGCCCCGACTTCTGCATGCTCCTCGTCTGTGGTTTCTCTTCAGAGTTCCAGTTAGGCGAAGTATCTGCGGTCTGCCCGCTATCACCGGCAGGTGCGGACAGTGAAGTGAACATTGGTCGCCGTGGATCTCGATCGCTGATCTTTGATGTTCTCCCCTCCGGACCCGAACCTGGCGTATCTCCGCCTTCCGAGCCATCACTGGCAGATGCAGATGCGAGAGGAAGGATTGGTCTCCGTGGATCCCGTGTGCTCATCGTTTGTGGTTTCTCTTCAGAGGTCGGGCCAGGTAGAGTATCTGCGCCATCCCCGGTATCACTGGGAGATGTGGATGTTGAAGGGAACTTTGGTAGTCGTGGCTCCCGATCACTCTTTGGTGTTGTCCCCTCCGGAACCAGGCCAGATCCAATCTCTCCATCTTTCTTGTCATCGCTGATAGGCTCAGATGTTGGAGGAGACATGTGTAGCCGAGGGTCCCGCTCCTTCTTCTCTTCAGGACCCTGGTCAGATGCGGTTTGTACGTCTTCCTCAGTAACGACATCAAGGATCAGTTCGTCCTCTGGTAATTCCCCTTTAACACTGGGACGAGGCTCTTCTCCCTCATCCGGTTCTTCGGGGGAAGCATCAGTAGGAGATCGCGGTTGGACAGTCTCGCTTGGTGCGCCGTCACCCCTCTGGACACCCTTGTTGTTAGCCACAGCGAAGCCCGAGCACATGATGATTCGCACCTCACTGTCAGCCTCGTTTAGCTTTGAGTCGACTGGACTAGGACCAGGTGCATCATCCTCACGTCCATGTCCATCAGGTCCATCCCCGGGCCCCTTAGGTTCATCACCCCCAGGTGGGTCACCCCCACTGGCAAATGGGCCAACCTCAGGTGTACCATGACTAGTTTGGTATGGTTCACTCGGTTTCGGTCTACGAAGGACCCTAAGCGTCTCTGTGAATATTATTCGAGTGTGACAAGGTGGACATGATTCACCCAGAAACAGCGGCCGTCACCGCGCGAATCGTATCCTGAACGCACAACCTACAGTCCGTCATCGCTCTAGGTAATGAAGGGATGAAGGAGACGAACCGCAACGCGATCCGACAACCCAGCCAGGCCAGGTCTATACGCCGCGTCCTCCAAACCCATTTCCGGTACCGAGAGGATACCATCGGGAGAGAAGCCCTCCTCGATGGCTTTGATCATAGTTTCCAGTAAAATGGATGGGTCTGACATGACGCTAGTGACCGGGAATAAGAGAGAGGGGGAGAGTGGACGAAGCTGCGAACATGCGGTGTGCGGCGTCTCGTCCTACTTGTTACAGCAAGTCCTCTCGACCCATCCGTTTGTGGCGAGCTATCGGAACTTTCCGACCACTCACTACTGGATGACTTCCCGTAAGTAGCCTCCAGAATAAAAGATTATAATAAATTGGTCGAAATGTAATTCTACATAATTTATGGTACAAATCTATTATGGGGCCTGCTATATATTTTATTTTAGGACGCATCATAATTGGACGACTTCCCGTAGCCTCCAGAATAAAAAAAGATTATAATAAATCGGAGTGTGAAAATGATTTGAAATCATGATACTGTAGTATTTCACTCGATTCGTCAGTCACGCGTCACAAGCCTGACTGAACGAAAATGTCCAGTGAATCAAATATACAGCATTAAATCAATTAAACCACAATTTAATTAAGTTCTGTATACTGAGGGTAACAAAGTAAGGAGCAAGTCTGAACTTTTTGGTCAACAACGAGAGTGACTATGAAGTAAGTGCTACTGTAATTAGTTGTAAAGACTCAACCAAAAACTGTGGGAATAGCACGTGTCTTCGTAACATGTCACACAGCCTGACGACAAATGAAAAATTTGGTCAAGGTCGTCACATGTCACACCCCCTGACGAATTGAGTGAAATACTACAGTAATCTGTATGTTACAATTTCTTTCTTTCCTTTGACTTGTACTACTTCACTTCACTTGATACCTAGGTATCCTTGTATGTTCATCCGTACTTCATTCCCTTTACGTAACCGGCATTGGCATTACCCATATGCTTACTCTTTTCCTTTCACGTCATCATCCGATGGCATTGCACTTAGTCATTTCACTTTCGTCATTGTCCGTTGCCTTCACATTGTACGATTTCTCCTTTTGGCCTTTTACTTTTCCGCTCTTCCTGGCCACCCCTTTTAGTAATCGTGCACCTCCCTTTTTGGCCCTTCGCTCTTCTGCTCTTCTGGCCTCCCCTTTTAGCTACTTGGTCCATGCACAATTCTCATGGTATAAATACCTTGCAGCAATACTCCTGTACTCTAGTCTTGATCTCTGCAATCTAGCTGAGTATCCCTGCTCCACTCAGGAACACCCCTTGTGACCCCTTGACTACTTGACCCTCGACACCTACGGCCAACGCCTAGGTTCCACCTCGATCACAAGAGGAAGACACTTGGTCCTTCAGGTATAGATTCCCAACAGGACGCTCTCAGCAACACCTGAGTTCTACCTTGTCTCCACTGTTGGCATTTTGCTAACAGCAGTCCTCCTTGAACTCTTGCAGCGCGCCACGTATCAAGTGGTGGTTATTTGAGTTATCACAGCCACTTGATCCTTAGCACTTTTGCGGCTATGCTAGTTCCTACCTGGAGCTATCGTAACACTGTATGTTTATTCGCCTGAATAAACCACAGGCTTGTAGAATAGTGATATTCATTTAGGCTATTCTGTGGCTATAGTAGAGCTATTATGGGCCATTTTTTGGGTCTGGAATGGAGGCAAGTTGCAAGGGTATCTAGGCGGAGCTTGAAAAGTATGCCTGTCCTTCACTTCCCCTCTTGATGCTCTGCAAGACTACAAGCCCTGACCAACAAGCCGATAGTGATGGCAAGAATCCCTAATACTCAAGCAGGTATGCACAAGCAACTTGAACAGGCCACTTTGACAGTTCCAGCCTCTCAGAGTGGCCACTCAATGGCCAAGAAGAAGGAAAAGGGCAAGGTGCCTACTATGCCTGCTCCTGCTTCTCCCCACCTCAAATCTACTACTATCTCATCCTCCTCCAAGAAAACCTTGCCTGCAAATGTCGCTTGGGAGGCAAGATATACAGACCTCCTCGTTCAATGGATTTTGTCCCATGTAGCTGATCGACATATTCTATTTCATGATCACACTTCCTCCTTGTCATATACCGCTCCATTCTCCGTTCCTCCGAATATAACTCCGTTTCTCTTAGACGATAACTCCGGGTCGATCTCCCTCAGGACGCAACTCTGCGACCCTGGACCTCCGTTACATATATATGTTTCCTCTTTTATATTAGTACATAACCTGTGTCTCGCTTATGAGCACAGCTCCGGCTTTCTCAGTACCTGACTTACATACCTCTGGCTATGTAGTTTCCCGATCTTCCGTCTTACTCAGTTCTTACCAACTCCGTTACTAATCTCCATTCCACTCCAAGTATATAAACTGTAGTACCATGACTGTGTACCCTTAGTCTGAATATTAGTTTTACCTTCTATTCCCTCCGAACTCCATAAGACCTCGACAGTCTTAACTCTGCTCGACTTCACTTCGGTGTTAAGTCTCACCTCCGACCTCCGTTCTCCGTTCCCCGAAATAAAGGACAGACTCGTGACAAGGGCGCACCACACACGGTGAAGCCAAGTCCCTCCGCAAGAATAACTCCGGAGTTCCAGAGTTAATACCCCGAGTAGACCCGGTCTTAACACTCCTCCACACCCAAGCTCTCCCCTGATGACAAGCCATCTGGGAAGAACAAGAAGGACATATCCGCCATAATTGCCAAACATATCTTTGAAAATGATCCTGACTATTCTGCTTTGTACAGAGCAGAGCCAGCAAAATTTGTTACTTCTGTGACCAACTGTTACAATTTCTTTCTTTTGTCTCACTTGTACTACTTCACGTTACTCGATACCTAGGTATCACCGTACGTTCATCCGTACTCATTCCTCTTACCCTTTGTAACTCCACACCGGCCTTACCCGAGTGCTTACTCATTCCATTCTCGTCATCATCTGATGGCATCGCACTTACTCATTCCACTTCTCGTCATCATCCGATGGCTTCACATTTGTCATTCCATCTTCGTCATCATCCGTTGCCTTCGCATCGTACGATTCCCCTTTTTGATTACTGCACACTCCTTTTGGCCCTTCTACCCTTCCGCTCTTCTGGCCTTCCCCTTTTAGGTACTTGGTCCGTGCACAGTTCTCGTAGTATAAATACCCCGCAGTGATACCCTGTACCCTAGTCTTGATCTCCGCAATCTAGCTGAGTATCACTGCTCCACTTGGACCCTTCCTTGTGAACACTCGACCAGGGACTTCTCTTGTCGTCCCTTGACCCAACACTCGGACTCCTTGCAGTCACCTCGAACCTTGATCGTCCCTCGGGTATAGATTCCCAACCAGACAATTCTCAGCAACACCTGAGTCTTAACTCGTCTCTCTGGTAGCAATCCACTGACCAGAAACCCTTGTTTGACTCTTCAGCGCACCACGTATCAAGTGGTGGTTGTTTGAGTTATCGCAGCCACTTGGTACTTGGCGCTTTTGCGGCTACGCTAGGTCCTACCCGGAACTATTGTAACACCAACCGATTGAGCACATGAGTACAATGCGTGGCAATTCACTAGTAGTGCTACAGCTCTAATGGGATACTTATTATTTTTAGGCTCAAGGCCAAGTATTGTGAGCACCACTCATGATTCAGAAGCACTGGGAGTGGCATTGTGCCTCCGGCTGACAGTGATGCTGGTTCACACCCACAAAATCTCTTAGGTACGTTCACACAAAGCTGGTTGAATTACTTGCATTGATCTGATTGTATCAACTTAATTCAGAGGATGTACTCTGTGTATTCCCCCACTACCAAGAGCTCAACTCAATCTGGAATGGCATCCCGTCTTTTGACAATGAACTCCTTTCACCCAAATCTAGTGCTAGCCATTCACAGAACCTATTGAAAATCATCAAAAGAAAACCAGGTGAAGCTCCAGATGAAGAGAAAGAGGAAAATAATGTAGAGGCAGAGGCAGATAAGATGGATGAGGATGAGATTGTGATTATTGAGAAGGAATCCACTGGCGCCAGTGACTTGGAACATCAGGCACCTTCATCTGCCATGTGCTTAGACAAGCCCAATGCCACCGAAGATTCTGGGATCAATGATGCATTCATGGACTTGGCAGATGTGCACAGGGTTCGTCAGGTATCTTAATATTCTTGTCACTTGCTTGTTGACCGTGACTGCTTTTTTACTAGGAATTCACAGCTGCCCATGCATCCCCTGGGCCCTCTGACTTGAACAACTTCACACCTTTCTCACTCTCACATAAGAGTAAGATGCCATTGTGGGAAGGACGCAGTGCTTTCACAAAACCCACTCTGCATGCACACCCCCCCAATTCAGCACCTTCGACATCAAGCTCCAAGAGCCATTCTATTGTGAGCATTGCCTCCAAGATGCCATTGGCATTGAGTGCAAAAAAATCCCTTGCCACCAAAATCAAGGAGTTGGATAAGTGAAGTGAGGCTTTAGTGGACAAGGGGGGACAGAATTCCAGTTCTTCCTGTGCTGTGATATGGTACAATTTTGCAATCTGCAAGCAGAAGTTTGATATCCAGCATGAAGCACTTTGGAAAGCTGATGAGAAGATGAAGGACAAGCAAGAGCTAAAGCAACTTGAAATTCAACTTAGGAAACAGGAGGAGCACAACTATTTGCACCAGATTGAAATGTTCCAACTGCAGTACGCCCTCCAAATGTTGCAGGTTGTGCAAACCCAAACTGTACAAACCAGTCAGTTGCTTCCCTCCAACTTCACTCTGCCTGGTGCTTCACTATCCCTCCCTGGCGTTGCATTTATATACATGTGGCTCGTCAGCTGCCACTCTCATTGCTGATTCTTTGCATCCTGCTGGTTCTTTGTTCCCCTCTGGTCCTTCTTTGTTCCCTGCCAATCCATCTTCATTCCCTGCTGGTCCTTCTTCCCCTATCAGCTCTTCTTCCTTCCATCCCAATTCTTTGTGTTCTGGTGGTGCTTGATGCAGCCAGTTGGTCTTTTCTGTTGTAGGTTGTCTATCAAATAAAGCTGTGTATTCCTGTAACTCATGGTGTGTTCTCTCTCCTTTTCTCATTGATATACACTACTCCTGCCCTTCATTGACCACATATGTAATTCATGCCATGTGCCACAAAGAGTTCCCACATCAGATGCAAGCAGAACATTAGCAAATTACTCCCCCTATGTACAGCTCTGTACAACCCCACAGCCCCACAGCCAGGCCCCCCTCTGTACAGTACATGTACAGCACTGTACAGCACTGCACAGACTGTATAGAAAATGCACTAAAAGTATAGAATTACAATCACCCCTAGGATCTATTCTCATGACTGCCAGTGTACTACACTATTTATTCCATTGCACTATTATAGAGTATGTACATTTTTAATTCTAATGTTAACACTACATGTACTATGATACAGTGACTCCCAAAACCGTTACAATGTTTAACCCTAACACAGTGCATGAAGCACACTGCAAACACCCGTGGGAATGTCACTTAGCGTTGGTGAGACAAATGATAGTACACACTCCTGGCTGCCTATTGGTACATGGATCATGTGATTTGACCTGGTGGCTGTGGAGATATGGCCAATTTAAAACAGGAACTACATTGTAATGGTTTTGTCACTTTTGTTAATAGATAGGGTATTTGGCATATATCAATACTTGGTGTATCCTCCTTTGGCTGTAAGCACTGCCTCAATCCTCCTAGGCATGCTTTCAATCAATTTCTGACACACCTCAGCTGGTATCTTGTCCCATTTCTCCTGAGTTCTTTTCCATAACTCCTCTATTCCCTTAGGAGGGTTTTCACACTCTGCAAGCTTCCTTGTGAGGTAAAGCCAGATATGTTCTATGGGATTGAGATCTGGAGACTGTGCAGGCCACACCATAGTCCTGAAATCCTGTTCTTCTAGCCACTCCTTGATCCTCCTGCAAGTATGCTTTGGGTCATTGTCCTGTTGAAAGATGGTATCAGGAGGATTAAGACCATAAAACTCCAGGGTAGCCTGGAGCTCATCCTTCAAAATTTGAAGGTAAAGGTCACCACCCATCCTACCATCAATCTTAGTAGCATACTGAATGCCATCCCAAGTCATACAGCCCCATAACATTAGAGAACTCCCTCCAAACTTGAGAGTTCCTTTAATCAACCTATCACTAAGGCCCTCTATTGCCTTTTTCCATGCCCATTTGCAACTATCTGACCCAAGGCAATTGATCTTAGTCTCATCAGACCATACCACCTGTTTCCAGTCCTCCAGAGTCCAATATTTATAAGCATGGGCAAAGTCCAACTGAGCCTTGTGATACTTGGCAGAGAGTAAAGGTTGTTTGGACTTGACTACAGCCTTCATACCAACTTTTTTCAAGTGATGATGAACTGTGTTGGGATAAAGAGGCTGATTGGTAATAGTGGAGAGGGCTTTGGTGACTTGGACTGCATTCTCTGCCTTGTTGCTAGAGATAAGACGAATAGCATGGCAGACATTGGCATCAGAAAGCTTTGATGGGCAACCTCCAATGGACTTCTGAAGGTCAGAATGCACCTTGGAATGAAGCCTCCAGATAGCAGCAGTGCTGACACCTGTGCTAGAGGCAATGGAGCAAATGGAATGGCCAGAATCAAGTTGAGAGAGGATGGTATTTTTTTGAGTGACAGAGAGATCGCATGATGGTAGTGGTTGAAAGACAAGCAGCATGGGAACATATTTAGACTCAGACACTATGTTTATATGTGTATCTTTGTTTGTAGAACCAAATAGCACCAACAATCCTTTTGTTTTATTAAGATCCTATTAAATATTATGAAAGTGACAAAACCATTACAATGTAGTTCCTGTTTTAAATTGGCCATATCTCCACAGCCACCAGGTCAAATCACATGATCCAGGTACCAATAGGCAGCCAGGAGTGTGTACTCTTATTTGTCTCACCAGTGCTAAGTGACATTCCCACAGGTGATTGCAGTGTGCTTTGTGCACTGTGTTAGGGTTAAACATTGTAACAGTTTTGGGAGTCACTGTATATGACTGGTACTCAACCATGTCACTAACTAAAGACTATTGTGCTTAACAACTTAAATGATACAGCAATTAAAACCATTACAACATTATGACCATTATTATTTCTACTAATCAGAAAACATATATAACCCAATGATAGACAAAAAGGGTTACTAGTCAAACAAACTAAACATGACCAACAATGTAAAAGCTTACTAATCTTATCAAATATAATCAAGCTTATGAAATAAAACAAAATAAAACCTTATCAAATATCACCAAATAAACAAAACAACACAAAACCTTACCAAACATGATCAAACAAATAAAACAAAACTCAAACAAACTCATCAAAATCACTAAACCTTGTTAAACATGATCAAATAAACTAATCAAAACCACTAAACCTTGCCAAACACAAACAAACAAACTAATCAAAATCACTAAATCTCACTAAATATGATCAAAACAAACTGAACCTCATGGAATCTCATCAAACTAAATCTTATCAAAGGATTGTTTGTTTAGTTATATTTGATAGTATTTAACTGATATAAGATATAATTTGTGTAATTTATTTGATAAGGTTTACTTATTGCATTTAATTTGTTTGATTATGTGACAAGATATAGTTATTTTGTTGAGTTTATTTGATCATGTTTGGCAAGATTTAGTGATTGCTGTTACAATCTTGACCTTTAACCCTCACACAGATTACATCTTTAATCTTTTCTAATGAATCATGCCTCGTGTCAAGGCTGCCCACAGGATCATATCCTATTGGTCACCACATTATCACAGCATTCCTCATGACTCATTCTCTTATCTTTCATTTCTGACTCATTATGACTCATGCCCACCAGATACCTGTGCAAGGCTATACATCTTATCTATGCCTCTTTGATTGAACACCTCTCTCATTCACTTCACTACATCTAGTTCAGTCTTTGTTCTAGGTTGTTTCAATTGCATTTGATTTGTTTGATCATGTTTGACAAGATTTAGTGATTTTGATCAGTTGTTTGATCCTGTTTGGCAAGGTTTAGTAATTTTGATTAGTTGTTTGATTGTGATTAGTTTGTTTGATTGTATTTGACAAGGTTTAGTGGTTTTGGTTAGCTTGTTTGATTGTGTCTGGCAAGGTTTAGTGGTTTTGATTAGTTTGTTTGATCATGTTTGGCAAGGTTTAGTGATTTTGGTTAGTTTGTTTAATTATGTTTGGCAAGGTTTAGTGGTTTTGATTAGTTTGTTTGATCATGTTTGGCAAGGTTTACTGATTTTGGTTTGTTTGTTTAATTATATTTAGCAAGGTTTAGTGGTTTTGATTAGTGTGTTTTGTTTGTGTTTTGTTTGGCTAAGGGTTAGTTATGTTTTGATTTATGCTATTACTCAAATGTCTGTCATAGGTCTGTACTGCTGTATGCTCTGTAGTAGTCTGTGCCCTGCTGTGCCACTCTGTGAGTCTGTGCCAAAACCAGTGATTTACTGATGCAACTGTTGTCCTGGTGTCCCATCTGGGACCATCACCACTACAGGCGCAGTAGGGTCAACCTGATAGTTGTTCTCCCCCTCATGGACCTCTTCATGTGCCCAATCCATTGATGACTGCAACCCAAGCATCTCCTCAAATTGCACAATCATATTGTGCATGACGATGCAGGACTGAACCAGTGCAAAGCATAGGTTAGGTCATTGGGTGTCTGGATGTTGTCATATACTGCTCCATTCCCTGTTCCTCTGGATATAACTCCAGATTTCTTAGACGTGAACTCCGGGTTGATCACCCTCAGGACACAACTCTGTGATCCTGGACTTCCATTACATATATATGTTTCCTCTTTCATTTTAGTACATAACCTGTGTCTCACTTACGAGCACAGCTCTGGCTTTCTCAGTACCCGACTTACCTCCAGCTATGTAGTTTCCTGATCTCCCATCTTACTCAGTTTCTTACCAACTCTGTTACTAATCTCCATTCCACTCCGAGTATATAAACTGCAGTACCCTGACTGTGTACCCTTAGTCTGAATATTAGTTTATTTGTATGACTCACTCCAAACACTCCATAAGACCTTGATGGTCTTTATTCCGCTCGACTCCACTTTATGTGTTGAGTCTTATAACTACCTCTGTTCTCCGTATGTCCGAAATATAGGGACAGACTGTGACAAGGGCGCACCACATACAGTGAAGCCAAGTCCCGTCCAATGCTACAACTCTGGAGATCCAGAGTTGGCTACCTCCGAGTCGCATGGTCTCTAACAGATGTGCATGCAAAGATCATGAAGTGATTGCAACCTGCCTTTCAGGGCTGCAAATGCATGCTCCACACACACGTGCACCTGAGACAGATTGTAGCACACTGACACTATGAAACTGTGGTCACTGACCTTTGACAGGTATCAATTATAAACCTTCTGTGGTTGCGACAACAGCTCTGTTCGCGTGGCTTTAAAAGGGACAACACACCATGGCTGTGTTGGGTAAGCACTGTCTGCCCAGATCCAGTGGCCCTCTGGGATCAAGCCATCTGGATCTTGGGCAAGATCTGTCCCTTGAAATGCATAAGTGTCATGCACACTTCCTGGGTGTCCCAAACCGTAATCAACCACAAGGAGGTTGTGCAGCATGACAGTAAGCTGTAACATGTCAGCCATCAAGTGAACTCAGGTATGAGAACTTCTACCTGACAATTCAATGAATAATTCATTTTTCTATCGTAGTATGTCTCGCCATAAAGTGAGGGTTTTTGAAACAAATTTATAGTTGTCCCATTGGCCGCAAAAATCCCCCCCTCCATGCTTCGCAAGATTTCATTGCAATGAACCTCCATGCCAGTTCCACATTGATGGAGTCTGTGGTGGGAACCTTCACGAATTGATCATGTTGGTCCAAGATGGCAAGCATAGTGTGTTCCATGCAATTCACCATGGTTCCAGTGCCAATTCCCGCCCACTGTGCTATGTATTCTAGTGCTGCAGAGTTTCTGTAGTGCCCTAGGCAATAAAGGAAGATGACAAGCTGAACTGCAACTGGAAGTTAAGGGCAATTTGAGTTTGAAGTGAAGACTGGGTGGCCACTAATGTGATCTAGGATACAATCAAATATTTTGGGATCGACACAAGCTTTCATGTGAAAGAGATGTGGTCAGAATTCTGCAAAATGCTCCAGAAGATGCAGCTGAGATGCCTTCAACACTGGTTTAGCTATCTGGTTGATAATGCAGGCCTCTCTGACTTTGTCACGGAGCACACAGATTTGACATAGTAGTTGCTGGTAAGTCGACTCTCTTCTGTCCATTGAGTAGGTCAATCCTGACTCGGACTCAGGTTCGTCATTGGATTCAAGATCAGAGAAGATGAGCAGGGAAATAGGGTTATTGAGCAGAAGGATCTCCAATTCATCATCATTCAACTCATCGATCTTATCCAAGTCCTTGTCTTCTTCCATGCAATGCTGTACGTTTCCTAATCACTATACCAGCACTTTAAATTCTAATTTGTCAATATCTTGCAACAGCTCCTTTTTTTCTGATATGCGAGGCATGGTGTGATGCATGATCTTTGGCAATGTCCGGATGGGAGTGGGAAGCAGGGAAGGAGTTTCTCAGACAGTCCCCTGCAGTTTTTACTTGTCCCTTGCAATCAATCTATTTTTTCTTTCTCTTTGGACTTGTGTGATGAGGCCTGCTCCAATTCACATGATTCGATACCATGGCCTGGCATTTGGCATGTGCTTCTGCTGTGTTGGAGTTCCAACTTCATCTCTCATTCCAGACCTGAAAAATGGCCCATAATAGCTCTACTATAGCCGCAGAATAACCTAAATGAATACCACTAATATTTTAATATAGGATTATCTATTAGCCACCATGGCCACCACAACAAATGGATGACATTGCAAGCTTGCTTGCTGCACCAGGAGCTGATATGGAGGAAGATCTTTTCCAAGATAATGAATGTGAACTCGGACTACTTGCATCTACAATAATGGTTGGGGCCAAAATCCACTGCCAAACCCATATTGAAGATTGACACAAAAATTGACACTATCTGACCCATTCTGGATTACTGCCCAATCCTCATGTCACCACACCATGGCAAGTCTTGTATGAGAGTCAAAATGATCATGTATTCATAATGACCATGTGATTTGATATACAAACTTTGATGTACATTCTCACCTCTGGTTTTGTCTCACGCTGGGAGGAAACCCCAATTCCATGCAATGATACACACATACATGCCAATCCATGACCAGACCAACAATCTCTAGATGTTGCTGGAGCTCTTGGCCTTGTCCTCCATTATTTGAACTCTACTATGCATGAGATTAGCTTGCAGCAAACATTTGCCATCATTTTCACAACTGCATCATGATACATCACATTTGCACTGCATGTTCTTTTGTCTGCACTTTAAAACATCCCTGAAGTAAAAATCAAATGGCCCAAAGCTATGGAAAGCAGGACAACCATGCTCCCAAAAAAGTAATTCTCGGGCTGAGGGCTTTTCTCCAAAAGAATATGTCCCTCGGGTGGACTTTGAACACTGTTAGAGACTGTGTGACTTGGAGGTTGCCAACTCCAGATAGGGAATAGCACGGGTATAGCTATGGGTATGTGTGACACATGATGTGGCAATGCCACTTCCCTTCCCTTACCCTTACTCGTCCTGTGTTCACCACTGCTCTGACCCTCATGTGCATATGCGAGTACAAACTCACTCTCATGGTCACTCTCACCTCACCCTTGCCTTGCCTAGCTCTCACCTTGCCTGACAACAATGACAACAACAACGCAATAACTGCTATAATGTGGTTGTCATGTCATTGTTGTCGCTCTAGCCCTCGTCACTGCCTTCACCTCACTTCATCTCACCTTGCCTTGCCTCTCCCTCACCTCATCAATCTTTCCCTTGTTGCCCTCACCTTGTGTCTCACCCTCCTTTGCCTGATAATGATGATGATGATGATGACGACAACGTGATAACCGCTATAATGCGGTTGTCACATTGTTGTTGCCCTCATTGCTCTCTCTCTTTCCCTCATTGCTCTTTTCCTTGTTGCCCTTGTCTTCGCCTTTATTACCTTACCTTGCTTGACAATGACAACAACAACAACAACGTGATAACCATGTTATAGCAGTTACCATGTTGTACATTGCCTTCACCTTACCTCATCCCTCACTTTACCCTGTTGCCCTTGTTGCTCTTGCCCTCATCATCATTGCCTCTACCTCACCTCACCCCTCACCCTGCTTGACAACGACAACAATGATAACTGCATTAAGCAGTTACCATGTCATCATCACCTTCACTTCACCTCACCTCTCACCTCACCTGACGACAATGACGATGCAATAACTGCATTATAGTGGTTATCACATCATTGTCACCCTCGTCATCATTACCTTTGCCTCACCTCATCCCTCATCTTGCCTGACAACAACAACAACAACACGATAACCACATTATAGCAGTTTGTTGTAAATCTCGTTTGAGCTGTGGTAGTACAGCCACATGCTTACCTAGTCATAGGTACATCACACCTAGAGTACAGTAGTCCTTTTTCTTTAGTGACTCAAGTACTCTACAGGTTAGGCCCTCTGCAGATACCACTTTTCTATAGGTTATGAGCCCTGCTCTTGCCCAGCAGCTTACAGTCACTTAAGCTACCAAGTCCCAAGAAAGTCCTACCCAATGGAGTTTGACACGCCTACTCTCAAAACGGATGGTAGTAATTGGTCGGAATGGCATGAAGCCATTATTCAAGTGATTCACGAAGACAGTCTCTCAGAATACCTCACGGGAACTGTCATGAACCCCAACCGACAACTCAAAACCATAATGAAGTTCATTTTGACTTCAGAAATCACCTGATTCAATTCTTGGGGCAATACTTCACCTTATGACGGCACATAACATCTATGACTACCTAATAAATCAATTTGGAAGTCCTACAATACCCTATGAGACAGCATGTGCAGCCACTGAAGCCACAAACAAGTGTGAAAGATCTGAAAAGGAGTCGAAAACCCCCTATATGGGGAATGAACATGAAATTGAGCGAGCCAAGAGCATTGCAGGCACAAATGCAGACTTGGACATGTATGGGAATGTTGAAGAGAGGTGTACAGGTACACAGGACAAGGTGGAGACCCCCAGAACATCACAAATGACATCAATTGAGGGAGAGAGCCTGAGCACGATGATGCACAGACAATCAATGACAGCTGACGACAGAGACAACGAGAGTCGACCAGGGAATGCTGGGAAGCCTCCAGATGAACTGGAGAGTGTTGAGGAGTCGCAGATGACATCGATCGAGGAGCAGAGCCCAGGCGAGATGCCACATGAGCAATTGAAGCTGACTGATGACGAAAATGATCAGTATGACAGAACGGTTAACAGGGACTCACCTAAAGGTCACCAAGACCTAGCCCTACCAAAGGATAGGCTCCCAGACCAAGCACAAGTTGCAACGAGCAATCCCCAGAGCTCCAAGCTTGAGGAGGGGAGGCAGATGTTGACAACCAGTGGAGCTCAGGGCACTGGACCTGAAGCAGATGCGTTGCCAGCATCAGGGGCACATCGAGAGCGCTAGGAACAGGCCAGAAGAACTGTTGAAAGCTACAGAGTGCGTCAAGGAATGGTCGAAACAGAAGGAGGGAAAAAACTCACTCAGAGGAAGCCCAAGACCTCCAGATGACCCGGGCAGCGAACCAGCTGCAGGAAAGACTTACCAAAGTCCTATGGAATGCCCTAGGAGTGACGGAGATGAGCACTTCAAGAGAATGAAGCCGCTACACTGAAATCCAGAGCCAGGAGGGGCTAGAGGCGAAAAGGGCAAGTTAGAGGATAAAGTGCATGCTACAAGCGAAGCACACTCACAAGACGGTCCCAGGGACTTCCCAGATCACCCTGAATGTGAGACGATAGCATCCGGCATTGAAATGAAGTTGTCGAGTTGAGTTGAAGGGCCAGGATGTCTAGAGGGGGGGAAATTGAAGTCAATCTAGATTGAGTGCAAAGTGCAGCGCCAAAACGGTGCGAATTGACTTGAATATGACTGGACACACCCCAGCAACAGCTGCAATGAGCCTGTCATTGAAACAAAGCTGCTACATCAATATAGAGGGCTAGGAAGCCAGAAGGAGGTCCAGATGAGATTGGGGAGCGACGGCCACAAAGCGCAGTGCCAGAATGCATTGAACTGACTCAGATATGATGGGATAAGGTCCCCAATCGATGGTGCAATGAGCAGAGGATGCTGTGACTCGAAACAAGTCGAAACATGTCTGCTAGCTGGACATGACAGTCAGTCCGAATGGGATAAAGACAAGACCGAATCAGATGTACCAGCACCATCCAAGCGACCACCCAAACACTCCAAATGACCTCATCACCATCCGAACCCACCGCATTGTCAAGGAAGACTAAAAATGCGACCTAAATGAGTTAGCCAAAGACGAGGAGACAAGAATGCTCACCTTGCAATATGGTCTCATCAAGACCAATCCAGACACATCGAATGTGTCACACACATCCTAAAGGAGTCAGGAAGTGGATGGTACTCACCTGAGAGCAACAGGACGCACCGGGAATTGAGCACAGATGATCGTGCACATCAGCCAGCCACAAAGGCATTAGCCAAGCCACAACTTACCATATTGGGTAACCACTCAAGTGCACCATGTCACAATGAAGTTGCATCACCACAGACTCAGGGATTCACCATAGGAGATGGATTTGGAGACACACAGGTATTTTTTAATATCCATTTATTATTTAGTTTCCATTTCTACTTCACTACCACACCTCACTTGAGGGGGAGTGTTGTAAATCTCATTTGAGCTGTGGTAGTACAGCCACATGCTTACCTAATCATAGGTACATCACACCTAGAGTACAGTAGTCCTTTTTCTTTAGTGACTCAAGTACTCTACAGGCTAGGCCCTCTGCAGATATCATTTTCTATACAGTTATCATGTCATTGTTGCCCTCATTGCTCTCACCCTTGTCACCCTTGTCATCATCACCTTTGCTTCACCTCATCCCTTACCTTGCCTGACGACAATGATGATGATGATGATGATGATGATGATGTGATAACCACTATAATGTGGTTGTCACATTGTTGTCACCCTTGCCCTCATCTTCGTCACCTTTGCCCTTGCTTTACCTCTCTTCCTGGCTCTTCCCTCACCTCACTTCTTGCCTTGCCTGATGATGACAACAATGCGATGACCATGATAACATGGTCATCATGTCATCATTACCTTCACATTATCTCTTACCTCATCCTAGAGTGGCTCAAACAACTGTCCCAATGTTTGCATGTTTTTCACTAAACATGATAAAACATGGTAACCACTAAACCTTACCCAGACCTGTGGGAATATGAAATATAGTACCTACTCCTGGCTTTCTATTGGACCAAGGGTCAAAGAATTTGAATAAGATTTGATGAAATGGCAATCATTTCAAAATGATCACTCATTGGGACAGTTTTTTGACTTTATATAAATATAAGTATTTAATATTTGGTATGACCTCCTTTTGCCTTGATAACAACTTCAAGCCTTCTATGCATGCTTTTAATCCATTTCTAATGCTATTCTGCACAAATATTCCCCACTCCTCTACTAACCTCTCCTATAAATGATAAACTCCTTTAGGGGCACTTTTATAAGCTAAAAGTCATTTTTTGAGATGATTTCAGGTATGTTCAAAGGAAGTGAGGTTTAGAGACTGTGCAGGCCAATCTAAAGATCCAATCTCTTGATCCCCGACCCAGGTCTGAATTCTTTTAGAGGTATGCTTGGGATCATTATCTTATTGAAAAATGATATTACCTTCTGAAATTTAAAATTCTTTGATGTTTTCCAGAAACCCCTGCTATGAAATTGTCACATACTGCTCAGCATTTATCCTTCTGTACATCTCACTCTAAACTCCCACTCCATTCCATCCTATATAGGCCCATAGCCTCCTCTATGCTTGACTGTACCTCTAGCAATCAACTACTCTCCTGCCTTTTTCCACACATACTCTTGTTTATATGACCCAATCCTATTGACTTTAGTCTCATTTAACTATATGACCCTTTTCCCACCCTCCACAGTCCAATGCTAGTATTTGAAAGCATAGGCCAACCATCCTTTCTTGTGACTCTTGAAGAGAAGAAGTTTTTGTTCTCTACCACAGCTTTCAAAGAGGCTTCCCTGAGGGTATTTCTGGCTATCTGATGGTAGAGAGGAGTATCAATAATGGTATTGATAAGTATAGTGAGCTGAACAGCATTTTTGGCCTTGCCAGTAATGATCTATTGTACAATAGCCCTTTTGCTGGTAAATGAAAACTTTAAAGGGTGACCACCAAGATATTTAGTCTTGTCTAGCTGGATTTCTTGAAGGACCCTAGACACCATAGACTTGCCCAGACCAGTTTCAGAGGTTATTTTCCTGGAAGAAAGCTTGAGGAAAGGGAAAGAGACATTATTGTCCCTTAAGAGCTGGAGATAGGTTGCATAATGATGATAGGGAAGTTACTATGGTATAGTGGGGTTTATATGGTGCTAGCTGATGATAGTTACATAAATATAACATGATAGAACCATTATCAAATGTATGTAAGTACTTTCCAACATGTTAGGGTCTGATATATGTAATCCAAACTTAAAGTCAAAGAACTGTCCCAATGAGTGATCATTTTATTTCATCAAATCTTATTCAAATCCTTTGACCCTTGGTCCAATAGAAAGCCAGGAGTAGGTACTATATTTCATATTCCCACAGGTCTGGGTAAGGTTTAGTGGTTACCGTGTTTTATTGTGTTTAGTGAAAAACATGCAAACATTGGGACAGTTGTTTGAGCCACTGTACCTGATGATGATGACATGATAACTGTGTTATCGTGGTTGTCACGTCTGTTACAATAGCTCTGGGTAGGAACTAGCATAGCTGCAAAAGCACTAAGTACCAAGTGGCTGCAATAACTCGAACAATCACCACTTGATATGTGGTGTGCTGTAAGAGTTCAAGGAGGACTGCTGTTAGCGTGTTGCCAACTGCAGAGATGAGTTAGAACTCAGGGGTTCCTGAGAGTGTCCTGTTGGGAGTCTATACCTGAAGGACCAAGGGCTTCCTCTTGTGATCGAGATGGTACTTAGGCATTGGCCTAAGGTCAAGGGTCAAGGAGTTGAGGGATCACAGGGGTGTTCCTGAGTGGAGCAGTAATACTCAGGTAGATTGTGGAGATCAAGACTAGGGTACAAGAGAGTATCGCTGCAGGTATTTATACTATGAGGATCGTGCACAGACCAAGTGTCCAAAAGGAGTGGCCAAGAAGAGCGGAAAGGTAAAAGGCCAAAAGGAGACAATGCACAATGCACAGGCATCAGACAATGATGAAGGTGAAATGACAAGTGTCCAAAAGGAGTGACCAAGAAGAGCAGAAGGGTAAAAGGCCAAAAGGAGACAATAGACAATACACAGGCATCGGATGATGATGAAGATGAAATGACTAAGTGTAATGCCATTGGATGATGACATGAAATGAAAAGAGTAAGCAATCAGGTGATGCTGATGTTGGTTATGTAAAGGTGAAAAGGGATGAAGTATGGATGAACATACGAGGATACCTAGGTATTGAGCAGAGTAAAGTAGTACAAGTGAAGAAAAGAAAGAAATTGTAACAACATTGTTATCACTCTTTCCCTTTGTCTTGCTACATTTGACAGGCAACCTACAGGTCAACCCATACCCATACCTGTACCCATTCCCACGGGTCTGTACCTGGTGTGGGTACAGGTACAGGTAGGCACCAGGATACCCACGGGTTCACCCATGCAGTTCCCTAACTCTGGATCTCCAGCATTGGATGGGACTTGGCTTCACTGTATGTGGTGCACCCTTGTCACAATCTGTCCCTGGATTTTGGACATGCAGAGAATGGAGGTCGATGTAAGACTCAACACATAAAGTGAAGTTGAGTGGAGTAAAGACTGTCAAGGTCTTCTCAGAGTGTTTGGAGTGAGTCATACAAATAAACTAATATTCAGACTGAAGTTACAATTGAAGTGACTATGGTTTATACATATACTTGGAGGAAACAGAATGATTAGTCACAGAGCAAGGAGATGAATAATATGGAGAAATTGAGAATGACTAATTCTGAGTAAGACTGGAGATCAGGAAACTAGATAACTGGAGGTAATTGGGTACTGAGGAAGCCAGAGCTGTGCTTGTAAGTGAGACACAGGTTTATGTACTAAACAAAAAGAGGAAACATATATACATAACGGAGGTCTGGGGTCATGGAGTTGTGTCCTGAGGTAGATCAACCCGGAGTTCATGTCTAAGAGAGTCAGAGTTATATCCAGAGGAATGGAGAATGGAGCAGTATATGACAAACACCCCAGTCACTTTGAATTGGAAAATAATTTCTCATTTCCAATGCCTATTGACCAAGGGAAATTTTACCTATGCACTCCAGATTAAGAAAAACTTTCCAACACCCATCGACCAGAGACTTCAACCATATAAACTCATTTTTTTGGTCATGTGACCTTTTATTATATGTCCCAAGAAACACCAAGTACAAATACTGTCATGAAGCTTGTCATAGTAGATAGCATAGACCATTGATCAAAGACTAGTGTTGGTCTCCTCCTCCTCATCGTCTGAAAAGGGTATTTCACTCACTATTGTGCTCTTTGGCATGTTGGCCTGAAGTTGTCCTCGAGGTGAATCATGAGTCCTTCAGCCCAATTGATGCCTTGTGTCATACACCACTCCATTCTCCATTCCTCCAGATATAACTCTGATTCTCTTAGACATGAACTCCAGGTTGATCTACCTCAGGATGCAACTCTGCGACCCTGGACCTTCTGTTACATATATATGTTTCCCTTTTCATTTTAGTATATAACCTGTGTCTTGCTTATGAGCACAGCTCCAGCTTCCTCAGTACCTGACTTACCTCTGGCTATGTAGTTTCCCAATCTTCCGTCTTACTCAGAATTAGTCATTCTCTGTTTCTCCATATTATTCATCTCCTTACTCTGTGACTAATCATTATGTTTCCTCTGAGTATATAAACTGTAGTTACTTTGACTGTAACTTGAGTCTGAATATTAGTTTATTTGTATGACTCACTCTGAACACTCTGAGAAGACCTTGACAGTCTCTACTCTGCTTGACTCCACTTTATGTGTTGAGTCTTACATTGATCTCCGTTCTCTGCACATCCAAAATATAGGGACAGACTGTGACAAGGGTGCACCACATATGGTGAAGCCAAGTCCCGTCTGACACTACAACTCTGGAGATCCAGAGTTGGCTACCTCCGAGTTGCACGGTCTCTAACACCTTGACAGACTCCTGCACAGAGTGTGGCTCTCCTGCCAGTGTTAGATTTGAACAGCATATATTGTGAAGCACAGTGCACAGTAAGTTCTCAACTACCAGCCTCTCGTGTCTCATTCAACTGATTCCCATTCAGTCACTTATATCAAAACTCAGTTCACCAAGGATGCATATGCACAGGGAGACAGACTTTGCCAGCACAAAAATTGTAAAGCCTCCCACATTCATCCAGGTCAACTGTATCTTTATGTCACAGATATCAATCAGAGCAAGCCCAGCAAATATGTATGTGCAGATTGCTACCAATATTACCAGACCAGGCTTGGAATGACAGTTTGGGGAACACAAGGTTCATTGTGTATGTATTTCAGCAAACCTTCACTAACTTTTTTTAAGAATGACTACTAGATCCAAAGGCTATCCATCAATCAATCAGTGCTGCTCAGTCCTGTGGTGAGTTTACATGCAGTGTGACTTTCATCCATTTACTGTTATGATTCAAACATTTCAACCCTTAATGGATTACACTTTTAACCTTTTCTGACCATAATGCCTCAAGTCAAGGCTGTCCCAAAGGATCATACCCTATTGGCTACCACAATATCACAGAATAACACTTCTATCTATTTATTTCCCTTATCACTGACTCATCATGGCAGTGCAAGGCTATGTTCTTGTCTATGACTCCTTCTGACTCAGATTAGAACTCTGACATCCATGTAGTATACAAACCCCATGAATTGAAGCCAGAGAACTCTAACAAAGTTCTCTTGGAGTTTTTGCCTCTTCACTGGACTGAATCCCCTCTTCACTCAACCAACTACTTTAACAGTCTAGTTTTGTTCTAGGTTGTTTCATTCACAACGTCCCATCCAGCCTCAATAAACCCCCCTCCTGTTGTAGCAATCACCAATCATCTAACAAGACTCCTGGCAAGGCTGGCATGTCTTGGGAACATGCCATCTCCAGCAGTTCCAACCCATGGACCCAGCATTGATATACCATCAGTGTTGGCACACTCTCAGTCTCCAGCAAGCCATTCTGCTTCTCCTGGCCTGGCGCTGATGCAGTCTTGACTTCCAGCAAACCTCTCTTTGCCTCCTGACTCAGGTTACAGACTGCAGCATCTTCAATATGCTATGCAATGTGATCATTGGGCCCATGTTGCTTACCGCCCACCTCTCGCTGAAACCATCTCCTTGGAGATTTCAGCATTCTGTGAAAATGGTAGCAAAAGGAAGGGCACTCACAGAACTCCCCTTGGTGTGAGTATTTTTGCTTCATTTATTTCTGTCCCTGCCATTAAACTTACTGTATGGAGAGGTAAGCAAGTGAATATTGCAATATTTCATCATCAATCTAATGCTTTGGTCATGTGGTGCTTAAACAGCAGCTCAAACCCGTCAATGTTTTCCCAGTATCAACTTGCAACATCTTGGAACTGGTTGTGGGGAATGCAGCTTTCAGCATTGATACTGCCATTCCCTTCACAGGCACCATTCATCTCACCCACTCATGGGATGACCTCATTGGTATAGTGTTGCCTCAGCTTGAAGCTGGCATTTTTTATCTTGCTCATTTTACTGTCAATTGCTATTGTGTCAAGGTCAATGTGTAGCTATTAGTGGTGGTTATTACCTCTTAAACAGTTGTAAAGATTGGTTCAGCCATTCTTAAGTTATGACATTAAGCTGTTCTATAGCTTGAACAAAGCTAACACTAACCTAATTCACATATTTGGAATATTGTGACCTATTGGCTAAACCAAACTGGAAAATTATTTTTGCAGGTGATAGACACAATCATGGGCTATGATTGGTCTACTGATACCTCACATTTTTATGAAGAAATGAATATGCTACATCCAAAAGCTACACAAAAGCTACAAAAAGCCAAAAGCCAAGTTGAGGCAACACTACATTGGTGTTGGTGGGTTCAAAACTTGTGAAGTCACATACCTTAACCTATGTATATCCTCCAAGATTCATAGGACTTGGATTGAGGGCAAATCAAGAAATTGTGGTCAAGTAACCATATGATAGAGAACCAGGGTCTTCTTACACACAGCTGTCACTCACTGACAAGTCAACTAAGCTCTTCCGCAAAGCCAATGTACTGTATTGGTCAAAAGCCCTTCTCAACACGACATACAACTATATCCATAACTGCATCTCCAAGGCCACTGACCCTCCTCCTTTTGACATCTCTCAATTGTGCTTTGTTGACACTGGACTGATCTGTGCCTATGCTAAAAGGCCTAATGTGCCTAAAGGACCCAGAGCCCCGAAACCAGGCACTGTCAGCATAATGTACCTCACAGAAGAACTTATCATGTGTGATTTTACTGATGATCCAGATCACACGGAATTCATCAAGTTCATTCACAATGGCACAGCAACCCCTTGTCTGGAACCTGGGGAAATTGGGTTTGAGACTGCTGTCATATATGTACCACTCCATTCTCTGTTCCTCCAGATATTGTTGAAAAGTTGTATGCTGCAGACGCAACTGGCTGACAAGGCATGACAAGGTGGCAGGTGTTATCCATGATAACAGACGAAGATGAAAATCTATGCTACGAGATAATACTACAGTACTGTATTAGGTAAGCAGTGTAGGAACGATTCTACTCTAACACACCCCCTGAATCGTGAACAAGTCCAAGTGAACAAATGAGTAAACAAGAAACAACAAAAAAATAATACATAGAAAGTCCAAAAATAAAAGATTACCATGCAGCATCAGGCTCCACCTCATCGGTGAGATTAATGTGCTCCTTCTCCTGCGGACAGTCTTTAGCATAGTGACCCTTCTTTACACATTTGAAACAGGTGATGTTGGCTCTCGAACGAGCAGTGAAAGCAGCATTGGAGCTTTCAGTGTCACTCCTGATAAGCAACAATTTGTAATCGTCAAGCTGTTTACGACTGAGGTGGCGCTCTTCTTCGTTGAGCAGACGAGAGATGGCGAGTTCGAGTGTAAGCTCATTGGGTTTGACAGCATCGAGAGTGACAATGACAGAGTCATACTCAGGTGGAAGACCAGAAGTAAGGACAATGATAATAAGGAGATCTGGGAGCATGATTCTGATGTCCTTCATGAGATGTGTCATATACCGCTCTGTTCTCCGTTCCTCTGGATATAACTCCATTTCTCTTAGACGATAACTCCGGGTCAATCTCCCTCAGGATGCAACTCCGCAACCCCGGATCTCTGTTATGTACATATGTCTCCCCTTTTATTTTAGTACATAACCTGTGTCTCGCTTACGAGCACAGCTCCGGCTTTCTCAGTACCTGACTTACCTCCGGCTATGTAGTTTCCCGATCTTCCGTCTTACTCAGTTCTTATCAACTCCGTTACTAATCTCCATTCCACTCCGAGTATATAAACTGTAGTACCCTGACTGTGTACCCTTAGTCTGAATATTAGTTTATTTGTATGACTCACTCCGAACACTCCGTAAGACCTTGACGGTCTTTACTCCGCTCAACTCCACTTTATGTGTTGAGTCATATATCTACCTCCGTTCTCCGCACGTCCGAAATATAGGGACAGACTGTGACAAGGGTGCACCACATATGGTGAAGCCAAGTCTCGTCCGATGTTACAACTCTGGAGATCCAGAGTTGGCTACCTCCAAGTCGCACGGTCTCTAACAAGATGCACCTGGGCCTTCACATCACCAATCCACAATGTGATGGACTGCTCAGGATGTTTTTCCATGCACGAGAACTTGTGCATAGCCACAAGCTCAGTGGAGAGGCCATGGGTATGGTGAATGCTAGTGAGTGCATCCCAGATGACCTTGGGATCATCACCCTGGACATGGACAATTTGGCTATCTTTGATGTATAGCATGATCTCAGCAGCGGCTTTGAGCTGGTGTGAGGTGAATGCTTCGATGGTAGCAGGAGTGGCTGGTTTAAATCTGGTACAGTCTCCTTGCCCAACACTATGCCCCAGAGATCTGTGCGGATGAGCAATGCATGCATATGAACGTGCCAGGTGAGATAGTTGATCTCATTGAGACATGGCATCACAGTGGTGTTGAGGATCATCAACATGATGGGTGATAGCAATGGATTTCTGTGTGAGTATTGATTATCAATCAAAGAGAGTCGGAATATGGATGTATGTGGGTTGGAAATGAAAGTGAAGCAAAGTGGTGGTGAAAAGGTGAATGTATGCAGGTTGGAGCACCTACTCCAGATCCAAGGAATGAAACATAGTCCCTGCGACATGGCCTGTCGGCCAACAGAAACATTTGCAACACCTGTCAACATGGCCCATTGGTCAACAGCATGCTCGCACAGCCCATCATGACAAGGTAGCAGGTGTTATTCGTGATAACAGACAAAGATGAAAATCTATGCTACGAGATAATACTACAGTACTGTACTAGGTAAGCAGTGTGGGAATGATTCTACTCTAACAGATATAACTCCAACACTCTTAGACATGAACTCTGGGTCAATCTCCCTCAGGATGCAACTCCATGACCCTAGACTTCCATTATGTATATATGTTTCCCTTTTTATTTTAGTACATAACCTATGTCTCACTTACAAGCACAGCTCTGGCTTCCTCAGTACCCGACTTACCTCCAGTTATCTGGTTTCCTGATCTCCTGTCTTACTCAGAATTAGTCATTCTCTGTTTCTCCATATTATTCATCTCCTTACTCCATGACTAATCATTATGTTTCCTCTGAGTATATAAACTGTAGTTACTCAATTGTAACTTCAGTCTGAATATTAGTTTATTTAGATGACTCACTCCAAACACTCCAAGAAGACCTTGATGGTCTTTACTCTGCTCAATTCCACTTTATGTGTTGAGTCTTACATCTACCTCTGTTCTCCACACATCCAAAATACAGGGACAGACTGTGACAAGGGTGCACCACATACAGTGAAGCCAAGTCCCATCCGATGCTATAACTCCAGAGATCTGGAGTTGGCAACCTCTGAGTCGCACAGTCTCTAACAACTGCCAAGTTTCTTGCATTCACCCAACATGTACAGTACACAACCACAGGTGGCCAGGTATATATTTTGGATTACCAAGGTATGTGACATTGTTATAGTATCAATTCCGCATTGCTAACATTCTGATGTAGGCAGCACAAGAGTTCTTTCTGACCCTCAAATCCTAACTCACCTGTATGTGCCAACAGCTTGGCATGAAATTTTTCACTAACAACAGTCTAGCAATGTTAACCAGGGATGAGCTTTGTTTGGGAATGGAAATTTGGAGCAACATATATGTATGTAACAAGTTCTGCAAATGGCCAGGCTTCAATTTGGAGCCATTTGAGAAAGGCACTGGGGGAGCCTAAGGTACATCTGATCACTTGCAATTGTATCTCAGCACTGTACATTGAATACACCGCTCAGTAGTTTTGTAACAGTATATGTGCTTGGGAGTGTTTTTTGGGATATATAATAAAAGGTCACATGACCACAAAAAACTGAGTTCATATGGTTAAAGTCTCTGGTTGATGGGCATTGGAAAGTTTTTCTTAATCCAGAGAGCCTAGGTAAAATTCCCCTCAGTCAATGGGCATCGAAAACAAGAAATTATTTTCTAATTCAAAGTGACTTCAGAGAAAAGCCCTTGGCCCAAGAATTACTTTTTTGGGAGCACAGTTGTCCTGCTTTCCATACAAAGCTGATGAATTTGAAGCTCTTTTGGATCTTGTTGTCCAATGTCATTCTCAGCAAGTTGGTGGTGCATTTGAAAGCATTGATGGCTTGAAGCTTCCAGTGCAGACCTCTGATGACACTGACATTGAGAATGCTGTTACAATCTCGACATTTCAACCCTTAATGGATTATATGTACTTTCAATTTTTTCTAAGAATAACACCTCATGTCAAGGCTGTCCAAAGGATCATACCCTATTGGCCGCCACAATATCACACACTTACACTTCTATCTATTCATTTCCCTTATCACTGACTCATCACAGCAGTGCAAGGCTATACTCTTATCTATGACTCATATCTATTCACACGTTATCATCCAATAGGATACACTATGCTTATCTATGTAGTTTATACTCAGATTAGAAGTCCGACATACATGTAGTATATAAACCCCATGAATCAAAGCCAGAGAGCTCTAACAAATTCTCTTGGAGTTCTTGCCTCTTCACTGGACTGAACCCCCTCTTCATCAACCACTACCACTTTAACAGTCTAGGTTGTTCTAGGTTGTTTCAAATGCAACCTTTAATGGTTGGCTCTCAGAGCACTTCATCAATTCTGTGCTTGTTTTCTCATCTAAAGGTAATTCTTGATTTGGACTCAGATCTGAGTGAGACTTAGAATCAATGTGCTCAAATCCTATGTCAGGAGTTGTTATTGCTGCAAGGACAAATGCACCAGGGAGCTGGCATGATTCTTGTGTCACACAACCAATCTATGAGGTTCTTCATAGCAGAACACCAGAAGGCTATTATATTGTTGCAGACACAGCATTTTCTAGGGGTGCTACATAAATCAGAGGTCACATCCATGTGTTACGATACCAACTTTTCCTCACTTCTCAACTCCAACTTTCAATCGATTCTAAAGATTATCGCCTCATGTCAAGGCTGTCCAAAGGATCATACCCGATTGGCTGCCACAATAACACAGCATCCATCAACACATGTCCCTTATCTCTTCATTTCCTTTATCACTGACTCATACTCGGCAGTGCAAGGCTATGCTCTTATCTATGACTCATATTCGTTCACACCTTATCATCCAATAGGATACATTATGCTTATCTACGTAGTTCATACTCAGATTAGAACTCCGATATCCATGTAGTATATAAACCCCATGAATGACAGCCAGAGAACTCTAACAAAGTTCTCTTGGAGTTTTCGCCTCTCATCTGGACTGAACCCCCTCTCACTTCATCCACTACACTTTACAGTCTAGATTTGTTCTAGGTTGTTTCATTAGAACTTTGTTGCTTTCTTCGCCGTCGAAACTACTGTCAAGTCCCTCGACCTCGTCGTAGCCGTCTTACCACTAAACAAGAGGAACAAGCGCACAGAGTAAGTCGCAACCCTTTGAACGGAAGATTATATCCTCTTCAGAAGCCGCTCGAGACCAAAGGTCCACATAGCGCAGAAGTCGATAGCGCACCCTTTGACGCTCATTGTCCTCTTTACTGAGACCACAAAAAATAGTGTCCAACCTCCCTCTCTCTGCTATCGCCGCCGCTCAGGAAGCTTTCCCTGACCTCGTTGACGAACCCTACGTCTTCGACGCCGCCTACCTTGCAGAAGTCGTCGCCTTAGAGGATTTAGATCCCGAGGACCGCACCGACACAGAGATCTTTCACGCCTTATTAGGCCACTTTTTAGGAGACGATTCATCGCTCCCAGACTACTCAACCACCAGAGAGTCAACCCGGTCTGACAGCCCGGAGTTACGGTATCCAACAGAGGAACCAGAGATTAAACGGGAATACTTCCCCGCTCCCATTCCCGAAAGAGAACCGTCCCCATTCCCACCTGCTCCATTACGAGAGCCTTCTGAGGAAAGTCTAGGAGACCCTAACGATTGGCTCCCACCTCGAGAGATTGAAAGAAGAAACGCTCGCACAGAGCTAGAGAGAAAAAGGATACTTAGACGCTACAAAGCTAACCAAGTACCGTCTCGCATCCGCCCGTACTCACAGTACGATAATCGAGAATTCCCATCCTTACGTCCTAGAAATACTCTTAGGATCCCTTCTCGCTACCTTTAAATAGCAAATCAATTTTATGTCTTGGGAACTCGTCGCAATCGTCTTTATCGCCGCTTGCACCTTAGTCACCTTTCTCTTTTCATACATCGCATTCTACCTTACAAACAAGGTACAAGAATCACAACACCCAATTTACGTCTCAATCAAACGACGAGACTACCCTTTCGCAGTTACTTTTGGTCTTTTCTCACCCTACGAAGAATACGGAACAGCCACCGCTAACGCTTGGGGAGCACCTGAACCTGCAACTGACGCTTGGTAAATATGTCAGGATACACCTACGCCACCGCCCTCAAAGATCTGAACAACCAATCGTTGAACGATGGGGATCGTCTCACGGCATCGGCTTGGCTGGTCCAAGAATTGACGAATGTAGTTGCCACGTTAGAAAACAAAATCAACGCTGGAGCAATAGCACCAGCGGCCACCTCATCAAAAGTCGAAATATTCGCAGACCCTGGTCTCTATGACGGAGATCAAACCAAATTCGAAGAATGGTGGGCAAAGATGAAAGGATGGCTCGACATCAATCAGAGGGCTATCGCTCCTGATTCACATCATGCAGTACTCGCTGTACTCTCACGCCTCAAAGGAGCAAAAAGCTCGCAATTCGCCGAGACAAGACTAGCTCAAGGTTCTAAACTCACATGGGCGCAACTAGTCGTGGACATAGAAGGAATGTTCCGACAAAACAATAAAGTGGACTGGGCTCGTACCCAATTGGAAAACCTGAAACAGGGTAACATGAGGGTCGAAGACTTCATAGTCCGATGGGAAAATCTGTGGCAGCAAGCCCAGATCGATCCCACACACGCCATAAGGCTTCTGGAAACCAACACGGCCAGAAGTATAATATTCCAAATCTTCAAGGACGGACAACGGCAAGATCCGAATGATCCGATATACACCAACTCGGCACACCCCGCCTACATTTCCGACCGCAATCAAGTGGTAACCAAATACCTCGCTGCAATTCGCACGGCAGGTAACTCCTTCGAGTCAATCAACTATGTCCGAGGAGAAAGGAATTGGAAACAAAAGGACCCCAATGCAATGGACATAGGGGCTGTGACCTACGAACAAGACGAAGATGGCTGGTTTACCGGCAAAGAAGTAAGGGCATTTGGTCAGAAAAAGGCCAACCCCAACAACAAATGCTTCAATTGCGGAGAAAAGGGTCACTATCCTAGGGATTGCCCTAAACCCAAGGTACAATGTCCGGAATGCAAATACTATGCCGGCAACCACAAGGCCTCATGTGGCAAAACTCGAAAAGCGAGATCCACATCTCAAAAGGAAACCCCTAAGGCTTCCACTTCTTCAGTCCCGGACAAGGACCCCTTTGCGGCCATCCGCGGAATGACTCCTGAAGAAGTTCAGGCATACTATTATGACAAGTACGAAACCGAAAAGAAGGGAAAAGGCAAGGCGAACTGAGTAAACTGGGATCTCACATTCGCACAACCCTTCCTAAATCATATGAAAACTCTATTTCTTTAAAGTTCGATTTCGCTTATTCCGAAACACCTCCCCGGCAAGAGGATAAACTACCTAAATCACCAAAAACAACAGAAAACGAAAGCGTTGACAGCGTCTCTGCGGAGCGCGGCGGACACGATAGTTCCGTGCTTAATTCTGTCCCAAAACAAATCCCCGATGGGTCTTTCATTAGATCTACATCGGTAGAAAAAGAAATTGTTTTACCAATTTTGGTATCCCCAGTAAACCAAATTGGTTACGTTGGAGCAAAAGCGCTTCTTGATAGTGGAGCTAATGCGATCTTCATACATGAGGATTACGTCGCAAAGCATAAACTTCCCACACACGCGCTACCACATGCTATACAAGTCTTTAATGTCGATGGAACCAAGAATCAAGCGGGTTCTATTACTCACGCAGCACAGATCCTTATCGATTACAAAGGACACAGGGAAATAGTGGATGCCGAAATTACCAACCTTGGAAAGAACGACCTTATCCTCGGATATACATGGTTAAAGCACCACAACCCTCATATTGATTGGTCCACAGGATCGGTTATAATGCGGAGATGCCCCGAATCATGTCATTCTCAAGAAGAAGACGACTTCTTGGATTCCGTTATCGCAGAAGAACTTAGATATGCAAATTCTATTGCAGAATCACGAATTTTTACCGCAAACATGGAAACTTCACCTTCTCCTCCTAAGGAACGCACTCTTGAAGAGATGGTCCCACGAGAATATATGAAATATGCTAAAGTATTTGGAAAAACGGAATCTGAAAGGATACCATTACGCAAACCATGGGATCACCACATTGACCTAAAAGAATCGTTCATTCCCAAGAAGGGTCGCTTAATACCCCTCTCTGTCACAGAACAAGAGGAGGTCTCTGCATTTATTGATGACCAATTAAAGAAAGGTTACATCAGACCCTCTAAATCCGAACAAACATCTCCAGTCTTCTTTGTTCCAAAGAAAGATGGAAAGAAACGTATGGTCCAAGATTACCGTTACATAAACGAACATACGATTAAGAATAACTACCCCTTGCCGCTCATTTCGCAGCTTGTGGATAAATTAAAAGACGCCAAACTTCTCACAAAAATGGATCTCCGATGGGGATACAATAACGTACGCATCAAAGAAGGCGATGAATGGAAAGCAGCTTTCGTCTGCCACCGAGGTTCTTTTGAACCCATCGTCATGTACTTTGGATTATGCAACTCACCAGCAACGTTTCAAACTATGATGAACGAAATCTTTGCTGATATGAATGGTGTCGTTGTCGTCTACATCGATGACCTTATGATCTTTACAGACACCGATGATTATGAAACTCATGACAAAATCGTGCTCGAAGTACTCAAACGCCTCGAAGAAAATGATCTTTATATTAAACCAGAAAAGTGCTTCTTTCGCGTAAAAGAAGTAGACTTCCTCGGAATGATCGTGGGAACTGATGGAATAAAAATGGATAATGAGAAAACCAAAGCAATCGCTGAATGGCCTACTCCCACCTCAGTAAAACACATCAGAAGTTTTCTCGGACTTGCCAACTTCTATCGCAGATTCATAAAAGATTATGGAAAAATAGCACGACCCCTACATGACCTTACTAAAAAGGATCAAAAATTTGAATGGACTTTCGCCTGTGACGAAGCATTCACTATACTTAAAAAGGCTTTTACGACAGCACCTATCCTAGCTTATCCAGATCAGAATGCCAAATATCGCTTAGAATGCGATTCATCGGATTTCGCTACAGGAGCAGTTCTATCTTTAGAAAAAGAAGGACTCTGGCACCCTGTCGCTTACAATAGCCACTCCATGACACCAGAAGAACGGAACTACCCTATAGCTGATAAAGAAATGCTTTCGGTTATCCGCTCTCTCGAACTATGGCGCCACTATCTTGAGGGTGCAAAACATGAATTTGAAATATGGAATGACCACC
The DNA here is from genome assembly GCA_019787685.1 of Chiua virens. Taxonomy (NCBI): domain Eukaryota; kingdom Fungi; phylum Basidiomycota; class Agaricomycetes; order Boletales; family Boletaceae; genus Chiua; species Chiua virens. The sequence goes on along the minus strand of JAHNUO010000011.1, from coordinate 697,194 downwards.
AGAACCTTACGTGGTTTATGACACGCCAAGATCTTAATCGAAGACAAGCGAGATGGGCCCAATATCTCTCACGCTTTAACTTCACCTGGCACCACAAGGCTGGAGTTACTATGGGAAAAGCAGACGCTTTAAGCAGACGAGAAGATCACATGATCGGAATCGAAGATGACAATAAAGGAATCCTCCTCATGGACCCATCTAAGATCAGATCAGCCGTCACTCTCCTATACAATGGTGATCAATTCTTATCTGACGTACAACACGAAACTATGAAACTATCGCCTAATGCCATGAAACACCTACTTTCCATCGGATACAAAGTCGAGGACGCCTTCCTTAGAAAGGGGGATAGGATCTTCATTCCAGATGCATTACGCACCAAATCGATAACCATGTTTCATGACACACCAGAAGCAGGACACCCTGGTTATGACAAAACTCTAGAACTTCTATCACGAACCTATATTTGGCCTCGTATGAACGAAGAAATCAAAAACTATGTCTCACACTGTGAAAGATGCGCTCGATTCAAGGGTTCTAATCAGAAAACAGCAGGACTTCTCCAACCCTTAGAAACACCATCATTACCATGGGAAGATATCTCAGCAGATTTCATCACAGATCTCCCACTTTCACACTCCTATGATTCCATTCTCACAGTCGTAGATCGATTCTCTAAAGAAGTCGAATTCATCCCATGTCACAAAACGTGTACATCTATGGATCTCGCTAAATTATATCTCTCACACATATGGAAACATCATGGCCTCCCTAAAACCATCATTTCCGATAGAGGACCACAATTCGCTTCCCAACTTATGAAAGATATATGCTCAGGGCTAAAAATAATACCCAAATTAAGCACCGCACATCACCCACAAACGGATGGACAATCGGAACGAATGAACCGAGAAGTGCAACAGTACCTTCGCATGTTCTGTGCTGAGAAAGATAACACATGGGCCGATTGGCTCCCACTCGCACAATTCTCATACAACAGCAAGAAACACACTGCCACTAAATTCTCACCATTCGAAATCACACGTTCCTACGTTCCTAGAATGGGAATTATGCCACAATCCATGAAAAACCCGGCTGCTCAAAACTACATTACGGATTTCTCTGAAGTCCTAGAGCAAACCAAATCTAATATAGATAAAGCCACGGAAAATATGAAAAATATCGCAGATAAATCGAGATCAGAACCCCCTTCCTATTCAATTGGAGATAAGGTCTGGCTCTCTACAGCGAATCTAAAAATAAAACAACATCCAAAATTCACGGATAAATGGATTGGTCCCTATGACATAATCTCTATGCACGGTCCGAATGCTCTAAAGCTTCGACTCCCACGCACTATGCGAATACACCCAGTCGTAAATATTTCTCAGGTCAAACCCTATAAGGAACATCTCCCCGAACAACCGGTTTATAAACCACGACCTATCGTAATCGGAGATGACCGAGAAGAAGAATTCGAAGCAGAATATATTGTCGATTCCCGAATGAAAGGACGACGCTTAGAATATCTTATACACTGGAAAGGTTATGATGATGACGAAAGAACCTGGGAACCATTAAAGAATTTAAAGAATGCTCCGGATCTCATATCTGATTTCCACGAAGCACATCCAGATGCCCCAAGGAAACTAAAAGTCACACAAACCAAATTCAATTCCATGTTTCGAACCTATGACGATAAAACTTCACACGAAGATGAGGATAGTCTCCATCGTCTCAATTATGAAATAGATCATTCGGAGCTTGATCAACAGAAGGGGGATAGTGTTACGATACCAACTTTTCCTCACTTCTCAACTCCAACTTTCAATCGATTCTAAAGATTATCGCCTCATGTCAAGGCTGTCCAAAGGATTATACCCGATTGGCTGCCACAATAACACAGCATCCATCAACACATGTCCCTTATCTCTTCATTTCCTTTATCACTGACTCATACTCGGCAGTGCAAGGCTATGCTCTTATCTATGACTCATATTCGTTCACACCTTATCATCCAATAGGATACATTATGCTTATCTACGTAGTTCATACTCAGATTAGAACTCCGATATCCATGTAGTATATAAACCCCATGAATGACAGCCAGAGAGCTCTAACAAAGTTCTCTTGGAGTTTTCGCCTCTCATCTGGACTGAACCCCCTCTCACTTCATCCACTACACTTTACAGTCTAGATTTGTTCTAGGTTGTTTCACCATGCACCATTGAAAGATGGACAATGAGTTGCAGGAACTCCTGATCAAATTGTGGAGGCCATGGCATTCAACCAAGAATTGCTCTCATATCGACAAACAGCAGAGTGGGGCATGTGTGCTATTCAAAGCTCTTTTGGAAGGCTTTGGATTCCTGTGTCCTGCAGTGACAACAAAGCCAGGGGAGACTTATTAGAGATATGTTTGTGACTACACAATCTTTGAACAATCAAGGTTGGTATTAATCAAATTCATACAGTATACTTCAAGCACTGGCAAGAGACAAGTGATGATATCAAAGTATAGACAGGTTTTGAGTCTATGTTAATTTCACAGCAATGAAAGAAAGATCAGGTACTTTCATATAACTTTGGAGTATGAGTAGGCATTCAAAGTTCAGGAGTATGTTCAAAGGACTTCAATGATGAAGATGAAGGCTGTGGTACCATATTGTTATCACCATTCTTGTAGACACATCTGTGCCCAATATAGTTTGTTTGTGTATGTCAAACAATTGAGTGTGCAGATGATCATTTGTGGCCTGTGCATCACAAAGTTGCTGAGCCTGTGTCATGAAGTGTACATTGACAAGGGAGCAATTTGAGTGTTCTTTATCACATGCCCTCTGGGCTTCAGGGTAGTGTTTTAAAGTCCAGTCCGGTCCAGTTTTCCACGGTCCAAATGAGGCAACCAGACCAAGACTGGTCTTAGTAAGCTTGCAAAAGCGGTAGGACTGGACCAAAACTGCAAAAAACCGGTCCTAACAACTTTAACAACTTTTTAGGACCGGTTGGACCGGATTTTCGCAACGACCGGCTTAGTCATCAGTATACCGAATTTATATTAGATTCTTGCCTTTCTGGGCGTCCAATGTTCGTGGGAATCGGTCTAGAAATGACCGAGATATCATTATTTTCGCATCACATGTTATCTACATGGGTTATTTGCTCATCTGCAATAGAGATCACAATCAAGATGGGTATTTTCACACAATTAACGCTTTGTCATCAGTGTATGTAATGTAGAATAGACCCCTGGCGTGCTGTGGGTCTAATAGTCGTGAGAATCGGTTCATAAATGGCCGAGCTATAGCCATGTCTGGGTTGGATATCATATTTAGGGGGTACAAACTTAATTTTGGTCATAGAAATTCCAAATAATTACCTAAATTACTGCAAAACTTATGGAAAGTAGGGGGTCAAATGCAGTAGAAATGTGTGTCATCAGATCAGCAGTAGCAGCACCATGGGCATTCAAGTTCATCAGTGGAACAGCTTTCACACTGTTGAAAGTCTGGGCTTGCCACGTGAGCAAATCAATGTCTAGGCTGACAAAAACTATCTCAATTGGCTTCATTTGATGGAAATTTTACGTTGTGAAATTTTGAGAAGAAGTTTAGAGGCAGGATTGTTTTTTGAAAATCTGTTCAGTTCTAGACAGTTGGGAACCTTTCTGTCAGAAACTGTCCAGATGATGGTTGGTTTGCTGTAGTAGCTACAAAATGGTGCCTATGGCCACTTATATGTATCAGTGACACAGTATGTCACTAAGTTCTATTTCCATCTAATCAAAATCAGTGCCAACTTCACTGTTATTACATGACTCTTTTTTATGTATTTATTATTTTATTTTTTAATTGTTGTTTATTGTCCAGTGAAGCAAGGCTCCATGTTGGACATTACACATACTAACTGCAACTGCAGTGCATGAAGCGCACTGCCAGACACTGTGGGAATCTTGCTTAGCTTTGGTGAAGTTATAAATAGTATGTACTCTCAGCTACAAATCAGCTGCCAAGATCATGTGATTTGGTTCACATGCCGCTAAGATATGATCATTTTGAAATAGCCATGTCATGGAAAGGGTTTTTGAGCTTTTGAAATGATAATTAGGATCTCAATCAAATCATTCAATATTTGTCATTATTTGTTAATGCAAACAAGGATATACATGTAAATAGCATGTCTGAGTTTTAAAAAGTTCACACACTTCTTAATTCTCAACTACTATCATGGTTAAATCCCTCTCTCACTCAGCAAAACACTATTCTTTCTTTGCTTGATGCTGGCCACTCTGGTGAAGCCATTGCCAAGCAAACTGGTCTCAGCCCTTCTGCTATATCCAAACTTCACTCCAAGAAGTGTTCTACCCTTCCCAAAGCTATTGGAGGTTGTCCTTCCAAGCTTTCTCCTGCCAACATTCGCCATGCCCAGCACCTTATCACCTCTGGCAGAGCTGAAAATGCTGTCCAAGTGACCAAAGCTCTCTCCAATATCATCAATGAACCTCTCTCTGCCAGTACAGTTCATTTTCATTTGAAGAAATCTGGTATGAAGGCTGTGGTCAAGTCCAAATGCCCTATTCTCTCTGCTAGGTATCACAAGGCTCATTTGGATTTTGCTTATGCCTACAAGGATTGGACTGTAGAGGACTGAAAGAAGGTAATATGGTCTGATGAGACCAAAATCAATTGCCTAGGGTCAGATGGGTGTAAATGGGCTTGGAAAAGGTCAGGTGAGGGGCTTAGTGATAGGCTGGTAAATGGGACCCTCAAGTTTGGGGGAGGTTCTCTGATGATGTGGGGCTGTATGACTTGGGAGGGTGTTGGATTTGCTTCCAAGATTGATGGTAGGATGGATGGGGACCTCTACCTTCAGATTTTGAAGGATGAGCTGAAGCAAACATTGGAGTATTATGGTTTCAATCCTCCTGATACCATCTTTCAGCAAGACAATGATCCCAAGCATACCTGCAAGAAGGTCAAGGAATGGCTAGAGGAGCAGGAATTTGATACCATAGGTTGGCCTGCACAGTCTCCTGACCTAAGCCCTATAGAACATCTCTGGGGATGGCTTAAAAGGAGGCTTGCAGAGCATGAAAACCCTCCTAATGGGATGCATGAGTTGTGGGAAAGAGTTCAGATGGAGTGGGAGAGGATACCAGTTGAGGAGTGTCAGAAATTGATTGAGAGCATGCCTAGGAGGGTTCAAGCAGTGCTTAAAGCAAAAGGAGGCTATACCAAGTACTAATAATACCCAAATACCCTTGTGATTTCAAAAGCTCAAAAACCCTTTCCATGACATGGCTATTTCAAAATGATCATATCTTAATGGCATGTGAACCAAATCACATGATCTTGGCGGCTGAGTTATAGCTGAGAGTAAGTGCTATTTATAACTCCACCAAAGCTAAGCAGGATTCCCACAGTGTCTGGCAGTGCGCTTCACGCACTGCAGTTGCGGTTAGTATGGAAAGGGTTTTTGAGGTCACTGTACATGCTTGGTATTTACTTGGACTGTTTTTGAAATATTTAGCATACACTGAGGATGTCTGATATCAGCTTGGTGTCCAAGCAGAAGCCTGCATAGGGCTAGGGATGTTTTGACTGCATGTCAGGTCATGAACATGTTGAAGAGAATAAATCCTGGCTGAAGTACAATACTCAGGGGGATTGAAATAGAAAAGAGGGTGAAGGAAATGCAATTCCATTTGACCCAGGGACTGCACTGAGTTGGTGAATGATGAATAATGGTTTTTTAGTGGTCTGAGATGAATCTGGGGCAAATCCAGATGAAAATGGATGAAAAAGTGGACACAGCAGTCTGAATCCAGATCAAGAAAACACAAGGAAAATGAGAGAAAACAAATGTTGACCAAGAACAATGTGAGACAGATGCACATAGGCAAAAGGTACAGCAATCTGGATGAGTTCACACATATGATTGAGCAAATAATGGTGGATTCAAGTGGATGGATGGTTTGGATTCAGATTCAGATTCAGATGACAGGTATGAAGAGTGGGAGAAATGGTGAATATCATTGTAGGTGCGTTTGTGCTCCTACAGTGTGGGTTTAACTCTATTTCTCATCTTAGGGGGGGAGGGTGAGGTTTCTAAAGTTTTGGGTAAAGTGGGTACTGTTGTGTAGGAACTGGAGTGTGTGGGCAATGCACTTTGAGTTGTTTAGCAGATTTGATAGCTGTCTAGACTTTGGGCAAGTATCACATCAGAGATGATTATGTTTGCAGGTATATTGCAGGCAATGGAGAAGAATGTGTGTGATGGTTTCATCTTGATCTGGACAGTGTGGGCAGGAAGGGTTGTCAGCTTTGGATAGGTGATGGAGGTGCTCGTTTAACAGGGCATGACCTGTTCTTAGTTGGAAGAGAATGGATCCATGACATCATGGTAGACCTTCCATAAGTTTTAAGAAGTTATGGGATGGGAGTGAGTCATTGAGGGCTAGCATGGTTTGGGCTCACAGTTATTTTTCAAATAGCACTCTTCACCAGGTCTTTATGTCTTTTTTTCATAGCTGATTTGCTGTGGGGAAGTAATCTAACAAGCCCCTGGGTCCTTTGTGGTTCTATGGCCAAGTGGTAGGGATTTGGGGTCACTGGTAGTATCACCCCTGGCCACATGCTTTGTGGCAATATCCACTTCCTCATTGCCTGTGATGCCCATGTGGCCAGGTGTCTATCAAATTTTGAGTGAGTTGAGGTTCTGATCCCAGAGGGTGGTGTGGAGATGGTCATGGCATATGTCCATGAGATAGTGACCTGGCTCAGTTATCATGAAAAGGCACCAGTTGCACATATTCAGCTCAGTTGTCTAGTCCCAGGGATACCTTTTGGACTGGTCCTCTGTGCTTTTGTAGCAATTCTACCGCCAAAATCATCCCTGCAATTTCTCCCTCATATGTATACCATGTGGTCCTCTGCTGTGCCCATTGCTAGCTACATCTCTGTTACCTTTCTTTCTCCTGACCTCAGCACTGCCACTTCCCCTATTTTTCATTGATTTCTGATCTGTCTGAATAAAGGCATATGTCATGAGTGTTTTGATATCCTAAAGTAGTGCCACCTCTTTTTCTTCCTTGATGTGAAGACAGATGTTTGGGGACCATTTCAGGTTATGTCATACCAGTAGGATTGTCTCATGTAGCCTGGGGTCATAGTTGAAAGCATTTGTCAGACAATGCAGAGGAGATTTGTGTCACAAGTGATGGCACATGGTGGCTACGATATGGGAGTGCAGTGGGTATGACAGTGGTAGTGTGATGAGTCTGAGAGTTGCATTAGTGCAAAATCTGTGAATGAGGGCCAGTACCGGTAGGAGGTCAGCATGAGCAAAGAGGGCATTAGATGCTGTTGAGTGCATTTCCCCCAAGATATGAAGCATGGCAAGGTGCTGAATTGAATCTAGTTTCTTTCTAAACCCTCTTGCCCCTCATCCATCGTCCTTCTTCCCTCTTCCCTTTCCAACATGTGCCCTCCCCAAATGTCCAGTCTGTACAAAACTTTTGATATTACTACTGCTTCATATAACTTTTTGATCATTTTTGATTTCATTCCTTTTGATGTTTTTGTTATTCTTTTGCATGCAAGTACATACTTTATGCCTTTTGATAATGTGTAAGCAGTGTGTTGTTTGAATTGAAGTTCATGGTTAATGATGATTTCAAGAAATTTGTAGCTTGTTGAGGGTTCAATGCAGTGTCCATGGATAACAATGGGTGAATGGGGTACTGGAATTGACTTTCCCTTTCGTTGAGGGTCTGGAGCCCATAAGCATGAGATACAGAGAAGTGCTGTTTTTTCAAGTTCGAAATTGGCATAGTGGTCCTTTCCCCATTTTAGAGCCCCCCTTTCCCCCTCCATAATCTCTCTCAGCTTCTCATTTACCTCTTCATATGATTTATCCCTTGCTGTGAAAGTGGTGTCATTGATAAATCCTAATCCTATTTGGTCCTTCTTTTCTTCAACTAGACTGATAAGGTTGGCATTGTAGAACAGAAAAGTGATGGGCGACAGGGGGCATCCCTGATCAAGCCCAATGGGGTATCTGAAAAGGGGAGGACATGAACTTGTCAAATTTAAGGATGGTTTGCTGGTCCTTTAGGTGGTATTGATACCAATCTGTGTATTCTTTTGGGATACTCTTTTTCCACATGTTGTGAATAAGTCTTTCTATGACCATGCTTGGAAAAGCAGCTTTAATGTCAAGGAAGAGCATGGATATGAAATTGTCAGTAGAGTGAGCCCAAGAGTCAAAAGTGAATTTAGTGAGAAGGTGAAGGGAGTTAATGGTGGAGCAGCCTGCCCTGCCCCTGAAGTGAGTGGGTGGTAAGAGGCCATGGTGCTTGGTGCTCTGCCATGTATGTGAAGTCATCTGCAACACACAACAATAGGATCTTTGCCATTGTGTCTAGCAGAGTGATGAGATGGTATGCTTTAGAAAGTGAGTAATCTGGTCTCCTGGGTTTTCTCAAGACAACAGTTGAGGATACTTGCCATTCGTCTGGGTAGAAACCCAGATTAAATGTGGCTCAGAATATAGGGCCTAAATAGGGGACGAGGATGTCAGCTGCTTTACTGTACACCATGTTACAGACCCTGTTAGGGCTGGGTGCTTTATAAGGAGATAACCATTTTATAGCAGAGTGGATTTGGTCATTGGTGATATTGAAGAAGGGACAAACCAGGTTTGGGTATTGCGTGTGTGAGAAATCTGGGATGTCATTTGGGCATGGTTTAAAGAAAACATCATAGAGCAGTTCACTCTTGGTCTGGTTGGTTTGCTCATCTGGGAGTAGGAGGTTAGGGAATTGGTGTAGTGTTGTTATTCTCCAGATAAAGTGGTCTGATGATTTGTCTGTGAGGTATTTGTGAGCCTGCCATATGTTGGTGATGTTTACCTCCTCCAGGTAGTCATTCCAGTGCTCTACTTTTGCCTGTTGGATTTGCTTTGCATAGGCAGTGTGGGACTGATTCTGCAATGGCACAGTTAATGCTGTCTAGTTTCTCATGGGTCTTGTCAACTGAAGTCAGTGGTTCTGGTTGAGGGAGGTTTTGTAAGTGCATTTCTAGAGCAGATAGAAATTTTTTCCAGTCTGTTGCTTTGAAGTTGTGCCTGGGAGGGAATTAGTGTACTCTGGTGATAATGTGAATGTAGAGATAATGGGAAAGTGGTTAGTTTGCATGGGCATGAGGTGTTCATCTGCCTTGCATCTAATGATAGATCCCATGAGATGCTTGAAGCAGAAAATGTTGTCTGGGTGTGTGAGACTCCCTGTCACTGTGGATCAGAAAGTTGAGGTACCAGTGGGAAGAGCCATGTCTAGGTTATACATGGATATTAGGTTGAGGAGGGGTTATGCTGCTTGGATGTTGGATGGAGTGAAAAGGTGGGAGTTGTTTGGGTGGTCCCATAAGAAGTGATGTCAGTTAAAGTTGCCTAAGAGGATCAGTCCACCATTCTAGGGAGAGTCATGGTGCTCTAGTAGTGCAAGGGTGTCTCTGTGGGTTCTATTATTGTACACATTATATATTCTGATTTTTCCCCATGATTCTCAGGCTCTGATTTCAATGGCTGTTACGTCCAGGGATTTGATCAGGACAACACTCCAGTGTTCCATGGATAGCTTTTTGTTAATGAAGACTTGGAGGATAGATCAGGTGTAGGTGGCATTTGTGACATTGTGGGTGAATGGGTACACAATGTTCCATTTTGAGTTGGCTGTAGTGAGGTTTATGGGATTGATCACTGTTATGATCTCAACATTTCACCCTTCTATGGATTATACTTTCAATCTTTTCTAAACATTTATGCCTCATGTCATGGCTATCCACAGGACCATATCCTATTGGCTGCCACATAAACACAGCATCAAACATGACTCATTCTCTTATCTTTCATTTCCGACTCATCATGACTTATACCTACCAGATACCTGTGCAAGGCTATGTGTCTTATCTATGACTCATATGATTCACACCTTATCATTCAATCATGTCTCTCTGTCTTATCTACGTAGTTCATACTTAGATTAGAACTCTGACATCCATGTAGTATATAAACCCATGAATTGAAGCCAGAGGACTCTAACAAAGTTCTCTTGGAGTTTTCGCCTCTTTGGTTGGACTTCCACATCCTCTCACATCTTTTACTACACATCTAGTTCAATCTTTGTTCTAGGTTGTTTCATTAGAACTTTGTTGCTTTCTTCGCTGTTGACACTACTGCCAAGTTCCTCGACCTCATTGTAGCCCTTCAAAAGCTATTCTCTCAGTGTGCTAAGCCAGTAAGTTGCACTTGTATGAAGCAGAAGAGACTCACTATTAAAGGCTTTGTTTCACAAAATACTCAAGGTCTATTTGACGAACGCGCTCATTTAGCAGAGCAAAGTACTCCCATTGACCAGAAAGGAGCTCTTAACTGACGCTTCCCAATCAGTGTCTAACTCCTACTTCCTTCCACCTTTTGAGATTACTGAAGAGGAGATTCTTTTTGATCAAGAGGCAGATCCCGTCTATATTGACGCCACTTTCTTGGCTCAAGCAGTTGCTGCAGAGGATCTTGACCCAGATCATCATTTGCAGGAGGAGACATTCCACACCTTACTCCAGCAGTTCCTCGGAGCACAGATGCCCTTATTGGATTTCACATCCCAAACCAATAGTCGGTGCGACAGCCCGAACTTACGCTATCCATCAGAGGAACTGGAGGTTAAGTCTGAGGACATCCCAGAACTTATCCCTAAAGAGGAAGTGCAACCCATCATTATCCCTCTTGCCTTACCCAAGAGAGAACTCTCGCCAGTAGAATCCTTAGGTGACCCAAACGACTACATTCCCCCAGCAGAGTTAGCTAGGAGGTTAGCAGGTCCCATTAGAACTATTAGGCAGAGAATCCGCACAGCAAGGTTACGAGAAGTACCTGCATGCATCAGACCATACTCACAGTACAATATTTTCGATTTCCCCACCTTACAACCTAGGAATACTCTTAGGATCCCTTCCTGATTCCTCTAAATAAATCTTTTATGTCTTGGGAACTCGTAGCAATCTCCATCATCATCGCCTGCACTCTTACAGTCTATCTTTTCGCCTACATTGCTTTCTACCTTACAAACAAGGTACAAGAAATGCAGCAACCTCTCTATTTCACTATCAAAAGGAGAGATTACCCTTTCACCATCACATTTGGCCTATTCTCACCCTACGAGGAGTATGGTCAACAAACCAACAACAACTGGGGAGCACCTGAACCACAAATCGACACTTGGTAAACATGTCAGGATACTCTTACGTCACCACCCTCAGAGACCTCAACAATCTATCGCTGAGCAATGGAGATCGTCTCACAGCTTTGGCTTGGCTGGTCCAAGAATTGACAACCCTCATCGCAAAATTGAAAAACAAAATAAATGCTCCCACAACTACCTTCTCCTCAAAAGTCGAAATCTTTGCAGACCCTGGAGTCTATGATGGAGAACAATCCAAATTCAAAGAATGGTGGGCCAAAATAAAAGGATGGCTCGATATCAATCAGAAGGCTATCGCCCCTGACTCTCACCATGCTGCATTAGTGGTATTATCATGTCTCAAAGGAGCCAAAAGCTCACAATTCGCCAAGACAAGACTAGCTCAAGGTTCTAAACTCACATGAGCACAATTAGTTGTGGACATAGCAGGAATGTTCCGACAAAACAATAAAGTGGACTGGGCTTGAACCCAATTGGAAAATCTAAAACAGGGTAACATGTGGGTAGAGGACTTCATAGTCTGCTGGGAAAATCTGTGGCAGCAAGCCCAGATCGATCCCACACATGCCATCAGGCTTCTGGAAACAAATATGGCCAGAAGCATCATATTCCAAATATTCAAAGACGGGCAATGGCAAGATCCGAATGACCCGATATACACCCTTACTTCCCATCCATCCTACATTGCTAACAGAAACCAAGTGGTAATTAAATACCTCGCTGCAATCTGAGCAGCAGGTAACTCCTTCGAATCGATCAATTACATTTGAGGAGAAAGGAATTGGAAAGGGAAGGACCCCAATGCAATGGACATAGGGGCTATCACATATGAAAAGGATGCAGATGGGTGGTTTACTACCAAAGAAGTCAGAGCAATGGGACAAGGAAACTCCCGTTTCCCAATCAAATGTTTCAACTGTGAACAACAAGGATATTATCTGAGAGATTGTCCCAAGCCAAAGAACCAATGCGGTACATGCAAGTTCTACAGTGGTGGACACAAGAAAGACTGCACCGTCTCTCAAAAAGTTCACACAACAAATCAAGAAACAAAAACGACTTCTTCCACCCTCTCTTCCTCCAAAACAGACCCTTTTGCCGCAATTCGTGGAATGGACCCTGACCAAGTTCAGGCATATTACTATGACAAATATGAAACCGAAAAGAAGGGAACAGGCAAGGCAAACTGAGTACACTGGGATCTCACATTCACACCCTTCCTAAAGAATATGAAAACTCTGTCTCTTTAAAGTTTGATTTTACTTATTCATCCAACAAAACTTCCAAGCACGAGGATAAACTGCTGAAACTAAAAACAACAGAAAACAAAAGTGTTGACAGTGTCTCTGCGGAGTGTGGCAGACACGAGAGTTCCATGCTTAATTCTGTCACAAAACAAATACCCAATGGGTCTTTCATTAGATCTACATTTATGGAAACAGAAAATTCTCTACCGATTCTGGTATCCCCAGTGTTGGAGCAAAAGCGCTTTTAGACAGTGAAGCTAATGTGATCTTCATTCACAGGGATTACATCATAACACACAAGCTTCCCACACACGTGCTATCACACCCTATACAAGTCTTTAATGTGGACGGAACCAAGAATCAAGCAGGTTCTATTACTCACATGGCCCAAATCCTGATTGATTACAAAGTCACAGAGAGATAGTGGATGCTGAAATTACCAACCTTGGAAAGAATGATCTTATTCTTGGATATACTTGGTTGAAGCACCACAATCCCCATATAGACTGGAACACAGGATCGGTCATAATGCAGAGATGCCCCAAATCATGTCATTCACAAGACGAAGACAATTTCTTGGATTCCATAATCACAGAAGAACTAAGATATGCAAACTCTATTGTGGAATCACGTATTTTTACCGCAAACATGGAAACTCCACCTTCTCCTCCTAAGGAACACACTATTGAAGAGATGGTCCCACGAGAATATATGAAATATGCTAAAGTCTTTGGAAAAGCCAAATCAGAACAAATTCCGATACGCAAACCATGGGATCACGCAATAGATCTTAAAGAAATGTTCATACCCAAGAAGGGTCACCTCATTCCCCTCTCTGTCACCAAACAAGAGGAAATGTCAGTGTTTATTGATGACCAATTAAAGAAAGGTTACATCAGACCCTCTAAGTCCAAAAAAACATCCCCAGTATTCTTCATCCCTAAAAAGGATGGAAAGAAGCGTATGGTTCAAGATTACCAATACCTAAATGAACATACATGCAAAAATAACTATCCTCTCCCCCTTATCTCCCAACTCGTGGATAAGCTGAAATCGGCTAAACTCTTTATGAAAATGGACTTACGATGGGGATACAATAACGTAAGAATCAAAGAAGGTGATGAATGGAAAGCAGCCTTTGTCTGCCACCGTGGGTCATTTGAACCTATCATCACGTACTTCAGATTATGCAACTCTCCTGCTACTTTCTAGACTATGATGAACGAAATCTTTACTGATATGAACGGTGTTGTGGTTGTCTACATCGATGACCTCATGATATTCACCAATACCGACGATTATGAAACACATGACAAGATCGTTCTCGAGGTTCTCAAACGCCTTGAAGAAAACGATTTATTCATAAAACCAGAAAAATGTCATTTCCGTATCAAAGAAGTAGATTTCCTCGGAATGATCATGGGAACTAATGGAATTAGAATGGATGACGAGAAAACAGAAGCAGTAGCCAAATGGCCTGTTCCATCCTCAGTCAAACATGTTCACTCCTTCCTCGGTCTAGCCAACTTCTATCGCAGATTCATTAAAGATTATGGCAAAATCACACGACCATTACATGATTTAACTAAGAAAGATCAGAAATTCGAATGGACTTTCACTTGTGACGAAGCCTTTCATATGCTAAAGAAAGCTTTGATGACAGCACCCATCCTCGCTTATCCAGATCAGAATGCCAAATATTGCTTGGAATGTGATTCATTGGATTTTGCCACAGGAGCAGTCTTATCTCTCAAGAAAGATGGTGCTTGGCACCCTGTTGCTTATAACAGCCACTCTATGACCCCAGAAGAACGGAATTACCCAATTGCTGACAAAGAAATGCTATTAGTTATCCGTTCACTGGAATTATGGCATCATTATTTAGAAGGCACAAAACATGAATTTGAAATATGGAACGATCACCAAAACCTCACATGGTTGATGACACACCAAGACTTGAATTGAAGACAAGCAAGATGGGCACAATACCTATCTTGATTCACTTTCACTTGGCACCACAAAGCAGGTGCTACTATGGGAAAAGCTGATGCTTTAAGCAGGAGAGAGGACCACATGATCAGTACTGAAGATGATAACAAGGGAATATTACTCATGGACCCCAAACAAATCAGATTAGCCATCACTCTCCTATACAACGGAGACGAATTCCTCTCATCCATTCAACACAAAACTATGAAATTATCACCAAATGCCATGAAACATCTCACTTCCATCGGTTACTCAGTTGAGGACGCCTTCCTTAGAAAGGGGGGTAAGATCTTCATTCCAGATAATTTAAGAACCAAAGCCATTATGACATTTCATGACACACCAGAAGCCAGACATCCCGGTTATGACAAAACTCTCGAACTTCTATCACGACATTACATATGGCCTCAAATGAAGGAACACGTAAAAACATATGTATCTCATTGCAAAAGATGTTCCCGGTTCAAGGGATCAAACCAAAAAACAGCAGGGCTCCTGCAACCCCTAGAAACCCCTAATGCACCATGGGAAGATATCTCAGCAGATTTCATTACAGATCTCCCACCTTCGCACTCCTATGATTCTATTCTCACAGAGTGGATTGCTTCTCCAAAGAAGTCAAATTCATCCCATGCCACAAAACATGTACATCTATGGATCTTGCTAAACTATACCTATCCCATATATGGAAACATCATGGTCTTCCTACCTCCATTATATCAGATAGAGGACCACAATTCGCTTCTCAACTTATGAAAGACATATGTTCAGGGTTAAAAATCACACCCAAACTAAGTACCACTCATTATCCTCAAATGGATGGACAATCAGAACAAATGAATCAGGAAGTACAACAATATCTTCAAATGTTCTGCACAGTGAAGGACACAACATGGTCCGATTGGCTCCCATTAGCCCAATTCTCATATAACAGCAAAAAGAACACTACAACGAAGCACTTCCCTTTCAAAATCACACGTTCTTACATTCCTAGGATGGGAATTATGCCTCATGATATGAAAAACCCAGCAGCTCAGAACTTCATTATGGATTTCACCGATGTTCTAGAACAAACCAAGTCTAATATAGACAAAGCCATAGAACATATGAAACATCAAGTGGATAAATCCAGATCAGAACCACCCTCTTACGCTATCGGTGATAAAGTCTGGCTCTCAACCACTAATCTAAAAATAAAACAACATCCCAAATTCACAGACAAGTGGATTGGTCCATATGATATAATCTCTATGCACAGTCCAAATGCTCTTAAGCTTCAACACCCATGCACTATGTGAATCCATCCAGTTGTGAATATTTCTCAGGTCAAACCATATAAAGAACATCTTCCTGATCAGCCAGTCTATAAACTGCACCCTATTGTTATTGGAGATGACTGAGAAGAAGAATATGAGGCAGAATACATTGTTGACTCACAATGAAGGGTCGCCGCTTGGAATATCTCATCCACTGGAAAGGTTACAAAGAAGATGAACATACATGGGAACCATTAAAACATCTTACCAATGCTCAGGAACTCATCAGTGACTTCCACGAAGCACATCCTGAAGCCTACGACATCTTAAAGTGACCCATACAGAATTCAATTCCATGTTCTGAAATTATGAGAATCAAACTCAATCCACAGATGAGGATAGTCTCCATTGTCTCAATTATGAAATTATAGATCATCTGGAGTCTGATCATCAGACAGGGGATAGTGTTACGATCTCAACATTTCACCCTTCTATGGATTATACTTTCAATCTTTTCTAAACATTTATGCATCATGTCATGGCTATCCACAGGACCATATCCTATTGGCTGCCACATAAACACAGCATCAAACATGACTCATTCTCTTATCTTTCATTTCCGACTCATCATGACTCATACCCACCAGATACCTGTGCAAGGCTATGTGTCTTATCTATGACTCATATGATTCACACCTTATCATCCAATCATGTCTCTCTGTCTTATCTATGTACGTAGTTCATACTTAGATTAGAACTCCGACATCCATGTAGTATATAAACCCATGAATTGAAGCCAGAGGACTCTAACAAAGTTCTCTTGGAGTTTTCGCCTCTTTGATTGGACTTTTATATCCTCTCACATCTTTTACTACACATCTAGTTCAATCTTTGTTCTAGGTTGTTTCAATTACTGGTTCCTGAATGGTTGCCATGTTGTAGTCATGGGAATAAAGGTTATGGAGGAAATGTTGCTGAGCCACTTTGTTCATATTCTGTTGCCAGATATGGAGGTTTCTATTCTCTGACGGTTAGGGGGTGTGAGTGTTTTCATTCATGGGTCAAAAGTGAGGATGTCTTTGATGTTAGCTATGTGAGGGTGTGGAAATTGGAGATGTCATCCTTTGGTTCTGCTGAGGGGGAGGAGGGTGGTGGGAAATGGGGGGTGGCAGGGTGTTTTACAACAAATCCATCTAGGTTTCCTTGCTTTCCTGGGAAGGTAGCAGGGAAAGGGGGTTTTGGTTTTGGCGATTGGGAGGGGGTTTGGGCAGCCAGGGGGGGCACAAGAGGGGGGGGTTGGTGGCATTTGTGGTTGCGGTGATCAATTGGAGTCAACAATGTTTAGTTTCTCTCATTCAGATGGTTTTTTCTGAGTGGGGTTCCTGTTCCAGGGAGATTGGAGTTGTTGGGGAGGAGGGGTGTGAGAGCAAGGCTGGGGATCCATGTAAGTGGGTTGTCTGGGGTAAGGAAAAACTTGAGGTCTATCTTCTTGTTTCATCTGGCTAGCTTTTCTCTTGCTATGGAAAAGGATTCACAGTTGTGATCCCATGAAGTGTGGCCCTTCTTGTTGCAATTGGTGCAGAAACAGTGTTCAGGTTTGTTGGTCTTGCAGTCCTTTGTGGTGTGTTCATGCTCTCCACACATGCCACATGTTTTGTTGATCAACGGGCAGTTGCTGGCAAAGTGATTACCTGGTTTTTGGAATTTATAGCAGCAGGTGGATTCTGGGTGGGTTCTGTGGGCTGTGACCTTTTTCCCCTCTATGTTCATACCATATCTGATGACCTTGTTTACTGCCTTCATGGAGAGGAAGGATATGATAATGTGGGCTACCTTTTGGTCTTTTCTCTGGAGGTTTGGTTGCTTGACCCACATAATCTTTTGGATGGATCCTTGGGCCAAACTAGAGCTGTGCTCAATGCAAGAGATCGCCAATGGTACATCCACATCTAGGGAGACTGGAACAAACTCTGCAATTGTTCAGTATAATGTGTCTAGAAATATGAAGTCAGCTCCAAAGTAGGTGACAAAGCTTGCCTTGTTGGCTTTTTCCTTTAACCACTCCATGCTATCCCTGCTGTCCATTTCTAGGATCAGGATATTTTCCCTTGCAGAACAGGTGCTAAGGCATTGCATTGTGTTCTTGTACCCATCCTTATCAAAGAGGTGTTTGAGTGCCAGGTTGGCTTTGGTGATGAGTTCCTTTGGGGAAAGGTTGGATAGATTGTTGTCATCACATTTGAGGGCAACCTGTTGGAGTTTTGCTTCACTTTTGGCAGCTAGTTCCTCATGATGTCTGTTGAGTCCAATCTTGGCAGTGGCAGCATATGATTGTGGCAGAGCAGGTTGGTGGACTGAGGTTGGGAGGTGTGGGATAGAGTGTAAAGTGATTTCCACCTGATCAGTGTGTTTTTTGAGCTCATCAATGGATGAGTTGATGGATACTTTGGTGTCCTCTACAAGTTGGGATAGCTTTTTTATTGGCTGTTCACAGTGCTCATTGACCTTATCTAGCTTTTCTATCTGCTTGTCCAGAAAGAGTGTTTGGGATATCAGCACCCAGGGGTGTGGTTCACACCCTCCTTCCATGATGGTGAATAACATGCCTAGTATCTCCTTGTGGAGGGCTAAGGTGCTGGGGGCATTAAAAGCAAATTCTAGTAGTGCAGTAATGAGGATGGGCATGTGTTTGGAATTTTCCTTGAGAGACAGGCTGTGCTCTTCCAGAATGCATAGTGGTGCCATCTGGGATTTCAGGGTATATTCCTTTTTGTAGACTAGGAGTATTTCGTCCTTGGGCTTGTTTAGTGTTTTAAAGTCCAGTTCAGTCTAGTTTTTCATGGTCCAAATAAGGCAACTCGACCAAGACCAGTCCTAGAAAGGTCCTGGGCCCTTGCAACCACAACTGGACTGAAAAAACCAGTCCAAAATGGTCTTTTGATTGGTTGCAACCAGTTCTGACCAGTTTTGTGCGAAACTACTCTTTTGACCCCTATCCTGTGGAAACCATGATTAGTCATGGTGAAATAAAATCTACTATGGCCACCTGGGCCCTGGCTACCTACTGACCTTTGGATCAAAAGATATGGCCATTTCCAGGTGGCATGTCAGCCAGAGGGGGTCTCAACTCAGTTTTTGTTGTAGAAATTCAAATAAAATACCTAAAATTCTGAAGATATTGTGAGAAGTACCCATGGATAGGAGCTAAAGACAGGTCCACTAAAGGACTGGTTGTGACTGGTCTTTTATTTTTTCAAAATCAAGGCAACTGTACTGGTCAGCAACTGGATGCAACCACAACTGCAGTCCAGTTGCCTACCAGTCTGGTCTGGTCCAGTTGCCAGTCTTTTAAGCAGTCCTAGACTGGACTTCAAAACACTCAGCTTGTTGCTAAATATGAAGAATCTCTGGCCTGTTCCAGGTCTAGTGGGTTTGATATGGGTGAGGGCTGGGGGTGATTTGCTGGAGGGCATGTGATCCCTTGAGCTGGTCATATGAACATGGGTGGTCTATTTTCAGAAGGTGGGTGAATATTAAGTAGTTGGAAAGTTATTAGAGTAAAAGAAAGACAATAAGATGAAGATAAGAGGATTTTTTGGATGGGTTTTGCAAGATTGCTGGGCTCTTGAGGCTATTTTGTGCTTTCCTTACCAAACATTTTTGGGGTCCTAGTGGGGGTGCCATGTGGTATAAAGGAAAGAAGCTGAATTACATGACTCATCAGCAAACCATTTTTTGCTGGACACTACTATCAAGTGTTGTAGAGTATCCATAGTTAGCCAGCTAGGTCCAGGCTGGACAATCCCTTCCAGCATGCACTTAGCTATTGAAACAACCTAGAACAAAAACTGAACTAGTTGTAGTAGAAAGTAGTTGTGAGAGGGGGTTCAATCAAAGAGGCAAAAACTACAAGAGAACTTTGTTAGAGTTCTCTGGCGTCAATTCATGGGGTTTATATACTACATGGATGTCGAAGTTCTAACCTGAGTATAAACTATGCTATGATGCTATTGGATGATAAGAAATGAGTCATAGATAAGGAACATGGCCTTTTACAGATATCTGGTGGGTTATAAGTCATGATGAGTAACATGTGAGTACACATGTAGGAATCAAGTCATAAGAAGCATGGCTGTGGGAGAATACTGTGTTCATGTGGCAGCCAATAGGATATGATCCTGTGGATAGTCTTGACATGAGGCATTAGACTTTAGAAAAGATTGAAAGTGTAATCCGTAGAGGGATAGAACGTTGAAATCATAACACTACCCCCTGTCTAATGATCAGACTCCAGATGATCTGTTATTTCATAATTGAGATGATGGAGACTATCCTCATCCGTGGATTTGGTGTAATTTTCATAGTTTTGGAACATAGAGTTGACTTCCATAAAGGTGACTTTTAGACAGTGTGAAGCTCCAGGATGTGCTTCTTGGAAGTCACTGATGAGTTCCTGAGCATTCATGAGGTTCTTTAATGGTTCCCATGTTCTTTCATTTTCTTTGTAACCTTTCTAGTGGATGAGGTATTCCAAGCAGCAACCCTTCATGCATGAGTCAATGATATATTTTGCTTTGTATTCTTCTTGGTCATCTCTGATGATAATAAGGTGTGGTTTGTAAACCAGTTGATTTGGAAGATGTTCTTTGTAAGGTTTGACCTAAGAAATGTTTACAACTGGATGAATGCACATAGTGTGGGGAAGTCAAAGCTTTAGAGCATTTGGACTGTGCATTGAAATTATGTCATAGGGTCCAATCCACTTGTCTGTGAATTTGGGATGCTGTTTTGTTTTTAGATTAGCAGTTGAGAACTAGACTTTACCGTCAATTGCATAAGAAGGGGGTTCTGATCTCAATTTATCTGCTTGTTCTTTCATGCATTCCTGTTAGAGACCGTGCAACTCAGTGGTAGTCAACTCTGGATCTCTGGAGTTGTAGCGTCAGACGGGACTTGGCTTCACCGTATGTGGTGCGCCCTTGTCACAGTCTGTCCCTATATTTTGGACATATGGAGAACGGAGGTAGATATATGACTCAACACATAAAGTGGAGTCGAGCGGAGTAAAGACTGTCAAGGTCTTACGGAGTGTTTGGAGTGAGTCATACAAATAAACTAATATTCAGACTAAGGGTACACAGTCAGGGTACTACAGTTTATATACTCGGAGTGGAATGGAGATTAGTAATGGAGTTGGTAAGAACTGAGTAAGACAGAAGATCGGGAAACTACATAGCCGGAGGTAAGTCGGGTACTGAGAAAGCCGGAGCTGTGCTTGTAAGCGAGACACAGGTTATGTACTAAAATAAAAGAGGAAATATATATACGTAACAGAGGTCCGGGGTCGCGGAGTTGTGTCCTGAGGGAGATCGACCTGGAGTTATCATCTAAGAGAACCAGAGTTATATCTGGAGGAACAGAGAACGGAGCGGTATATGACAATTCCACAGCTTTGTCTATATTAGACTTAGTTTGCTCTAGAATATTGGAGAAATCTGTGATGAAGTTCTGAGCAGCCAGGTTTTTCACATTACGAGACATAATTCCCATCCTGGGGACATAGGACATGTGATTTCGAAAGGGGAGTGTTTAGTTGTTGTGTTTTTCTTGCTGTTGTATGAGAACTGGGCTAAGGGGAGCCAGTTGGACCAAGTAGTGTCCTTTTCTGCACAGAACATGTGAAAATATTGTTGTACTTCACAATTCATTCGCTCTGATTGTCCATCAGTTTGAGGGTGATGGGCAGTGCTTAATTTGGGTGTAATTTTTAACCCTGAACATATGTCTTTCATTAGTTGTGAAGCAAATTGTGGTCCTTGATCTGATATAATGGAAATAGGGAGGCCATGATTTGATGAATTGCATTCTAAGTGATATTTTGAGTTCTGATCCAGATAAGTGAGGATAGGGGCTGTTGTAAATGCTGTTTTAAGCATGTGGAATGCTTCATCACAAGCAAAGGTCCAGTCAAATTTCTGATCCTTTTTAGTTGGATCATGTAGGGGTCATGCAATTTTGCCATAGTCTTTAATGAACTTGCAATAGAAGTTGGTGAGACTGAGAAAGCTTCAAATGTGTTTGACCAAGGATAGAATAGGCCAGTTGGCTATTGCTGTGGTCTTTTCATTGTCCATTTTAATTCCATCAGTTCCCATGATCATTCTGAGATGTGAAAATAACATTTTTCAGGTTCAACAAATAAATCATTTTCTTCAAGGCATTTGAGGACCTCAAGTACAATTTTGTCATGTGTTTCATAATCATTGGTGTCAGTGAAGATCATAGGGTCATTGATGTATACAACTACAATGCCGTTCATATCAGCAAAGATTTTGTTCATCATAGTTTGGAAAGTAGCAGGAGAGTTGCAAAGGCTGAAGTACATGACAATGGGTTCAAATGACCCACAGTGACAGATGAAAGCTGCCTTCCATTCATCACCTTCTTTGATGTGTATGTTATTGTATAAATCCATTTTCATAAAGAGTTTAGCTGATTTTAGCTTATCCATGAGTTGGGAGATAAGAGGAAGAGGATAATTGTTTTTTCTTGTATGTTCATTTAGGTAACGGTAATCCTGAACCATGTGTTTCTTGCCATTCTTTTTAGGGACAAAGAATACTGAGGATGTCTGTTTGGATTTAGAGGGTCTGATGTACATAACCTTTCTTTAATTGGTCATCAATAAACACCAACACTTCCTCTTGTTTGGTGACAGAGAGAGGAATAAGGCGACCCTTCTTAGGTTTGAATGTGTCTTTGAGATCTATTGCATGATTCCACAGTTTGTGTACAGGAATTCTTTCTAATTCAGTTCTTCCGAATACCTTAGCATATTTTATAAATTCTGGTGGGACCATCTTTTCAAGAATGCGTTCCTTAGCAGGAGAAGGTAGAGTTTCCATGTTTGTGGTAAAAATTCAAGATTCCATGATAGAGTTTGCATATCTTAGTTCTTCTGTTTTATGCAGTCCAAGAAATTATCTTCATCCTGGGAATGGCATTCCACAGGACATCTCTGCATTGTGACCATGCCTGTCATCCAGTCTATATGGGGATTGTGGTGCTTTAACCATGTGAATCCAAGGATAAGGTCATTCTTTTGAAGGTCGATAATTTCAGCATCCACCATCTCCCTGTGATCTTTGTAATTGATCAAGATTTGTGTCATGTTAGTGATAGAGCCTGATTGGTTCTTGGTTCCATCTACATTGAAGACTTGTATTGGGTGTGGTAACATGTGACATACATAGGAGTTTATGTTTAGTGATGTAATCTTTAATTAGCTCCACTGTCTAAAAGCACTTTTGCTCTGACATAACTGATTTGGTTTACTGGGAATACCAATATTGGCAAGGAAATTTCTTTTTCAAACAATGTTGATCTAATACAAGACCCATTGGGTATTGGTTTTGTGATAGAATTAAGCATGGAACTATTGTGTCTGCCGCACTCTGCAGAGATGCTGTCATCGCTTCCATTATCTTTTGTTTTTGGTGAGTTAGGCCTTTTTATGTCTTGCTTGGGATGTTTGTCAGTTGAGTATGAGAAGTCAAATCCTAACTTAGAGTCTGTCCACATTGCCAAACTTATACTTCGGCAAACTTTTTACAACTTGTCAACTTTGCTAAAGTGCCACATGTGGTGTGCCGCCGCGCTATGGCTGGGGTTGGTGGGGAGGCTCTGAATTGTACACATGTGACTACAATTTCTCGGTACATAGTATAGGTCATCATACATCAAATACCAACTATATGTTTGCCTGCTCAGTCACAGTGTTGTAGTCCATTTTAGCCTGGATTTCAGCCAGTGTATTCTTGATCCACAGCTCACATGATAGTGCATCAAATTTGAGAAAGAACTTGACCCTGGTTTTATTCTGTGGATTGCTCATGTAATTTGCAAGGTCATTGTTCTCCACTGGTGAAAGTTTAAATATCATGAGTGCTTCTGTGGCATGCTCGATATAGTCATTGTCGGAGGTTTGAGTTGGAGCAATGGTAGTAGGTGGAAGCGGGTGCGGTAGCATCTGTGGAAGTCCCAATGAGCAAGAGAGACAGGTTGCAAGATCACAGGGTTCACGTTATCAAAGAACATGGATAGCTTTTGCAAGGCCTTGGCCCCGGCAGTCTGGGCTTGTGTGGTGGCGGACATTGGGCAGGTGCACTTCACTGAACTTGTTGTCCTGCTGGCCTGTGATCCAATGACACTATCTGCCTTTCTCTTCCTTTCTGACCTGCTGTGTGACCCAGCAACACTGCCCACCATTTGCCTCTGGCTGATGCTCATCATCATACTAGTCGATGCCATAGAGACAGTGGATTGTGGCCCAGCAGGGGGGTGGGAGGAAAGGTATTTGGAAGATGGTGTCGATAGAGGGATTGAATTTGGATCTGAGAACATGAATGATGTTGGAGCAGTGGGGTTTGGGTCTACATCATGAATGGCCATCTTGGCCAACTGGTTCATGGTAACACTACTCATGGACTGAGTTGGAGCATGGTGCAACTCAGAGGTGAGGCTATGGGAAGTGGTATCTGTGGAGGGTCCAGGCTGTTTTCCATGTCACTTTGACTTGGTTGCTGCGGGATGGTGAACGTGCATTTTCTTGGGGATAGCAGACATGAGGGGGGTGACATCATCCCAATAGGGCCATGGATTCTTCTCATACCTTGCTGCACCTGAATGTGACTGAAAAAAATAAATAGGGTGAAAAAAACAGTTTGAAGTCAAATGCTCTACCTGCCTTGCAAAAGCATTCCGATGCAGGTCGAGTGTTGTCATCAACTGTAGCCCCCCTTACATTGTCGTAGTGAAACCTGGATGCTGATCTGATCTGACCGATCAGAGTATATTTGCTCTTGATCTTCAATACAGTGTGAGTCAACATTTGATCTACAATCTTGAGAAGCTGTGAAAACATACATTGGCCCACTTTGATCGGCAAGACTTGCCTGTCTTTGGCACCCATTGAGAAGGGAACTTCATGTTGAGTTCCAATACAGCCTTATTAAATGACTCCTCCCTGAAATTATTGTCTCCTGCCCGGGCTGATGCATGATAGAATACGAGTATCTTGACAAATTCATTAGTTTCAGATGAGGTCCATGTTGTTTGGCCAGTCGAGTGACTTGGACCTTTCCCTTTCCCTTTCCCTTTCCCACCTGCCACTGGCAGTGAGTTTGCAGGCTGATTACTTGCTTCCACCCCTCTGGTGGAACAGTGTGACCTTCCCGATGACCGTGATCCAACTAATCTGTTTGATGCTGGTGTGTTGCTTTCTGAGCTAGACAGCATGATTGTTGTGACAACGACGTATGTGCTGTTACAATTTCTTTCTTTCCTTCATTTCACTTGTACTACTTCTCTTTACTTGATACCTAGGTATCATCGTACGTTTATCCATACTTCATTTTCTTTACATAACCAGCATTGGCATTACCCACATGCTTACTCTTTACCTTTCATGTCATCATCCAATGGCTTCGCATTTGTCATTTCTTCTTCATCATTGTCCACTGCCATCACATCGTATGATTCCTCCTTTTGGCCTTTATCCCTTCCACTCTTCTTGGCCATCCCTTTTAGTCTCTTGGTCCATGCACAATTTACACAGTATAAATACCTCGCAGTGTTACTCCTGTACCCTAGTCTTGATCTCTGCAATCTATGTAGCTGAGTATCACTGCTCCACTCAGAACCTTCCTTGTGACCACTTGACCAGGGACTTCTCCAGCCATCCCTTGAACACTCGGACTCATTGAAGTCAACCCTCAACTGTCCCTCGGGTATAGATTCCCAACAGGACAATTCTCAGCAATGCCTGAGTCTTCACTCATCTCTCTGGTAGCAACCAGCTGACCAGAAACCCTCGTTCAACTCTTCAGCGCACCATGTATCAAGTGGTGGTTGTTTGAGTTATTGCAGCCACTTGGTACTTAGTGCTTTTGTGGCTATGCTAGGTCCTACCCGGAACTATCGTAACATGTGCTAGCAGGCAAATTTGCAGTCATCCAACTCACGTGATCTCAACTTGAATGTCATGGCATGCAGAGTGATCATACGGTACAAACAACCATGTCCATGGATGTTTCTTCACTGTTGCCTAGTCAGTAGGAGAACCACATCATGTAGATCACTGTAGTTGTAGTTACATATGTTCAAATCCCTGTTCCCTTGATTCCCTATAGTAATCCTGCCACATTTGTTCTGTGATTGTGTCCCGCCGTTCCTTTGCCCTCTGCCACTCAGCTGTACCGACAGGACCCTCTGCAAGGACTCCCAAATCACCAGTGTTGTCGTTGTCTTGGATATTTTCCAAGTGTTGTGCTTGGAACTCAGGGATAAAAAATGTGTCTGGATCAAGGTGCTGAATGAAGTTATGGATAGCACATAATGCTGCTGGGATATGCACCTGAACATCCATGTTGTATTCAGGGGGGAGGAGCAAGATTTGCCACTGTTGTTTGAGTACTCCAAAAATACGTTCGATGACGTTTCAAAGATTGGCATGTTGAAGATTGAATAATTCCTTTTTGTCTTGGGGGCTAGGGCATTCTGTGAATATCCAAGTAGCACTCAGACTGGTATATGAAAGTTTCTTCTAACCGTAAGTTAGCTTGTCTCCATTCCTTCAAGTGATATCAAACTCCTCAATATGGAATGAGAAGTGTGCTTGATCCACCAAATCTGGCATCGGCAAGGATGTACTTGCCCTCAGGAATGGTCAGATCATCAGAGTGTGCATCGTGCCACATTGTTGCATCTGCAGTTGTGCCATCCCACCCTGTCACCACATATGTAAAGAGGAGCTCAAAGTTGCAGATGAAGAGGCAGTTTTGAGAAAGGAACCTCTTCCTGTTCCACATGTTCATGTGCTCCTCAAGTGGCACAAACACCCAGATATGAGTCCCATCAACTGCACCAATGCAGTCACTGAAGTAGCAGAAGCGGGGATTGGAGGTGATCTTGTTTGATACCAGGGTGTCCATGGTTGGTAACTTGACATTAGAGGCGTAAAAGTGTCCAGATGAGAAAAATCCAACAGGTCTTTGAAGTATCTGTGAAGGTTATCGAGTTTGTCATCATCTGATAATGAAACTGAGTGGATGACAGACATACATGGATATTGTAGTCGGTGAGTGTTGGAACCTCTCTGCAACATGATGGGTACTGAGACCAGTCACACAAGTATATAGGAATACCCCAAGCTGCTCTGCAACCGAAATTCCACGGCATGAATCCCTGAAGACATCCTCCCTCATAACTTGAATGAGCACATCAAAAACATCATGAGAGATGCCAAGAGAAGTCTTGATCCAATTGGGGTGACCACTGAGGAGTTCAAGGATCCACCCTCCACCCATCAGAATAGAGGTATGGAATGGAATTTTCTCGCGCTTTGAGAGAAAGAGGAGACCGTAATAGTAAGTGACATGCGCAACGACCATTGAAAGGAGCAAAACAAGCCATCATTAGCACTCAAGTTCACTGTGAATGAGGATTCATGCTGCGTCAAGGTCCATGGTGGATACTGAAGTACTCATGGTCAATAATCTGATAGCCTTTTATCAATTCAACTGTTTCTTGGCAAGGAAACAGTCCCACAATGAAGTGTTGTGGGACGGAGGTCCTTCAGGTCGGTGCAGGGGTTCTGAGTGATGGCTAGTGGGCGGAACTCCTTCAGGAGAGCTGCTAGGCTTGTACCTGTCATGCCAGTGTCACAGTAGTCTCTGGCCATGGCATAGTCAGCACACCGCATGCAGCACTTTAGCGAAGTTGACAAGTTGTAAAAAGTTTGCCGAAGTATAAGGTTAGCAATGTGGACAGACTCTAAAGAGATAGTGTTTTCATAATATTTTGGAAGGGGTTGGTGAACATGAGATCCCAGTATACTCAGTTCACTTTGCCTTTTCCTTTCTTTTCCGTTTTATACTTGTCATAATAATATGCCTGCACTTGTTTGGGGTCCATCCCATGAATGGTGGTGAAGCTTCTTTTGTGACCTTTGGTGGAAGTAGAAGAGGTTTGCTTCTTACCTTCATTTGTTGTTGATCGGACTTTCCTTGATTTGGAACAGTCCTTATTATATCCACTGCCATAGAAGTGGCATTCTCTGCATTGATTCTTTGGCTTGGGACAATCCTTCGGGTAGTTGTAGAAAACTATAGTGTAGTCACTACAGAAACTGCAGTAGCTAATGACCAATATAAGGTCAGCTTATGTAATCTACTATATTGAGTCCATACAAACTGACTCAAATCTCAGATTTACAACACTCCCCCTCAAGGAGTATGGAGGAAGCTCAAAGGAATAGGTAAAAAATGAAATAAAAAACCTTGTTCCAATAAAAATAACCTTCACTTTGAATGAGTGTTGTTGCTGTTGTGGCATGAGTCTCAATGAGGCTGTGCTCGGTCAATGTCCATATATGGAAATCATGGCTTGGCTAATTGTGCTCTTGCTACATATCTGTGTGTGCATGCATTCACTCTTGACTCTAGAGTCATTCTGCTCACTTGTCTCAGTGTGGGATGCTCCCCCAGCATCAGGACCTTCCATGTGATGCATCCAATTTGGCTTTGACACAATCATTTGATCTGGTGAGTCTCTTTACTCAATTCTGCTCTGCTAACCTTTCTAGATCGCATTTTGAGCTTTCCTCATTGTCATGGTGGGTTCAGGAGGTTGGTAGATCATCTGGGATGATGGTTTGGTGATTTGGATGGCCTAGGTATGTTGTGTTTTGTTTGTTCATAGTGTTCTTGCTGACTTGTGTCTCTTTTAGCTACCAATGCCATTTTGACTTGTTTTGAGTCATAGCATTTGTTGGTTGTTATGCCATCCATCCAGGGACCTCTCCCATCATATCCGACTCATCTTGAAGCATTTTGATGCTGCACTTTGCCTTCGACATCTCCTGACATTGATTGGACCTTCTTTTGCCCTCCTGGGCCTCTATCTCGACATTGCACCTTTGTTTTGACAAAGCACTAGCTTTGGTTGCTTGTTGCACATTCTAGGGTGCTCTGGGCATCATCTCTAATGATCTGGCAGTCCCAATCGCCTTCATCAATGATCAACTTAATCTTCTTGCCTATTTGGCCTTCTGGGCCTTGTTACAATTTTCTTCACTTGTATTACTTCACTATGCTTGATACCTAGTATCCTCATACATTCATCCATACTTCATTCCTTCTTTCATTTATGTAACCCATGCCGGCTTAACCCGTGTGCTTGCTCATTCCTTTCTCGTTATCATCTGATGCTGTCGTATCAGTCATTTCCTCTTTATCATTGTCTGCTGCCTTTGTATCGTACAATTCCTCCTTTTGGCCTTTATCTATTCTGCTCTTCCTGGCCATCCCTTTTGGACTCCTGGTCCATGCACAATTCTCATAGTATAAATACCTTGCAGCGATACTCTTGTACTCTAGTCTTGATCTCCACAATCTAGCTGAGTATCACTGCTCCACTTGGGAACACCCCTGTGATCCCTCAACGACTTGGACTTAATGCAGTCAACCCTTGACCCTTGGTCCCTCAGATATAGATTTCCAACTGGACATCTTAGCAATGCCTAAGTTCTCACTTATCTCACTGGTAGCAACCCACTGACCAGTAATCCCTCATTCTACTCATCTAGCGCACCACATACCAAGTGGTGGTGTTTGAGTTATCACAGCCACTTGGTACTTAGTGCTTTTGTGGCTATGCTAGTTCCTACCCAGAGCTATTGTAACATAAGATCAAGGCTATTCTTACAGCCTGCCTTCACACAGTTAGCTGCCCACCATTTCCTCGGAACACCCCACTCATCCAACCATCACTGCCACCTGGAGACTCAGGTCATCCAACCCCCTACCCTCCGATCAATTAGACAACAACCCCGAACCCCCCTTACCATCCTCTGAACCTCAGGAGAACGACCTGGACATCAACATCCACCACTCTGAATTGGAAGATGAAACCCAGCAACTAGCTAGTCATCTTACTGAATCCCTAGACATCCCCAGCCTCACTTCCTTCTCATCCCCTATGACCCCAAGAAGGAATATCCCAGGACTGGTATCAGTCTGGAACCCCTTTGTCATCTACATCCCAGCACCACTGCCACCAACTCACACCATGAGCCACAAAAATCTGTTGAGCTCTGCCTTGGAAAACCCTCCACATTTGATGGAGTGTATGATCAGGCCATACCATGGCTCAATGATGTAGCCACTTATCTCTTTGTCAATGACATCAGGAATTTAGCACTCCAGTTGGCTATCCTTATATGTACTTTTTCTCACAAATAAGATTCAAAAAAGCATGTGGTCCAAAAAGCATGCTAAGGGTGTGACAAGCTAAGTCTTTATCTTGTATACACTTACATTTCACTTGATCCACACTTTGTTCACTTGGCACACATTTTCACAAGTAAAAAAAGGGTAAAAAAAGGGTATAGTAGTCAGATTACAAATAAAAGCAACTGGGTCAAGTGGGGAAAGAACGGCAACAACAAATGGTGATGATGGTGAGGGAACAAAGCAAATGGTGTAGACGACAAAAAGGAAAGAACAGAACAGCAACATGATGATGCATGGCAAAATGAAAGAGAGAAAAATAGCAGGGACAAACTGGAATGGAAACATAATGAGAGTGCAAAGGAAAATGGTGGCAGTGGCAAGCATGAATGTGATGGTGAGCACGAATGGTGGCGAGAAAACAGCAGTAATGAATGGCAAAAGTGACAAAAAGGCACTCCAGGGTATCGAGCTAACAAGTGAATCAGCAACAGGCATCAATTAACGAACAAAACTTAATGCCAGTCTTACGGAACACAGACAACAAGGGGTGAAAACTGCAGGTGGGCAAAATGGACATGACAGAGTGGACAGTACAGCAAGGTTCTAAAGGAGATCAGTAACATATGTCAGATGATCAATGAAAAAAAAGAAAATTGCAATCTTAGACTTACACAAAAGTGCACAAGAGTTGGGTGCAGTATGAGGACTATCTATGAGATCACCCCCGTCCACAGAACCATTCTTTGGATGCTTGAGAGCTTGGGCAGCCACAAATGTACCCTTGACAAAATCCATCCCCCTCCTCTGAATCGATTCCTTGTAAGTGGCCATATCACTGGCCCAATTGGTAGAGGAAAATTGGTAGGGAGCAGAAGTTTCGCGACCTGTAAGCAGATTGAGAGAACCTTGGGAAGTTTGATCTTGTTCTTGCCTTCAGCACCGCCAGCCCATTCCACTTGAACCTTCTCGACATCAACATCTCCCCTGGCAATGAGAGTAACAGCACGTTCAAGCTAGTTATAGAAACTGAATGAGTACTTGACAAATGAAGTGAAAAGATTTTCACTGCCACAGCTGCAAGGGCTACAACCCCTGCTCCATTTTTTCCACCAGCTACTGCCCACATATCCCAACCCGGAATCTCCACAAGATCAGATGATGCAACTACAAGGTGAGTTCTTGCAATGAGCTCAAGAAGAAAGGGTAAGTGGAAAAGCCCATCTGACTCTGAACCACCAATTGGGGCATCTTGATCTTCACGTAAGAAGTGGTAATTGGTCGCCACGTATTCAGCAGTTGCTATGGTATCAGTGTCATCATCAAGCTTCAAGAAAAAATCGACCATCATCATGAGGGCTATGGAACCAATACTACTCTGCTACTCACTTACTTGTTGGCTCGTCTAACAGTAGAAGTGAGCACACACATTGGAATGAATTCTTTACATACCAGTGAAAAAACTGAACCAGAAGCAGTGACATGATACTTGACATCCAGGTATACTGTATGGAAAATAGTTTGCAGAGCAGCTACAAGTTCATTGTCTGGAATGTTCCAGACATTGTTCTGGATGCTGCACCAAAGGGTGGCGGTGGGGATGAATGATCTTGACCAGTGGTGATCCAAAGGCACGGGGAGATCTTTATTAACATAGTCAGACTGTTTCTTTACGACATCGATAATATACCCATCTTTATCGTACAGTGAGCAACAAAACTGATGCAATGTTTGTAGCATTTTGATTGAAGCATGAATATTGAGAGCCCTGTTGATGCTAGACCCACTAATCTAGGTACCATTGGAAAGCCCTGATCAAGGGCATTCCAATGGTATATGGGTTTATTATGTAATTCTTACTATATCGGGAAATATTTCGAAATTGATGTGAGGTACTCATTGCATCAGTTTTGTTGCTGACACTCTAAAGTATTCAAAATGCATATTGCAAGTGGTTATTACATAAGCAATGGATCATGTGACATGTAATAAGTTCAACATGATACAAACAAACACACACACTATCACTTTGTCCACAACCACCATTATGAAATCTCTTTCAGTTGACCAAACTCATTATATTATCTCTCTCTTGGAATTGGGACAATCAACCCATCAAATTGCTCAATCTACTGGTCTCAACCAATCTACTATTAGTAGACTCAGGTCCAAACATCTTCCCAACCTACCCAAAGCCTCTGGTGGTTGTCCTTCCATCATTTCTCCTACCGATATACATCATGCTATTCATCTTATTGGATCTGGGAAGGCTGAGAATGCAGTTCAGGTGACCAAAACACTTCAAGAAGTGAAGAACCATTCTATGTCCCCCCAGACCATCCGCCGCCACTTGAAGAAAGCTGGTATGAAGGCTGTAGTGAAGCAAAAATGCCCTCTTCTTGCCCAGCATCATAGGAGAGCAAGGATGGACTTTGCTCTAAGCCATCAGCATTGGACTGTTGAGGACTGGAAGTGAGTTATATGGTCAGATGAGACCAAAATTAATCGCATTGGGTCAGATGGCAGGAAATGGGCATGGAAAAGGGCAGGAGAGGGTCTTAGTAACAGGATTGTGGAGGGAACAGTTAAGTTTGGGGGAGGATCAGTGATGCTATGGGGCTGTATGACCTGGGAAGGTGTTGGAATGGCTTGCAAGATTGATGGTAAGATGGATGCTGATCTCTATGTGCAGATTTTGGAGGATGAACTCCAACAAACTCTGGTGGATTATGGATTTTCCCCAGAAGACATTATCTTCCAGCAAGATAATGACCCCAAGCACACCAGCAGGAAGGCTAGGGAGTGGCTTGATGACCATGAATTTGAGGTCATGGTATGGCCTGCTCAGTCTCCAGACCTTAATCCCATAGAACATCTATGGTTTCTCCTCAAAAGAAGACTTGCAGAGTATCCTGAGCCAGCTAAGGGGATATTGGAACTTTGGGAGAGGATTAAAGTGGAATGGTATAAGATTGGGGTGGAGAAGTATCAGAGATTGATTGAGAGCATGCCTAGAAGAGTTCAGGAGGTCATCAAAGCCAAAGGAGGATACACTTCATACTAATTTGTGATACCCTTATACCAGCAACAAAACTGATGCAATGAGTACCTCACATCAATTTCGACATATTTCCCGATATAGTAAGAATTACATAATAAACCCATATACCATTGGAAAGCCCTTGATCAGGGCTTTCCAATGGTACCTAGGTTAGGGGGTCTAGCATCAACAGGGCTCTCAATATTCATGCTTCAATCAAAATGCTACAAACATTGCATCAGTTTTGTTGCTCACTGTAGGTCCACTTCTGCACGCTACTGACAGAGTTGGCTGAGATAGAGTTGAATGACTCAGGGACAGGATCGGGGGCAATGGAAGGCAGGCGCATTTTGGTCTTCGCCTTTTTCTGAGGACGCTCGATACTCTTCAGTTCTATTTTGACACCAATGGATGTCTAGAAAGTATAGGACAGGTAGGAGGCAAACCTCGAAAAGGACATTGGAATTTAACTCACTGACTGCGTGGAACATGAATGGTGTCCCCTGGTTTCATCTTCAACGTGGTCGACTTCTGGCCTGTCGATGTCCATGGCTTCAAATTCATCAATGCTCTCCTCACTGTTGGGAACAACTTCTTGTGCAGCGGCATTGCATCCTAAGATGGATGAGGGGACTCGTGGCTGGGACGGTGGGGGAGGCACAGGTTCTACTTTACCTTGTTCGGCCTCATAGAGTTGCCTGTATGCCAAGGCAAGTGTTGAGATCTGAGACTGAGAAGGGGGTGGCATCTTGTCGTCAACGTACTCTTTGTAGGCCTTGCATTTCAAGGCAGATGACGGGATGCAAAGTTGAGAAGCGGGGGGCATCCCTTCATCATCACCTTCTTCGGAGGACTTGCATTGCAGGATGGACAAGGGGATACGGAGCTGGGAAGGGGATGGCATCTGTTTGTCATCACTTTCAGAGGACTTGCATTTCTGGGTGGACGAGGCAAAACAGCCTCGCAGCTGGGACAGGGGTGGCATCTGTTTGTCATTTTCATCTTCGGGAGTAATCTAGTGCAATAGAACTCGATGTGACTATGTTTTAAACAAGATGGAGGACAACACACTGCAATAAACTTTTTGATGCCCAGACCCCTTATGACAGCTTGCTTCTTGGTATCATCATCGACCGCATCACCAAATATTTCATCCTGTGTGTTTGTCTGAGCCTGAGGGATATTGGTGGGAATGTGTGTGGGTAAGACAGAGGCACGACTTGCTACTGAAGTTCCAGAAGATATCTTCGACAGACTTGATGTGAAAGTTGAAGGAGGGACCGAAGCAGCAATGGTGCTGCTCCTACTAGGGTTCTGCATGGGTACACCCATGGGTATCAGACCTCATACCCATGCCGTGGGTATGGGTTTTCCTGTGGGTATCAAAAACTGTACCCATGGGTTTAGTAGTACCAAGCCTAAACTATAGACTAAACCTTGTTCTAAACATCATATCTATACTCATTCTGCTATCTTATACCTTATCCTAACTTAGCTAAACCTCACTCACTCATGGTAAGCCATCATCATCATCACTCTTACCTTGCTATGGACCCACTGTACCCATGGGTATAAAACCCACAACCTACATGGGTTACCCATACCCACGCAGATCCCTAGCTCCTACTAGAGTCACCTGGCACCGCTGGCAAGTCCTCTTCACTATCAGCAGCAGTGACTCCAGCTTGCCAGTTCTTCACTCACCCGCCCACATGAAGCTTCTTGGTGACTCTGGCATTCAATGCAAGGTTGAAAAAAAAACAAGGTAGACTCGGTCAGCAGAAGCATGATGACAAATGGAAGCAAAATGTGACTTATTCTGCAGCTACTAAGTGACAATTTCCCACATGAGTATAACAGCCACCGTCCTGAGTCAAAGTGTGTCTGCAGAGCAGGTCAACTTATCAATTTTGCCCTTTCACATCTTGATTGCATCCTTGAGGGTCGGTGGCTGCAGTTTACTCCTTCCTTCTGTCATGTTGCTGGGATTACCCTGGTCAAGGATTCTGTATGTACAGTAAGTACTGATACAGTAGGTTAGAAATGCAGCGATAACGTACCTCCTTGTTTGTCACGTGAGATATGTTCACACTATCAGCCATGCTAGACGCTCTCCCTGATGTATGAAGACCCTTCTAATCAAGAATGAAAGAGGGCTGAGTGACCACAAGGATCCCAGTATGAGATTGACATACTTTTCCACTCGCATCATCCATAGCCGATTGATAGGGTTTCTGTTCCAGAAAAGGTGAGTAACTTGCCGATGGGCTCATCAGGAAAAGAGCTTATTATTGTCCCATCCATCTCATGGGCCCTTGTCTTCTCCCCGTCACCAGCCACCTTCTCCTTTTGGACAACACGGGACTGAGGTTGAGTAGGGGGGAGCATTGCCAATTTAGCCTTAGCCTCATTTGCCTTGGCCTCAGCTTCCAATTCTATCAAGGCCAAGCTGTCAATGGTTTTGTTGGTAGCCTTCTCCTTGGAAGCCCTAGCCTCCTGGAGGTGTTGGTCGGTAGCGGCCTTCTCTGCTTTCGTACGTCACTTCTGAATTGTACCGGGTTTCATAGAGTATCTGACCCGGCCGCTTGTCAGCATTGCCAGGTCTGGTGCTACATTTGGGTGCAGAGGATGTGGGAGATTGGGGTCACTCCATGAGAAGAAGGAAAAGGGTAAGTCTTCGTGGTTCGAAAAAAAAACCCTAATAAATGTGCAAAGTTTAGCACACAATTTGTGGGCCTGGGTACCAGAACAGCATTACCTAACATTTGGAACTGTTAAGTCCTCCCGCCACCCATTCAACGGTCTTGGATGAGTCTTCCAGATGGGCCTTACCACACCGGTCCACAAGTCCTCTGCATCTCCTGCACTCAGCCTGGGTGCAGACATTTTTTCAAATCCCATGGAGGACATACTGTGCACATCCAGTCTGCTCACCCTGTGCCCACTCCGCCGCATAGTCCTCCTAGTCAGCAATATACCTCAGAACAGGTTTCAACATCTCCTTCACCTGTCTTACGAACCTCACCTTTGCCACCTCCGTCTCCTTTGAATTTGCCAGCTGAAATTGATGAGGATGGTTGGGAGAAAGAAAATTTCGATGTCGACAATCCACCCGTGCCATCTGATGACAATGAACCTGACACTGACATAGAGTTCTATGGCCCACAGGATGGATATTATCGCTGCTACCATCCCAAACTCACAGGTAAGCTACCTTAACCTTTCACTGGTGCTTGTACTCAAGTCCCTTCAGCCCTACCGTGTGACAGACATGGCAATCCACTTCCTCCAGGTACTCCACCCATCACTCAGGCCAACAACGAAGACTGGTTCCCTTACTCAAACCAGCTCCAATTTGAAATGGCGGAATTCCTTTACTTGAAGTGTCAGATGTTAGCCAGCAAGATAGATACCCTACTAGACCTGTGGGCAGTGTCATTGTATCCCCACGGTGCAGAACCCCCATTCTGAGATCACTGCCATCTGCACAAAGTCATTGACACAACGACTGTTGGAGATGTCAGGTGGCAATGCTTTTCAACATACTACAACGGTGAGCACCCTACTGGCAATCAAGCACCTGATTGGATGCTCAAGAAGTACGACATCTGGTTCCACGACCCTCACCACATTGTTCATAAAATTCTCAGTAATCCAAGTTTCACAAATGAGATAGACTTGCATCCATTCGAGGAGTATTCATCAAAAGATCAAACCCGACAATTTAAGGACTTCATGTCTGGCAACTGGGCATGGGAGCAAGCGGTACATCTACTTGTTTATCTTTCTTCATTCACTCATGAGATTATATGTAGGATATGATTACTGCCGAAGACAAGAGCACCATTGGTAGTACATTTGTCCCAATTGTTTTGGGTAGTGACAAAACAATGGTCTCAGTCGCCACAGGTAACAACAAATACTATCCATTGTATCTATTGATTGGAAATGTGTGGAACAATGTTCGTCATGCCCATCGTGACACCGTAGTGCTCATTGGTTTCTTAGCAATTCCTAAAAGTAAGTTTTTTCTTTCCCTGCATTATGGATTAACCAATTGTTTATCACTAGCGATGAATGAACATTCCTCAGATGTGGACTTTCGTTCCTTCCGCAGGCAGTTATTTCATAGCTTGTTGTCATTCATCCTTCAACCCCTCAAGCACGCCATGAAAACACCTGAAATCATCAAATATGGGGATGGATACCTCCGGTGCACAATCTACAGTCTTGGCCCATACATCACTGATTATGAAGAACAGGTCCTGTTGACGTGTATTGTGCATGGTTGGTGTCCAAGGTTTGTCCCTGTTCATTCCAGTAATTGGTCTCTCATGGCGTTCATAGATGTCATGCATCGAAGGGTAATTTAGATGAAGATGGGGCCCTTCATCACAGTTGTGTATTCAACGAGAAGCTTTACGAAACTGGTGACATAGATGACATGTGGACTAATTTCAGTGTCATTGGCGATCTGGTGGTACGCTGTTTTCCCTACTTTTGGGGGGCAGGGTGGTCACTCACATCTGTTCCCAGCCATTTATGAATGACTTTCCCCGTGCAGATATACATCAATTGATCGCACCCGATATTCTACATCAGCTGATCAAAGGCTGCTTCAAGGATCATTTAGTCAATTGGATCTGTACATATATCTCCGCTAATAACACAAAGAAAGAAGCCAATCAGATCATGGATGATATCAATTGCTGGTAAACTAAATCATTTCTAGAGCAACTGTCATACTAATTTTCCTCTCTGTCACAGCATTGCAGTGGTTGCACTATTTACACAGTTGTGACATTTTCCTCAAGGCTGGCATTTCAAACAATGGACAGGTGATGACTCGAAAGTGCTAATGAAGGTACATGACCCATATACACTGCACCCTGACTCGTTGTAGGGAATAGGTATTCCCTGTGCTCGCATAGCACGTTTCCGCACCCCGTCGTCACCCGATCCCGATCCTGATCTGTCTGCTTGTGTGAACTCATCCGGATTGCTGTATCCGCGCCTGTTTTGCCTCGGACTCTTTTATTTTATTTTTGATGCTCCTTATTCGTACTTAGCATTGGCTAGACCATGTCATGCAGCCCTTGCAGGGACGTTCAGGTGCCTCTTGAACTTTATACCGTATGAAAACCTTCTTTTTATTATTATCCTTACTTAGGACGAGTCTGAGGGTATTCCCGAGGACTATAAATTCACTGTATTGACAAAATACAGTAGCTTTTGCCCGTGTGCATCTGTCTCACATTGTTTTCGGTCGACGTTCATTTTCTCTCGCTCTCCTCGTATTTTCTCAATCCGGATCGGACTGCCGTGTCCGCTTTTCTATCCGTTTTAATCCGGATTCACCCCGGATTCATCTCGGACTACTCAAAAACCACTATTCGTCGTTCACCAACTCAGTGTTGTCCCTGGGTCGAACGGAATCGCATTCCTTCACCCTCTTTCTAATTCTTTCAATCCCCCTGAGTATTGCACTACAGCCGGGATATATTACCTTCATCGTTCCTGACTTCTATCTGGTTTTCATCAGGTTTACATTGTAGCATCCAAGGCTATGTACCTGTGGAAATCATGCAGACCCTCCACGCACTATTGGAGTTCTGCTACTTGGTTCATTGACACATCATTTCGTCAAAGGCACTGGAAGAGATTGAAGATGCGCTTGCTCAATTTCATGAGTATCAACAAATTTTCATGTCTGGTGACAATCCAGTTGTCACAACATTCTCCCTACCACATCAGCACACTGCAAAGCACTACCCCTCACTTATCCGCTTGTTTGGTGCACCGAATGGGTTGTGTTCGTCGATTATGGAATGCAAGCACATCAAGGCAGTGAAAGAGCCATGGTGTCGTTCAAGCAGATTTCAAGCACTAGGTCAGATGCTCTGAACCAATCAGTGTCTTGACAAGATTTCCACAGCTCATATGGACTTTGAGAGTCGAAAAATGCTGAGAGAAAATTGTCTCTCATCTGTGATTAATATAGTTGGTATGTGGCAACCCTTAGTTCGATTCTATGTGGTGTACCTGTTGGCATACAGCATGATCAATGGCTGCTGAGCCTGATGAGGATGGTGGTGACATGCAGTACAACACAGGCTTCAATTTACCTCGGGAAGCTGCAAGTGTTCTGGGTGACAATGAGCCTCCTATTCCAGACCATGCGATCGGTAACCTTTCAATATGGGTGAAGCTTTCATGCACTCTATGTAAGTCATTTCAATTTGTATTTCAATCACCTTTTCTCAACATGCTGTAGAACATCAGCACTTGCGCATGTTGCCTGCCTTAGCAGTAGAAATTGGTGTTGCAAACCTGGTCGACTTGACATGACATTTCCTTTTCAGCCAGTACAACCTGGATGATGCACGTGATCCTACTGAGGTCCCTCTCTTGGATTGCCCCCATTATGATGGAAATATAATTGTGTACAACTCAGCGTGTGCGCAGTTCTTTGCTCCTAGCAATTTGAGTGGTGTTGGAGGGATGCAGAAGGAGTTTATCCGTTCCACACCGCTCTGGAGGAACGAAGGTGGTTGAAGAGACTGCATTTTTGTTACCACAAATGCAGACAATCTGGAGGTAATGAACATGTGGGCTTTTGATGTTGCCTGTGTTCTT
This sequence comes from Chiua virens, assembly GCA_019787685.1. NCBI lineage: Eukaryota > Fungi > Basidiomycota > Agaricomycetes > Boletales > Boletaceae > Chiua > Chiua virens. The sequence goes on along the minus strand of JAHNUO010000011.1, from coordinate 657,478 downwards.
GCATTTTTTGCCTTCACTTGCTGAGATGGGAAGCATTTCCCCTGCACTGTCATTCAATGATTTGACAAGATCCATGATTCTCCAGACGAAGATACTGCATATCTCCTGAACTGCTCACCCTGGTATGCTGTGATACACCTCGAATCAATCTACCGTGGAGCCCACTTAGTTCCCGTGTATGGGATGGAGCCCATCCCTCGTAACATAAAACCTTACAACTGCTATGATGCATTCTGGGCATTCTACGTGAACAAGTACGTGGACCATCATGCCTTTGAGATTGGAAGCTTAGTAGCTACTCCCCTCCTGTGTAGTGAAAACTCTCAAGGCACCAGTGCCATTTATTATCTCTGCACCCAGCTTCCCCTGTACTGCTAGCTTCCTAGCATGTCCCTCACCACCTCCAATTCTTTTCCCATTGCACTCACTGCCACCACCTCCATTGTTGTCCCCCCGACATTACTAACACTTTCCACCATCACCTCCAACTTGGTTCCTCAGAATGCACCCTTGTCTGTCATGTCTGGTCCTGTGCCCTCAGCACCAATCCCTCCAACTACCCCCATCCCTCTCATCCAAGGCACTCTCCTACCACTCAATCATGCCGACTTAACAAAGACACCTTTGGTGCCCAACTAAACAAGGAAGCCTTGGACAAGACCAGGATGGATTACTACTACATTGTTGCCTATCGGATATCTGAGAGGGTCACCAAATGACCTTCCCTTCTTGTCAGTCACGGTGGCACGCTCAAGGATTACCAGCTCAAAGGATTACAGCGGATGGTGAGCCTGTACAATAATAGGCTAAACGACATTCTGGCAGATGAAATAGTGTGTTTTTATTTCATACCTTGTCTATATGTGTGCTTGTTTCTTGTTTCAGAGCTTGGAAAGACTATTCAAACGATCTCCCATATCACGTTCCACATCAAAGTCAAGAAGTAGCATGGACCTTACCTCATCGTTGTTCTACTCAGTACCACTGGCATGACAAACTGGTCTGGGAAATTCGCCAAGCAGCAAAGATGATCTCCTACAAGGATGATACTATGCAGCGATGGAACCTACAACTGGAGCTACCCATGGGTCGATTTCAAGTCCTGTTGACCACTTACAAATATCTTATCAAACATCATCCGATTCTCTGCAAGATCAACTGGGTTCATATTATCATAAGTGAGTATGCCATTACAATTGTTGGGTTATACAATTGGGAACCTATACTTAGATGAGGGCCACCCCAAGAAGAGCACGCAGAGTAAACTGGCACAAACCTCCTACAATACTATCACTCCCGCTTCCGCCTTATTCATACTGGAACCATGTAAGTTCTCTTCAATTCATATCTATCCTTCACCTCATGTTTTATATTGGGCCCATCATCGCATATCATGTTCTCAACTGATCTCACAGGACACTGCTGTACTTTGAGTTGATCCACATGTGTGTGTGGCACACTGGCATATTCCCATCCCCATCCTATTACCCTCTCCAAGTCCACCTATTTTGCACCACCCATGTACATCTGCCATCAATGTCAACAGAGCAGTAGAACATGATGGGCAACAGGTGGAACCACATAAGTTCTCTTCATACCCTCCACCTCATGTCTCATGTCGGGCTCATTATTGCATACTATTATGTTCTTGACCAATCTCATAGGACGTTGCTATACCTCAAGTTGACCTACCACCCATGCGTGTATGCATGGCACATGCCCCTTTCCCCTCTATCTGTTTTGTGTCACCCACATATATCCTAGCAGAGATGCATCAATGTTGGCGGAATCGTCTCGGAAGGATCGAACATGATGGAAAATTGCGTACATTTCCTTTCCTTTCCTCCTCCACCTTGTGTCTCATGTCGGGTATCACTGCATATCATGTTCTATCTAGGACGCCCCCCACCTGCCTTGTGTGCACCTGCGTAGTACTATCTTACGAAATGTGATCGAATGAGTGGGTGAAATCACGTAAGTTTCCTTCATTTCTTTCCTTGACTGATCCATATCACTGTAGTTAATATTGTATGTGTGCATTCATTGGAGCCCACCACTCCACCCACATATCCAGGTATGCTTCTAATCTTACCGCTCTGCATCCTCACCTCACCATCTCAATAGAAGCCTGTTTATGATGGAACCACACCATGGCTACATGGACCCCTCTCATGTCCTCTTAAGGTGAGGTGCATGTCCCATCTCACCATTCCCGTTGTCTGCCTTCTTTCAAACAGTTCCTCCTTTCTCATCATGTCTCCTTTCACGACTTCAATGATGATTTCCACAGCTTTCCTTTTTTTCAGTATGGTACACTCAGTCCTGATGCCCCAATGCCCCAACACCATCACACTCACCTTTCCCATCCCAGTGTCATCAAGATCATTCCCGATGTGACCTGCCTTGTCTGCTACCAGCATATGCAAGGCTATGAAGACCTAGATGGTACCGTTTACTCTCAATAACCCCTCTTCCTCACCATACTCACCATCACCATTTTCCAGCATTGCATTGCCTACTATTGAATGGCTATGAATCATGCTCATCGATCACCGTATGTGTACCTCTTCATATGCACACACACATGATTACTTTTCCCTCTACTAGTAGAACTAGGCCACTACTACTGGGGGGCATACTCTGTGTGTTTTGTATGATATGGTATTGCAACCTTAGGCACTTGTTTTTCTTTCCTCTGTGTTGTCGATCCATTTTTCTGATCTGTTCCTTCTACTATGTCTTGGTACAGTGTGAACTAATGTACATACTTGTAACAGTTAATTACTTCTTTGTGTGGAAATATAATAATATACTTATTAATGCTTTCTGTCACACTTGTGATTGACTTTGTCTACTTAGTACAATTGACAGTATTTTTGTCATTTGTACCAACTTCATTCGTGAGAAAAAGTACCAATAAGAATAACTAAGTGAATTGCTAAATTCCTGATGGAGGCAGTCTACAATACCAACAACAAAAAGGTAGCCTTTGCTCTATCCTTCATGACTGATGGCTCTGCCAAGACCTGGGCTGACATCTTCTACACCAAATCACTTACCCTCCAGTCCTTTGGGACCTGGATGGACTGGCAGATGGAGTTCCAAAAGGACTTCAAACACCACAACACCAAGGGCAATACCATTACCTGGTTATCCACCACCCAGGTAACAAAGAATGATGATATCTCCTCCTACATCTCCACCTTTTGCAACAAGGTCATCACCACAGCCCTCACAGGGTCTGACTCTGTCCTCGTCAACTTCTTTGCAGCTGGTCTCCCACCCTCGCTTATGAGGCACATCCAAGGCATGGACATGGTCCCTACCACAATCGACAAGTGGTATACCCAAGCTTTGCATTTCAAAACCCAATGGGAATGCACCAACGAGATCACCTGCTGAAACAAGAAACCCACTGTGGCTGTCGTCTTCCACAACAACCCCCCTTGCAGAAAGGAGGGAGACCCAGACACCATGGACATCAATGCAGTTTGCATCCCCAAGATGACCAAGGCAGAGCACAAGCAATGCCTTGAACAAAACCTCTGTTTCCAATGCTGCCAGCCCAGTCATTGCACCTCCTCCTGCCTGGCCTTCTCAACCAAAACCCCAATCACTCCCACATCCTCTTCCAAGCAGGTGCAGAAAGCAGAACCCAAGCAAGAACCCGTTTCCCCTCCTTGTCGAAATAGAAGATAATGATAAAGAAGACACCATGAGTGTCAACAAGGTGATCACTCCAGTCACAGGTTTTTGAGGAGGAAGACTGATTCAATGCTGGTATCTTCCTGTTCTCATAGCCGTGTACTAGTAGCTGAACTCTCCTCTCAATCTATGCAAATTCCCATTAGATTGAACACTACTACTATCACCAAAGACATCGACACCCATGCCCTCATCGACTCTGGGGCCAGGATCAATTGTATCGACTGGCACTTTGTCCAGAAGAACAAATTCCCCAAAGAGCGTCTTCCTAAACTGATCCCGGTCAGGAACATTGATGCTACCATGAACAAAAACAGTGATATCAAATTCATCACCACCCTTCGAATTACTCTTGGTGGAGTACTCCAATGCATCAAGTTCCACATCATCCACTGTGGTTCTGAGAACATGATCCTTGGCCTCCCGTGGCTCAAAGCAACCAACCCGGTCATTGACTGGGTCACCAAGACCATCACCATTTTGGCTCCCGAAGTTGACCTTCCCCCCATCACCACTGACAAACTCTGCCACTCCACCAAGCTCGCACATCCACCACCCAATTGCCCTGTCCGACACCTTAATGCCGACCCTATTTGGGATGGCAAACTCCACAACTAGGGTTCTGCGTGGGTACACCCATGGGTATCAGACCTCATACCCATACCCACGGCATGGGTATGGGTTTTCCTGTGGGTATACCCATGGGTTTAGTAGTACCAAGCCTAAACTATAGACTAAACCTTGTTCTAAACATCATATCTATACTCATTTTGCTATCTTATACCTTATTCTAACTTAGCTAAACATCACTCACTCATGGTAAGCCATCATCATCATCACCCTCACCTTGCTATGGACCCACTGTACCCATGGCGTGGGTATGGGTATGGGTATGGGTATCCAAAGTCCAACCCATACCCATACCCATGGGTATAAAATCCACAACCCATGTGGGTTACCCATATCCACGCAGATCCCTATCCACAACTATCTTGGTACCAAAACGGGGCACCGTTTCACGACCCAATTGGTGCAACACTCCATGAACCATGTCATGCATGCGGGGCAATGCTTCGTTTGGACCACTCAACCTGATGTAGAAAACAAATAATAAGGGATATGAAGAAAGGTGGGGCGATTAGGTTCGTCCCAAGGGGGGTTATATTTGAAGGAATGAAGGGTTTGGGTTTGTCTAAGAGTCCTAGAGGCTGCTGAACGATCCAGAATGAAAAGCGGTCAATGTAAGAGTATCCAGGTAGAGTCGAGGTGATGAGAGTATTGTTTCGAGTAGATGAGATACAGAGGAACGATAGGACGAGGTAAAAGAAAAACTACCCTGCTCACTCACACATGGGAGAGTAAACAGGAGATCTCCTGAACACAGAAAGACAATATTTTTGTGTTAGAAACATGGTTTTATAGTCGGGCATAACAAAGGTAATCCGACCCTAAGTAAGTGTACAGGATCAACGTAGGGTGAGTATGCTATGAAGGAGTGTCAAACCTTGTAGATGACAAAGAAAGAAAAGGTGTTAGGATAGTAATGACCTTAATAAGGCCAAATGGAGTAGAACAAGTCAAATCGGATGAAGCAGAATACATATGATGGAACCAGATTGGATCGCGTTGACTCGGATTGGACTTGGATTGGATTCGGATGATCTGTAAACACTAGGAATGAAACCGGGCTGGCACGAAGTCAATGGCGGATGAGACGGGAGTTGATATGACATAATGAAGAGTGAGGAAAATGTATCCTACAACCATAGGGAGTATCTAACTCCTACACCGAGAAGCTTACAAATGTCACCTCCCCTGCTGCCATAGCCCCCAAAGCCAAGGTAACCCTACCTTCGGAATACAAGGAATTTGAATGTGTGTTTGCAAAGGAACCTTTCAACCAGATGCCCCCATCCTGATTCTGCAACCACAAGATTCATCTCAAGGACTTGTTCCAACCCAAGGTTGGGAAAGTTTACCCCTTGTCACCTGATGATCAGAAGGCAACTGACAACTTCATTGATGAACACCTTGCCAATGGCAAGATCTGCCCCTCAAACTCCCCCCAAGCATCTCCCTTCTTTTTCATCAAAAAGAAGGATGGCAAACTCTGCCCCTGCCAGGACTACCACTACATCAATGAGCACACCATTCATGACACATACCCTCTTCTGCTTATCTCCGACCTCATTGACAAACTAAAAGATGCAAAGCTTTTCACCAAGTTTGACATTCAATGGGGTTACAACAATGTCCATATCAAGGACAGCCACCAGTGGAAAGCTGCCTTTATCACTCATTGCAGCCTCTTCGAACCCACAGTCATGTTCTTTGGATTGACAAACTTCCCTGCAATGTTCCAATGTTTCATAAATGACTCTTTCTGCAATATGATTGCTGAAGGATGGCTTGTCATCTACATGGACAACCTCTTGATCTTCTCTGGCAACAACACTGAACACACCGAACGCACCAAGTGTATCCTTGCCCGCATGAAGGAACTTGACTTCACCTTAAGCTTGAGAAATGCCACTTTGCCACCACCGAAGTAGAATACCTGGGAATGATCACCTGCCCTGGTGAACTTGCCATGGACCCTATCAAGGTCGCTGGCATCGCCAACTGGCCCACTCCCACCAAGCTCAAGGATGTCCAATTGTTCATGGGCTTTGTCAACTTTTACCATCAGTTTATTCCTGACTACTCAACCATTGCTTGTTCCCTCATTGATCTAACCAAGAAAGACACTCCTTGGTCTTGGGGCCCTCCCCAGATCACTACCTTTGAATGCCTCAAAAAGGCCTTTACCATGGATCTGGTCCTCTGGTTCCCTGACACCTCCCAACTCTTCATCATTGCCATGGATGCCTCCAAGTTCACAACTGGCGGCATCCTCCTCCAGACCAATGTCAACGGTGACTGGAAACCCTGCTCCTACCTCTCTCAGTCCTTCAATGTGGCTGAGAGAAACCACAACATCTACAATCAGGAACTCCTTGCAGTAATCCAATCTTTCAAGGCCTGGCGCCATCACCTTTGTGGTAGTGCTCACCCCATCACAGTCTTCTTGGACCACAAGAACCTGACATACTTCCATTAACCTCAAAACCTGAATTGCCGACAAGCTCGTTGGCTCCTTGTCCTTGTTGACTTTGACTTGATGTTTGCTCATGTCCCTGGCAAACTCCTTGATGGTCCTGATGCACTCTCCCGCCAACCAGACCATGTTACCTTGGAATTCGACAATGAAAACATTACCCTACTCCCTGATGATGTCTTCATCAACCTCGTCACCCTCAATCTCCAGTCTCTCATCACCAAGTCCTCAGTTGATGACCACCTCATTCTTGACACCTTGAAAGCCTTGGACAGTGGTCTCCCCTTGTCATTCTGTGCCCACCTCTCCGACTGGAAATATAATGCTGGTGTTCTGACTTACCAGGGCCATGTTTATGTTCCACCTGACCTCAACCTCCAGCAACAAATTGTTGCCTGCCACCATGACTCCCATGTCACCAGACACCCTGGCTTCCTAAAAACTCACCAACTGGTAGCTGCTGAATTCTGGTGGCCTGGCCTGGCCTCCTTTGTCCAATCCTATGTCTCTGGTTGTGCCACTTGCCAGCAACACAAGGTCAACACCCATCCGACCATGCCTCTACTCTCATCCATTCCGTCCACTTGCTCCCATCCATTCCAGAACATCTCTGTCGATCTTATCACTGATTTACCCATTTTTGCACTCGCCGCTCACAAACTCACCTGCCAAGCCATGAAAACCCACTCTTTCAAGAAGTTCAAACCCTTCTCCAAAGGGGATCAGGTGTGGCTAGAAGCTCACAATCTGACACAGGAACTTATCTCCCCAAAACTTGCATCTCGCCGAGAAGGACCCTTCACTGTCATGGAAGTCCTCTCTCCACTTACCTACTGTCTCTGCCTCCCCAAAACCTGGAAGATCCACCCAGTCTTCCACACTTCTGTGTTACTGTAATTGCCCTATCACGAATCAGAAACCTATGGTCTGAACTTCCTAAAACCACCACTGGACCTTATCGCTGGAGAAGAATACAAGATCGAGTGGATCTTGAAATACAACTGAAACCCACGGAACTGCAAGTTCCTGATCTGATGGAAAGGGTACTCCACAGCAGATGACTCCTGGGAACCTGAAACCAACTTAGAAAATACCAAGGATACTGTCGCTGCTTATAAACACGCCCACCCCAAGGATTTTCCCTCAAGCCACCCTATCTCTCTCCCACCTCCACAACCACCTCGCTTTCCACTTAGACCACCACCACCTACCTCTTTAAAAGCTATTATGACTTATTGCTCTTGCTTTACCCCTGACTTCGAAAACGAGATCATCCATTTGGTCCCCGTCTTCATACCCACTGTGTCAATTCCCCAATCCCCACTACTACCACCAGCAACCTCTGTCACCAATGAATCCTTCCTCTCCTCCAAATCATCTGTCATAGAGTCTACCCAACCCCCTTCTCCAGCTGCTTCGGCAACTGTAGACGCAGGATGGGGAGCTCCTCCTCAATGGCCTGCTCCTGCTCCTATCCATAACCCTCTTTACCCTTCTATTGCGTTGGTAGATCTTCACTACCACTTCTATATGACATGCTCCTCTTCGTCAACCCCCAAGTACTTTCGCCACATGTGTAAACTCATCCTAGACCCTGCGATGGCTTTCCCCATTGAACATCACCTAGACCTAAACTTCCCCATGAATACCCTATACCTCACATACCTCCAATGTGAACGCTTGACCTTCATGCAGGCAGACCTCCTTGGCCTCCATGGTAACCATCATCACCTATCCACAGCCACTGGCCAGATCCACGATCAGATCAGATCCTACCTTGAGCACGCCCTGCATCAGCTGCAGATGGGCGAATTCCTAGAGGACCTCCACTGCTACCAAGTGGAACTATCCCTGCACATCACTGCCCCTTTGAAACCCCTCTCCCAACCAACCATGCCCTCTGCCTCTTCAGCCAATTGTGCCAAAGCCAAACACCTTTTTTAGACTGGTCAGGTATTCCTCCCTGATGATCACCCCTGCTGGCACAAGGCCTGCTTTGAATGCTGAAAGCTTGGCCATATCCACATTGAGTGTGGCATGTACCAATGCCCTATCTGCCTCACCTGGTCTCCTGGCCATATCCAATCCAGGTGCCCTGGATGACCTCCTCAGGTATGTGCTCGCATCCCCTTGGCCAACCAACTTACTCCAGTTGTTGCCAGATCTACGTGGGCTAGGCGCTCCCCTTGCCCTGCCATCCCATCCACTTTGTCCTTGTCGAACTCACTGCCATCATCACACTGTAACCACCACTCCATACTCCCTGTACCCCCACCTCAACGAGCCTGCCACAATGCACCCCACCATTCCATGTCTCCTGATCAATGCTCAGCATCCCCATGTGATGACCCCATTGACAATGAGGGCTATGCCAATATCACTGGCAGTCCTATCAGGGATTCATTCAGTTTCTAGAGATGATCTTTGCATGGTGCTTTGATTGTACTCTGGGGGTAATGTTACGATTTGTTTCTTTTCCCCACTTGTACTTATGGATGAGCATGGGTATGGGTATCAGGTGGGTGTGGGTGTGGGTCAGAATTTTGATACCCATGCCCATATCCACACCCACCATGGTGGGTATGGGTAACCCACATGGGTCATGGGTATGGGTATGTGGTGAGCCTTAGTGTTTGAAAGTAGTGTTTGAAAGTCTGGTTGCAGAACCATCAAATAGCTAAAACTAAACTGAACTGTCTGTGACTGGTTCTGATTGATTCAGTTATCAGAAAGTTACAGATAAGATCAGTTTAGTTTTCTGAGATCCAGAAAATCAGAAAACTGATTGCAACTAGTCACAACTAGTTTGTGACTGGTCATCCTGGTGCCCCTATTTAACCCTACTCATATCTACATCTTTAAGTATTTACAGAATGTTAGTGAGTTTTCCTGCTGTTATATGACCAATGTGATGTGGTACTCCCCTAAACTGACATCTGACCTGGAAATTGATATATCTTGGCCATCCCTGGGCTGATCCTTGTGGTTATTTGATCAGTAGATAGCACATAATTGATACTATAATACATCCCTATATTGCTGAGCATAATTCCCACATCATGTGGTACACTGCAACTGATCACACAGATCAAGGTTTTAGGAGTATGAATATGACACATTGTTCTATAATGCTTATAGCTCACCCATGTCTGCACCAATCCTCTTCATTATTTGCTCAGTCGCTAGCTAGGAGTCTATATTAGATATTGTCTTCATAATACAAACACTGAATCCTGCATCCCTGGTCACACCATACAGTTCAGTCTGAAATCAGTTACAACTGGTTGCAAAACTGTTTGTGACTGTTTGTGACCAGTTGTGGATGGTTTTGGTTTGGTCTCAGAGGGCTCATTTGGAAGCTATTTGTAACTGGTTTGGTTTGGTTTGGTTCAGTTTTTTGCCCAGATCTGGTAATACTTCAAGTTGTAGTGCTCACTACATTAAGTACCCATGGGTATACCCACCATGGGTATGGGTATGGGTATCTAGGTGGGTATGGGTGTGGGTCAGTGTATAGATACCCATGGGTATACCCACACTCATCCCTACTTGTACTACTTCACTATGCTTGATACCTAGGTGTCCTCATATGTTCATCCGTACTTCGTTTCTTCCTTCATTTATGTAACCTGTGCCAGCTTAACCCAAGTGCTTACTCATCCCTTTCTTGTCATCATCCGATGCCGTCGCATTGGTCATTTCCTCTTTGTCATTGTCTGCTGCCTTTGTATTGTACAATTCCTTCTTTTGGCCTTTATCCATTCCACTCTTCCTGGCCATCCCTTTTGGACTCCTGGTCAGTGCACAATCCTGTTAAGACCGGGTCTACTCGGGGTATGAACTCCAGAACTCCGGAGTTATTCTTGCGGAGGGACTTGGCTTCACTGTGTGTGGTGCGCCCTTGTCACAAGTCTGTCCTTTATTTCGGAGAATGGAGAACAGAGGTTGGAGGTGAGACTTAACACCGAAGTGAAGTCGAGCAGAGATAAGACCGTCAAGGTCTTATGGAGTTTGGAGGGAATAGAAGGTAAAACTAATATTCAGACTGAGGGTACAAAGTTGGAGTACTACAGTTTATATACTTGGAGTAGAATGGAGATTAGTAATGGGGTTGGTAAGAAACTGAGTAAGATGGAAATTGGGAAAGTATGTAACCGGAGTGGAGCCGGGTATGTACAGAGGCCGGAGCTGTGCTGTTCAGCGAGACACAGGTTATTACTAATATAACACTAGTACGAAAAGAGACAAGAGGAAATCGAGAAGGTTCTAAGTGAAGTCCAGAGATCAGGAGTTGTGTCCAGAGAGAGATCATACTGGAGTTATGAAGGAGTAAACCCGGAGATCTCAGAGTTGGATCGATGAGATATACTCTTTGATGAATGTCCTGATTCCAGGCCAAGTATATTCGTGGCGAATAAGTTCCAAAGTGCAGTTTTGTCTAAAATGTCTAAAGAGTAGATGATCATGTTTGTATTGGAGTACCTGGAGTTGGAGATCATTGGAGTTAGGGATGTAGATACAATTGTCTAGGCATAAGAAACTGTCTGAATCAACATTCCAATGTGACTCTGAGGGTTCAGACTCAGACATGTGTACTGTGGCTAGAGGATCAGAGTGGAGAGTGGAGAGGATATTATTATGAAGGGTTTTGAGGTCAAAGAGGGTGCTTGCTTGGAGTACCAGAGCAGTGAGACATGTTGCTCTAAGGGAGGATGTGAGCTGTTTGTGGGTAAAGACAGGTCTGAAGTTATGAGGATTGACATGAGTGTAGTCCCTATCCCCCTCTCTGGGATAGATGTCCCATTGTTGAGTGAGGGCATCAGGTTTAGCTCCAAGGCATCCAGGTCGGAAATGAATGATCATATTGAATTGACTAAGGAACTCTGACCAGCAAGCTTGTCACCAAGTCAAGAGTTTTGTAGTAGAGAAATATTTGAGGTTTTTGTGGTCAGTGACAATGTCAACCAGAGTGCCAGAGCCTTCAAGGTAATGTCTCCAGGTTTAGAATGCTTCATGTATAGAAAGGAGTTCTGTGTCATGGGTGTCATAGTTGAGCTCTGGAGGAGACAACATCTGAGAATTATACGCAATGGGCCGGACTTCACCATCTGAGCACCAGATGGAGAGAATACTGGCAATAGTGTAGTTGGAGGCATCTGTTTCCATAATGAGGGGAGTATCAGGGACCCAATGTGTCAGAACAGGTGTGGAGGTGAAAGCATCCTTAAGCTTCTGGAAGGCAGAGCAGTAGTCATTGCCAAAGTTCCATGGAGTGCCTTTGCGAGTCAGGTGAGTCAAAGGAACAACGATATTGGAGTAATTGGAGATAAAACATTGGTAGAAAGTTACAAAACCAAGGAAGGACTGAATGTCCTTCACCTTGCGGGGTTCGGGCCAGTCTTGAATAGATTTGACTTTCTCTAGGGACATGGAGAGACCAGAGGGAGAGAGCTGGTACCTGAGATACTCAGTAGAGTCTGTAGACCATTCACATTTTTCAGGTTTGGCATAAAGATTGTTTTTGTGGAGTCATCGGAGAACCTCTTGGACATGCTCCCAGTGGGAAGCTTTATCTGCTAAGTAGATTAAAATGTTATCCATGTAGACTATCACACAAACATCTAATAGATCAGCAACGATGGTATTAACAAACCACTGGAAAGCTGCTGGGGCGTTGGTCAAGCTGAAAGGCATGACAAGCCATTCGTAAGATCTGTACTGCGTGCAGAATGAAGACTTCCATTCATCTCCCTTGGCGATGCAGACTAAGTGGTATATGTGCCGGAGGTCAAATTTAGTGTAGATCTTCATGTTGCTTGGAGCATTGAGGAGGTCAGAGATGTGGGGAAGTGGGTAGCAGTCTTTCTTTGTGATCTTATTGAGTCCTCGGAAGTCAATGCAAAGGCAGAGTGAACTGTCCTTCTTGTGGACAAAGAGAACCAGAGCGGCATGAGTGGAGAAGGAAGGGCAGATGAAGCCCATAGCAAGATGCTCATCAAGGAATGTACAGAGTGACCCAAGTTTGGAGGGAGAAAGGGAATAGGTGGTTCCTATTGGAGGGGAAGCACCTTCCTCTAAATTGATCTTGAGGTTGTGCTCACAATGTGGAGCAAGCATGGATGCTTTACTCTTACTGAACACATTAGCGAAGTTGTGGTATTCCAGAGGAATGGAGGAGAGATTGACAGGGGTTTCAGGGAAGGTGGAGACTGAGCAGAGCTCAGTTTCCTGGGGACAAAGTTGCAGGCTAAATTGTATGGAACCTTCAAGGTGGCAGGCCAATGCAAAAGCAGCTGCATTAATAAGCGTGATGGGAGGAGCCATTTACTTGCAGAAATGCAGTGTATCTGAGGTGGTGATGTCAGCTGGAGAAGGTAAGTCCGGGGGCTGCAGAGATGAACTTGGAGGTGTTGGACTGGTGTGTTCAGGTGTGCGGAATGAGATACTACTAGAAACCAAATCAATCAATGGATTGTGGCAGGTCAGCCAGTTATGTCCTAGAACAAGGGAACACAATCCATCCAATGGGGTGATGTAGAATGTCATCAGAGTAATATCACCAGTTTTGAAACATATGGAGATCAATCGCCTGAGTAATGGTGGAGTTGGATGTTCTATTGAAGAGTCAGAGTTGAAGTGGGAGTATGGAGTAGGAGGAAATCTCATGGTCATTGACAAAAGTTGTATCTATGAAACAATCAGAGGAGCCAGAGTCTACAAGTGCAGAGAAGGAAGAAATGTCATAGAAGACTATAGAGACTGAGGGCATAAGGAATTTGGGATCTGAAAGAGTGGATGCTTTGAGACATAGCTCCTTAGGTGCATGGGAGGTGTTAACGCAATCTTCCATCCATGTGGAGTTGCAAAGGTTGCAGACTATTTTTTTGCCTCTATGCTGGAGGTATCTGGTTTTGTTTCTGGAGTTGTGGTCTTCATTACACGAGCCTTGGATGCCCTGGAGGTAGACTTGGAGCAATCCTTAGCCATGTGCCTGGATTTCCCACAGAACATGCAGAGGTTATTGTCAAAACAATGTTTGCATTCTTCTGCAGTGAGTTTACTGTCCTTGCCTAGCTTAGAAGAATAGTCAGGCTTTGGGACAGTGTGTTACAATTTCTTTCTTTCATTCCACTTGTACTACTTCTCGTTACTCGATACCTAGGTATCCTCGTATGTTCATCTGTACTCGTTTCACTTTCACCCTACATAACTCCACACTGGCTCAACCTGAGTGCTTACTCATTACATTCTTGTCATCATCCGATGGCATCACTCTTACTCATTTCATTCTCGTCATCATCCGATGGCTTTGCATTTGTCATTTCATCTTCGTCATCGTCTGCTGCCTTCGCATCATATGATTCCTCCTTTTGGGCTTTCTTCCCTTCCACTCTTCTTGCCCACCCCTTTTAGACACTTGGTCCATGCACACTTGATACCATATAAATACCTCGCAGTGTTACTCCTGTACTCTAGTCTTGATCTCTGCAATCAAGCTGAGTATCACTGCTCCACTTGGATCCTTTCTTGTGACCACTTGACCAAGCACTTCTCAAGTCATCCTTTGACACTCGGACTCTACACAGTCAATCCTTGACCCTCAACCGTCCCTCGGGTATAGATTCCCAAAAGGACAATTCTTAGCAATGCCTGAGTTTTCACTCGTCTCTCTGGTAACAATCCACTGACCAGAAACCCTTGTTCAACTCTTCAGCGCACCACGTATCAAGTGGTGGTTGTTTGAGTTATCACAGCCACTTGGTACTTAGTGCTTTTGCGGCTACGCTAGGTCCTACCTGGAACTATCGTAACACAGTGAGGGTAGTGGCAACTTTGCCTTTGGACTCCAAGGAGTCTTTCAACTTCTGGTTACTGGAACGATTACTGGAGTTGGATGTGGAGTGTTTCTTGAAGGTCTTGGATACAGAGTTGTTGGAGGGTTGCTTTGTTTGGTGGTTTATCTCGGACTTGCACTCCCAGTAGTGTGCATTGATAGCTTGTGTGAGGTAGCAAAGTTGGATGAGGTTGGAGGGTTTGCCAATGTGGGAGATCTCATCCTTGATATGGTCAGGCAACCCATTGTAGAAATGGTGCCAGAAGGCACCTTCTCCATAACCTCAACCTTGCGAAGCAATCCTGTTAAATTCAACAAATATGTTGTCTATCCTTCATAGAGAGATGATTGAGCTGATGTTTGGCATCTCTGACAGGGTCATAAGGTCCAAAGTTCATCTGGAGTTCCAAGACAAACTTGATATACAGTGAGCAACAAAACTGTTGCAATGTCTGAACACAATATAGTGCACAAAGCACACTGCAAACACAAGAAAGAATCTGACCATGCTATAGTGAGATAAAATGTAGTATATACTCCTGGCTATAACATGTCTACCTAGGTCATGCGATTTGGATCAGTGGCTGTGGAGATAATTCCATTTTAAACCACTCTTGTCATTGCAACAGTTTTGTTGCTGATCTACTAGGGTATAGAAATTATATGTTACAATGAGATATTATACCAGCAATGTGTCATATGATGCATAAACAGTTCAATATGATGTAAACACAGCAAAATATCATCACCTTTACCACATTTTTCATTATGAAATCCCTTTTCATTGATCAAACCAACCAGATCATTGCTTTCTTGAAATTAGGTCAATCAACCTGCCAGAGTTTTTTTTTCACTGGCTTCAATCACTCTACCATGAGTCATATTCATATAGAACACTGTCACAATCTTTCCAAAGCCTCTGATGGGCACCCATTCATCATTTCTCCTGCCAACATGTACTATACTGTGTGATTACTTGACACTGGAAAGGCTGGAAATGCTGTCCAGGTCATTAAAACTCTTCGAGATGTAAAGGACAATCATGGATTCTCTTTACCATCACTTTGCAAGGTGCTCCAACCTCTTTCCAAGTTGCACAACCCCATATTAGCACTAATCCATCTCTAAACTTGACTATATCCTGTGTAGTCCTATCATTGAGGCCCTCCCCTGCCCTCTTCCAAGCCTATTTCCAACCATCTGGTCTCATATAACCATATAACATATTTCCAATCCTCCACAGTCCAAATCTATGGCTTAAAGCATAATCCAGTCTTCCTCTTCTATGATACTTGGAGAGAAGTGGATGTTTTTGATTTGCCACAGCTTTCATACCAGCATTTTTCAAGTGACAGCAGACAGTTTGAGAGGGTGTAGGATTGTTCTCTACATATTGAAGAGTTTTAGTGACCTGGACAGCATTTCCAGCCTTTCCAGTGTCAAGTAATCACACAGTATAGTACATGTTGGCAGGAGAAATGATGAATGGGTGCCCATCAGAGGCTTTGGAAAGATTGTGACAGTGTTCTATATGAATATGACTCATGGTAGAGTGATTGAAGCCAGTGAAAAAAAAACTCTGGCAGGTTGATTGACCTAATTTCAAGAAAGCAATGATCTGGTTGGTTTGATCAATGAAAAGGGATTTCATAATGAAAAATGTGGTAAAGGTGATGATATTTTGCTGTGTTTACATCATATTGAACTGTTTATGCATCATATGACACATTGCTGGTATAATATCTCATTGTAACATATAATTTCTATACCCTAGTAGATCAGCAACAAAACTGTTGCAATGACAAGAGCGGTTTAAAATGGAATTATCTCCACAGCCACTGATCCAAATCGCATGACCTAGGTAGACATGTTATAGCCAGGAGTATATACTACATTTTATCTCACTATAGCATGGTCAGATTCTTTCTTGTGTTTGCAGTGTGCTTCATGCACTGTATTGTGTTCAGACATTGCAATAGTTTTGTTGCTCACTGTAGTTATCCATCCAGTCAGGATGGAATGTTGAATCTTCCATCTGGAGTAGGTCTGATTCAAACCATTCCAGAGCCATGCCCTTGAGGTAAGACTGTGCAAAGGTTACTTTGGCATGGTCTGTGTGGAAAGTGTTAGGGTGGTCTTGGAAGTTTAATTCGCATTGGACCAGGAAGACTCAGAGTTTGCAGGGGTCAGTCTCATCAAACTGGTTTGCTTCCTGGACCTTAGTGTGGGAAGAGGAGTCAGAGGGAGGGCGATGGGAAGAGCGGGCAAGGTCATGAATAGCATTGGCGAGCTGTCTGAGAATGTTTCAGCCTTAGTGAGGTTGTTCTCTGAGTGATATGAATCGGGGTTGGAGTCATGGTCGGAACCAGGATCATCTCCAGGGTAGTCTGGATTGTCCGGGTCATCATCACCAAATGCATTCTGTGCTGTGGTAATGGGTTCTTCAGAGAGTTCAGATGGAGTAGATTCTAGTCATCCTCCAAGTGCATGCTCTGTGATATGTGTGCCCAGAGTGGGAGTTTGTGGTATGTGAGCTGCCATGGAGGCAGAAGGGGCATGTCCGGAGGAAAAGGTTTGGAATTGTTCAATGAGTTCTGGACCTCAATGAGTACTTTCATATTGTACAAGAGGGTTGAATCATGGAGATTTGGTTGTGTGCCTTCAGCACAGGTTCTGGATCTGGTTGCGTGTGTAGCCATGTTCAGCAACTAGTGACAAGTGGAAGTCTGAATATACTGTTAAGACCAGGTCTACTCAGGGTGTGAACTCTGGAACTCTGGAGTTATTCTTGTTCAGAGGGACTTGGCTTCACTGTGTGTGGTGTGCCCTTGTCATGAGTCTGTCCTTTATTTCGGAGAACAGAGAACAGAGGTTGGAGGTGAGACTTAACACCGAAGTGAAGTCGAGCAGAGATAAGACCGTCGAGGTCTTATGGAGTTCAGAGAGAATAGAAGGTAAAACTAATATTCAGACTGAGGGTACAAAGTTGGAGTACTACAGTTTATATACTCGGAGTAGAATGGAGATTGGTAATGGGTTTGGTAAGAAACTGAGTAAGACGGAAATTGGGAAAGTATGTAACCAGAGTGGAGCCGGGTATGTACAGAGGCCGGAGCTGTGCTGTTAAGCGAGACACAGGTTATTACTAATGTAACACTAGTACGAAAAGAGACAAGAGGAAATCGAGAAGGTTCTAAGTGAAGTCCGGAGATCAGGAGTTGTGTCCAGAGAGAGATCATACCAGAGTTATGAAGGAGTAAACCCGGAGATCTCAGAGTTGGATCGATGAGATATAAGGGATATGACAAATCCTCATAGTATAAATACCTCGCAGCGATACTCTTGTACTCTAGTCTTGATCTCCTCAATCTAGCTGAGTATCACTGCTCCACTTGGGAACACCCCTGTGATCCCTCAACCACTTGGACTCAATGGAGTCAACCCTTGACCCTTGGTCCCTTGGGTATAGATTCCCAACCAGACACCTCAGCAACACCTGAGTTCTCACTCATCTCACTGGTAGCAACCCACTGACCAGTAATCCCTCATTCTACTCATCCAGCGCACCACATACCAAGTGGTGGTTGTTTAAGTTATTGCAGCCACTTGGTACTTATTGCTTTTGTGGCTACACTAGTTCCTACCCAGAGCTATCATAACAGGCCTGTCCTCTGATGTAGTGCCTTCTTTTCAACAAAGCACTCATTCTTGTCATATTGGGGACCCTTTAGGTGACTAGGGAAGTTGACTGATGCAGCTGTTTTGTCGTCCAGGTTGTTCATTTCGTCTGGACTGGTCTACTTGCCTTCTCCTCCTCCTATCTCTCTAACTTGGCATGGTGCTTTCAAATTGTAACCAGATTGACCTGTTCCACCTCTGGGGGCCTGTAGGAGAGTGGTGAAGGTATTTCAGGGGTGTGCATCACCTTGGGGTTGCACGTTCTCACTTGGAGCTCTCTTAGGCGAGTTTGCTCTCTTGCTTGGCTCTGTGTGTTTGCACTCCCATTCTGACCTATTCTGTGGCTTCTTTGGTTGCTTCTTAGCATCCTGGTTACTCTCAGGTGCTGCCAATGAAACTGTCTCATTGCTAGGACCCTCAATGTCTTGGCTTGCAGGTACAACCTGCTCCCCCTCGAGCTGGACACTTGGGGGTTCTTTCTCTTGTCATGCAACACTGTCAGGAGGTTTCGGCAGTTCAGGTGAGTCATTTGGCATGTGCTGATGATGTTCGTCAGGTGGTATGAATGACTCATCGGCCAACTCAGTTTGTATGCTCGACAATTGTGTGTTGTTGCACTCTGTTATTTCACTGCACTGTCATCCGAGTGGACTGCAGATTGGTGAAATAGGCTGTCGAGGACCTTCAGGTAAGTCCTCATTGACTGTTTCATTGTATTGATTGGTTTCATCAGCCAGTGTTGTTGATTGCTCATGCACTGTTGCAGATCTGCTCTCTCCCTCAATTGACACAGTTTGATGCAGTTCAGCACTCTCCACTTTATCATGCACATCTCTGTGCATTTCCTCTGTGAGTTTATCAACCCACAGCATTTCCAACTCGATTTCAGCTTCTTCTAACTCAATTTTGACTATTCTGCACTCGTGCACAGCCATTTGTGGCGTTTTGTTGCTCCGCTCCTCAATGTTCAGTAGTCGTTCTTGTAACAGTTGTACTATAGACTTGTTGAATCAATTTTTGAGGTAGCTGTAGAGTTTGTGTGCTGTCGTGAGGTGAATCATTGATCCAAGGATCAAATCTAGGATTCCAGAGACTAAAATGAATTTTGCCATTGTGGCGAGCTGTCTATTTGAGGTTGAGACAGATCCATCAAGGTATTCTTGCAGTCCATGTTCCTCTACAGCTTGAATTATGGCTTTACGCCATTCTGACCAATTACTTCCATCTGGGGAGAGCTCAATGGTGTCAAAGAAGTCCATTTGGTATTTTTGGGTAAGGTGAATGAGCTAACAGGCACTAGCAGGGCTCATAACCTGTAGAAAACCATAGTGAAGTCACTACAGAAACTACAGTAGCTAATGACCAATATAAGGTCAGCTTATGTAATCTACTATATCAAGTCCATACGAATTGACTCAAATCTCAGATTTACAACAGTAGTGTCCTTGTGCCTCACAATTAAAGCACTTTGGGGTTCATCTGGTCTCCTTCTGACCTATAGCTTTCACTTTAGATGTATGGAACCATCCATCTTTGTCTTTGTGATAAGTGGACAATATGTCCATGGTACTAGGGTCTTTCTTGGCCCATGTGCGTTTGCCTTGGACAAGGTTTATTGATTCCATAGAATTTCCTGCTGTTTGGATAGCAGCGAGGTATTTTGTTACTGCCTGATTTCTATTGGCAGTATAGGAGGGATCAGCTATATTGGTATACATCTCATCATTTTGGTTTAGTTGTTGGCCATCTTTAAAGATTTAGAAAAGATTTAGAAGATGATGCTTCTGGCGATATTTGTCTCTAGGAGATGAATGGTATGGGTAGGATTTATTTCTGCTTGGTGCCAGAGATTCTCCCATTTGATGATGAAGTCCCCAACTCTCATTGTTCCTTGCATATGGTTTTCGAGCTTGGTTCTTGCCCAATCCACCATATTGTTCTGATGGAACATCCCTTCTATGTCCACAACTAATTGTGGCCACGTGAGTGCTTGTCATATCCCGTATATCTCATCAATCCAACTCCGAGATCTCCGGGTTTACTCCTTCATAACTCTGATATGATCTCTCTCTGGACACAACTCCTGATCTCTGGACTTCACTTAGAACCTTCTCGATTTCCTCTTGTCTCTTTTTGTACTAGTGTTATATTAGTAATAACCTGTGTCTTGCTTAACAGCACAGCTCCGGCCTCTGTACATACCCGGCTCCACTCTGGTTACATACTTTCCTGATTTCCATCTTACTCAGTTTCTTACCAACCCCATTACTAATCTCCATTCTACTCCAAGTATATAAACTGTAGTACTCCAACTTTGTACCCTCAGTCTGAATATTAGTTTTACCTTCTATTCTCTCCGAACTCCATAAGACCTCGATGGTCTTATCTCTGCTCGACTTCACTTTGGTGTTAAGTCTCACCTCCGACCTCCGTTCTCTGTTCTCCGAAATAAAGGACAGACTTGTGACAAGGGCGCTGAAGGTAATATATCCCGGCTGTAGTGCAATACTCAGGGGGATTGAAAGAAATAGAAAAGAGGGTGAAGGAATGCGATTCCATTCGACCCAGGGACAACACTGAGTTGGTGAACGACGAATAATGGTTTTTGAGTAGTCCAAGATGAATCCGGGGCGAATCCGGATTAAAATGGATAGAAAAGCGGACACGGCAGTCCGATCCGGATTGAGAAAATACGAGGAGAGCGAGAGAAAACGAACGTCGACCGAAAACGATGTGAGACAGATGCACACGGGCAAAAGCTACTGTATTTTTGTCAATACAGTGAATTTATAGTCCTCGGGAATACCCTCAGACTCGTCCTAAGTAAGGATAATAATAAAAAGAAGGTTTTCATATGGTATAAAGTTCGAGAGGCACCCGAACGTCCCTGCAAGGGCTGTGTGACATGGTCTAGCCAATGCTAAGTACAAATAAGGAGCATCAAAAATAAAATAAAAGAGTCCGAGGCAAATTGGGTGTGGATACAGCAATCCAGATGAGTTCACACAAGCAGACAGATCAGGATCGGGATCGGGTGACGACAGGGTGTGGAAACATGCTATGCGAGCACAGGGAATACCTATTACCTACACCCGACGGGGACTTTAGATGCTGACTGTCCCCAGTCAGCCCGATGTGTATGGGGATGCGATCGGTGGTTCAACGTGACAGTTGCAGATGGCAGCGGATGGGTCCGGATACGCAAGGGTGACGGATATGTCGACAGAGACAATGACAGCAATGAGAGTGATGACAGTAATGACAGAGACGACGACAGAGATGACGACAGAGATGATGATGATGACAATGAGAGTGATGGTGGCTGCATAGTGATGATGACCCGAAAACGACAGGATCGGATAGTAATCGCAACGGTGTGATGCGTGGCTTTTCTGTGTGTCTGTTGTCTATGGTCTCACACATGAAGGCACGATGGATGAAGGATGGCCGTAATCTGCAATGCGAAGTGTGTGTGATGGTTTCGTGTTCATCGCAGTGATAGCATCTCTGGTATGCGTTGATTGTCCTGCGTGAATTCTGCTTGTCCGCATGTGTCCGGTGTGATCCAATGTGATCTGGTCGGCCGAGTTTGCTATCCGCTGCTCGCTGTGTGATCCGAATACGAAGAAAAGAACTGCATGGTTGAATGTGAAAGAGATGATAAGAAAGAGAAAAACAAAAATGAAACCAATTGACGAGTGTCCGACTCGGCTTGTCTTCGTCGTGCGTCTTTCGCGTCTATACCTGCAACGGATGCCCTTTTGTGATACCTAAAAACGTCCGGAAACAATCCGGATACGACCGGATAAAGTGCGTTGTGCCTATGCGCGTTCGAAGAGCAGAAGTGGTATGTAGCGGATGAGGGCACGAACTCTAGATGATTGCAATAACGAAGTAGTGAATTGAGTGGTAGAAGAAATGAATGGACTATACGATCGTGTGTTGGTTTTTCTATATGGTATTCTTTTCTTTTCTGTGATGGTTTCTTGTTCGATGAGTAATGATCGATCACCGGACTAAACCCGGGGTGAGATAGAGATCTGCTGGACGAATACCGGGGATGCAACAGAGATGAAACGGATATCAAAAGAATGACTTCAATGACTGAAATTGTGAAAACGCGAAAAGTTGCATGTGGAACCGAGGCGGTCTTGTAGACCCCTCCCCCCTGGGTAGGCCATATCTGATGACCTCCCGGTCATCCAGATAATGCTGTGGAGAAAGGGTGAGGGCATCTCGATGATAGTGAAAAAAAAAAACTGTCAGATTCCCGGGTCGAAGGGAAAACGTGACCGAACAGTGTCGGCCAGGTCATCAAATAAACCCGATGTGGGCAGAGACAGCTGAAGCATAAACTGAAACGAAACGATGTATGCGTTAGTGTAAAATTGAGAGAGAGGGAAACGGATTGGGAGAGCAGCGAAGGGCATGCATAGTTTCAATAACCGGCTCAGAACCGATTGAACCGGTGAGGTATGGGTCCTTGGATACGGCCGTAAACGTAGAGGTAGCGGCTCGGATGAGATGAGTGGTGGCATGGTTGCGGAAGCGAGGGGCAAGGTCGATAGCAGCGAGGGCGGTTTGTTGAAAAAGAACGAGGGTGATGGGCGTGGCTGCAATGTGCGCACTTCATGGGGCATAGGAACTGTGCAGAAGAGTGCGTTTAGCTTCGATACCTGACCAGAAACCGATTGAACCGGCAAGGTACTACAAATCCTCAGATATGGCTGTAAATGCAGCGACAGCGGTTCGGATGTGATAGGCAATGGGACAGCTTTAGGGATGAGAGACTGACTGGGCAATGCGGGTGGTGATGGATCCGACATGATCTGAGCTATCCGGATAGATGTTTTCAGTGATGCGGCTGGCATGCTGCTATCACGAATGGATGGCGATGATGGTGGATCCGGTGGTGATAAAACAGTTGTGTCTTCTGGAGGCAAGTGAGGTGGTTGTGCTAAGCCAGGTGGGTGAGAGGAAAGTGAGTGGGATGAGAGTATGCGCCCGGTTGGCCGTTTTGTCATAGCTGAAAACGTCAATCTGCTGAGCTGCAATCCAGTACTATGCGACGGATGGGTGAGTGGTGGTGCGAGGTTCATCGGTGGCAACTTCATAGTCGTCCGAGGTGACAGAGGTGGCAAGGCTGGCGTGGTCGATGGTGAGAGCGATGGGGTGGACAAGTCGGGTTGTGACGTATCTGAAGAGGGCGAAGGTGGTTGGATTGGTCGTGGTGATGGGTCCGAGAACATCCGGATTGATGTATGCATGAGTACGTCCGGTGGCAGAGAGATTGTGGCTGAGGAGGGTGAGCGTAGTGGGTGAGATGTGTTGGGGCAATCCGGTTCATCTTGCTCCTGTGTTTCGGCATGCGGTACCACACATTCGACAGCTGTGAGAGGTGGATCAGCACAGACGGGTTCAATTGAGACATTACCGGATTGCTCAGGATCATATTCTACTATCCTTGAATAGACCCGGATGGAATCACTTTGCGGCGTGTGATCTGCTAGATTCGACAAGGTGGACACTGAGGCAAGGATGGGGTCAGTGGTGATGTCGATGGATGGTTCTGGAACGTAAAGTGGGTAGTCATCGTTGTATGATGAGTACCAGTGCTGGACATCCGCTACAAATGTTGACCAATCCGGCTGCGCTGTGAGTACTTGCTGCGATGTCCACCATAGCTCGGCATCTTCTGGGTAGGCATACCAGATGGCTGTATTAATCTTCTGTGCATCCGTGAGTCCAATGCTCGTAGCTAACTGTGACGGAATGGTCGCATCGAAACGTGGGGCACTAGAGGCAGTCCGGAAGGGCAGCTGTAGGAGATATCCGGGTGATGGCATAGTAACGACTCAGATGGTGGCACAGGTCATCGTGTGCCGTGACAGGTGTGTCGTCTGACTTGTCTGACGTCACTTAGAGTTCTGCAGCGGCGTAAGGGTAGTGGTGCAGGGTTTGATAGGGGCGATGATGCTATGCAAGGAGGTGTTAACCGAGGCAAAAATTTTCTGAGAGTGAAGCGAAGGTGTGTCGTGAGTGAGGTGAATAATGAGTGGATGGGTTGTCGTCGTCTGTACCAACTTCTGGAAGTCCCTCGCAGTGGGCTCCAGTTGAAGGAATAAAGAACGGGCTGGTGTGACAGGAACAGGGTTAGTAGAACTGTCAGATAGAAAGAAAAGGGATGGGTGCGAGTATGACTTGTCCCAAGGGGTTCTGAGGTTGGAGACGAAGTGTCAAGGCGTTGACAGGAGCTTTGAAAGCAATCCGGACGCATTCCCGGGTGAAACCGTATGAAGGTCGACAAAACCGGCCGAAACGCAGACAGTCGGATAGTTCGGCGACAAGGCAGAGACTCGAGCACAACGGTGATCGAGTACGAGTAAGGGCGGATAGAGAAGATAGATAACCGGGCGAGGCGACTTAGAACACGAGAGAAAACGGGGATCGAAAGATGAAATTTTTATTTACGAACACAAATTTTATAGTCTCAGGTATTCCCTGGGACTTTTACAGTGGATAAAGTATCGAATAAATAAGGGAAGCATACGTATATGGAGCCGACTCTCATGGAGATCGACCTGTGAAAAGGAAAACAATGTTCTGTCAAGGTGGGATAAGGTTTGATCCGTGAATCAATGGACTACCTTTTTAACGTCGTATGACCCGACTATCCATTCCTTATAACCAATCGGATACGTGTCGATAACACGGAACCGTCTAAAAAAAATCTAAGAAGGTACGAAATAAAATAGAAATTGGACAAAAGAGAGTTGATTAGTGTACGTCGTGCGATCCCGATCGAGCAACCCGATTCGGTCACCTCGCGCGAAAACGTGTAGGAACGAAGAACAAAACATACGAATATGGGTTGGATCCACTCAGATGGACACGGGACCACGACGGACGGGTAGGACAATCGATATGGGCAATCTGGGCATCCTGTAAACAAAGCGGGAACACGGGTTTATCACCTCAAGGGATCATTGACTCCTACAGTGCACCACACACAGTGAAGCCAAGTCCCTCCACAAGAATAACTCCGGAGTTCTGGAGTTCATACCCCGAGTAGACCCGGTCTTAACAGTATATTCAGACTTCCACTTGTCACTAGTCACTGAACATGGCTACGCACACAACCAGATCCAGAAGCTGCACTGAAGGTGCACAACCAATATCTCCACAATTCAACCCTCTCATACAATACGGAAGTACTCGTCGAGGTGCAGAACTCGTTGAACAATTCCAAACCTTTTTCTCCAGACACACCCCTTCCACCTCCATGGCAGGTCGCGTACCACAAACTCCCACTCCGGGAGCATGCATCGCAGAGTGCACACTTGGAGGACAACTAGATACTACTCCGTCTGAACTCTCCGAAGAACCCATCACCGCACCACAGAATGCATTAGGTGATGATGACCCGGATGATCCGGACTACCCCGGAGATGATCCTGGTTCTGACCATGACTCCAACCCCAATTCTTATCGCTCAGAGAACGACCTCACCGAGGCTGAAAACATTCTCGGACAGCTCGCCAATGCTATTCGCAACCTTGCCCGTTCTTCCCGTCGCCCTCCCTCTGACTCCTCTCCCTGCACTAAGGTCCAGGAACCAGACCAGTTTGACGGGACTGATTCCCGCAAACTCCGAGTCTTCCTGGTCCAATGCAAACAAAACTTCCAAGACTGCCCTAATGCTTTCCGCACAGACCATGCCAAAGTAACCTTCGTGCAGTCTTACCTCAAGGGTATGGCTCTGGAATGGTTCGAACTGGACCTACTCCAGATGGAAGATTCGACACTCCGTCCTGACTGGATGGATAACTACACCGAGTTTGTCTTGGAACTCCAGACGAACTTCGGACCTCATGACCCCATTGGAGATGCCGAGCATCAGCTTGATCATCTCTCTATGAAGGATGGACAGTGTATCAACAAGTACATTGTCAAATTTAACAGGATTGCTTCGCAAGTCCGGGGTTATGGAGAAGGTGCCCTCCAGCACCATTTCTACAATGGGTTGCCTGACTGTATCAAGGATGAGATCTCCCGCATTGGCAAACCCTCCGACCTCATCCAACTCCGCTACCTCGCACAAAGTATCGACATGCGCTACTGGAAGCACAAGTCCGAGATAAACCGCCAAACAAAGCAACCCTCTAACAACTCCGCACCCAAGACCTCCGAGAAACACTCTGCATCCAACTCCGGTAATCATTCCGGCAACCAGAAGTCAAAAGACCCCTCGGAGTCCAAAGGCAAAGTTGCCACTACCCCTGCTGTCCCGAAGCCCGACTATTCTTCTAAGTTAGGCAAGGATGGTAAACTCACTGCAGAAGAACACAAACATTGTTTCAACAATAACCTCTGCATGTTCTGTGGGAAATCCTAGGGCATCCAAGGCTCGTGCAACAAAGACCGCAACTCCGGAAACAAAACCGGATACCTCCAGCATGGAGGCAAAAAAATAGTCCGCAACCTCCACAACTCCGCACAGATGGAAGGTTGCGTTGACACCTCCCGTGCACCTAAGGAGCTCCGTCTCAATGCATCCGCTCTTTTAGATCCCAAATCCCTTATGCCCTCCGTCTCTATAGTCTCCCATGACATTCCTTCCTTCTCTGCACTTGTAGACTCCAGCTCCTCCGATTGTTTCATAGATACAACCTTTGTCAATGACCATGAAATTTCCTCCTACTCTGTACCTCTGCTTCAACTCTGACTCTTCGATGGAACATCCAATTCAACCATTACTCAAGCAATCGACCTCTCTAGACGTTTCAAAACCAGTGATATCACTCCAACGACATTCTACATCACCCCATTGGATGGATTGTGTTCCCTTGTTCTAGGACATAACTGGCTGACCTGCCACAATCTGTTGATTGATTGGGTTTCTAGCAGTATCTCGTTCTGCACACCTGAACACACCAGTCCAGCACCTCCGAGCTCATCTCCGCAGCCCCCGGACTTACCTCCTCTGGCTGATACCACCACCTCAGATACACCACGTTTCTCCGAGCGAAAGGCTCCTCCCATCGTGCTTATCAATCCAGCTGCTTTTGCATTGGCATGCCACCTTGAAGGTTCCATACAATTTAGCCTGCAACTCTGTCCCCAGGAAACTGAGCTCCACTCGGTCTCCGCCTCCCCCGAAACCCCTGTCGATCTGTCCTACGTTCCTCTGGAATACCACAACTTTGCCAATGTGTTCAGTAAGAGCAAAGTGTCCACGCTTGCTTTGCATCATGAGCACAACCTCAAGATCAATTTAGAGGAAGGTGCTTCCCCTCCAGTAGGAACCACCTATTCCCTTTCTCCATCTGAACTTGGGTCCCTCTGTACATTCCTCAATGAGCATCTTGCTATGGGCTTCATCCACCCTTCCTCCTCTGCTCATGCCGCTCCGGTTCTCTTTGTCTGCAAGAAGGACGGTTCACTTCGCCTTTGCGTCGACTTCCGAGGACTCAATAAGATCACGAAGAAAGACCGCTACCCGCTTCCCCGCATCTCCGACCTCCTTGACACTCCGAGCAATGCGAAGATCTACACCACAATCGACCTCCAGCATGCTTACCACTTAGTCCGCATCACTGAGGGAGATGAATGGAAGACTTCATTCTGCACACACTACGGATCTTACAAATGGCTTGTCATGCCTTTTGGCTTGACCAATGCCCCTGCAGCTTTCCAGCGGTTCATCAATACCATCTTCACTGATCTATTAGATGTTTGCATGATAGTCTACTTGGACAACATTTTAATCTACTTGACGGATAAAGCTTCCCACTGGGAGCATGTCCGAGAGGTTCTCCAAAGACTCCACAAAAACAATCTTTATGTTAGAACAGACCGGTTCCAAAGGACCCGGTTGTCCCGAGGGCAGAGTCACTGCTCTGGTGGCTTACCTGATGGTGAAGCTCAAGACGATATTGTGGAGGATGGAGAGAGAGAAGATTGTTGTTCTGTATATACAGTAGAACATGTTTATATATCTACTGTAATGCTATGCTGTACCTGTAGTGAGGAGTAATGGTACTGCATTGATGATTGTAACTAATTGTATTGTAGTGCCTAAGGTACTACAATAAGTCTATAGTTGTTCCGGTACTTCCAGAGCACGGGAACCTCGGAACTTCCGGAAGCGGAAGCCTCGGAAGCGTGGGAACTACCCGGAACGGTCGGAACAGTTTATACATATTCCAACACTTTACGCCAAACCCGAAAAATGTGAATGGTCTACAGACTCTACAGAGTATCTTGGGTACCAGCTCTCTCCCTCTGGTCTCTCCATGTCCCCAGAGAATGTCAAATCTATTCAAGACTGGCCCGAACCCCGCAAGGTGAAGGACATTCAGTCCTTCCTCAGTTTCACAAATTTCTACCGACATTTCATCTCCAATTACTCTGATATCGTCATTCCTTTGACTCACCTGACTCGCAAAGGCACTCCGTGGAACTTTGGCGATGACTGCCGCTCCGCCTTCCAGAAACTTAAGGATGCTTTCACCTCTGCACCTGTTCTAACGCATTGGGTCCCTGACGCTCCCCTCATTATGGAAACAGATGCCTCCGACTACGCTATCGCCGGTATTCTCTCCATCCAGTGCTCGGACAATGAAGTCTGGCCTGTCACGTATTATTCTTGGACGTTGTCTCCTCCGGAGCTCAACTACAACACCCATGACAAAGAACTCCTTGCTATACATGAAGCATTCCGAACCTGGAGACATTACCTCAAAGGCTCTGGCACTCCAGTTGACATCGTCACCGACCACAAAAATCTTGAATATTTCTCTACTACGAAACTCTTGACTCAGCGACAAGCTCACTGGTCGGAGTTCCTTAGTCAATTCAACATGATCGTTCATTTCCGACCCGGACGCCTTGGAGCTAAGCCCGATGCCCTCACTCGATGATGGGACATCTATCCCAAAGAGGGGGATAGGGACTATGCTCACGTCAATCCTCATAACTTCAAACCTATCTTTACCCAAGAACAGCTCGCGTCTTCCCTTAGAGCAACATGCCTCGCTGCTCCGGTACTCCGAGCAAGCACCCTCTTTGACCTCGAAACCCTCCATAATGATATCCTCTCCGCTCTTCTCTCTGATCCTCTGGCCACAGTACACATGTCCAAGTCCGAACCCTCGGAGTCACGTTGGAACGTCGATTCAGATGGTTTCTTACACCTAGACAATCGCATCTACGTCCCCGACTCCAATGATCTCCGACTCCGAGTACTCCGATACAAACATGACCATCTACTCTCCGGACACTTCGGACAAAACTGCACTTTGGAACTTATTCGCCACGAATACACTTGGCCTGGCATCAGGACATTCATCAAAGAGTATATCTCATCCTGTACCTCCTGTGCTCACACAAAGGTTCCAAGACATAAGCCTTACGGATTACTGAAACAACTCCCCATCCCCGAATGTCCCTGGAACTCCATATCAATGGACTTCATTGAACAGCTTCCTCCGTCCTCCGGTTATACCGCCATCCTAGTCATAGTAGACCGCCTGTCAAAACAGTGCATCTTCATCCCTACCTACGACACGATAACATCCCCGGACTTGGCTAAGTTGTTCCTTCTCCATGTGTTCTTGAAACACGGAGTTCCTTCCCACATTACATCTGATCGTGGATCAGAATTTGTGTCACACTTCTTTAGGTCCCTTGAAAAGGCCTTAGACATCCAGCTCCATTTCACCTCTGGTTATCACCCCAAAGGAGATGGCCAGACAGAGTGTATGAACCAGACCCTGGAACAATATCTCCGAGTCTACTGTAACTACCAACAGGACGACTGGTCCGAACTCCTGCCCCTCGTGGAGTTCTTGTACAACAATGCTCTGAACGCCACCACCGGTGTCTCTCCGTTCTTCACCAACAAGGGCTACCACCCAAACATCTCCATGTACCCCGAATGGGACATGACCTCCACACATGCACGCGAATACTCCATTGATCTCAACTCACTCCACCAATTCCTCCAAGAGGAAATGGCCCACACTCAAGAGCGATACCAAGGACCTGTGGATGCCAGGCAAACTCTGGCTCTAGACTTCAAAGTCAGAGACCAAGTATTTGTCAAGGCTAAGCATTTCAGAACTACCAGGCCCTCTAAGAAACTCTCTGACAAGAATTTAGGGCCATATGACATCATTGCTCACGCTGGGACCCACTCCTTTATACTCTGTCTCCCTGACTCCATGAAGTTTGTACACCTGGTGTTCCATATCTCTCAATTAGAGCCTTGTGTTCCAAACATCATACCCAACCACGTTCAACCCCCACTACCTCCAATTGAAGTAGAGGGCAAACTGGAGTATGAGATCTCTGAAATCCATGATTCCAAAATAGATCGACAAAGGAAGAATTGCAAACTATTGTACTTGGTATGATAGGCTGGTTATGAAGGCACTAATGAAGAAACCTCTTGGTTGTTGGCTACTGAACTCGGGCATGCCTCTGAAATTGTTACAGAGTTCCATCTCCAGTACCTAGACAAACCCAGACCTTACTCCACATAATGATGAACAAATCATATTGACAACATTTTCTATCTACTCCTTGCCCATAGCCAGATCCTCCCTCAGTCTATCTATGTCCTCTTCATCATGCAGCTCCTGCTGCTCTGCCCTAATTCTGCTACCTCTAACACCACTTCAACCATTACATCAATATCCTCTTTCTCTGACTCCAGCTCTGGAAACCACTCCCCATGTAGCTCCTCCCCCTTCTGGTGGGCCAGCTCCTCTGTCTAGTCTGCCATCCTTTTCACCTACGCCGTCAAATGGTCCAGCTGCTTGATGTGCAACTTGAAGGCAGTAGTAGGGTTCTGTGTGGGTACACCCATGGGTATCAGAGCTCATACCCATACCCATACCCACCAAAAACCCATACCCATGGGTTTAGTAGTACCAAGCCTAAACTATAGACTAAACCTTGTTCTAAACATTATATCTATACTCATTCTGCTATCTTATGTATACCTTATCCTAACTTAGCTAAACCTCACTCACTCATGGTAAGCCATCATCATCATCACCCTCACCTTGCTATGGACCCACTGTACCCACAGCGTGGGTATGGGTATGGGTATCCAAAGTCCAACCCATACCTATACTCATGCAGATCCCTAGGTAGTAGCGATCTTCTTACAGATCACCATTATCTCCAAGTTCCTAGCACACTCCCCACAGCTCTGGTCCTTGCTTAGCCCCACCTCCACCATCTTCACGGATGCCGACCTCTTCTTCTTCTTCCTTGGCCCCTCCTCGTTGTCCATGCATTTCCTCCATCTCTTCTGTGGTCACTTCTCTCCTGGAAGCTCACACTTCAGCTTGCCCTTCTGGCAAGCCTCACAGGATCAACCCTTTTTCCCTTCTCTGGGAATGCACTCAATCCCCACTATTATGCATCTTGTGCATGGCTCCCTCTCTTTCTCCTTCCTCTTGCCCTTGTCCTTCAGAGCACTTTGCTCCACTCAGATCTCCTCGGCCTGCCAATACCATCAGCTCTGTGCTACTCAGACTTAACTATGACTCACCCTCCTCTTGGCTGCTTCCTCGGCCTCCTTGAGTCGCTTTTTCTCCATGACCTTTTCCGCCTCTACTGCCTTCTACCCCACCTCCTTCATCTTCCATCTCGCCTCCTCCACTTTTCTCCATTCCTCCTCCTTCTTCCACACTGTTGTACATCAATGCTGCTGTGATACCTTTGCCTCAAACAGCTCGTCGCTGTTGTCATTGGTTTCCTTGAGACACTCGTCACTCCATTGCTTAACATTGTCAATATTAGACATGTAGAAGTGGGAAGTAAGGAGCAAAAGCATGCCCTGAATTTATATGAGGAACTTTGCATCTGAGTCTGAAATTGAAGTCCACAAATCTGCTTTGACCTTGCTTTGCTTTGACAACTATTCTTTCTTGCTTATGGCCTTTGGGGTTTCAGGCCTAAAGGGGAGATACTGTCATATCCCATATATCTCATCAGTCCAACTCTGGGATCTCTGGGTTTACTCCTTCATAACTCCAGTACAATCTCTCTCTGGACATAACTCCTGATCTCCAGACTTCTTACTTGGAACCTTCTTAAGTCCTCTTGTCTCTTTTTGTACTAGTGTTACATTAGTAATAACCTGTGTCTTGCTTAACAGCACAGCTCTGGCCTTTGTACATACCCAACTCCACTCTAGTTACATATTTTCCTGATTCCTGTCTTACCCAGTTTCTTACCAACTTTATTACTAATCTCCATTCTACTCCGAGTATATAAACTGTAGTACCCTGACTTTGTACCCTCAGTCTGAATATTAGGTTTACCTTCTATTCCCTCCGAACTCCATAAAGACCTCAATGGTCTTACCTCTGCTCAATTTCACTTCAGTGTCAAGTCTCACCTCTGACCTCCATTCTCCATTCTCCGAAATAAAGGACAGACTTGTGAGGGCACACCACACACAGTGAAGCCAAGTCCCTCCAAACAAGAATAATTCTGGAGTTCCAGAGTTCACACCCTGAGTAAACCAGGTCTTAACAGCATCTAGAAAAGCAGGGTTTACCTCACAATCAAAAAGCATCTCCTCTCCTAATATAACAAAAGGTATGGTGAAGGAGGAGAGCACTGGGAGAGTGAGCTCAGCAAAGAGTACTGTTACGATACCAACTTTTCCTCACTTCACAACTCCAACATTCGATCTATTCTAAAGATACACGCCTCATGTCAAGGCTGTCCAAAGGATTATATCCAATTGGCTGCCACAATAACATAGCATCCATCACCTCATGTCCTTATCTATTCATTTCCCTTATCACTGACTCATCATCGGCAGTGCAAGGCTATGCTCTTATCTATGACTCATATCTATTCACACCTTATCATCCAATAGGATACATTATGCTTATCTACGTAGTTCATACTCAGATTAGAACTCCGATATCCATGTAGTATATAAACCCCATGAATGACAGCCAGAGAGCTCTAACAAAGTTCTCTTGGAGTTTTTGCCTTTTCACTGGACTGAACCCCCTCTTATCTCAACCACTACACTTTAACAGTCTAGTATTGTTCTAGGTTGTTTCAAGTACAATCAGCTACCCTGCAGGGTGTGCTGTCTGCTATCATGTTATTGAAGACCTCAAGTCTTATTCAACAGCTTATTGAAAGTGGACTTTCCCTTCTGATTTCAAAGCGACAACTTACTCTGGGTGTGCTTGTTTATTTGCAGGAGATGGCTATGACAAGGTTGAAGAACTTGGCAGTAGTGTTGATGATGAAGAAAGATAACAAAGTTCTAATGAAACAACCTAGAACAAATACTGAACTAGTTGTAATGAAAAGTAGTTGTGAGAGGGAGTTCAATCAAAGAGGTGAAAACTCCAAGAGAACTTTGTTAGAGTCCTCTGGTGTCAATTCATGGGGTTTATATACTACATGGATGTTGGAGTTCTAATCTGAGTATGAACCACACTACAATGCTATTGAATGATAAGAAATGAGTCATAGATAAGGAACGTAGCCTTTCACAAGTATCTGATGGGTTATGAGTCATGATGAGTAACATGTGAATACACATGTAGGAATTGAGTCATAAGAAGCATGGCTGTGGGAGAATGCTATGTTCATGTGGCAGCCAATAGGATATGATCCTGTGGATAGCCTTGACATGAGGCATTAGACTTTAGAAAAGGTTGAAAGTATAATCTGTAAAGGGATGAAATGTTGAAATCATAACAGCTATGTGATCCCATGTGGTACTATAAAAGGAATGCTTCAACAGATCAAAAGAATACTATGAAGTTCTGTCTATAGTTACCTAGTACTTGTCAATGTCCCATATCCTGGCCATTGGTCTTTATGATTTTGTTGGCTCATTCTGAAAATCAGGCACATTATTCAACTAAGAGCACTGGACATTCCCGGAATGGAAACAAATGATCATTACCTAACCCAACTGAAAACACATGATCCAACCAAACCAAGAACAATTATATTATACTATCTACCCCTGTGCTGGCGCAGTGCACAAATCAATCAATGATAATCAAATGATTTACCCATGCTGGCAATGCATAAATCAATCCAGAACAATTTGCAAGTAGTCATGCTTTCCAACCATAGAATCAATTGAGTGTAATGCATTCCTATACAAAATATGAGACTGAAACAGGAATAATTGCATACCTGATCTCAACTTACCATTCATCTTTCGCCCACTCTGCTAATTATGTCTAAGGCTTCAGGCCATGATACAAGTCCTTCTGGATGTCATTTAGCATCCCAAGCATGGCATGGAAAACCAAGCTGTATGCTTTCCCAGAGAAGTTAGGGAAGGATTTTCTGGTGCTATGTCTAGCAAACCCATTGAGCATCCAAGTATGCTGTGTGTGAATATAAGCAAATGGAATAAGATGAAGGAATAAAAGTTACTGCTGTACCAACAAGTACAAGGCACGGTAGTGGGAGAGACACTCAAAACAGATTAGCATATTTTTCAGCCATATGATAACTGCCAGTATAAAAGAACTCAATGGCAGCATGTTTCAGCAAAGGATGAGCAAAATTATTCATTCTACCCTGTGTGGTGGTTGATACCTGTAGTTATGGGAAAGATTTACTTACATTGTCATTTATACCATTTCTGAGAAACATGGACTGGTTGAGCAGCCTTGATGTGGCATTCTCAACCCACATGACATGATGTTGAAGTTCAGTTCCATTAGGTGGTGTCAAGTTATATGCAATTGTGGTATGGATGATAGTGACTTTCTTGAGCTCCAAGCATCATGTCAACATGTCTCCAAGAAGCTGGAACAGAGATTAGTTAGCACAATATATTGAGACTGAAACTTGCCAAAGCTGCCATTTCCTTCTTGTATTCAGGCCGAAACCTATGTTTGAATTGATGGTTTGTCCTCGAGCCTGATAATCAAACATTATACATACTGGGTTGAAAGGTCATGCCTCAATTGGTTTATTGAGCCATGACTGTCGCAAGAGACTCTGTGATCAATTTGTCCAGGTTGCAAGCATTTAAAGGCAAAGGATTGGTGAGCACATAAGCTGCATGGCACTCTTTCTTAGTGTCCTTGAGACAATCCTTCTATGTCAGGTAATAGAATGCAAGACTGTCAGGAGATGGAGTGGCATCCTTGGCTTTTTTCAAGTTGTAAGCTGCCCAAAACTTGTGAGGCATTCCAGACTGCTGTCCTAGTGTAGCTAATTGAGTGGGAGCAGGAATAGAAGGATGGCCATTGGTAGACGTCTTTAGGTGTACCATGTACTAAGGCCTAGGTTATGGATTAGCATGCTCAAACCATGTTATATAGATACATAGGTACAGTACATACCCTGGCCAGTGCAGTAGACTAATTATCCCTCAAAGTACCCTGAGCTGTGTCCTCATCCTCATCACATGAGTACTGGAAATCACCATCAGGGGAAAGTGAATTATGACAAATGGGAATGACAGGTCTCATCTCCAGGGAAAGCCTGTTGAGAGGTTAGCAGGAGGCCAGGTGTTGATAAGTACTTACCAGGATGAGAGTCCCTTGCTTGATTAGTAGCTGCCCAGCCTACATCAGGCATGTCCTCCTTCTCCTCCTCCTCCTCCTCCTCATTATCATCATCAGCACATGGGTTGCTCTCTAAATAACCTGAGTCATGACTCTCCCACTCTGAAGAATACTATTCATCCCATGTCTTGGGATGAGGGTGGCACTGGGATGGGAATCTATTTAGCTACAGGTCAGAGGTGAGAATCATGGGATTGATAGAAATATTGAACAGCTTGCTGGGGGTAGAGAATGACCTGCTCTCAGGAATTCTACCAAGGGCAGGTGATGGCCAAGGCAGCTGGTTTGGTTTGGAAGAGCTCAGAGATGGATGTCCCACAGCTGCCTGTGCATGAGCTGCCATGATGTATAGGTTATTGAGGGCATGCAAGTCAGGCTCTGTACCAGGTAGAACAATAAGGGCAGGTAAAAAACTAAAGTGATTCCTGTTCTGAGCACTATGAAATTGCAGGTTTACCTGGGAAGGAAATAAGCTTGTTCCGAGATTAAAGAGACACCATACCCAGAAAGAGTCTCCCAATAGTTCATTTCCCTGGAAAAGAGAACCTGGTGGTGGAACAGAAGGATACTGTGGTGAAGGATTGCTTGACTACAGGACAAATCAACAATGCTCAGGTGCATGCATGCTAGACTGACCTTTGTTTTTCCATGTTTCTGTTTCTTCAGAGGGGCAAGTGGATTGTCAGGCAAGTTTTAGTTGCATCTGTCGTCTTCTGGGGTTGTGCCCTTGGCATTTCAAGGGCTATCCCAATCTTTTCCATCTGTAACACCTGACCACCAGACCCAGCAGCAGATCTTTTTGGGCATTGAGTTGCTTTGTGAGAGTGATATTTAGCATCATTTCCATCTGGTCCATCAAAGGTATTGCAGAACTTGTTTCTCTTGACCTGGGAGCCATCCACGGCCTCATCTGTACCACATTTAGTCTGCTTTACCTAGTGTTTTAAGGTCCAATTTCAGGACTGGTCAAAAAACCTCAACTGGACTGAACTGGACTGCTTAGGACCAGTCCAGGGTGGTCCTGGTCTTGGCACCTTAGAAAAAGAAGTGATCCTGGTCTTCCAAAAATTGAGAAAAATGAAAAGACCAGTATTGGCCCTGAATTCCCCCATTCGGGCCTACTTTCCATAATTTTTGCAGTATTGTAGGTAATTATTTGGAATTTCTACAATCAAACTCGAGTTTGTACCCCCTAAATATGACATCTAACCTGGAAATGGCTATATCTTGGCCATTTATGAACCGGTTCTCACGATTATTAGACCCACAGCATGCCAGGGGTCTATTATACATTATATACACTGATGACAAGGCATGAATCATACAAAGATACCCATCTCAATTGTGATCTCTATTGCAGATGAGCAGATAACCCCTGTAGATAACATGTGATGTGAAAATTATGATATCTCGGTCATTTCTGGACCAATTCACATGAACATTAAACACTCAGAAAGGCAAGAATCTAATCTAAACTTGGTATACTGATGACTAAGCCATTGTTTGCAAATATCCGGTCCCAACTGGTCCTAGAAAGTTGTGAAAGGTGTTAGGACTGTTTTTTGCAGTTTTGGTCCGGTCCTGCCACTTTTGGGAACTTACTAAGACCAGTCTTGGTCCAGTTGCCTCATTTGGACTGTGGAAAACTGGACTAGACTAGACTTCAAAACACTAGCTTTACCTTCGATTTCTTATTTGGTAAAAGTGGGATATTTCCTGAATACTGCAACAACATTTGGATCAAAGGCTAGGTATAGTGAGGGGTAAAATAAACATGTCATACTACTTGCTCAATATAAGTATCACTAAGTGTACATTGCCTAAAAGTGTGAGCACTTCCATGTCACGAGATTCATTGTCCCTTGGTATGCAGGTACATACAAAAAAGGAGTCATACTGTAGCAAAATATCAGCTAACCGGAAGACATACAAAGAGTGACATATACAAAGTACTGCATAGCTTAGCATGTACCATTATGCCATGGAGATATTTACTTTAATGCTTCATTGCCATGAACCATTTCACAGGATAAGAAGGATTGTTCATGCTTATGACTTCCTCCTGCAAGTGGTGCTTTACCAATGATGGTTAATTTTCCACTGCCAGTGACAACTGTTTCTTTTTGGTAACATCATGGTCTGTGTTGGCAGTCTGACTAGCACCAGTATGGGCATGTAATACAGTGTTAAGAAGACAGTGCTGCTCTGACAACACATGGAGTGTGAAGGGCTTTTCAACTGGCATTGTTGTCAAAAAGTTGTCAAAAAGTTTGAGAACTTTGTCAAAAGGTGTGAGGGCCTCCTTATGAACATAAGCCCCAAGAAGCTGGTGCCACAACTCTGCCAATGGAGCTAGATCAGCAAAGTATGGTGAAACTTGCTACTTCAGTTCACTTCACTTGGAAACCAGGAATGTGAATTTTGTGAATCTGGCCATGTAAAGATTCGTAGATGCCTCTTTGCTCCAGAAAGCCAGTAGAGTGTTGTCATGAGAAATTCCTTCTTACTCATTACCTCCACCTGTAATAGTTGTGCAATACACATTGAAATTATAGGTTCAACTATCATACAAAACTTGTTGCTTCCCCCTTTGGAAGCATTCTACATCACTATTGTGCATTACTAGCAGAACACAGCCACTTTTGATTACCTCATCAGTATAGCCATATCTCCATGACTATTTTTGAGATACATCTAAGATCTGAACCTTCCCCTGGCTTCTGGCCCATCAAGCAGGCACAGAAGGTGCTTACATAAGCACTTGAAAGCAATCAAACCATTCCAAAAGCAGTCTACTCCTTCTCCTACATTTCCAATTGGAAATCTCCTCACATATATGTTTTCCCTTTATTCCCCTGGGTTCCTATGATGATATATACTAGATACATCATGTATATGTCTAATCTATGGTTCTGACTGCTTGAATGATGTCTGAAAGTGCTTGACAAGGTAGATATAGGGATGAAAAACAAAAACATATCCAGATTTTTGATATATTGAACATGTAGGTCTAAATATTGTGTACCTAGCTACCCTTAGTATATATCTATAACATAACCCAAGCCCAAGTTCTTGGGAAGAGACCTGAGGAAGTTATATCATGTCACCTCTTCTCCCTCTTCTGGGTCAAGAAAGCTTCTCTATTGGCTGAGATGCTTGGGTATGGCTTGGGAATTATTTCTATATATATTACCTTCAGTCTGACCGCTGCAACCCTTCCCTGAAGCATAGAAAGCTCTCTCAGAATGCTTTTTTCACTTTCTGAATAAAAGAGAAATAAAAGCTAACATACAACATATGGGTTCAGGGCAGCTATCTAGACTTCTTCTACAGCATTGAATACATATGGGACCAGTTTCCTGTATCCTCTAATGAAGAGAAGAAGCCAGGGGAAGTGAATTGAACATGTGGGAAGCATGAAAAAGAAAGTGAGAACTTAGGAGACTTTAGAAAACACACTGTTATAGCTTCCACAATCCATTTAGACATTTTAAATAATAGAAAAGTTAGGTATGATAAATTTATACAAGGATAAGAGTGTGTCTATAGTTTGCAATGAATACACTTGGGTAAAGGTAAGTAGTTATAGGATAATTATTCAGGAACAGTGATTCAAGAAGTCCCAAAGATGAAAAATGGCTACAGCCTAGTCTGTCTAGCATATATATGTCTAACCTACTGATTACAGCATTTCTGAATGGATTGTGGAAGCTATAACAGTGGTTTTCTAAAGTATCCTAAGTTCTCACTTTCTTTCCCATGCTTCACAGGGTAGCCTCTACTCATGACCAAGGGGTCCATTATACAGGACAAGGATCCAGATAAACACATAAACTAGTGACTTGATATGATTCATGTAGGTGTGCACAACAGTGATGGGGTTTTTGATGTTGATGTGAGTCTGTGAGGTGCTTTTCAGATGCTGGAATTGTCCACCAAGTCAATGTAACCCTTGAGCTAGCTAAGGAGATTTGTGGAGAGAAATGACAGTATATCCTTTACATGTTGTGAATTCTGTGATGAAGCAAATAGTTCAAGCTGACCCACAGTCCCACCTGTCTTGTACTGATTCTGTTTGTTGATCTGTGCAGTGAACTCCCAGTCAAGGAAGAATCTGTGTGAACCATTTTCAGTATTCTCAATTATTGCATTGTTTATACTGCAATCATGGTGCAACACCCCCCTGTCTTCCACCATGAGCTGTTGAACTGTCAACAGAAATCAGGATTTCCCTATATAACCTCAGACACTGACATACTGTGAATGATATCATGTATAGAAGACATGAGCTCATGCTTGGTCTTGAACATCATGAGTGAATGTGCACAAGGCTTCATCACAAGGTGGATGTGTGTCCTTGTGGACTTTATCTTCTGCCACCATTTCTCTGGGCAATAGTGCTGTGTTGTGTCCATAACACCAGGAGAGACCTTGACCACCCAAAACTCCACCAAGGTAGGAACACTCTCGATATCTTCAATGAGTTTCATCATATTCACTTTATTTGGAGGATTCTGGTGTTGCACTTGAAAGTCATTCTGAACCCAGTAGTCCTTGACTACAAAGAACTCTTCATCACACTGTAGGAGTCAATGGCTCCTTGTGGTGATAGACCCACATTTCCACTGTGTTTACAAGTCACCTGGATAGCCCCTATCAATTGTCCTATCTGTCTGTCATGGTCCCATGTGTATCTAAGTGGATCCAACTCATATTCATATGTTTTGTTTCTCATCTCTACATGTTTCCATGCGAGATGACCAAATCAGGTCACTCAATCAAGATCAAACAATGCACACTAATTGACTCCCTTTTCTGTCTAATTTCTATTTTATTTTGTACCTTCTTAGATTCTTTTCAGATGGTTCCATGTCATTGACATGTATCCAATTGGTTAATAGGTATGGATAGTCAGATTGTATGACATTTTAAAGGTAGTCCATTGATTCACAGATCAAACCTGATCCCACCTTGACAAAACATTGTTTTCTTTTCGTGGGTTGATCTCCATGAGAGACAGCTCTGTTATACATACACTTTCCTTATTTAATTGGTACTTGATTCATTGTAAAAGTCCTGGGAATACCTGAGACTATAAAATTATGTTCATAAATAAAAAATTTTATCTTTTGATTCCCATTTTCTCTCACATTCTAAGTTATCTCATCCATTTAACCATCCTTTCAAATCGCTCTTACTCATACTTGATCACTGTTGTGTTCAGGTCCCTGTCTTTTCAATGAACCATCTGACTGTCCGCTTTTCAGCTGGTTTTATTGATTTTTGTATGGTTTCATCTGGAAATGTGTCCAGATTGCTTTCAAAGCTCTCGTCAAAGCCTTAACACTTTGTGTTCAACCTCAGAATCCCTTGGGACGAGTCATACTCATACCTACCTCTTTTCTTTCTATTGACTGTTCCACTAACTCTGGTCCTGTCACACCAGCCCATTTTACTTTTCTTCAACACCATACTAGATAGAAAACCATACCCCTTCCAAGAAACCTGGTGCTAGAAAACAAAATATTGACAATATGGTACATACCACCTTGTCACAGATAGTGATTGTCCTGATAAATATGTCAATCCTGGAGAAGGGGGAGGGTCATGTGGCAACAACAATTGTAGGGGATTAACAGGGGGATCTTGTGGTAAAGCTGTGGCTGTCATCAGATCAGGGGCATTTTTGGCACCAGCAGGGGATGCCTGTGGTGGTGAGAGTCCAGCTGGGAGCTCAATGTTATTGAAGGGTGAGTCTAACAGAGCAGGATCTGTAGCAAGGAGGAGTATGTTGGAAGCATTTTTAGTGACAGTAGGGGATGCCAGTGGTGGTGAGGATCCAGCAGGGGGTTCAAAGTTATGGAGGGATGACTCTGACAGAGGGAGATCTATAGCAAGGTGAAGTACTTTGCACAATGGTGAGGGTCCTGCTGGAGGTTCAATGATGTTGGAGGGTGACACTGAAAGAAAGGGCTATGCAGTAAGAGGAAGTGGTTCACACAGTGGTGAGTGAGGAGAAAAACATTGGATTTCCAGTGGTGGCAAGGGTCCAGCCAAAGGTTCAAGGGTATTGGAGGATGACTCTGAAAGGAGGATGAGGAGAAGTGCCTTGTGTGGTAGCAAGCAAGGACATGGTGTTTCAAGTACTGATAGAAGTGATAGAGCATCAGGCTGCATGACAGAGAAGAAGGGAACATCTGGATGCTCTGTAGAAGGAGAGGGAGAGTCAGTGGAAGAAAAGAGAGAGTCTGATTGCACTGTAGAAGAGGGAGTGCCAGTGGAGGAAGAGGGGGTGTCAGTGTTGGGTTGCTTGGCAGAAGGAGGGTCTAACTGTGGGGTGGAAGAGAAAACATCAGATTGCACTTTGAAGGTTGCAAAGATGACATCAACAAGAAAACCTAGCTCAGCATCTTGCACCATGGCTCAGCAACTCTTGTTGATAATGGCCCCAGCAAGCTCAGAAGCCATATACAGTGAGCAACAAAACTGTTGCAATGTTTGACCCTAATGTGATGTGCACAGTGCACCACAACCACTCATGGGAATTTCACTTAGCTTTGGTAAGACCAAATAAAGTACAAATCATTGGCTACAAATCAGCCTCTGGGTCATGTGATTTGGCCCAGTAGCCAATGATTTGTACTTTATTTGGTCTCACCAAAGCTAAGTGAAATTCCCACGAGTGGTTGTGGTGCACTGTGCATGCCACATTAGGGTCAAACATTGCAACAGTTTTGTTGCTCACTGTATTTGTCCATGTTGGCAACCATGTGGCCATGTTTCAGGGTGGGAAGAGAGCCAAGGGGTTTTACCATGCCATCAATTGTGGCACATTTCTTTTGCAGTACACATTTCCATAGATTCTGTGATATCATTGTAGGTAAGTAGTGCACTTGAAAGTATACA
The DNA here is from genome assembly GCA_019787685.1 of Chiua virens. Lineage (NCBI taxonomy): Eukaryota > Fungi > Basidiomycota > Agaricomycetes > Boletales > Boletaceae > Chiua > Chiua virens. Next base: position 614,667 of record JAHNUO010000011.1, on the reverse strand, counting down.
GATAGCCACAGGTCAAAGCCACAACAGTGAAAGTATATTTGTGTCCTTGTGCCATGTACTCATGACATCCGCAATACTAAGTCAGCCATATGCTACTAATGGGAAAGGGAGAGTGGAAAAAACAAGTTTTTATTGAAATACTTGTTTAGGTAAAATTTGTTCAAGAGCTCCATGGAATTGGTATGTGTTAGTCCATGGTCTGCTGAATCTCCAAAGTGAGGAATAAGATGGGCAAACACCCATAACTGACTGAGAGGAACAATGTCCCCCAGACACTGGTTGTTGCTATGCTTTGCTCTCTTGAGAATATCAAGTTGGGTCTCATCATGTCCAAATGTATTGAAACAATGCACATAGACTAGGAACTGATCCATCCACAGCCATTCCATGGCCTTTTGGCCAAAGGGACAGAAGACAAGTTGCAACTAACATATACAGTGACCTAAGTGGACATAAGAAAAAAGGCTGATACACTAATAGAACATGAACCACTTATGCCACTCCTGGGCCATTTGAATGCTGTGTCATGATTGATAATTGCTGCATCATAGTGCCCAAAGGTCCATTGCTGGTCTGGGGGAGCACAGAAGAGTGTTTGTGCTAGTAGAATTATATTGGGATTGTGAAATTGAGTATTCTGAATGCAACATTTGAACCAAACTTGCAATTCAGTGAACAGAAGTGGACAGCTGCTCGATGCTCTGTGCTGGCCACTGATGGGGTGGATGGTGAAAGATCCCACAGTTTTCTCCCTGTTTAGAAAATCGGCCAAGGTGGGGTAGAGGTCAGGGAGACCAAACCCTTCTGCAGGGTCATTGACAGTCATCTGTCATGTGCTTGGATCATAAGCAAGGTGGAGAGCTGTGTTGTCATTTGCTACAAAGATATGAATGGGAAAGAAGACTGGGTCTTCCTTAGTGCAGGTCATGCAGCAATGGTAAAATAGTTCATAATTGGACACATGTATCCAGATGATGTGGGAACTGATCTTCCATGAGGATCTTTGTCAGAAGTTGATGAACTCAAAGATGCAGCCGAATCTGAGCTGGATGACTTGGATGTCTCTGAATCTGTGTCAGATATAACCTGTGGAGGAGGATGTTCAAGCAAGGAAGTAATAAACTCAAAAAGAATGGCACTTCTCTGTATGGTACAAGTAATGACAGATCTGGGGTTCATAGTTATTATTCTTGCTGGACCTTTCTGGTACCTTTATTTCAGTAATGTGGGCGTTGTTACGATAGCTCCGGGTAGGACCTAGCGTAGCCACAAAAGCGCCAAGTACCAAATGGCTGTGATAACTCAAACAACCACCACTTGATACGTGGTGCGCTGAAGAGTCGAACAAGGGTTTCTGGTCAGCGGATTGCTACCAGAGAGACGAGTGAAAGCTCAGGCGTTGCTGAGAGTTGTCCGGTTGGGAATCTATACCCGAGGGACGGTTCAAGGGTCGAGGTTTGACTACAATGAGTCCGAGGTGTTGGGTCAAGGGACAATGAGAGAAGTCCCTGGTCGAGTGGTCACAAGGAGAGGTCCAAGTGGAGCAGGGATACTCAGCTAGATTGCGGAGATCAAGACTAGAGTACAAGAGTATCGCTGCAAGGTATTTATACTACCAGAATCGTGCACAGACCAAGTAACTAAAAGAGGTAGGCCAGAAGAGCGGAAGGGCGAAAGGCCAAAAAGGAAGTGCATGATAACCAAAAGAGGAATTGTATGATGCGATGGCAACGGATGATGACGAAGATGAAATGACAAATGCGAAGCCATCAGAAGATGACGAGAATGAAATGACTAAGAGTGATGCCATTGGATGATGACGAGAAAAGAAGAACGTAAGCATCCAGGTAAGGCCAGTGTGGAGTTACAAAGGTTAAAGAGAAATGAGTATAGATGAACGTACAATGATACCTAGGTATTGAGTGTAGTGAAGAGGTACAAGTGAAGCGAAAGAAAGAAATTGTAACATTACCCCTGGAGTACGATCAAAGCACCAAGCGAAGATCATCACTAGAAATTGAATGCATCACGGACAGGACTGCTGGTGATATTGGCATATCCCTCGTCGTCGATGGGGTCATCACATGGGGAGACCGAGTGTTGATCAGGAGACGCGGAACATTGTCGCGCATGGCGGCGGGCTCGTTGAGGTGGGGGTACAGGGAGTACGGAGTGGCCATTGCGGCGCGACGAAGACGATAAGTTTGTCGAAGAGGACGACGTGGAAGGGATGGTGGGGCAGGGCGAGTGTCTGGTCCAGGTGTTTCCAGCGGCCATGGGAGTAAGCTGGTTGGCAAGGGGGATGTGAGCGCGTACCTGAGGAGGTTGTCCAGGGCAGCAGGATTGGATGTGACCAGGGGCCCAAGTGAGACAGACTGGGCATTGGTACATGGGGCACTTGATGCGGACGTGGCTGAGCTTCCGGCATTCAAAGCATGCTTCGTGCCATCTGGGGTGATCGTCGGGGAGGGATACCTGACCGGTCCGAAACATCAGTTCGGCCTCAGCACAGTTACAAGTGAGCATCTCTTCCTTGGTGAAGGGAGCGGAAGAGGCAGATGGGGTAGAGGACGGATGAGAGGGAGGAGCCATTCGGTGGGATAGGTCCGCTTGGTAGCAGTGGAGATCTTCCAGGAATTCTCCCATCTGCATCTGATGGAGGGTGTGCTCGATATAGGCATGGATTTGGTCGTGGATCTGACCGGTGACCGCAGAGAGGAGGTGGGAGTGACAATCACGGCCAAGTAGGTCGGATTGGACGAAGGTGAGGCACTCGCATTGGAGATACGCCAGGTAGAGAGCGTTGAGCAGGGAGTTCAAGTCGAGGTAGTGCTCGATGGGGAAAGCCATCACGGGATCTAGGATGAGTTCGCACATGCGGCAAAAGTACTCGGGGGATGAAGAGGAGGAACGGATAGTGTGAGAATGATAAGGGAGGTCTACTGCCTGGAGAGGAGAACGAACACGACTAGGGCGCTCAGAAGGAACAGGCCATTGAGAAGGAGCTCCCCATCCTGTGGAGGCAACTGCTGAAACAGCAGGAGAAGGGGGTCAGGTGGACTCTGTGAGGGAAGATTCGGTTGAGAGGGTGAAGACATTGGAGGCAGGTGTAGCCGGTGGTGGGAGAGGCAAGTAGGGAATGGACGCGGTTGGGGTAAAGATGGGGACGGAGTGGATAATTTCGTTTTCGAAGTTGGGGGTAGAGCAGGAGCGGTAGGTCATTATCGCTTTGACGGATATGGGTAGGGAAGGTCTGAGTGGTGAGCGAGGTGGTTGTGGAGGTGGTTGAGTGGTGAGGGAGCAGATGGAGGGAAAGTCTTTGGGATGAGTCTGCTTATAAGCATCGACTGTGTCCTTGGCATTCCCGAGATTGGATTCGGGTTCCCATGAGTCATCAGCGGCGGAGTACCCTTTCCATCAGATCAGGAATTTGCGGTTACGCAGATTCTGCGTGTGGCGCAAGATCCACTTGATTTTGTATTCCTCTTCCCCAGCGATAAGGTCAGGTGGTGGTTTCGGGAAGTTCAGGCCGTAGGTTTCTGTTTCGCGATAGGGCGATAACAGAGAAGTGTGGAAGACTGGATGTATTTTCCAGGTCTTGGGAAGGCGGAGTTGGTAGATGAGTGGAGAAAGGACTTCCATGATGGAAAAAGGTCCTTCTTGGCGAGATGCGAGTTTCAGGGATATGAGTTCCCGTTTCAGGTTGTGGGCTTCTAGCCATACTTGGTCTCCTTTGGCAAATGGTTTGAATTTGCAGAAGGATTGAGCTTTCATAGCCTGGCAAGCGAGTTCATGGGTGGCAAGGGCTTCGTCATGGGCTGTGGAGAGGATTTGGAGGCATTCTTCTACAGCGGGGAGTTTGGTATCCGCAATGATAGCGGGCAGGGGATGGGGTTTGTATCCCATCATCAAGAAGAACAGCGACTTGCCGGCAACGGAGTGAGGGCGGTGGTTGTGCATGAATTCGGCCATAGGGAGTAAGTCAGCCCATTTCTCCAGATTGTTCTGGCAATACATGTGGAGATAGGTCTCGACTTCTTGGTTGACTCGTTCCGTTTCACCATCCGATTGGGGATGGTAGGCGGTAGAAAGGGAGAGGCAGTATCCAATAAGCCAGGAGAGCTCCTTTGCAAATGCAGAGGCGAACTGCGGGCCTCGGTCGGAGATGATTTTGTCGTAAAGGCCAAATCGGGTGTAGACTTTGTGGAAAAAAAGACAGGCTATGCCTGCTGAGTCGGCAGTTTTTACTGTGGGGCAAAGAATTACCCCCTTTGTAAGGCCATGGTCGACCACGACCATAAGGGAATCGTAGCCCTCCGTGGAGGTGGGAAGATCTGTGATAAGATCCACGGATACGTTCTGGAAGGGGCGAGAGCAAGTGGAGGGGATCAGGGACAGTGGGGGGGTGGTCGGGTGAGTGTTGACCTTGTGCTGCTGACATGCGGCACAACCGGAGATGTAGGAGCAGACAAAGGAGGCGAGCCCAGGCCACCAGAATTCGGCGGTGACGAGCTGGCGAGTCTTCAGGAAGTCGGGATGACCAGCGGAGTGGGAATCATGGTGCTGAGCAACTATTTGTTGTTGGAGGTTGAGGTCCGGAGGGACATAGACACGACCTTGATAGGTCAAAACGCCGGCGTCATATTTCCAATCAGAGAGACGGGCACGGAAAGATGATGGGAGGCCGCCATCAAGGGCATTGAGGGTGTCTAAGACCAAAGGGTCATCGACTGAGGATTTGGCTATCAGAGATTGTAGGTCCAATGTGAGCAGGTTGACAAAGACGTCATCGGGGAGGAGAGTGACGTTCTCATTGTCTGAGTCAGAGGAGATATGGTCTGGGCATCAGGAGAGCACATCGGGGCCATCGAGGAGTTTTCCTGGGACATGGGAAAAGGTGAGGTCAAAGTCAGCGAGATCAAGGAGCCAATGAGCTTGTCGTCGGTTTAGATTTTGAGGTTGACGGAAATACGTCAAGTTCTTGTGGTCAGAAAAGACTGTGACTGGGTGTGCACTGCCTCGTAGATGGTGGCACCAAGCTTTTAGGGAGCAAATGACCGCAAGGAGTTCTCGGTCATAGATGTCGTAGTTTCTTTCAGCAGCGTTGAATGACTGTGAAAGGTAGGAGCACAGTTTCCAGTCGCCATTGGTATTGGTCTGGAGGAGGACACCACCGGTTGTGTATTTAGATGTGTCTGTAGCGATGGCAAAGGGTCTGGACGAGTCGGGGAACCGGAGTACCGGATCCGTGGTAAAGGCCCTTTTGAGGCATTCAAAGGCATTGACTTGGGGAGGTCCCCAAGTCCAAGGAGTGTCCTTTTTGGCAAGGTCAACGAGGGGTCGGGCGATGGTCGAGTAGTCAGGGATAAACCGACGATAGAAGTTGGCAAAACCCATGAACGATCTGACATCCCTGAGTTTAGTAGGTGTTGGCCAGTCTGCGATGCCAGCAACCTTGATGGGGTCCATGGTGAGTTCACCTGGTCGGGCGATCATGCCGAGGTATTCTACTTCGGTGGTGGCGAAGTGGCATTTCTCAAGTTTCAAGTGAAGGTCGAGTTCCTTCATGTGAGCGAGAATGCACTTGGTGCGTTTGGTGTGGGTTGCTTCATCTTCAGAGAAGATGAGGAGTTCATCCATGTAAATGACAAGCCATCCCTCAGCAATCATGTCGCGAAAGGAATCGTTCATGAAACGTTGGAACGTCGCGGGTGAGTTGGTTAGTCCGAAGAACATAACCATGGGTTCGAAGAGACCGCGATGAGTAATAAACGCAGCTTTCCATTGGTGTCCATCCTTGATACGGACATTGTTGTATCCCCATTGGACGTTGAACTTTGTGAACAGTTTGGTGTCTTTCAGTTTGTCAACAAGGTCAGAGATAAGAGGAAGGGGGTGGGTATCCCAAACAGTGTGTTCATTGACGTAGCGGTAATGGACGAAGTTTACCATCTTTCTTTTTGATGAAGAAGAAAGGGAAGGCTTGGGGGGAGTTTGAGGGATGGATCTTGCCGTTGGCGAGGTGTTCATCGATGAAGTCATTGGTGGCCTTGTGCTCGTCAGGAGACAAGGGGTAGACCTTTCTGACCTTTGGTTGAAAGGTGTCCTTCAGATGGATTTCGTGGTCACAAGACCTAGAGGGGGGCATCTGATTGAAGGGTTCCTTTGCAAATACGGATTCGAATTCTGAATATTCCGAAGGGAGGGTGACTTTGGCTTTCTTTGCTGCAGCTGTGAGGGCAGTAGCATTGGTGAGCTTCTCGGGTTGAGTAGTCCGAACAAAGCGTTGTCCTGCACGCATAACGCGGTTGACAGAGTGTTGCACAGATTGGGTCGTAAAACGGTGCCCAGTTTCTGTGCCAAGGTAGTCATAGAGTTTGCCATCCCAGATGGGATCGACATTGAGGTGGCGGATGGGACGGATAGGGGGAGGATGAGCGAGTTTGGCATAGTGTTTGGGTTCGTCGGTGGTGATGGGAGGAAGGTCTGGTTCAGGAGCGGATACAGTGATGGTTTTGGCAACCCAATTGATGATCGGATTGGTCGCTTTAAGCCAGGGAAGTCCTAAGATGATGTTTTCAGAACCACAGTGGATGATGTGGAACTTGATACGTTGGAGTACTCCGCCAAGAGCGATCTGAAGGGTAGTGGTGAATTTGATATCACCGTTCTTTTTTGCGGTAGAATCGACATTCCTAGCTGGGATAGGTTTTAGAAGGCGATCCTTCGGGAACTTGTGTTTCTGGACGAAATGCCAGTCGATGCAATTGATCCCGGCCCCAGAGTCAATGAGGGCGTGGGTGTCGATGTCTTGTGAGGTAGCGGTAACGTTCAATCTAACAGGGATTTGCATAGATTGGGACGAAAGCTCAGCTACAAGCACATGGGTACGAGAATGGGAAGATACTGGCGTCGAATCGGTCTTCCTCCTTAAAAACCCGTGACCAGAGTGGTCACCTTGTTGACGTTCATAATGTCCTCGTCATCCTCCTCTACTTCTACTAAGGTGGGGACGGGGTCAGATTTCGGAGCTGCTTTCCTGACCTTCTTGGAGGAGGATGCGGTAGGGTTTCTTGTTTGGAATGCTGTGCAGGCGGACATTTGATGTCCGGGTTTGCGACAGCGGAAGCAAAGTTTTTGTTCAAAGCATCGCTTATGCTCTGCCTCGGTAAGCTTGGGAACGTAGATGGCGTCTACATCCATAGCATCAGGGTCTCGCTCCTTCTTGCGAGGGGGATTGTTGTGGAAGACGACAGCAGTGGCGGGTTTCTTGTTCCGGCGGGCGATCTCATCGGTACAGCAGTGGCGGGTTTCTTGTTCTGGCGGGCGATCTCATCGGTGCGTTCCCATTGGGTTTTGAAGTGGATGGCTTGGGTATACCACTTGTCGATCGTGGTAGGGACCGTATCCATTCCTTGGATGTGCTGCATGAGGAAAGGTGGGAGGCCGGCCGCGAAGAAGTTGATGAGGATGGAGTCGGAGCCGGTGAGTCCAGCGATAGTGACTTTGTTGCGGAAGGAGGAGATGTATGAGGGTACGTCCTAGTTCTTGGTGGAAGGAGTGGTGGAGAGCCAGGCGATGGTGTCACCCTTGGTGTCGTGGTGTTCAAAGTCCTTTCAGAACTCCGTCTGCCAGTCGGTCCAGGTTCCAAAGGACTTGGTGGTGATAGACTTGGCGTGGAACGTGTCAGCCCAAGTCTGAGCAGATCCTTCGGTCATGAAAGAGAGTGCAAATGCAACTTGCTTGTTTTCGGTGTTGTAGACATCTTCGTTAACGAAGAGGTAGGTGGCGACATCATTGAGCCAGGGTATGGTGCGGTCGTAGGACCCATTGAAGGGTGTGGGTTTTCCGAGATGGAGTTCAACTGCCTTGTTAGACATGTTGGTTGTCGAGGTGGTGGGCGGTGGTAGTCATATTGGCGGGGTAACAATGGATGGGTTTGGGTTCCGGATAGACGGTGGTCCGGGGTTCGGCCTTCGTGGGGTTGTAGGGGACGCAAAGGTGGTAAGTGCGGGGAGGTCGAGTGATTGATGAAGACGTTCAGCTAGTCGCTGTGTTTCATCCTCCGAGTCAAGGTGTTTGACGTTGATGTCGAAGTCTACTTCCTGAGGTTCAGAAAGTGGGGTTGAGGGTTCAGGGTTTTCGTCAGATAGATCGGACGAAGGAGTGTTAGATGTCTGAAGACTCTAACTAGGGTTCAAGAGTGGACAGGTGGGAGGTCGTCCTGCAATGGTGGGCAGCTAGCTGCACGAGGACAGGCTGTATTGGTAGTCTTGATCTTATGTTACGATAGCTCTGGGTAAGACCTAGCGTAGCCACAAAAGCGCCAAGTACCAAGTGGCTGCGATAACTCAAACAACCACCACTTGATACGTGATGCGCTGAAGAGTCAAACGAGGGTTTCTGGTCAGCGGATTGCTACCAGAGAGACGAGTGAAAACTCAGGCATTGCTGAGAGTTGTCCGGTTGGGAATCTATACCCAATGGACGGTTCAAGGGTCGAGGTTTGACTACGATGAGTCCGAGGTGTTGGGTCAAGGGACAATGAGAGAAGTCCCTGGTCGAGTGGTCACAAGGAGAGGTCCAAGTGGAGCAGGGATACTCAGCTAGATTGCGGAGATCAAGACTAGAGTACAGGAGTATCGCTGCAAGGTATTTATACTACCAGAATCGTGCATGGACCAAGTAACTAAAAGAGGTAGGCCAGAAGAGCGAAAGGGCAAAAGGCCAAAAAGGAAGTGCATGATAACCAAAAGAGGAATCGTATGATATGACAGCAATGGACGATGACGAAGATGAAATGACAAATGCGAAGCCATCAGAAGATGACGAGAATGAAATGACTAAGAGCGATGCCATCAGATGATGATGAGAAAAGAAGAATGTAAGCATCCGGGTAAGGCTGGTGCGGAGTTACAAAGGTTAAAGAGAAACGAGTATGGATGAACATACGATGATACCTAGGTATCGAGTGTAGTGAAGAGGTACAAGTGAAGCGAAAGAAAGAAATTGTAACAGGCGTGTTCAGTTATGTCAGTGGTCCATTGCAGGGGAACCCCTATATATCTGATGCTGGGCACTATACTCTGTAAGAGTTCCAGCTTCAGGATGTGCCAGTTGTTGATGGGGTTCTTCTGTCCACAGCAAGCCCTGAGCTCAAGGATAACATCCTTGTTCATGTGAAAGTTGTTTAAAGCAGAAGAGATGTGCCCAATTTCGTGATTGTCAATGCAATGTGCTTGAACTGTAACAACCTAGAACAAATGTGGACTATGAGGAAACTTGTGGGAGGTTGTAGTCAGTGTTAAGAGGATGAATGCAAGTGGAGTCTGACAAGTGAGGCAAGAACTACGGAGGAAGACTCAGTCAGAGACTATTGGGAGAAACCCAAAGGTGAACTTTGTTAGAGTTCCCTGGGTACTGGATTCAAGTCTTATATACTAAAAGTACATTGGAGTTCTAATCTAAGTATGAATTACATAGATAAGGAATAGTGTTCTGATTAGATGATAAGGTGAGAATACATGAGGTATCAGCATGTATGTGAGTCATAGATAAAGACATGAGGAAACAATGCTATAACAATGCAGAATAAGCATGTTATACAGTGACCTCAAAAACCCTTTCCATTCTAGCTGCAACTGCAGTGCGCAAAGCGCACTGCCAGACACTGTGGGAATCTTGCTTAGCCTTGGTTGAGATATGGATAGCACGTACTCTCAGCAACAAATCAGCCCCCAAGATCATGTGATTTGGTTCACATGCCATTAAGATATGACCATTTGAAATAGCCATGTCATGGAAAGGGTGTTTGAGCTTTTGATATCACAAGGGTATTTGGGTATTATTAGTACTTGGTATAGCCTCCTTTTGCTTTAAGCACTGCCTGAACCCTCCTAGGCATGCTCTCAGTCAATGTTTAACACTCCTCAACTGGTATCCTCTCCTATTCCATCTGAACTCTTTCCCACAACTCATGAATCCCATTAGGAGGGTTTTCATGCTCTGCAAGCCTCCTTTTAAGTCATTCTATAGGGTTCAGGTCAGGAGACTGTGCAGGCCAACCCATGGTATCAAATTCCTGCTCCTCTAGCCATTTCTTGACCTTCTTGCAGGTGTGCTTGGGATCATTGTCTTGCTGAAAGATGGTATCAGGAGGATTGAAATCATAATACTCCAGTGTTTGCTTCAGCTCATCCTTCAAAATCTGAAGAAAGATGTTCCCATTCATCCTACCATCAATCTTGGAACCAAATCCAACACCTTCCCAAGTCATACAGCCCTATATCATCAGGAACCTCCCCCAAACTTGAGGGTCCCATTTACCAGCCTATCACTAAGCCCCTCACCTGACCTTTTACAAGCCCATTTATACCCATCTGACCCTAGGCAAATGATTTTGGTCTCATCAGACCATATTACCTTTTTCCAGTCCTCTACAGTCTAATCCTTGTGGGCATAAGCAAAATCCAAATGAGCCTTGTGATGCCTAGCAGAGAGAATAGGGTGTCTGGACCTGACCACAGCCTTCATACCAGATTTCTTCAAATGAATGTTATGCATGGGTTATGACAGTATGTGATAACATGTGTCTAATGATGGTGATATAAATATCATAATGTGGCAGCCAATGGGGTTAGGTCCTGAGGACAGCCTTGACATGAGGCAAAGTATGCCGTAATAAATAATGAAGTATCTTTTCGCCTTCCTACCCAAGCTCTACCCCATTATACAAGATACTTCATTATTTATTATGGCATACTTTGCCTCATGTCAAGGCTGTCCTCAGGACCTAACCCCATTGGCTGCCACATTATGATATTTATATTACCATCATTAGACATGTGTTATTACACGCTGTCATAACCCATGCACAACAACATGTGTATTCACATATTATCTCTTATCTATGATTCCATATGACTTATATCTATTATTAAAGCAGTGCTTATCTTATGACATGCTTATACCGCATTGTTACAGCATTGTTTCCTCATGTCTTTATCTATGACTCATATACATGCTGATATCCCATATTCTTACCTTATTATCCAATCAGAACACTATAAGACTTGAATCCAGCACCCAGGGAACGCTAACAAAGTTCACCTTTGGGTTTCTCCCAATAGTCTCTGACTGAGTCTTCCTCCATAGTTCTTGCCTCACTCATCAGATTCCACTTGCATTCATCCTCTTAACACTGACTATAACCTCCTGCAAGTTCCCTCATAGTCCATGTTTGTTCTAGGTTGTTACATGAACTTGATACTGAAAATCCATGAGAGCATAGATTGCAATGATAAATCCAGTGGGCACTGATCCCCTGATCAAGGGAATGACACAACATTGAACATCACAACAAACACATCCTGTGACCTGTTTCAATTTGGTAATGCCACCCTTGTAGTGACAAAAGCCAGTTACAGGCTGCAAGATTGAAAAGTGTAAATAATTTCATCTACACCAAGCACATTAATGCACCACTTGATGTCATGGTCCCAGAATAGTTTGTGTAGGTGGTAGAGGAGTTCTGGTATAAGGAAATGGGAGGGGCACACAAGCAGGTAATCTATCCAAAAAGGTTCACTAATGCTGTTGAGGTGAAACCGCTGCACCTCATGAAAGAATACCTTAATATCCAAAGGGTCTGCTTTTGACTTAATAATCAAAAGTTGTGCCAATGTGGTTCTGGCCTGTGCATGATTCATGACAAAAAGAGTTGCCAAACTGCTTGTACATTGCCATCATGAGGGGCAATGTCCTGCTACTGATTGCAGCAACCATAGTGGCTTCAGGGGTATCACAGATATAGCTGACCAGTGGCATGAAGCAATATTGCATATTGCCTGCAGAATCAGGTAACATAACCCTGTGTTCAGCTGCACACTTATGTAAGGGGGAAAAGTATGATGTCGAGACATTGATGCAGAAGACAATCCTCAAGGACGCCATGTATACATTTGTTGTAATGGATGAATTTTAGGACTGGAAGGAGAACTGTAAGCATGAGGGAATGGGATGATAACTTAAGCCTTGTGAATATCTTGATGTTTGCCAACCCAATGAGGAGTGGGTGAGCAACATGGCTGCCACTTAGCACCATTATATTCATTTTGTCTGATGAAAGAATGGTGCCTAAAAGTGTTGTACTAGCAGGGACCTGTGACTACTTCCTGTGAGCTTGTGGTTTAGTGAACTATAGTAGTAAGTATACACCTGCATTTCCCATGCATCATTGCTGGTAATCCAGTCAGTATATACACAAAAGTCTTTCTCTGTGATTGTGTAAATGTGGCAAGGGACAAAGTCCAGTTGATCAGCAAACAATGGATGGCTGAGGATCGATTCAAGACAATCTAATGGGTCACACCAGTATAAATATACAGAACTCTTTGTGGGATGAGTTGTTTAAATCTTCATGGACTGCTATCATGGACCACTTGGTAGCAACTTGGCACAATTGTGTAAATCTTTCATAGTTTTGAATGAGAGGCTCAGTGCTTCAATCTGAGAAGTGCATTGAAAGATGAGTTATCTGAGCTCAGATTGAATGATAACTTACCATCTGCAATGACAAGAATGCATCAATGGAAGACATGCTAAGACCAGAGCAGAGAAGCCATTGGGCCAGAGTCCATTTCTGTGAAGATGTAAAAGGGTAATATAGGTTTTCTTGTCAGTAGGGGCTAAATCAATCCATATTGAACTTATCTAGAAATGACATGCCCTTTCCAAAGGTTTGAGCTACTCCTGAAACAACCTAGAACAAAGCTAGACTGTTAAAGTGTAGTGGATGAAGTGAGAGGGGGTTCAGTCCAGCAGAGAGGCGAAAACTCCAAGAGAACTTTGTTAGAGTCCTCTGGCTGTCATTCATGGGGTTTATATACTACATGGATATCGGAGTTCTAATCTGAGTATGAACTACGTGGATAAGCATAATGTATCCTATTGGATGATAAGGTGTGAATCGGTATGAGTCATAGATAAGAGCATAGCCTTGCACTGCCGATGATGAGTCAGTGATAAGGGAAATGAAAAGATAAGAGGCATGTGTTGATGGGTGCTGTGTTATTGTGGCAGCCAATCGGATATGATCCTTTGGACAGCCTTGACATGAGGCGTTTATATTTAGAATCGATTGAACATTGGAGTTAAGAAGTGAGGAAAAGTTGGTATCATAACACTATCCCCCTTCTGTTGATCAGACTCCGAATGATCTATTTCATAATTGAGACGATGGAGTATATCCTCATCTTCGTGTAAAGTTTTATCGTCATAGGTTTGAAACATGGAGTTGAATTCGGTTTGTGTGACTTTTAGTTTTCTTGGGGCATCCGGATGTGCTTCATGGAATTCAGAGATAAGATCCGGTGCATTCTTTAGATTCTTTAGGGGTTCCCAAGTTCTTTCGTCATCATCATAACCTTTCCAGTGTATGAGATACTCTAAGCAGCGTCCCTTCATTCGGGAATCAACGATGTATTCCGCTTCGAATTTTTCTTCTCGGTCATCTCCGATTACTATAGGGCGTGGTTTATAAACTGGTTGATCAGGTAGATGTTCCTTGTAAGGTTTGACCTGAGAGATATTTACAACTGGATGTATTTTCATAGAGCGTGGGAGTCAAAGCTTTAAAGCATTCGGACCGTGCATGGATATTATGTCATATGGTCCAATCCACTTGTCTGTGAATTTTGGGTGTTGTTTTATTTTTAGGTTTGCTGTAGAGAGCCAGACCTTATCGCCAACCGAATAGGAAGGGGGTTCTGATCTCGATCTATCTGCAATGTTTTTCATATTTTCCATGGCTTTATCTATATTCGATTTGGTTTGTTCTAGAATTTCGGAAAAATCCGTGATAAAATTCTGAGCAGCCGGGTTTTTCATGGATTGTGGCATAATTCCCATTCTAGGTACATAGGATCATGTGATTTCGAATGGAGAGAATTTAGTGGCAGTGTGTTTCTTGCTGTTATATGAGAATTGTGCGAGAGGGAGCCAATCGGCCCATGTGTTATCTTTCTCTGCACAGAACATGCGAAGATACTGTTGTACTTCTCGGTTCATTCGTTCCGATTGTCCATCTGTTTGTGGATGGTGTGCAGTGCTTAATTTGGGTGTTATTTTTAACCCTGAGCATATATCTTTCATAAGTTGGGAAGCGAATTGTGGTCCTCTATCTGATATGATGGTTTTAGGGAGGCCATGATGTTTCCATATGTGTGAGAGATATAGTTTAGCAAGATCCATAGATGAGCATGTTTTGTGGCATGGAATGAATTTGACTTCTTTGGAGAAACGATCCACAACCGTGAGAATGGAATCATAGGAGTGTGAAAGTGGGAGATCTGTAATGAAATCTGCTGAGATATCTTCCCATGGTAATGACGGTGTTTCTAAGGGTTGCAGGAGTCCTGCTGTTTTCTGATTAGAACCCTTGAATCGAGTGCATCTTTCACAATGTGAGACATAATTTTTGACTTCTTCATTCATTCGAGGCCAAATGTAGGTTCGTGATAGAAGTTCTAAGGTTTTGTCATAACTGGGATGTCCTGCTTCCGGCGTGTCATGAAACATAGTGATGGATTTAGTGCGTAGAGCGTCAGGAATGAAGATCCTATCCCCCTTTCTAAGGAAGGCGTCCTCGACTTTGTATCCGATAGAGAGTAAGTGTTTCATGGCATTTGGTGATAGTTTCATAGTTTCATGTTGTACGTCAGATAAGAATTTATCGCCATTGTATAGGAGAGTGACGGCTGATCTGATCTTAGATGGATCCATGAGAAGGATTCCTTTGTTATCATCTTCGATTCCGATCATGTGATCTTCTCTTCTGCTTAAGGCGTCTGCTTTTCCCATAGTGACTCCAGCCTTGTGGTGCCAAGTGAAGTTGAAGCGTGAGAGATATTGTGCCCATCTCGCTTGTCTTCGGTTAAGATCTTGGCGTGTCATAAACCATGTAAGGTTCTGGTGGTCATTCCATATTTCAAATTCGTGTTTTGCACCCTCAAGATAGTGGCGCCATAGTTCTAGAGAACGGATAACCGAGAGCATTTCTTTATTGGCTATAGGGTAGTTTCGTTCTTCTGGGGTCATAGAGTGGCTATTGTAAGCGACTGGGTACCAAAGTCCTTCTTTTTCTAAAGATAGAACTGCTCCTGTGGCGAAATCCGATGAATCGCATTCTAAGCGATATTTGGCGTTCTGATCCGGATAAGCCAGAATAGGGGCTGTCGTAAAAGCCTTTTTAAGCATAGTGAACGCTTCGTCACAGGCGAAGGTCCATTCGAATTTCTGATCCTTTTTAGTAAGGTCATGTAGAGGTCGTGCTATCTTTCCATAGTCTTTAATGAATCTGCGATAGAAGTTGGCAAGTCCGAGGAAACTTCTGATATGTTTAACTGAGGTAGGAGTAGGCCATTCAGTGACTGCTTTGGTCTTTTCGTTATCCATTTTTATTCCATCAGTTCCCACAATCATTCCGAGGAAATCCACTTCTTTTACGCGGAAGAAGCATTTTTCTGGTTTTACGTAAAGATTGTTTTCTTCGAGGCGTTTAAGCACTTCGAGTACGATTTTGTCATGAGTTTCATAATCGTCAGTGTCTGTAAAGATCATAAGGTCATCGATGTAAACAACAACAATGCCATTCATATCGGCAAAGATTTCGTTCATCATAGTTTGAAATGTTGCTGGTGAGTTGCATAATCCAAAGTACATGACAATGGGTTCGAAAGAACCTCGGTGGCAGACAAATGCTGCTTTCCATTCATCGCCTTCTTTGATGCGTACGTTATTGTATCCCCATCGGAGATCCATTTTCGTAAAAAGCTTAGCGTCTTTTAATTTATCCACAAGCTGCGAAATGAGCGGCAAGGGGTAGTTATTTTTTGTCGTATGTTCATTCAGATATCGGTAATCTTGGACCATACGCTTCTTTCCATCTTTCTTAGGGACGAAGAAGACCGGAGATGTCTGTTTGGACTTAGAGGGTCTGATGTAACCTTTCTTTAATTGGTCATCAATAAATGCGGAAACCTCCTCTTGTTCTGTGACAGAGAGGGGTATTAAGCAACCCTTCTTGTGAATGAAAGACTCTTTTAGGTCAATGTGGTGATCCCATGGTTTGCGTAATGGTATCCTTTCGGATTCCGTTTTTCCAAATACTTTAGCATATTTCATATATTCTCATGGGACCATCTCTTCAAGAGTGCGTTCCTTAGGAGGAGAAGGTGGAGCTTCCATGTTTGCGGTAAAAATTCGAGATTCCGCGATAGAGTTTGCATATTTAAGTTCTTCTGCGATAATGGAATCCAAGAAGTCATCTTCTTCTTGTGAATGACATGATTCGGGACATCTCCACATTACAACCAATCCAGTGGACCAATCAATATGGGGGTTGTGGTGCTTTAACCATGTATATCCGAGGATAAGGTCGTTCTTTCCAAGGTTGGTAATTTCTGCATCCACTATTTCCCTGTGTCCTTTGTAATCGATTAATATTTGTGTGGCGTGAGTAATAGAACCCGCTTGATTCTTGGTTCCGTCGACATTGAAGACTTGTATGGCATGAGGTAGCGCGTGAGTGGGGAGTTTGTGCTTAGCGACGTAATCCTCGTGAATGAAGATCGGATTAGCTCCACTATCGAGAAGCGCTTTTGCTCCGACATAACCAATTTGGTTTACTGGGGATACCAAAATTGGTAATACTATTTCTTTTTCTACCGATGTAGATCTAATGAAAGACCCATCGGGTATTTGTTTTGGGACAGAATTAAGCACGGAACTATCGTGTCCGCCGCACTCCGCAGAGACGCTGTCAACACTTTCGTTTTCTGTTGTTTTTGGTGATTTAGGTAGTTTATCCTCTTGCCGGGGAGGTATTTCGGAATAAGCGAAATCAAACTTTAAAGAAACGGTGTTTTCATAGTTTTTAGGAAGGGTGGTGCGAACGTGAGATCCCAGTTTACTCAGTTCGCCTTGCCTTTTCCCTTCTTTTCGGTTTCATACTTGTCGTTGTAGGGAATAGGTATTCCCTGTGCTCGCATAGCATGTTTCCGCACCCCGTTGTCACCCGATCCCAATCCTGATCTGTCTGCTTGTGCGAACTCATCCGGATTGCTGTATCTGCGCCCGATTTGCCTCGGACTCTTTTATTTTATGTTTGATGCTCCTTATTCATACTTAGCATTGGCTAGACCACGTCACGCAGCCCTTGCAGGGACGTTCGGGTGCCTCTCGAACTTTATACCGTATGAAAACCTTCTTTTTATTATTATCCTTACTTAGGACGAGTCTGAGGGTATTCCCGAGGACTATAAATTCACTGTATTGACAAAATACAGTAGCTTTTGCCCGTGTGCATCTGTCTCACATCGTTTTCGGTCGACGTTCATTTTCTCTCGCCCTCCTCGTATTTTCTCAATCCGGATCGGACTGCCGTGTCCGCTTTTCTATCCGTTTTAATCCGGATTCGCCCTGGATTCATCTCGGA
This sequence comes from Chiua virens, assembly GCA_019787685.1. Classification (NCBI taxonomy): domain Eukaryota; kingdom Fungi; phylum Basidiomycota; class Agaricomycetes; order Boletales; family Boletaceae; genus Chiua; species Chiua virens. The sequence continues at coordinate 597,173 of JAHNUO010000011.1, read as the reverse complement.
CTACTCAAAAACCACTATTCGTCGTTCACCAACTCAGTGTTGTCCCTGGGTCGAACGGAATCGCATTCCTTCACCCTCTTTCTAATTCTTTCAATCCCCCTGAGTATTGCACTACAGCCGGGATATATTACCTTCATCGTAATAATACGCCTGTACTTCTTCAGGAGTCATTCCACGGATGGCCGCAAAGGGGTCCTTATCCGGGACTGAAGAAGTTGAAGCTTTAGGGGCTTCTTTTTGAGATGTGGATCTCGCTTTTCGAGTTTTGCCACATGAGGCCTTGTGGTTGCTGGCATAGAATTTGCACTCTGGGCACTGCACTTTGGGTTTAGGGCATTCTCTTGGGATATGTCCCTTTTCTCCGCAGTTGAAGCATTTATTATTAGGGTTGACTTTCTTTTGGCCAAAAGCCCTGACTTCTTTGCCGGTGAACCAGCCATCTTCGTCTTGTTCGTACATCACGGCCCCTATGTCCATTGCATTGGGGTCTTTCTGCTTCCAATTCCTTTCTCCTCGGACGTAGTTGATCGACTCGAAGGAGTTACCTGCCGTGCGAATTGCCGCGAGGTATTTGGTGACCGCTTGATTTCGGTCAGAGATGAAGGCGGGGTGTGACGAATTTGTATAGATCGGATCATTCGGATCTTGCTGTTGTCCGTCTTTGAAGATTTGGAATATTATACTCCTGGCAGTGTTTGTTTCCAGAAGTCTTATGGCATGTGTGGGATCGATCTGGGCTTGCTGCCACAGATTTTCCCATCGGACTATGAAGTCTTCGACCCTCATGTTACCCTGTTTCAGGTTTTCCAATTGGGTACGAGCCCAGTCCACTTTATTGTTTTGTCGGAACATTCCTTCTATGTCCACGACTAATTGCGCCCATGTGAGTTTAGAACCTTGAGCTAATCTTGTCTTGGCAAATTGCGAGCTTTTTGCTCCTTTGAGACGTGAGAGTACGGCGAGTACCGCATGGTGTGAGTCAGGGGCGATAGCCCTCTGATTGATGTCGAGCCATCCTTTCATCTTAGCCCACCATTCTTCAAATTTGGTTTGATCTCCATCGTAGAGACCAGGGTCTGCGAATATTTCAACTTTAGATGAGGTGGCCGCTGGTGCTGCTGCTCCAGCGTTGATTTTGTTTTCTAAGGTAGCAACTACATTTGTCAATTCTTGGACCAGCCAAGCCGATGCCGTGAGACGATCCCCATTGTTCAACGATTGGTTGTTCAGATCTTTGAGGGCGGTGGCGTAGGTGTATCCTGACATGTTTAGTTATCGGTTTGGTTATCCCAATCGCCTGCGTTTACTGGTGCGTTCCAAGGACCAGCGGTGTTGTTAATAACGGGGGGAGCCTGGTACTGGTAGTCCTGTTGTTCATAGGGGGCGTAAAGGGCAAAGATGACCGTGTACTCGTTAAATTGGATCCTGAAGTTTAAGGATCTTTGGTAGTTGATAAGGTTTTTTGATACTTGGTAGAATACGAAGAGAATTGTAAGGAAGATTACAAAGATTGCTGCAAAGATGAAATAAGCAAGCATCTACTGTATGTATCTCCTAGGTGTTTTAAGGGTGTTTTGAGGTCTAAAGTATGGACGCTCGATGTTATCGTACTGAGAGTACGGTCGGATACGAGAAGGTACTAGGTTGGCTTTGTAGCGCCTAAGTATTCTTTTCCTTTCTAGCTCTGTGCGAGCGTTTCTCCTTTCTATCTCTCTGGGTGGGAGCCAATCATTAGGGTCTCCTAAACTTTCCTCAGAGGGCTCTCTTAATGGGGCAGGAGGGAATGGTGACGGTTCTCTTTCGGGAATGGGAGCGGGGAAGTATTCGCGCTTTGGTTCCTCAGATGGATACCATAATTCCGGGCTGTCGGACCGGGTTGACTCTCTGGTGGTTGAGTAGTCTGGGAGCGATAAATCGTCTGCTAAGAAGTGGCCTAATAAGGCGTGAAAGATCTCTGTGTCTGTCCTGTCCTCGGGATCTAAGTCCTCTAAGGCAACTACCTCGGCGAGATAGGCGGTGTCAAGTACGTAGGGTTCTTCCTTTATATCGGGGAAGGCCTCGTTGGCAGCGGCGACAATGGAGAGAGGGTGAGATGTCACTATGTTTTGTGATCTCAGTAAAGAGGACAATGAGCGACGAGTGCACTATCGACTTCTGCGCTATGTGGACCTTTGGTCTCGAGCGGCTTTCGAAGAGGATAAAATCTTCCGTTCAAAGGGTTGCGACTTACTCTGTGCGCTTGTTCCTCTTGTTTAGTGGTAAGACGGCTACGACGAGGTCGAGGGACTTGACAATAGTATCGACGGCGAAGAAAGCAACAAAGTTCTAATGAAACAACCTAGAACAAAGCTAGACTGTTAAAGTGTAGTGGATGAAGTGAGAGGGGGTTCAGTCCAGCAGAGAGGCGAAAACTCCAAGAGAACTTTGTTAGAGTCCTCTGGCTGTCATTCATGGGGTTTATATACTACATGGATATCGGAGTTCTAATCTGAGTATGAACTACGTGGATAAGCATAATGTATCCTATTGGATGATAAGGTGTGAATCGGTATGAGTCATAGATAAGAGCATAGCCTTGCACTGCCGATGATGAGTCAGTGATAAGGGAAATGAAAAGATAAGAGGCATGTGTTGATGGGTGCTGTGTTATTGTGGCAGCCAATCGGATATGATCCTTTGGACAGCCTTGACATGAGGCGTTTATATTTAGAATCGATTGAACATTGGAGTTAAGAAGTGAGGAAAAGTTGGTATCGTAACAACTCCTGTAAAATACTCTTTACTTGTACCCTCAAGCTCAATTGCAGTGTCTAAGTCCATTGAGTTGTGATGCAGATTGGACTGAAACATTTCAGCAATGGGAGAGCCCATTGCATTGTCAGTTGGGGGTCTCCATGATCTTGAGGAGCAGGTCCAGGGAAATGAGAGTTGAACTCTTGCCAAAGATTCATGAGACTGTTTACCCAGTTATTGCAACCAGAAGTCGGTTGGCTCATATGCATTGCCATACTAACATCATCCTTGAACCCTTTGCCACAACTTGGACAGTGAGGCATGGTGTCAAAAAAGAGTGTGGCATTATTGGTATAGTATGTAAGTGCTAAATGAAACTCTTGTTTGAGAGGGTGTTGATGTTGTTATCGATTACATGCATTACAGCAACATGACAAATCTGAACCCTACTATTGGATCCAGGAATGTGGCCTACAAAAAATGGTTGCAAGCAGGGGAACATATTTATATGTCCCTCCAGAAGCCCTTTATAGAGGTTTGTTCTTGACTACAGTGACCACATATTCCTTGAATGTGCTGATGAATTTCTACTTTGCTCATTTCATGTTGCACAACCAGCTTTCTTCATCACTCTCCATGGGAGGGTCAAGCAATTTTGACACATCACATTGGTTTGTGAATCCTGGTGGTGAAGAGACTGATTCAGAGAGCCTAGAGGAAATGTATCAAGTATTATGGTCAAATCCCACATCAGTGTGTATATATATAAGATTTTGTGCCCTTTTCTACTAATTTAAACCACATTTAGTCTGAATCAGTCAGTAACAATAGTAAGGAGGTGCTACTGGTCCTAGATGTTGCTCATGCCCATCGGGAGATAGCAAGGGCAGAGCACACTCTTGCATTATGCTGTGTTCGTGAGCATGAGACTATCACAGAGTTGTACCACTTCAAGGCACAATATAGTGCTCTCAACCTGGATGATAGAGAAATCGACATGGGTCTCATATGTGCAGTGATCAATCATTGTGGTATTCACTCATATCCATCACCTCAGGCTCTTGCTACCAGTGACCAATGGATTTTGGCCTCAGACAGTAGGTCAATCTGACCTACTTTACTGTCCTTTTCACCTTCGTATTTGTAGGGACCATTGCTGAGTCAGTTACAGGTTGGGTGCTTGCAATCAAGTTAGACTGACATGCTTACCCACTCAATTCATGTCATATGCTATGTATATGCTATGGTTATGAATATGATATATATGTGTCTTGTTTGATGTATGTGATCAGTAATTCTTGCATAAATTTTTGCAAAGTGGATTTCAGCCTGGCCTGGAAGTGGGCAGAATATTATTTGGCAAGTATTCTATTCATGCTTGCACATAGAGATATAATACAGTGACAGTGATAATGCTTGCCAGTACTCATAACTAGCTGCAAGCAGTGCAGAAGGATAACACTGGTCTGGCTGAGTTTACTGTGTTGAAGTGTATAAGCTGCCAGTGGTGCCAATGTACCACACCATGTCACTTTGAATAAGATTGAGGGCTTTCAGCATCTCTTCAGCTGGTACTTCAGAGTTATATTGATAGATTTGGAGAGGGTCCAGGTGGGGTGTATCCAAGCATGTGAGAGCCTACATTGGTTGATATATTCTGGTAGTGCATCAATGCCAGACATTATACTCATGTGAATACCTAGGAACAGTAAAATTTGGATGCTATCATGATATGATGTAGAATTTAGTATTGAAAAAGAGAGAACGAGAGATGGAGACAACCTAGGACATGAAGCCACATGTACCTTTTTAATCAATTTGGCAACTAGACATTCAGATTCACCATTGGAATGATCACAAGTGAATAATTATCATCCATAACCCATAGTGAAAAACAAGAACTCACATCATAAAGAGTGCTGTTTATACACCATCTACTGATTGCACCCAACTGGACATCACATCAATAGAACATGAGAAGTCAGGCTCAGTATGGACATGCTGGAAAACTCGATAGAATGACTGGCTATGGTGGATAATGTAAGGATGGACACAGAAGCAGAATTGCTCATTGTTGAGATCAATGGTCCAGCAAGCATTGCTATCATCATGATCAAGACTGGCAATTTGCTTACAGGCGCATGTCAACACTGTTGTTGTCAATATCAATAAGTAAACATTTGGTAATGAAAGGATGGAAAGTACACCAGAGACTGTCAGCTTTGGATGAGCACAACATGGACTTAAGGACAGGAATGGGATATAGAGATGACATGTCAACTTGTACATTATACATCTGTGTTGAATAACTTGGTCAGGGAAACCTGTATATGAAACCATAAAGTTATACATGAACCATGAGCTGAAGGGATCCATCAGATAATTAATGATTGATGATATGCAGTATATGAATCACTGAGCATCTTTCCCATGCTTCTGGAAAACAAAGAAACCATAAAAGAAGGTTTCTCTCATGCATCCAAAAGATGATTGATGATGGAGACAAATTACTCTCACACTTACTACACTAACTGCAACCACATCACCTATCCATTTGCCTATCCATTTGTCCAGACAGTGGGACCTCAATGTTGCTCTGTAGCCCTCTGTGTACATGATACACTATGATCGACTGAGACAATGCAATTTGGATGGTGATGATCAACATACAGGGTCAGACAACACTAGCAGGTTTGTTGAGCTGCCAAGCCATTAGCAATTACCACCAAGTTTGCCACCATACCAGCAATTCAAACAAGGCTGGGGTGACAATTAAAGTGAAGGTTGTTAAGGAGGACTGTGAGGACAAGGAAGGTGAAGGATGAGCTAGAGGGTGAGGATAATGAGACAAAGATGAGGTGCATGGTATTGTGTTCACCCCTCATTAATGCATGCAGCCAATAACCCATCTCTCCCTTATCCTTCCTCTCATTCACATTATAGGTCACCATCACTGGCCTCCAATGATTATCAGCAACACCACCCAAAGAGGACAAGGTGCATGGTGTCATGTTCACCCCTCATTACTGTATGCCGCTGACATCATTTCTCTCTCCCTCAGTCTCCAAAAATCATGTTTGTTTCACCCCATCATTATGCTGGCTATATGTGATGCCACCTAATGAGGACAAAGGCTAGGGTATAGTATTGGCATGTGTATGATATTATGCTCAACTGCCTCAGGGTTATCTGCCACTGTATGGACAACCTCCTTTGTGCTACCTGGACATGATGTGACACATTGTCACACTGTCCACACATCATGTCCATCTCTTCCCCTTCTCTCTTTCCCCCCACCTTTCTCCTCTCCCTCCCACCTCTTGTCTGCAACAATGTGTTGCATTGTCCATGTGTTGTGTTTACTTCTCTCCTCTCTTTCCCCTTCTACCTGCACATCAACTCATGTCACCACATGGACACAATGATGACAACAATGAGATGTCAACATGACTCCAAGTCTCCTTCCACCCACATGAGAAAGCCCTAGCCTACAGGGCCCAAGCTTCCCTAAGCCTGTTGTAAATCTGAGATTCGAGTCAATTCATATGGATTCAATTTGGTAGATTACATAAGCTGACCTTATATTGGTCATTAGCTACTGTAGTTTCTGTAGTGACTATACTATAGTTTTCTACAGGTTATGAGCTGCTAGCGCCTGTTAGCTCACTCATTCAACCTGAAAATATCAAAATGGACTTTTTCAACACCATCGAACTCTCCCCAGATGGAAATAATTGGGTAGAATGGCATGAAGCCATAAAGCAAGCTGTGGACAAGCATGGACTGTGAGAATACCTTGACAGACCAGTGATGAACCCAAACAGACAGCTTGCAGCAACAATCAAATTCATTTTAGTCTCTGGAATCCTGGATTTGATCCTTGGATCAATGACTTACCTTATGACAGCACACAAACTCTACAGCTACCTCAAAAATTGATTCAACAAGTCTATAGTACAACCACTACAAGAATGGCTACCAAATGTTGAAGAGTGAAGTGACAAAAAGCCACAAATGGCTGCACACAAGTGCAGAATAGTTGAAATCAAGTCAGAAATGCTGTGGGTTGATGAACTTGCAGAGGAAATGCACAGAGATGTGCATGACGAGGTGGAGAGTGCTGAACCACATCAAACCATGTCAATTGAGGGAGAGAGTAGATGTGTGACAGTGCATGAGTGATCAACAACACTGGTTGATGAAATCAATCAATATGACAAAACAGTCAATGAGGACTTATCTGAAGGTCCTCGACAGCCTACTCCACCAATCCATAGTCCACTCGGATGATAGTGCAATGAAATGACAGAGTGCGACAAAGCACAATTGTCAAGCACATAAACTGAGTTAGCCGATGAGTTGTTCATACCAGGCCATATGGCACCTGACAAACATCATCAGTACATGCTGAACGACTTATCTGAACTGCTGAAACCACCTGACGATGTCACATGACAAGAGAATAAAACCCCAAGCATCCAGCTTGAGGGAGAGCAGGGAGCGGGATAGACCTGCAAGCTAAGACATTGAGGGTCCTGGCAACAAGATGGATGTGTCAGCAGTATCCATAGGCAACCAGGAAGCTAAGAAGCAACCAAAAAGCCATGGAATGCATCAGAATGGGAGTGCAAATGTGCAGAGCTGAGCAGGAGAAAGAACTCACCTGAGAGAGCTCCAAGCGATGATGCATGCACCATAAGTGACACACTTGCACCAGACAGTCCAAGGGACCTCTTAGATGCCCCCAGAGGTGAAATGAGTCAATCCAGTGGCAATCTCAAAGTGCCACACTGAGTTAAAGAGATGGGAAAAGACAAGCAGACTAGTCCAGATATAATGAACGACCTGGACAACAAAGCAGCTGCATCAGTCAACTTCCCTACTCACCTGGAATGTCCCCAATACAATGAGAACAAGTGCTTTGTCAAAACAAAGGCACTATGTCAAAGGACAGGCCCAGAAGGTCAAATAGGCAAAAAGGTCGAGTTGGTCAATGAAAAAGGCGATTGGGACTGCCAGATCATTGGAGACAATCCCCAGAGCATCCTAGAGTATGCTACAAGCGACAAGATCAAGTACTTCATTGAAATGAAGGTACAACATTGAGATAGAAGTCCAGGAGGGTGTCATATACTGCTCTGTTCTCTGTTCCTCCAGATATAACTTTAATACTCTTAGACATGAACTCCAGGTTGATCTATGTACCTCAGGACACAACTCCATGACCCCAGACCTCCATTACATATATACAGTGAGCAACAAAACTGATGCAATGTTTGTAGCATTTTGATTGAAGCATGAATATTGAGAGCCCTGTTGATGCTAGACCCCCTGACCTAGGTACCATTGGAAAGCCCTGATCAAGGGCTTTCCAATGGTATATGGGTTTATTTTTGATTGTAACTTCAGTCTGAATATTAGTTTATTTGTACAACTCACTCCAAACACTCCAAGAAGACCTTGACCATCTTTACCCTGCTCAACTCCACTTTATGTGTTAAGTCTTACATCTACCTCCATTCTCTGCACATCTGAAATACAGGAACAGACTGTGACAGGGGCACACCACATATGGTGAATCCAAGTCCCGTTTGACGCTACAACTCCAGAGATCCAGAGTTGACAACCTCCAAGTCACATGGTCTCTAACAGAGGGCAGGAGAAGGTCCAGTTGACTTTGAGAGATGTCGAAGGCAAAGCACAGCATCAAAATGCTTCAAGATAAGTTGAATATGATGGGAGAGGTCCCTGGATGGATGGTGTAACAACTGACAAGCACTATGACTCAAAACAAGTCAAAATGGCATTAGTAGCTAAAGACACACAAGTCAGCAAGAACACTACAAACAAACAAAATGCGACGTACCTAGGCGATCTAAACCACCAAATCATCATCCCAGATGACTTACTAACCTCCCAAACCCACTGTGTCGATGAGGAAAGCTCAAAATGCAATCTAGAAAGGTCAGCAGAGTAGAACAAAGCAGAAAAACTCACCAGATCAAACAATCATGTCAAAGCCAAATCAGTCACATTAGATACATCAGATGCATGATATGGAAGATCCAGATGCTGGGAGAGCATAGATAGCAAGAGCACAATTAGCCAAGCCATGTTTCCATATATGGACATCAACTGAGCATAGCCTCATCAAGACCAACAACACAACAGCAACAACACTCATTCAAAGTAAAGGTTATTTTCATTGGAACAAGAAAAAAAAATTATTTCATTTTTTACCTATTCCTTTGATCTTCTTTCATACTCCTTGAGGGGGAGTGTTGCAAATCTGAGATTTGAGTCAATTCATATGGACTCAATTTAGTAGATTATATAAGCTGACCTTATATTGGTCATTAGCTACTGTAGTTTCTGTAGTGACTATACTATAGTTTTCTACAAAGCCAAGCGAGCACAGCACCAGAGTCAGACACATCTAAGGATGGTGGTAAAGAGGATAGAAACAAATTTGGTAAGAGTCACCCTTTGACCTATGTACTTGGACTAATAGTGATGAAGATTTTGTTCAGAGGCTGCTTACTTTGACATCCGAAACTGGTCAACACACAATGATATAGCTACCAGTGCACTCAAGTCAATAGGGGAGACATATCATGTTGTCCCAATCCCTGCATATGACATGAGTGGTAAACTCATCAAGCCAGATGCCTATTGTGCACAGCTAGAAGGGGCATTAGTTGAACTTTATTTCAACTTAACCCATCAGCCAATCTCAGCTAAGGGTGTGGGAACAACACCTACTGATGTCTACACAGCAGATATTGTTATTATTCATGTGCTTTCTGCACCACATGCCCTCCTCTCAAGCAAGGTATTAGCTGATACAAGTTGGCCCTTCCCAAGTGCACAAGGCATCAGCAAATTCTACAGTCACTTTACATAACTTTCAGGGACTTTGACACATCCATTAAGTAATTTAGTTAGCTAAGTCCCATAAACCACGAAAGTTAAATCCTTAAAGTCTTATCAAGTACTAAACAAATTTGTTCAGTGGCTTTGGATGCTGTCAGTTGAGTTGGAGATTAGTACAGTGTCAGCCTACTATACATGCCACTTGAAGCTGTTGAAGCTCACAGATGGTGATTCTGTGGGCTGGCCTGAAAGCCCTGAGCCAATCAAGCAAAGCACATAATGTACTCATATTGCAGTGCAGTGCACAACCACCCTGCCTTGACACAGGTTTAGTTTGTTTGGTCAGGTTTAGTGTGTTGATATCTGTGAGAATGCCCATGATTCAATACAATCACTGACAGGTGACCCCCTGTGAGCCCGCCATGTATGCATGGTCAATTATGACTGAGCTCCCTGAGAAATATACATGTACCAGTAATATTAATAGCCATGGGTGGGCCTGCAACACATCCACAGTCATCTATGGTTGTGGCCTGGAATGGATTTATAAACATCACTATCCATGAGCAAGCCCCATGTATATATGGCTAGCTACAAATGAACCCAGTAAGGGATACTTCTGCATAAGTGTCATACATGGGCTAGCCCACATGTGCGTGTTTTGCTACAAATGAGCCCACTGGAGGATATTTCTGCAGAAATGCTATACATGGGCTAGCCCCCACATGTACATGGTTGCCTATGGACAAGCCCTCAGGAGGGTGCACATTCCACTACAAACAAGCCCACTGGAGGATATTTCTGCAGAAATGCTATACACAGGCTAGCCCCCATGTGTACATGGTTGCCAATGGATGAGCCCTCTGGAAGATAATTTTGCATCAGTGCGATATGTGGTCATACCTGTCATTCACAAGCAATCACATATGAGGAAGCCTCCAAATGATATTTCTGTGCATGCAATACCCACGATCAAGTTCCCATGTATTCCCAGTTAGTCACCAATATGCTTACTGGAGCATATTTTTTTGTATCTGACTCAGACATGTGGGCCCACCATTATGGCAGTTTCCTTAGTATAAATTTCTACTTGTATGCTCATTCACCACCATACCTTATTTCCATCCTGACATGGATGCTCTACCCCCAACTCACTTGGAGCTGATGGATTATCTTGCAAAATACATGAAAGATTGCTTCTTTCAACAAGCCAAGCCATTGACATATCTGCAATATATTTTACCCAACATTAATATACCAACTAATCTGGTGTATGAGGCCAATTGCCTGGTAGAGGAACTCATCAAAGCCAAAATAACCCAGGTGCTAGGAACATTGAACACTGTTGTCATAGTGCTAACTGATTTTCACTGGCAGTCATGCTTGTTGGCTTTGATCCACAGAGAGTAGCTAGCAATGAATCAAAGGACATGGGCTGCTCTCACTCTGAGTCCATTGAATACCTAGCCTGAGAGCTGGCCCAGCCCACTATGATCACAAATGAGCAAGGCTATATCCTCACTTTGTATCTACCTCAGGTATTAAGTATAGAATTCCAGGTTAATATCACATGCCCACTTGAACTGTATTTGGACTTAATGACCATGGTAGAAAAAGATATCAGACTTGTTCAAAATCTGCAATAATACTCTCCGAAATAGTCTGTCAGATTTCCATGACTATCGAAAATGGAGAACCAGCTTGATATATTTTAGGAAGGATGTAGATCTATGAGGGACAGTGAACTTCTCACTGGCATGGTTCCAGCAGGGCCATAATGTAAGTATAATCAATGAATAGCTGGAGGTATATGCCCTTCTGCAGCTGAATAGAAATGCAAATGAAGCTCGCCTCTAGTTGGCCAAAAATTCTGGCGTGCAAGCTGTCCTGTTCACAGCTCTGAGCATAATGCATCTGGAGCTTTATGACCTTGGGTGGCAGGCCATGCTGGAGATCTGGAAGTTGACACACAAATCAATTTGTCAGAGATGATGAAAGGTGCTGAGCTTTGGCCAGGGATATACAACAGTCTCTCTGCAGTGGTAAATTACTCCAGTCCTTATCACAAGGATCAAAACAGGCTCCCACAATGGTTTGACCTTGTTCTTATAGTTGGCAATTATGAAGCCATCAAGTTTGAAATGCCTGAGCTCAAAATTGCATGTTATTACCCACCTGGAACAGTTATTGCATTTTCAGGCCAGCTTTTGGAGCATGGAGTGTGGCATGCGGCAGGGAACAGAAGCTGTATTGTTTGGTATATGCAGGAGAAGGTCCATGAAGCATTGCAAATTCAGTGGTGTAATTTCGTGCATGTGTGCCATTTAGAACACTAGAGTGGTTTTGGAATACATAATATTTTCCAGCTCTTCATACCATGTAAAATGTGATGCAATTTTGCACAAGTGTGGCATTTATAACAATGATGCGGTCTCAGAGTACACAATCCCACACATGCTCCATACCACAAGCAGTTCAGCAATATATAAATTTTATAGTATGCATATGGAAAGTTAGTGAAATGAAATGTCAAGTAATTACTGCCAACTATTCTAGGGAGATGGGATGGTAAGATCAAGTTTTCCCTCCCAGAATGCCACACAGTTGCACCTGCTGACCCCAAGTGTAGTCTAATGTGTCTTCTACCTGTTCCAACTTCTCTGCATTTTCCTTTAGTTGGTGCAGAAGATGTTCTTCCATCTGCTGTAATGTCTGCACCTTCTTTATATCTAATGGTGACTGGTCATCTGACCATACACCCTATATCCAATGAGTCAATAATTCTGACAAACTCTAATTTGACAACACCTGAAAGTAATTATCTGAAGATTGTGCCAAATTGAATGACCTGATCTTGTCCTCCCCTGTGGACCAATCTGCCCACCATGCCATGTCAAAAGTGTCCACCATCTCTAGGTTCCAGTTTAGAAGGAAAGACAGGATATCATCTATGAGATAACACAGGCTATGATCAAATCCTGCCAAAACTTGCTGCATCTGGCCTTTGTCTTCCAACAATTCAAGATACAGCCTTTGGAATGTGAGTGCCACAACAGCCACAGAAAACATGGTGGCATAGAGCTGCTGAGTGAAGTGAAGGTTCCCCTGTGTAAGACATGACTGAGAGTGTTCAAATAATGGATGCAAAGGACTTATGAATTCCTCATCCAGGAGCATCCACTAGTTGTTTGGCCATTCTTCCAAATTCATCATGCTTATGGCAGATACCACTGTATCAATGTGACATCCTACATAGTAGAGGCATCTGTGGATATTGGACTGAGAAGAACTAGACATGCTGAATCTTTCGGCATAATGCAATCAGGTGGGTGGCAAGAGATGTGCAAGATAAACAAATGGAAACAAAGGGAGGAGTTTGTGCTTGTTTATTGGTGGAGTTGAGTCACTCAATGGATACAGGCATAGTGTTGACAATTCACTATTCCCATCTTATCACATGTATCTCTGCCAAATGTGGACAGCAGTGGCAGGGCAAGTGAAGGTATGAATTCCTCATGGGTTCATCATCATCATCATCTAGTTCAACATCAGAATCTTCATAGTATGGATCCACTCTGTCCATGGAATCTGCCTTTATGTATGCAGATGCTTTGGATAGCAATTTAGAAACATCTGCAGATAATTGATTGGCGTGGTGGGTGATTGCTAATTTGTGCATGTCAGTTGACCATGCACTGAGCAATTTGGTGTCCTTTTGTAATGAAATTGCTAAGTCTTCTATTTTGAGTCTCTGAGTAAATCATGTGGTATGGCCATGCAACATGCCCACAGGATTATTGACTTCTGAGAGCAGCTGAAGTTCCATGGGACAAATAGTAGGGGCTGCAAGATTCAGCAGGGAATAAAGCATATATTTATTGCACATACCCTTATTATGCCTGACCTGAAAGATGTCTATCATAGCAGGATCTTTGGCCCACCCTTGCATGGCCAAGTGTTCCTGGCTCACCCATCTCTCTTGCACATCATTTGGAATTGTGTGACCAAGCTGGTCAAATGCTTCATAAACTGTAAATGTGACTAATCTGGCAGCCCAAATTTTTGAAGCCAAATTCCATGCTGAATAATTAAATATTTATGTCAGTGGAACAGAATCATTGGAAGCAGTCTTACCCATGCAGGTTATTTTCATAAAATTAAATTCATTCATGTGAAAATCTACGAGCTCCTGCCAATGTAAAGATGACACGCCACATGTGGATGCAGAGACAATGTTCAAAATAGACCAAAGGGTTTCAATAATTTCCCCATCAACCCACCTAGCACCTTCAATGAAAAGCAGGGCATATCTGGAAAAGCATTGGGGCTAATGGCCATGCATGTGGCAAATTCCTATCCCCGGTGCAATGTCTATATCTGGAGGAAAGTTTTCTTGAAACCCATGCCTGCAGTTTCTTCATATATGAGCAGTTAATGTCATAAAAGCAAAGTGCCTACTGTAGCATACTCATGTTGTGTCAGAGAGCATTAGCTGAAGAATAATCCATATTGGCTTGCCTGTGCACTAAGTATTTATTTCTCTGGTTCATTGAGGGATTTGCTGTTAGAGACCATGTGACTTGAAGGTAGCCAACTCCAGATCTCTGGAGTTGTAGCGTTGGACAGGACTTGGCTTCACCATATGTGGTGTGCCCTTGTCACAGTCTGTCCCTGTATTTTGGATATGTGGAGAATGGAGGTTGAAGTAAGACTCAACACATAAAGGGGAGTCAACCAGAGTAAAGACCATCAAGGTCTTCTTAGAGTATTTGGAGTGAGTTGTACAAATAAACTAATATTCAGACTGAAGTTACAATCAAAGTAACTATAGTTTATATACTCTGGAGGAAACAAAGTGATTAGTCATTGAGCAAGGAGATGAATAATACAGAGAAACGGAGAATGACTAAATGCTGAGTGAGATGGATATCAGGAAACTACATAACCGGAGGTAATTGAGTACTGAGGAAGCCAGAGCTGTACTCATAAGAGAGACACAGGTTTATTTACTAAAATGAAAAGGGAACATATATACATAACAGAAGATCCAGGGTCATGGAGTTGTGTCCTGAGGAAAATTGACCTAGAGTTATCATCTAAGGAAGTTGGAGTTATATCTGGAGGAATGGAGAATGGAGTAGTATATGATATTCACACCTTTTTCCTTTTTGGAAATCAACAAGTGAGTGAGAAACAAAGAATCTGTGCTGTGCACATGTGGTCATGGTTGACTGCCCTATGATTATTGCATGGTGAGTGCTACTATCTTTGAGTGGCATATTAGATGGCATGGGGAAGTTCACAAACCTCCGAAGAAAGGTTTATATTGGCCAAGTATTCCTAATATGGCTCATGGGCAACCATAAATCCCAGGCCATCCATCAACCAAGTCTGATTGGAAGGCTATTGGTCTTGCAAATGCTTTGTCTTGAAGTTTCCATCCATTACCAATATTTTCAACTACCCTTCCTGTCAGATCTCTAATTTTTCCACCACATGGGATGGCACTACAATGTTAATCTACTAGATTAGTATCTGGTATAGCATGGACATTTATACCTAGCTGTGGACATGTGGGACAAAACAATGCTAGAGACCCTAGAAGGAAGGCCCCTTGAGTGTGTGCATATCCATTTCATCTTAAAAGCTTCAGCAGGTACCATTTCCTGGATACCCTTAGAAGATCATAGTAGCAATCCTAAATACAAAAGGATCATTGGCCTGATTCATGTCCCCTGGATGTTACTCACTGGCATAAATTGGGGAATAAATTGGATGTGATTCAGCAGATCTTACTGTAGTAATTGTCAGTGGATGTCCCACATTCCAGGTTGTCTTGAATGAAGTTATCCAAGAGCTTAAATGTGAAGGCTGTTTGTGGGTTTTCTATTGTCAATGGGAAAAGCTGGGAATTCATTAATTGCAAATGCACTGGGGGGGCATTCAGGCAGGTGCAGAAATTTACTGCTTAGAAAATGTATACCCTAGATATCAATAATTGTTAGATAGTTTGCTCCTTTTGGAGATTGCAAATACCACAGAATATCTTCCTGATTGTCCACCTGCAATTCATCTTCATTTATTGGGAGCAGTTCCTCATGGCTTATGTCGTCATTATTACCACCATGATGACAAGGATTGCTCCCATGCCTAAGATAGATTTCAAATCCAACCTGAGTCACTCAGTGCATGATATCAGAAGACTGGACTAATTAACCTACGAGGTGAAGGGAAGATGTTCAAAAAACACACCTGTCCATTGCTCTCTACAACAGTGGGTACAATACAATGGGCACCCAAAGCACTCCGGACACCTGTAAATGCCATCTCCACTGCATATTGCACAATGCCTCAGATTTGGTGGAGCTTCCATCTCCATGAAACATCAGAGATAATCCTCTTTGTGATTCTGCCATTTACGAATGTTGAGTCTACCCTGGTATTAGTGGATGGGTTTCCTGTAGTAAGTTAGCATGCACCTTGGTTAAAATTCTATGCCTTGGAGGGGTATCAAAAGCATCTTCAGTGATGTCATAATCAGGAAGTAATGGGGACAATGGATGAGAGGTAGATTGAGGAAGGCATTAGTTATGGATATATGCAAGCAGCTTGGGAGGCTTGATGTGAACAGAAGAATACACAAAGATAACTGGGTGTCATGCAAGCAGGTATTGTAGCAGCCTACCTCCAGGGTAAAAATTTCTGTGTCAATACTGATCAATAAATTTATAGAGCTATAGAAATGGCTATATAATCAATGCTGGAGCAGGGCAAATCAAAGCCATATCAAGGTTGGGCACACTTGGCCTAGCCTGCACAGTGATACAAGAGACAAAAAAGAAACTGCTACAAGAAGCAAGTCAGATTGGCCAAAGCACTGGCAATGTATGAAATAACCAAACCTCTCTACAGGCTTAAGTTATTTGCTGGAAGGACAATGAAAGCAAGTCAAGGGACTAGAAAGGCTTGGGGAAACTCCAGAAGGACAAGACTAGGTCCTTCAGTGAGTTGGGGATGTCCCTTCTATACTATTCTACTGTTTGTACAAGTGTAAACTAAATCTACAGATATACTATGCTATGGGACAAGGGTTTGAATGAGTATAGGGTATATGAATCTAGAATACATAGCCATAGAATGTAATTGCATTAGACATGAGGGGAAATAGATATAATGGTAGGCATGAGGTAAGCATGTGTAGAATGGAATGATATACTATGAGTCTAGAGGGTATCTGAGGGCTTGTATGGTCTAGACTGGTCAAGGGTTAGTGATTCTAGACCATAGCAAGGCCTGGGTCAATGTATTCAATCATATATTACTTTGTATTTACTAAGCATTCAGTTCCGGAGTTTCTGAAAGCATGGGAATTTTAGAAACTCAGAAACTCAGAAGGAATGGAATGCTTATAGCAAGCTCAAATGCAAAGGGAAAAATAGGCAAAAATAGGCAAAAGTTAGAGGGATTAGGATAGTATATTATATGATTGTAACAGTGTATCAAAAAGCTGTCAATAGGGTCATAAATCATCTGACGGACGCAAAATGGGAAGAAGCCAAACAGTAGGCGGTTGAATAGAATTTGGAGCATGGCCCCACTGACAAAGTGAAGGCATGCTGACTTTCTGTTTCTTAGAAATGCTGCATGGTATGGCAAAAGGTATTCCGGGAATTTGCTCAAGAGATATGGTGGGCATGTGGAATGAGGGTAGTGATTTTGGTGGGATGAAAAAATGAAAAGAGGCAAGTTGTCACTTCTTCATAAGTCATAATGCTCTTGCAGGGACCTACATTTATGGCCCACAGCCAGGATTTCAACAATGAAACAGATGGGAGGTATGCATTCCACCATATGACGAAAATAAACAGACCTTAGATAAGTATATCAGTAATATTTACAAAAGGGTGGCCAATGATGTGGAACAAGACAGGGATACTGAAGCTTCTACTGATGATCAAGCTCCCAAGAAGCATGCAAGGGTGGAAAAGATTGATCCTGTCAAGGGGGTTATATGTGAAGATGGCATGATATAGATCAGTGATATAACTCAAGTGTCTCACAGGATAATGCAGAGCATGATCAGAGGGTTTCTAACAAATCAATGCTCCAATTGTTGAAAACTGACATTCTCACAGGGTAGGTGTGCAGGCAATCCAATGGCACTGCACCATTCCACAAATTGGCAATGCACGGGACAGACCTAGTAGCAAGTTGGCACTTCCCTGAAGGATTTTCATCCTCTTCTGGTCCTAGCCATATGAAGAAAGAGGACATGCAAAAAATTCCTGGAGTTCATCCAAGACCGCCAATTAGCTCATGCAGATGATACATTCAAGTTTAATCATTGGATTGACCACAAGGATATCATTCAGGAGCCAGTCAATGAAAATGTAGTGGGTAAAGCTGACCCACACAGGAAACAAGGCAAACAAAAACAGATTCAACAGTGGAAAGTCACATGGTGCAAGATTCATGGAGAACCACTCAGCTCAGATGAATTCCTGGATTTTGAAGAGCTGGATGACACCAACTCTGACAGTAGATCTGAAATGCTTATCCAGTCCAGCAGTTCCTGCAGCATGATTTCTCCTTTGGCATCTCTCTTAGACAAATCTACAGCAGGCAAAGTGATGGTAGATATAACTGCAACATCTATCCAGAGAATGAACCCAAGAAACAGCACACAGGGCCATTCAGAGAAAATCCACTTATCTAAAAAGACAAAGGCCACATGGTTCAGTTCCCACCAAATCATTGTTGGGTGGAACCACTTATGGTCCTGGTTAACATGGGCTTAGGTAATGACAGCTCAGAAAAAGAAGAGCTGCACAAGGAGCTTCCTGATTGCCTACCAGAAATGAAAGCAGCAAAATACCATTGACTCCAAATATCACCTAGAGGGGCTACTCCACATCCAGGAAAACAATGTGTACTCCCACATAACTTATTACTCACTATTAATGTGTTTTATCAGCAGGCAGAATTGTCCAAGCCAACATCAACACTAAATCCAGAGGACCCTGGAATGAGATTGACTATGAGAAATCACCTGTCCCACATGGCATTTAATGCAGCTGACAAAGTAGACAACTTCAATCTGCAACTGAAGGTGGGAATGAGATTCAGCTCTGTGTATAACAATTCTAACTGGAGGTGTTTAGAAAAATCTTATGACTCTGAAAGCAGGCATCATTGTTTCTCCTGCACCCACAAAGCTCCCCTACCTGTGGACACTAATTTCCCTGATGACTACAGCCCAACATCCCACAAATGGAGGTCTGGTACTATTGATGGGCGTCTAATTAAGTGACAGAAGTAGATGAGCAATGGGGGGAAATACTATGCATTGACCAAGTAGTGTATTCTGTTTTGTTTTCCATTTGTTTCTTGTGTATTTACTTATGTTGCAATGCCTATTCAAACTTACTTGTCCATGGGTATATATATATGTAAGTGCAAACAGTCCAGGGCATCTGATCCATACTCATTCAAGCCTGCCATTAACCCGCCCAACCAATCCATCTTCTGTTCACGCCCTCTATTACATTCATCATCATCAACATCATCCTGTAAAGTGTGAATTGGCAGAACAGACGCCTGACACTCTGTTGATGCCACTGTAGGAGGCATGATTCATTCCTCAGCATCTAAGGAGATAGCAGGTAGTCAGGCACTGATGTTGCTGAAGCTGTTGAGGTTGAGGGCTTGCCTGATGTAGGCAATAGTGTGGGATCTGCTGATGGTGGAGATGGGGCCTGATGTGGTGGTAGTGTTGAGGTAGGAAGTGATAGAGGTGTAGGGCTGTTCACTCTTGATATTGAGACATGCCACCACATAGCCTTGACCAACCTTGTGAGCAATGCCATCTGTGTCCTTATCTCATCCAATTCCCTCTGCAGTGATTCATGGGCACATTGCAAGCCCTTGAACTTTGCCCTTGATACTAGTGGAGTGCCATTTACTGCATATGCTGTGCCAGGCTTGAGACCTACAGCACTGGGAGTAGAGGGTCCAGCAGTTGATGCATGTGGTGGCAAGTTGATTTTGCAGGGTACATGGCACAATGGAGAGAGGCTATGCATCACCACCTCAACCTCTGATGAGTGAGAAGAGTTAACTGCATTGTGAAAATAAAGAGAGAATAAATTATATACTTTGATGCCTGCTTGGAGGCACAATCTTTGTTTCTTTGGGTATCACCAATGGTAGAATCCACACAGTTGGCAAATCATCCTTTGAGGAAAACAATGCCTTCTTTGACTGCAGTGGGAGTTATTGACATTTTGGTAGTGTGGGAGTGAATAGGACAGTCTTGATAGGCCAGCCATTGACTGCAAGGTACTTTCACAGGCAGTGGACAGTTTCCTTTGTCACTTCAATGATTGTGGTAAGCTCAATTTCTGGCAAATGGCTTGCATATGTGCAGGCACCTGCAATGCTGATCTTCCTCTTGTCTGGCCCATGGCATGCTTGCACCCTTTCTTCCTCTGGCAACACACCACACAAGCTACACCAGGGATAGGCATGCAAGTCTCCTTGTAAGCAATGCATGTCGAGCATGTGTTGGGTGGCTGGGGTTGTGGCATCATCAGATCTACTCTCTTGTGCTTTGAAGTCCTAGATGCTGCTGCCATGTTCATCCCAGGCCACATTGACTGGGTACAATCCTCTGCCCAAGTTGTTCTACCATTGGGTACCACTTTGGACTACAGCAGTGGGGTGGATTTGTCCTGGTGAGTGTTCTTCTGCTTGCCTTTCAGGATCCTGTGCTGCTCCTTCATGTCCTTATCAGGAAAAAGCTTTCACTGATAATTCATGGAAATAGTATTTAAAATGTGAAAATTGTGAAAATTGCAAGTATTTTCAAGTATTTTCATACTAATTTGTAACATTTTAATTGTTATCAATGAAAATTTCAGATAATTTGTCATATATATGTACATATAACTACTTGAAATAATCTGAAACAGTCTAATTAATAATAGCACAAAGAAAACCTAAAACTATTATATTCTGAGGATTATGTTAGATTTTTGAAGAACTGAAAAATGCAAATTGATATATTATTGCTTATTTATTGGTAGAAATTGATGAATTTTAATATATATTTATTCCTCACTCTAGTTTGATCATACTCTTGTACTCACCTGTTCAAAAAGTATAGTCAAAGTGTAGTCAAACAATAGTAAACAAATGTTCAAAAATGCGGTCAAAAGGTGTAGTCAAAGTGCAGCCAAAGTGTGGTAAACAAATGTACAAAAAGCAGTCAAAAATTGTAGTAAAAGGGTAGTCAAACAATAGTAAACAAGTGTTCAAAAATGCGGTCAAAAGTGTAGTCAAAGTGTAGCCAAAGTGTGGTAAACAAATGTGTAAAAATGCGGTCAAAGGTGTAGTACAAGTGTGGTAAACAAGTGTTCAAAAATGCGGTCACAAAGTGTAGTAACAGTATAGACAAATTGTGGTAAACAAATATGTAAAAATGCGGTCAAAGGTGTAGTACAAGTGTAGCCAAAGTGTAGCCAAAGTTTGGTGAACAAGTGTACAAAAATGCGCACCAAAAGTGTAGTCAAAGTGTAGTCAAAGTGTAGTCAATAATGTGTGGTCAGATGTGTGGTCAGTACATACCCAAAAGTATAATAAACAAGTGTACAAAAATGCACACCAAAAGTGTGCTTAAAGCATAGTCAAAGTGTAGTAAACAAGTGTACAAAAATGCGGACAAAATGTGTACTTAAAATGTAGTAAGAGTGTAGCCAAAGTGTACAAAAATGCGCACCAAAAAGTGTAGCAAAGGTGTAGCCAAAGTGTAGTAAACAAGTGTACAAAAATGCGCACCAAAAGTGTAGTGAGAGACTTAGCCAAATTTGTGTTCTCTTCCACACTTTGGTGAGTCGAAACTACTACAGTAATGGACCACCACTTGCACCAACACAGAAATGTGACACCACACTCATATGAAAGGGTCCCAGTAGTGTACAGAATGATGATTCATTGTCATAGGGTACAATGTTATACAGAAAAAATAAAAGTTATGTGGCTAGTTGTTTTACAACATCCAAAAGAATGTCAAAAATTTGCAGTTTTTTCCAAGTATTGTTCCTGGGTGTTCTACCAATTGTTCTATCACCACAGAATGTATGTATGTTGCTCATCACACTGTTGTTTACAGGTATACATTATAATCATGTATAATCTGTGAGCATTGACTTGCCAGTGGGATGCCAGTGAAGCATGTCTTTCTTGCCTTTATCAGTTATCTTATCATGGCAACTAAACCTAAAATGGCAAGCTCCCACAGTTGAGTTTCAGTTGGCACATTACAGTCAATACACTGCAACCAAATTATGGGTCAATCGGTGGCACAGGAAGAAAAGATGATGATGGAAATCAAAAGAATGGGTGATATGGGTGATGGGATACTGAGGTGTGGTGTGACTGAGACAGTGCTACTAGAAAACATTGATTCTGATATGGTGATAGCACGGATGCAATGTTAGATAATCACTATCACACAGTGATTACCCTTTTTGCGCTGGCGCAAGTAATGGTGTTGCAGTGATAAGAAACAAATACTTCACATGCTTCTGTACAACACAACACATTCTTGATGCCCTCTAAAATTCATACAGACACTGCCAACATATACAATGACACATACATAGTGTATGATCTATTTATGTTTTGTGTTGTAATGAAATATACGCCAATAAAAATTCACTGGCACAAGTGGCAGTCCATTACTGTAATCCCTTTATCCCTTGACTAACATTGCTCATCCTAGTCCATACCCTCTTGTCCCTTACTTTATCCACACTTTGGTAAGTCAAAATTCCTAATCCTTGGATGCTTTAACTAACATTCCTTATCCTAGATCCATATCCTCTTGTTTCTTTACTTTATCTACACTTTGGTAAGTCAAAATTCCTAATCCTTGTATACTTTAACTAAGATTCCTGATCCTAGAGCCATACTCTCTTCTTCCTTTACTTTATCTACACTTTAGTAAGTTGAAACTATACCCTACTTTTATTTTTGTTTCTTCATTAATACATATATCTTAATTTAGATTTAGATTCTATGTTCTGGTAAGTCATGATTGATATATAGATATATAGTATGTATGTAGTTCTTTAGCAATCAAACATATTTTAAACTCTTTTGTGATTGTTTTGGATTGTGAGTGATTAGTGCAATCATTATGTGCTAAAGACAAGTATATATTCTTGAGAATTATTGCTGATATTCTAGATAATCTAAGGTAATTACCCTGTCTTTTAGTAGAACATAGAATAAAATCCCAATAATTTTCAGGGGGGGCTAAAAATTCTATAAAAACTAGAAAACATAAGAAATTCAAGATAATATATGATAATATGTGATAATTGTAGAGTTTTACAGTAAATTCTCAGTGGGAGGGTTTTCATGATAGCCCTCGGTCCCATTTACCACCACCTCCTCACCCTCATCCTGTGTTCATGCATGTAAGACACCATTATCATGAAACAAAACTGCTAACTCATCCCATTTTCCCCAGTGCAGCATATTTTTTAATGATCTCCATCTTTACAATGGGAAGCTGAGCCTCCTCACATGTCTCACTCTTGTGCTCTGCATCCTCATTGGTCTCATCATCCTCTACTCTGTGAATACACCACAGGTATTGGACCAGCTCATGTTTGTCCCAATTGGTGATCTACATCCAATTCAGCCAAGTATCATGTGTTATTGGCCAGTAGTGATCTAAAGAAATCAGCAACATTGGAATTTGGATGGCTTCCTTTGCCACAAGTCTAACAACAGACCGTGTGTGAAATCAAACAGTGAGGTAGAAAGTAAATGTATGATTATGCACCATTTCAACTTCGATGAGCTGCTTAGCCTTGTTCTAGTTATCAAACCTCCAGGCTCAGTGTAGGCATTGAGGATATTGAGGATGGCCATCTTGGACTTGTTCAGGATGGTGTTGGGATTCATGGTAGATGAATGGAATAGAATAAGGTGTTGAGTGTCTATTGAGTGTGTGTGGACCAAGGAATGAACGGTTTAAAGCAATTTCCATAGTCATGCTGCATATTGTGGTTTGGTGAATGTATTGTTGGGTGGATTTCCCATGGTCTAAGTTGGTGCCCACATTCCTTGATCAAAGCACCTAGTACCTTTTGTTCACCAACATTGTGTATCTTATAGTCACCCAACTTGGCTTCAGCCAATAAAACAGTCCAATTTGTGTCTTGCAGTAAGCTCTGGGCATCCCAACACTCCTATAGCTAACTGAAATGCAATTTCAGCTGAATTGTACCTTCTACCTGACATGGACTTGATGTCATTCACTGCTGATAGAAGTGCAATGGGAAACATGGCAGGTGTCAGTAGGTACATCTTTGCACCCCCACCAGCAATCAATCTGGCTATAGAAATAGGTCTTGATGAGTTGGTAAGTTCCACTTTCAATTCATCCCTGATATACATAGCTGAATGGTGACACTCATTTTTGAATTCCAATCTTCCAGTGCCCATTGCTCAGTGCCCAGTACTTGTCAAGGGGAAGTGTGTGAGATTGCTGCAAGAGTATTGCTTTCTACCTTCACCTGTCAAAAAGCCCAATAGGCAGAATATTAATCACACTGGAAAAAAAAAATGGTGGGGGAAATACCAGTAGTGAAAAGCATTCAGTAAATTGAGAATGGGATAATATAGCATTGCAGATAAAGTTGCCCTCCTAAGCCAAGCTTGGTAAATGCCCATGCAAGCTTTACAAATATTGATTTTCTCCTTCTTCCTCAGACAGACCTAATATTTCAGGTAAATGCACCATCCAGAATGTTGATTGTTCAGGCAAGCAGTCCAGTTGAATGTTGAGAATATTGAACAATGGTCACTGAGCTATGTTCCAATCCAGATCCTGAAGATGAGGAAGCTGAGTGGCTTATGTGAGAAAGGTGGGAAGTAACATTCATGAAAACTTTGCAAATTTTGCTTTCCCTCTCCTCTGTCAGAAAAGCCCAATCCATAGATATGACATCTTTTCCAGCATGGCATTGTAGGCTTTTTGAGCCCAATATGCTGTGGCTTCCACCGCATCAAGGTGATGACACTGGGACTGTAAAACCTTTATCTCTGCAAGTTGGGCCTCCAAGACTGCAGTCTCATGGTTAGCATGTGCAGCTCACACCTCAAGCTGCCACCTATAGACCTCCAACCTCATGATTGCTACATGAGGTGGGAAGGTTTCACAAGACTCCTTGTCCAAACTGTAGACAATGGTATTGGGCAATGTTGTGATGCGATCTGCAGAGCTTGAGGTGTGTTTGGTGGGACCTGCTCAGCACACTCAGTAAATTCATTGTATAAAATGAGGTGAATGACTTACTTTGAGTGAATGATTTTTCCTGACCTTTCCCCTTTATTCCCACCCCATCCATGGCCTTAACTGCAGTTACAAGTGAACAACCCTGCCGATGACTGGAACAAAACGTGCAGGCAACATGGCCTGCCTGGGAGATGCAGAAAGCTTGTCTCCTGCTGATGCATTGGTCACACCAATCAGGACCAATGTGTTTGACATTGTCGTCGTCACTGTTGGTCTCCGAGTCAATGATGGGGGCACACTTTTGCTGAAGAAGATGTTAGCTACTTACAAAGAGAGTAAACTTGGACTTACCTTATAATGATTTACTGGAATCTCTACCATGACCATTGTCTTTGATTTTGATTGACAAAAAGGAGCAAGTGTCCCTTCATTCTCTGGCACCTCAGGCTTGCTAACTTCCATCACATTGTCATCACAAAGCTCTCCTTCCCCTCACACTGTTGGCTCTGTGGGCTGCTCGCATGTGCTAGTCTCCTTTCATTCCTGTGTCTCCTTTTCATCTTGGGCCCTTTTCTCTTGCTTCTCTTGGTCCCTAATCTCTTTCTCTTCTTTCTACCTCTTCTCTTGTTCTTGGCACTCCCAGGCCTCTATCTCCTGGCACATTTATTCCTCCCACTGCCTGGCCTCTTGTTCTTGGTGCTCCTGGGCCTTTATCTCCTGGCATGTTTGTTCCTCCCATTGCCTGGCCTCTTGTTCTTGGTTCTCCTGGGCCTCTATCTCCTGGCGCGTTTATTCCTCCTGCTGCCTGGCCTCTTTTGCCTTGTGTTCCCTTTCTGCCTGCTTCTTGGCTTCTTGCTCACATACCCACCTCTTGCAAGTCTCGTGCGTGCTATGCAGCATGGTCAAGTCAGTTTGTGAGACCTGAAGTCACATGGCACGAGCGATTTCAGCGACAGAGATGACAGTGAGGTGATCCTGTGAGATATTAGCGATATCAAAAGAAAACTTAGTAGGGTGAGTTGGAATGAAACTCACCATGTGTTTCAGCCACTCAACCAACCAAATGACCTGATCTTCCTCTAGTTCTTCATCATCCTGCGAGTACTTCAGCATGCAGGGCCTTCAAAGCATCTTGGTGAGAGGAAAAGGTCAAGAAGTTTGCCGAAGAAAACGACTTTGGCGCATTTGTGACACGACCACATTACTTATGTAATTGATGTGACTAACCACATTAGTTATTAGTTAATATTAAGCTCTGACATGACTGACACACCACTTACATAACCCCACTTAGACCTTCGGCTACTGTTGGCTCAGCCTCACAGAGTCAAGCTAATGTAAGTTAATTGTTGTAACAAATTGATTTATTTTTGGTTGATAAGTTTCAGTCGTCACCCATGCCACAACAATGCACTTAGTGTTGACCAGCAACAAATCGTAGCATGGGTGCATAGGTAGCATTTGTAATAATACCATTTACAACAAGATCATATCACAGAATAAACACTAACATGGTGTCCATGATGCCCACTGAGTGCACAGCTTCAAAAATGTATCAGACAACCACATTATGTGTGAGAGAGTGTTGGAGACAACTTATGTAGAGTGATTGTATTATATTGGGAAGTTGGCAGTTTTGCTAGTTCACAGGGTATGTGTCAGTCATCGTGGATGCCAATGCCAATCATTGCAGCATAGCATAGCATATCAGAGAATAAAGCAATCAATGATTATCTACATCAGTCCCAGTGTGGGCGTCAAAACGATTCTGTCAGGTTCTTTAGACGGTATCTGAAAGCCAGATGGGTCATTGGACATGGCAGCATAGTAACTGCATGCAGTTGTCAACTGCTAAAAGTTATTTTGTGCATTTGGGACATGTTAGGATTCACTGTCCAGCATTCCAGAGCAATAGTCACCTTTCCCTGGTTCTTCTACAATCGTGGCCATGACCAGAAGTGGTGAGACGACTTTGCATTGCTGGAATCAGTGGAGTGCTACTTATAGTCTTCATGTTGATCATGCTGGTGCCAGATTAAAATGGATATAGCATGGGAACATACACTGCTGGACTGAATATGACTTGAAGGTTTTCACCAAGTTGCAAGGCAGCCAATTGGTTGATTTGATCAAGACAACCTGGTGAGCTTGGGGGGGCTGACACTACAGCTGAAACATAGTTTGTGTTGGTCCTGACTAAATTGTGTATGCAAAGTTAATGTCAGACTAAATGTCAGGACCAACATAGGGACTCATAATTTTTACACATCAATCCATAACAAAATATATACTATAGTTTGACTTTCTTTTTCAATTTATTCATCTTCCCTTTTCTCCACCTCCATTTATTCTTCTTCCTCTCTAAAGTCTGCAACTCTTGGAGGTGCACAAAGTCTAGTTTGCATCCCAAGCAAAGAATGACTCTGGAATGGATTGCTATCTAAGGCCCTTCTGTTCTACCTTTTGGAAGATAGCACCAATCTGATCCAGATGCTTTTCTAGTGCACCACATTCAATCACTTCCTGTATATGGTATCCAGGCCAGACTGTTGAATTTTTGACAAAGTTCTTCACAAACCCATATAAGTTGAGTAGATAGGAGTCACCAAACAAGACTGAGATAGGTATGATAATAGTGAGCTTTGCTGAAATTTTGTCCTACATGTCCTGGAATCCTAGGAGGAAAAAACTGGTCGAAATGTAAAGCCCAATTTCTACCTAAGCAGAGAACCATATTGGATAGCCTCAAATGGAAGTTCTGGCCACAGATACAAGTCTTCTACTGCAAGTCGTTCACAAAAAGCTTAAGAAATGTTTGTCCATGCACCATTCCATTGACTTTTTTTGTTGGGAGATTCCTGAATGATGTCATAGAACATCTGTTCAAGAATTAGTTGCACCTTTTTTTTCAGAGGGTTTTCATTGTCATTGTTTGCTTCTTCTTCCTCCATAGCAATCTCATGGTTTCCACCTCCATGTGGTTGTTCTACTTCAGGAAGAGGAAGACCATCCAAGTGATGTCCAATGGCAGGCAAGAGTCAATCAGCAGGTTGCATTTGACCAATATTATAAGTGTGATTGCTTGAACGATTTTTTGTCCTTGCTACCTGTTCTCCAGGTTGTTGATGTTAATGACCTCTT
The DNA here is from genome assembly GCA_019787685.1 of Chiua virens. Taxonomy (NCBI): domain Eukaryota; kingdom Fungi; phylum Basidiomycota; class Agaricomycetes; order Boletales; family Boletaceae; genus Chiua; species Chiua virens. The sequence goes on along the minus strand of JAHNUO010000011.1, from coordinate 569,116 downwards.
GGAATCTCTCCTGCATCCAAGAGATATTGAAGTTTGTTGATGGTCCCAACTTCATATGCTTGAGTGATAAACTGTTGTGTACAGGTCTTCAAGAATGGAATATGATAGGAGTGGGTTCGAGCATCTGATATGATGTCACATAAAAAGTGGACCCCAGCATCATACATCAAAGAAGTAGTGAGGGTGTCAGGATCTTTGGGATCTTCATCACCATTGAGAAGTATCTCTGGACAGGCCTCCTTTGCCAAGCCCAACATGCGATAGACTGGTATTCAGTGTGCTCCTATTAGAGACCATGCAACTTGGAGGTAGTCAACTCCGGATCTCCGGAGTTGTAGCATTGGATGGGACTTGGCTTCACCATATGTGGTGTGCCCTTGTCACAGTCTGTCCATATATTTCAGAGGTGCAGAGAATGGAGGTAGTTGAGTGGAGTGAAGGTCGTCAAGGGCTTCTTGGAGTGTTTGGAGTGAGTCATACAAATAAACTAATATTCAGACTAAGGGTACACAGTCGGGATACTACAGTTTATATACTCAGAGTAGAATGGAGATTAGTAACAGAGTTGATAAGAAACTGAGTAAGACAGAAGATCAGGAAACTACATAGCCGGAGATAAGTCAGGTACTGAGAAAGCCAGAGCTGTGCTCATAAGTAAGACACAGGTTATGTACTAAAATAAAAGAGGAAACATATATATGTAACAGAGGTCCGGGATCACAGAGTTGCATCCTGAGGGTGATCAACCCGGAGTTATCATCTAAGAGATACGGAGTTATATCCGGAGGAATGGAGAACGGAGCGATATATGACAGCTCCATTAATGATCCAAATGGCCATTGCACCAAGAACAAGATTATTTTCTGAGTGATCCTTTGCAGGAGTGCTGTGAATGTTTTGAATGATTGTATATGCACCAGCAAGTCTAAGCCACTTGAAATACCTAGATAGATGTGATGAAAACTCTATGAGGTTACAAAAGAAAATTCCAACAACACTGACCACCAATGAGGAGCAAGAATTTGAACCATTGTAAGATTCAACAGATTTTGAGGAAACCATCTCAAGATTTGATTGGCCTAAGATAAGAGTACTCTGACTTCCAGATGAGAGACACTGACAGTCTTCATTGTCATCATCCCCTGTGCAAGTGTAGATAATTTGGCTTTGTTCTTGAAGATCCTTGATGAGCTTTGTATGGCCCTGATGAGTAAACAATTCCAAAGGCTTCCAAAGAGAGAATATTCCTTGATGAAGCTGATAGGAAATTGCTTTTTCCGTTGTGTATGCCTGAACATAGTAAATGGTGTGGAATGTGAGCCTGGGGTCCAATGAAATAGATTCTAGCAAGGTCTTTGAGATGCACTTGGTTGTCAATATAGTATTTTTTGCTTCTCCCAAGAGCCCTGGCAGGATGTTCAACTTCAGGGATAAGATAATAAACCAGTGATTCATGACCCAAGGATCACCAAGTTACAACCTGGTCTGGAACACCAAATTCAATGCCAATGTCAATTAACCACTGATCTTGATTGATTGCATCCATATCAAGGACTCTAGTGAGATCATTCAAAGCATTGACATGCTCATGGATGGCATTGAAGTCTCCTTTAGCTTCATCAGGTTGGTATTTATCAGTATCAGGATCCAAATTATGGATGGTTGCACCTTTCCATCTACAAAGTTCATGACCAAAATATGCACCTTGGAAGTATGGACATAGTGTTTGGATGGACTCCAGGTAGGCTGTGGAGAACTCAGGGACAAGATAAGCAGGAATGTTGAGCAATCTGATGTGGAAATGACCTGCATGATCATGACTGGTTTCTACTGCAGCATTGTAAGTGGGAGGCCAATCAATAGCTTGATTTGGGATCAATCATCTGATGATAGGATGCAAACAATGACCATAGATTAGTTCGATGTCAGGTCTAGATATCTTGTTAGAATTGAATGCCCAATACATGCACAGGAAGAAGACTCAGATGACAGAGCAATTGGTGACCTTGCCTAAAGCAAGATTAGGAATTGAATGCATGGCCCAGGACACAGACAGCAACAATCTAAGAGATCAAAGAAGGAAAATAAATTAGTGAAAGGCTAGATTAACATTGAGACAGACATACCGCTTGATTGTAGGCTATGGAAGTGACATGATTGTTGGATTTGAGTGTATCCCTAAAGGAGGGGACAGGCCAGACGGTGAGGACAATGAGGTATGGAAGGATTTGGGTGGTTCTGATAAGAATCATAGTCACAAGTAGCTGTGACATGATCAATGTCAGGTTGTCCCTGAATGGCATTGACAGTGATGGAGCACTGACCATTCAGCTGCAAGCCATGCTGACCTGCTAAAACAAACTTGAAAAATTCAGGTTCATCATCACGATTGTGGTTTCTGATGGCATTATAGTATCTAGAGGCTTCACATACAAATTCTGACAGAGCCAACTGGATGGGCTCGGCTTCAGGATCATTGTGATAAAGTCGCATGGGCATTGTGATGGGCTAAATGGACTAAGCTGGGTGCTAAGTATATGATGGATGATGATAATGGAGAAAAGAAGAAAGTGTGAGTGTGAGAAAGAATATACAAGGGGAAATGGTGTTTAGGGTGAACATAAGGGTTGGTGAACAGGGGTATTATCAGTCGGAAACTGAGGTCTAGAATTCAGGCAGTGAAAATAAGTGATCTGATCGATCTATGTGGAATTTCTGATCTTACCAGAGTGAGGTTACTTTGGGTGTCATGGACAATGGTGCACATTTGGTGTGAAGGACATCATGTGGATGACAGAGGTTTTCAGGCCTGTAGACACCCATGGAGCAACAAAGCTGACTAGTGATCATGGTTAGGGGTTCCAACAAGGGCTATTGGATGTGAGCTAGTCCAACTGACAATCCCAAGTGTCTGCATGAAGAGATGTTTGGTTCTGATGGCTCATTCAACAGGGCCTCTAGGATTTGCAATCTGATTTGTTCCACTGCTTGAAGGTGGAGTTTGGCCTGTGGGGCCTGTGGGATCACAGCCTGGTAGTTTGAACATGTGGCTTCAACATCCAACAACCACCTGTCAACCTCCAACCTCATAACCGCTGCATGAGATGGCAGGGACTTGCGAGATTGGAGTTGTGGGGCGTCTGAACCGCCAGCATCTGAAATGTCAGTTATATCAGGCATGGGGGTGCTGCAGATTGTAGAGATGGTGACCGATCCTGATGTGTCTGTCAAGAAAATTTAGTAAATGGAGGATGAATGAAGGAATAGTGACTTACTTTGAGTGGATGTTGTCACCCTTGCCCCATCCACAACTTTGCTTGCATGGGCAACATGAAAGCAACCCTGCCTGCGATGGGAGTAAAATATGCAGGCAGTATGGCCTGCCTCTGAATGCATTGAGTGCATCAGTTGGTGGCAACACATTAGAGATTGTTGTTTTCCTCATCGTTCTCATTGGTCATGGGTTTGATGCTTGGGATGTGCGTTCGCTGAAATCGAATTAGCCACATGAAAATTGGAAACGCGAACCACATACCTTATGGGGTGGTATCTCTACCACGATCCTCATTCTGGGCCTGGGTTTACGCATGACGGGGATCTGCACACATGGTGTCCCTTCATCCGTTGATGATGTGAGCTTGCTCATCTCCATCACATTGTTTTTGTTGGGGTCTGTGTCCTGTTCTAGCTTGTTGTCACCAGACGCTCCTATCTCTTGCTCCTCTTGCTCCTGAGTCTTCTTGTGTATGCATTCTGCCACTTGCCTGGCAGTTTCCTCCTCTCATTTTCTTTCTTCCTGTTCCTTTTGCTGGCGATCCACATCTTCTTTCTTCTCCTGTTCCTTTTGAGCATGCACCCAGCCACCTCTGACAGGTTTGGTGGGTGTTACTCAGCATGGGCGTGTTGCCCAATGGCACCTGAAGATGTAAGCTTCAGGTGATGGGAGTGGCCATAACAGCAGTCAAATGATTCTGTCAGATGTTGTTTAGCAATGTGGTAAACAATTCAAAACAGAACTTATGAAACATTTTGGCCATTCCACAGACCAAATGGCATGGTCTTCCTCCAAGTGGTTGCCATGGTCGGGCATGGACATCACCTGTACTCACAGGGTATCCAAGGAATCTTGAAACTTTTGACAGGTTGTGGCCTCCTCAGGCATCTTGATGGGTGCTGTGAAGATGCTAAAGGTGTCAGACATGGTTTGTACAATGGGAACAGGTTGAGAGAGAGCAAGGACATAGTGGCAAGCTTAAATATTCACAACCTGACATGAACCACACTGGTTACATAATCCTGCTTTGTCCTGCAGCTCAGCTCCACCACACCTACAACCTCCACATTGTAAGCCCACACAGCAAATCTGGTGTAACGTGTTGTGCCTTTTCACCCTCAATGAACATTAATTGCTTCTAATTTGGTCTTTGTGGACACTGCTACTGCACCCACACTATTGTCTCAAAAGGAGGTACATCAGACAGAAGAAAAAACTGAAAAGTTAGTGCAAACTGGGGTCATAGACATGGCAGGAGTCAGTTGGTGAGTGGTGGGGTGTGTAATATTGATCATCTGAATTAGTGATCTCAGCTGTAATTGAAGCTGAAGGGCAACGTCTCTCAGATTGGCTTCACAAGCGAACATTGGATGTAGACTGAAATAGTCGATCAGATTATGATACTAAAAGTTCATGTAAATTGTTATAAATTGTTAAATTTATAATGATAAAGAGAAATCCAATTAAAACCAATGGAGTCATTTGTATTAACCACCTCAACGTGCTGCATCATGCTATGATGATTAGGTGTGCACATGCGTCAGACTGATGATCATGTGATATCGGGCACCATTGTTTATTTGTGCATCTTTGGTCATGATGTCTTTTGATTGTCACAGATATCAACATGATGCACAAAAGTTGTAACCCATTGTTGTGAATCTGAGATTCAAGTCAATTCATATGGACTCAATTTGGTAGATTACATAAGCTGACCTTATATTGGTCATTAGCTACTGTAGTTTCTGTAGTGACTACACTATAGTTGTCTACAGGTATATAGTAGTCTACCTCTAATACTAGTAACTAGACTATAGTTTTCTACACCCATTGTAGCATAGGCACACATGGTTAAAAGCTCAGACACTTATGTTTATCTACATTAACAACATGCAATCCTGGCCAACTATCAGGTTGTCATGATTCACAAACTCAATTGCCAAGTACATCACATACATAGCAGGCGATACCTATTGGTTCGGGCAGTGTCAGATCGACTCAGTGGATGATGTGTCACCTCCCCGCTTTCCCTTAGACTTGCCTTTACTGTGATTCAGGCTGGGGGCTTTGAAGTGTGCGCTTGCCACTGGGACAAATGGTAAACCACCTATCTTCTTGACGGAGTGGGGGTTCAAAGAACTGGAGGGTATTGGGATGGCGGAAACTATGCATGGTTTGATGCCTGACAAGATAGAAGGTATCCTCTGCTGTGTGGGAGATGCTAGTGGCGATGAGAGTGGTAATGAGGCTCGTATGGGTGCCTGAGATAGCACAGGAATGTCTGTTGTCCCACTGAGCTGCAGTGTGGCCATTTCCATCAGCTCATCCAGATTCTTCTCCCAATCGGGATCAGCACATATCTGTCGCAAGATCAGGTTGGTCTCCAGATCCCAAGCCTCCTGTGTGGCATCTGCCATATCGACATCCTTTGTGGGTAAGGAGGAAGAAGAAACAAGGGGGGTAGAAATCGAAAGAGCAGGGGCAAAGGCAGAGGCAGAGGCAGAGGCAGAGGCAGAGGCAGAGGAAGGTCCTGCTGAGGGGCCAATGGCAAATGGGATGGGCATGACAGCTCGGATAACTGTCTGCTTGGGGCACTCATTGTCTTTTCCTTGTCCCTTCGAAGTGAGGGCACCCTCTGAGATTTGCTCCTGTTTCTTTCCTTTCAGAGGCGCACACTTCAGAGAAGTCAGGGAGGTCAGGGTAATGTCTTTGGTGAAGAGACAAGTGGGTAAGGCAGAGGGTTGCATGGATATAACACAGGACTTCTTGGCGCCAGGCTTGTTGTGCATAGTTGGAATGTCATCTATGGGCATCATGGCCTCACTGTGTGGTTCCTTGTCTGACCAGGAAATTGGCATGAGCATCACACGGATTGCAATCACCACCATTGAACAAGTTAACTACATCAATATTTCAGTTAAGCATGTCATGTATCATAGTCAGTACTTACTGATTTTCTTGTCCATGCTGATGAATGCGAGGTGAAGCATTCCTTTGTCAAAGGTGATGTTATTGCGGACCACAGAGTATCCTGTGCAGTAGGGTGAGCAACAAAGGTTGAGCCCAACAGTGCCAACCATGGACATAATGAGAACACTATGCTGCACCTGTGTCACGAGTAAAACATCTAAACTTGGTTAGAACTTTTTTCTGCTTCTTTGGGGCTGTCCTGCCATTGAGTTCGACAGTCTTAATGTCGAACAAACCCAATACCTACATATATGAATGAATGATAAATGAAGAAAGGAGGGGTGGAATCAACTGACATTGCAGACAGCAACATTGGAGGAGGAAGGCAGAAAATATTACAATGCGATTGCAGTCTGGATGTGTGATGTCGGTGATGGCTTTAGACAAGTCAGGGCTGAGTGAAATGCCATTGTTGTTTACCTTCAATGGGACAGCGTTATCTTTTGCAAGGTGAGGGACGACATGCCTGCTAAGATGTCAAGTTTTGTCAAGGGTATCTTGTTTTGCGAGTACTTGGGGGAAAAGAAGATAACTCAGATGAAAAAATGAATCAGAAGACGGGTGTTTTGCGAGTACTTGGGGGAAAAAAAGATAACTCAGATGAAAAAATGAATCAGAAGACGGGCATCCAGGATGCCCACTGTGTGCAGCAAAGTTGTATCTCTGTGCAAGCAATCAGGAAAGTTATTGATAACTGATGGTGGGCTTCCATGATGCCCCATGGTGAACTACAATTGTCACAGCTGCACTGGGTGGGTGACTGGAGTTCAATGTAAGAGAGTGAAGAAGCCACCACTACATGGAACTCCAAGTCTAAATACAGTAGGTAGATACAGTACCAAACAGCCAAGTGGCTAAAACTCTCAGTATGGGTGACAAATCAAATAAAGAGGGTTGATGCACAATCACTGCATCTAACACAACTTGCCCACTGCCCTGTCAAGTCAACTATCCACAAGCCCTTAGTTCATCTTGCTCCAAGTGACATCACTGGTGCCAGAGTGCCTGAAGTGCTGTGATGATGAATCCTGATGTTCAGATCTTGGTGAGTTCTGAGTGGTGGGAACTGAGACTGGATTTCATTTAGTGAAGGGCAGGTGTAAACAGAGAAAACAAACCTCATCAAGGAAGAGAAGCTGTTGGGAGGAATTGAATTGCAGGGCTCCTGACAAAACAGCTGGATGGGACAAGTTACTGGAGTTCAATGCTAGAAGCTGTTATATTGACAACTCTAGTGCAACATGCCTGGAGTTCCAATCTAAGAAGCTGAAGAAGCGACTACATCAAACTCAAAAGCATAAATAGTCTCTCTATAGATACAATGCCAAATACCCAAGTGGCACACACTCTAAGTATGAATGACAAATGACATAGATGGGTAGGTACATTCCCAATCACTGTATCTAAACACCTTGTCCATGTTGTTTTTGCCATACCACCCTTGGGTGCATGAGTGTTGGTTATAGGAAACAGCCAACACCACAACAGGCTTCTGACACTTTGGCCCCTCGCTCAATTGGTAGGTGTGTTCAGGACAACCACACCATGTAAACAAATATTGAAGCATTTTTGTTGTTTGTGTTTACTCCGTTATGTTATTATATTAGGACATGCTGCACTGACTGCTTAGTGCTTCACAACCCTCGCCATCTACTGATATCAGCTCTGCAATTGTGCACTACGTGTAGTACCATCAAAATACCATATACCAGATTATTTATTTGTTTCCTCTATACCTGATTCCTGAAGAAAGGCCAGCCACAGTGAATGATTGACATGTACACATTTACTCACTGCTCAACAAATGACCCCCAAATGGATGACTGAGGAACAAAAGAAGGAAGGTTCCTTGAAGGAGAGCTGATGAGATTGAAGTGTATCAGTGGTCAGAACTACACAAAGAACTGGCCTACCCTCTTTCAGAAGTGGTTCAAGAAGTGGCCACTGGGAGCGCCAATATCTGCTTCGTGGTGTTGCTGAGCCACACCCTTCGCAGTGGAACAGGCTGTATGGTGGCGAAACAGTGCGCACGATCGACTTCTTTGCTCCTGAAGTCATCGAGGTCGCTGGCGGGTTCACTACCACTGGGAAGCACACTCTAGTGGTTGAGGCGCACCAACTGGGGTATTGGGTTCTGAATCCTGTTCCCCAGCAGCATCAGGCACCCCCCCAGGATGCAGAACCTCTGGAGCGTTGTCATCAGCCTCGTGCTCAACCTCTGGCACTGCATGAGGGCAAGGAACATCAAGACGGAGTGGGGTGGGGGCCTTGATTCCAGAGTGATTGTGCATTTACCCCTTTGCAATTGATTTGTCATTCATATTTACAAGCTTCTTACATTGAACTCCAGCTGTCCAGTGCAGCTGTTTTATCACAGAAGGCCATGGCAGTTCTGCCACCCCATTCTGCTGTGGACTGATACATATAGATGTACTTATAGTTTCTTAGGTGGGGACATCCTGAAATAAGTGAATTCCTTGTAACTCACTTGGATTTATTGGCATTGTTCTGCATAGACTGCACCTTTACTGGGACCAATGGGTGTTGGTCACACATGCAACAGACCCAATGCTTGTATGTGGTCTGAGATGGGTAAGTGGCTCATTGCTCTCATCTGCCAATGTGATATTCATATTGAGTGTATATGCATTATAAAGATGGTTGCTATGTTAGATGCTGATGTATGGTAACAGAAGCAATTCCAGTTGGACTACCTGGTGACAATTCACTGACAAAACACCATAGCAATCACTTCCTTCAAATCAATCATCAAATTCTTGAATGGTTTGTTAGATGCAGTGATTGCGCATCAGATGGCAAGGAGCTTCATCCCACTGGTTCGAGTGCTGACCAGACCGCTTTGGACATCAAACAGGACAAGGCTGCTGGCAAGTTGATGCTCAACATTGCCCCAGATCAATGAGTCCACATCCGAGTTGACCAGGACGATCTCACCAAGGCCTGGAAAGCGCTGAAGGCCGTCTTGGTGCAGCAGAAGGCTGGCAGTCGCTTTGTGGCCTATGACGAGTTTTTTAGCATCAGGAAGCGTCCTGATGAGTCACTCCCTGCCCTTGCTGCTCAAGTGGAAGACTGCATGCTTCGAATCAAGGACCTTCATACCTCCACCTTCGTCAAAGCGGCGTTCCAGACAGAGGAAATCAATCGTCGACCTCTCCCTGATGCCCACTCCACCACTCCTGCCGACTCTGCGCTCTGTTCATCGTCTTCTGGCTGCTCATGCGCTCCCAATGCGCTCTGTTCGTTCTGCGACAAGCCTCCTGAGGACACTGCCAGTGCAAGTGCTATTCGCTCCAGAGAGCGAAAAAGTACTACAAGACGCAGCAAACGAACCCCAAACGCTCTGAACAGGCCAAGGCAGCCACTGTATCGCCCCCAGCGGCTCAGGACGTCGTGGAAGGCGCTGGACATGCAAGTCTTCGTTCCAGCGATCCCTGTGATCCCTCTTCACCGCTCCTACTCGATGCTGACCATGACTGGAATGCAGACTCGGGGGCCACTTCGCATATGACGCCTCATCGTCACTGGTTGCGCAATTATACCCCAAAACGCGTCCCCATCAAGCTCGCAGACAATACCATCGTCTACTTTGCTGGAATCGGGTCTGTGGTGTTCCACGCAGTTATTAAAGGGAAAAGCGGTCAAGCAGTCGAGTTTAGCAATGTCCTGCATGTCCCTGAGCTTCGCAACAACCTCCTCGCTGTGTTATACCTTACTCGTCACTCCTCCTTCGTTGTGTATATCAATGCGACGCATATGACCTTTTCGCGCGCTTCTGGACCACCTCTCTTCGTTGCGACCATTGACAGTCACAATGCAGCGTTTCTGGACGGCACAACTGAGCCTGTGACCGTTCGGAACATGCTTGCGCACCACAACCTCACTGATGTGAAAGCTCTCTCTGATCACCAGCTAGTCACTGGGATGAAACTGCACAGCACGTCATCGCCTGATCCTATCGATGACCGTAAATCCCTTCCCCAGCTCTACCTCTCGCTCATCTCACCCTCTGGAGCTCGTCCACTCAGATGTCCACCAAGTGCCCTATCCTACCTTCACTGGGTATCGCTACTGGGTCACTTTCATCGACGACTACTCCAGGTATCGCTTTGTGCTCCCAATTCGCGCCAAATCGGATGTTTTCCATGCTTTTAAGCAGTTTAAAGCGTTTGCAGAGAACCAGAGCGAGCGACAGATCAAAACCCTGCGAGACGACAAGGGAGGGGAGGACATGAGCAATGCGATGCTTCAGTTCACCACAGAGTGCGGCATAGCGCGCCAGCACACCGTCCGAGCGCGTCCTGAGCGAGCGCATTACTGCTATGTTGAAGGAGTCAGGCCTTGCAATGGCCTTCTGGGGCGAACCCTCGTTGCCCTCGTGCATGTGTGGAATCGATGCCCCATAGCAGCTTTCGACGACTCTACCCCCTTCGAGCGATGCCATTGCATGGACGCAAACCAGACGTCTCTTACTTGCGAGTCTGGGGATCGACTGCATATGTCCATATTCAAAAGGACAAACGCCCTGGAAGTTCTACAACCCCACCACCAAGCGCACCATCATCTCAGAACGAGCTGATTTCGATGAGCGCCCTACCCTCACCCTCACTGACCCAGTACCCATCATTGCGCCCATGGTGCCTTACGTAGCACCCCATAGCGACGACTTTATATCAGATGATGCAGCTGCTCCTGGGATTCTACATCCTGGGGGGGGGGGGGTGCCTTTGGTTCCTCCTCCTCAAATTGCGTGATCTGGGACCTACCACAGAGATCCTAGGCATCAAGGTCGATCGCAATCGTTCCAAGCATTCCCTGACGCTCTCCCAGCCCCAATATTACGTCGACATGCTGTCTCGCTTCAACATGACTGACTGTAAGTCTGTGACGACGCCCATGGAGCCTGGGTTGTGCCTATCGCGCGAGCAGACCCCCAGAACGACAGACGAGCGCAATTTCATGCGATCTGTCGATTATGGAGGCGCCATTGGCTCTCTCCAGTACCTGTCCTGTGCGACTCGACCTAATATTGCTTTTGCAGTCGGTCAGCTCGCCTCTTTCACGTCTGATCCAGGTGTGGTGCATTGGAACGCCATTAAGCACCTATTTCGCTATATCCCCCTGAGGGTACTGCGAACTTCAGCATCACCTATTCCCCTGACCCGACGTCCTCAGAGCTCTTCAGCACATTATCTGATGCGAACCATGGTGGTTGCAAAAATTCTGGACGCTCCACCAGTGCATATGTCGTCAAGATTGGCACTGGTGTCGTCTCATGGATGTCCAAGTGCCAGCCCATTGTCGCCCTCTCTACCACTGAAGCAGAGTATGTCGCAGCATGCGAGGCAGGCAAGGAGATCGTCTGGATGCGCAAACTCCTCCCGGAACTTGGCTCTGGAGCTTCGACCCTCCATATGGACAACCAATCAGCGATCCAGGTAGCCAAACACCCCGAGCATCATGGCAGGATGAAGCACTCGGACCTTCGCTGGTACTGATATGCCTCCTGATCTGTTGACAAAGGCATTGCTTCGAGTCAAAGTGCAGCATTTCTGTTCTATGCTAGGACTTCTTTCGTGTAAGTAGGTTTCGCTTTCTGATTGCGCACTCAGCCACTACAATATTTGTTAGTGTATCTAGCTACTGTATTTAGCCTTGGAGTTCGATGTAATGGCTTCCTTAGTCTCTTACATCGAACTCCAGGTATGTGGTCACATCAGACACTCAATTGACAGTCTCTTACATTGACCTCCAGCTGTCCAGTGCAGTTGTTTTATCATGTACTACCAGTACTGACATTACATCCACAATTCTGTTGTTAGCTCAACCTCTGCCACTTTCCATGTAATTGGGAGTAGTAGCAACTAGGGTGCCATGTCCTACCTGTCAATGCTATGTCCATTTTTAGTCTTTCAAAGAACTACATTATCAATGCAATTTCCATGAATAGCCTATTGTGGTTAGCTAAGACAAGCAACTGATCTGATCCACATTGGCACATTGAAGATGAGTAATAATGGGTGATGTGAGAAAGGTGGGGTGATAGGTTGATCCCAAGGGGGTGTATATTTGAAGGGATTGATGGGTTAGGGTTTGTTGATGTGTCCTAGAGATTGCTGAATGATCCAGAATAAAACATGGCTAATGTAAAGTATCCAGATCGAGTTGAGACAATGAGAGGATTGATTTAAGGAGACAAGACATGAGGGGATGATAGAACAAGGTAAAACAAGATGAATGGAACAATATCCAGCCCACTCACACACAGGAGAGTACACAGGTGATTTTCTGAGTGCAGAAAGATAGTATTTAATGACAACATGGTTTTATAGTCCTGGGCACAACCCAAGACTGTTTAAGGCAATCTGACCCTAGGTAGTCATACAGGATTAATGTAGGATGAGTCTTTTAAGAAAAGAAATGTCAAACCTTGTAGACAACGAAAGAAAGGAAGGATATTATGATAGGATCAATCTTAACAAGGCCAAATCAGATAGGACAAGTTAAACCAGATGAAGCAGAATGCATATTGATGAACCTGGATTATCTATCATGTTCACTAACTTAAAGGACCGGTCCAGGGTGGTCCTGGTCTTTCAAACATCAGGGAACATGAAAAGCCCAGTCCTGGACCAGTTACAACCAGTCTTTGTAGAAGGCCAGTATTGCCCCACTGGGGGTCCCCCCACTCAGGCATACTTTCCATAAATTTTCACAGTGTTTTAGGTATTTATTTGGAATTTCTACAATCAAAGTTTGTACCTGCTAAATATGACATCCAACCCAGAAATGGCTATAACTGATGCTCAAGATTATAGGACCCACAGCAGACCAGGAGTCACATAGACAAGAACCAGAGAAATTGTCTTGATACTCATCTTGCTTCTATACCATAACACACAAGTCCCAGAAAAATACCCTTCATGTCGATTCATGCTTTATTTAAACACCCTTGTTTCATTTTTATCTCCACAACCCAACTGCCGTTTTCCTTGATAAGGGGCTCAACATGATCGCATAAATGGGCTCTTATTTATCATATACTTTTCTAACCATTCTGACATTTTCATTTTGATTGTTAATTCCAGGATGACCCTATAAATAAATGGGCCCAATGAACAATTATTGCAGATAGGTGTAAAAGATGGAGATTTGATGCTGCCTGAGCACATGTGTTGTGTGGTGACACTATGGCATCTGTTATCAATGTCCTTTACTCCTACCTTCTCCCCCAGGATGAGCACCTTCCTGATCAATATTATATTTTCTGGATCATACCATTCTCAGTCCCAGAAATGAACAAGTTCATGAAGTCAATGCCACCATTCTAGGCTCTGTTGCACCTCAGGAAAAGCTCACATACCTCAGTGCAGACTCTGTGACAGAACCACAGTATGAATACATCCAACCAGAACTCCTCAATACCTTTAGCCCCTCTGGATTTCCCCTTCACAAGCTAGACCTTAAAACTAGAGCATGTTACTAAGAGACCGTTCCGACTCAGAGGTGGCTAAGCCAACTCTGGATTTCCGGAGTTGTAGTGTCGGATGGGACTCCAATGGCTTCACCGTATGTGGTGTGCCCTTGTCACAGTCTGTCCCTGTATTTCAGACATGTGGAGAATGGAGGTAGATGTAAGACTCAACGAGTCAAGTGGGGTGAAGACTGTCAAGGACTTCTCAGAGTGTTCAGAGTGAGTCATACAAATAAACTAATATTCAGACTGAAGTTACAATCAAAGTAAATATGGTTTATATACTTGGAGGAGAAACATTATGATTAGTCATGGAGTAAGGAGATGAGGAATATGGAGAAATGGAGAATGACTAATTCTGAGTAAGACAGGAAACTAGATAGCCAGAGGTAAGTCAGGTACTGAGGAAGCCAGAGCTGTGCTTGTAAGCGAGACACAGGTTATGTACTAAAATGGAAAGGGAAACATATATATGTTAGCAAACAAAGTGCAAATTGTGGAGAATCTGGAAGCTTTGGGAGCATGGAGAGGGCATCTTTGTCAGAGGACTCTTTTCCAGTGTTGAGGAGGCAGTCTATGTGTGACCAGTGGTTGCATTGATCACAGAAGCATTGTTGTGCTCAGAAGTTGTAATGAGGATGTTGGCAATATTCGACTACACAGCAACTAAAGTGCTGTAAAGCACTCATGATATCTAATTTGATATAAAGGATAGAAACAGGATGAGATCCAACATTCATGCACATTCCAATGGGATTTTGGAGTTGATTTTCATTGAGGACAATGTCAAACGTAATGAACCACCTTTGTAGGATGGTCTCTCCATTTGGGGAATCGATCCAACATTGATGTTGATGCAAACAACATATAGTGTGAATGAAGAGACACAGAGTCTGAAGTGTGATGCATACCTTGAATGGTTCTAAAATCGATGATGCTTGTGTGGTTAGATTCTACAACCTCGTAAGGGAGCAAGGCATTGCCTTCACTGAAGGTAGTAATCATATGACACCCAGCATTCTGCCACATCATACAGAAACATTTACACAGGCAAGAAGTCTTTTAGATCAATTGCATGATAGAGCCACCAGATGTGTTTCTGTGTGACAATGTGTTGATTGAAGTGGGAGTGAACATGCGATGAGAAGAACTAAGTAGGAGAAACGAACAAGGTTTACATTTGTTGATGAATATGTTCTCCAGAGTAGGGGAGACGGTGTTGATGTCAGTGTGGTTGATCATGAGCCTTGATCGCAAAGATGGATAAGGAGAGATGATTGCAAAAGAGAAATCATAGACATGCACTTGTCTCCAATCTCGTAACACACTGAAGCTTTGAACTCTTCTCTGGTGTTGTGTTCTTCAGTGCTATATCCATTGAAACGAACTTCATTGTTTGAAATCACATGTTATATACTAATATAACAACAATAATGTGATGTGAACTTACCTTTAATGCAGCAATAAGAAGAGCAGTTCTGTATTCCAATTGGAATGCAAGATTTCAGTTTATTCATGATGATATCATAGGAGAGGCAAGTAGTGACGATTAGAGGTGTGTGTGATCGGATACAAGGCATGCTGGAATAGAGTTAAACATCGAATGAAAGGTTAATAGAATGCAAGAATGTCACAGTTCTGTTGAGATTATATGAACCACGAATCCAAGATGTCAGTCACATATATCCAATCTATCAATTATGTAAGATCTATTTACTGCAAATTAATGCTGTTATTGAAATGCGGCAAGTTTTGTATATAAATTACATGCATTTCAACATGTCTGTCTATTTGTGGTAAACCACTTCAGCAAATCTGGCTAAATGGGTTATGGTATTTTGAGAGGTAGGTGGTTTCGTTATTATACTTGAACAGGTTCATATTTGTTATCACATGATTCTGAATAACATATGATTACACTACTGCAATTTGATGTGTCTGTCGCTTTGCAGTAAAAGATTGGGACTAACCATGCAATACAATATGAAATGGAACAACTAGCACAAGTAATATGTATGATAGAACATTCGATGAATTGATCATGTGTGTGTGTAAGTTAGTGACGACAGTGTGCTAGCTAAGATATATGTCTGCAATTCATGGACAGACTGCCATGGTGATCTGGGGGTAGGATGATCAGATCATTGTCACTCCATTCATTGACTCTGGTGTCATCTTTGAGACAATGTTTGCTTGTGCCTATCCTTCCTCCTGGAGACTCGGTAGCAACATGACCACGAGTACGGACCTACTTATTCTCTAAGAGGATTCTCACAGTGTGTTCACTTGCTAATTCTACGACAGCATCATATGCCCCATATTCCTTGTTTGACATTAGATGGTTTTTCACATGTTCCCAAGTAGGCTTGATGACCTCCAATGAGATGGGCTTGGTGTCTTGATTCCATCTTGGACCTTTGCCTGACCTTTTATCTATAGGCTTCGCAAGTCTGAATTGTATGATGGCATTAGTGAGACTAATACCCTTGGCAGCTGGATGTGGTATGGAGGAAAGATACTTAGGTTAACAACAGAACTAGGTGAGGAATCCTGGACTGGTTGATGAACTCACAGTGCTTTGTCCCAGAAGGATTTCGCGTCTTCAGAGTTGGCTCCTATCAGGTCATGGATGGGGAAATGCTTGTTGAGCACCACAATTATGAAAGATGGCACCATGGTGATAAAAGGTTCTTTCTCTTTGGCACCTCTCTTGCATATATTGGTATTGATCTTGAAAAGGTCCTCTATTTTGGTGTGTATCATTACTCTTTCTCTGTTCATTGACTCATAGTAACAAATATTTTTTGTGTATAACCCAATCTTTGTCTCTACTTGGTGAATTTGACCAATTCTTCATATATATTGCTACTGATCTTGAAAAGAATTTATATTCTGGTATGTTATGTCACTCTTTTCTGTTCATCAACTGACAACAATAGATATTTTACACATTCTTTGTGTATTTCAAGATTCAACCCAATCTTTCTCTCTACTTGGTAGGTTTAACAAATATTTAATGTATATTTATATTGATTTGACATATTCTGGGTGTATTTCTGGCTTCATAGATTCAACTCTGTGTGTTTGCTGGTTACTGAGGCCTTTTTTGGCTGGGACCTCTGATATCACTACAGAGCTGAGATTGTTTGGCAGGGCTGTCACAGCCAAGAAGTTTGACTTTGACAATTCTGCTTGCAGTTGCCATTCTTTTCATCTCAGGCTTGTTGCCTTTGTGCTCTGTCACTCCTTGTGCCTGGGTTACCTTTGGTAACATCTGGTACAGAGCACAGTGAGTTATTCAGGTGCATCCCAGTTTATTTTCTCTTTTTCAAGGTTTGATTTCTGGATCAATGTAAGTATACTCCATAATATTTTTCTTTGAATAGTATGAATGATGCTTCATATTCAGGGCATCTCCTCCCACCTCACCCATTACGGTCTGACATCTTAATGGGGAATGGCACCATGGGGGTGTGACTTCCCATGACCACATGACTTCTGTCCAAAAGCAGGACCATCTATGATATACCCACTGACACTTAAAGCAGGTATTGGACTGTATGTAGGTGCTTCAGAGTTGACACATTGGATCAAAATAATCACACTAAATGAGGGACACTCTTGGCAAATGATGAGATATGCTTTGGAAGGTGGGTCAAAATGACCATCTGAATGATAGGCAAAGGGCTTCAATAGGTTAACAGGATGCTAGCTAGCACCATTTGTCCATAAGTGAATGGTGTCACAAAGTAGAGTTCTTGCTGTCTCACTCCTTGGCCAGAGTTGGGTCATCATTATGTTGCATGCTTTCATAAATGAATGTAATGCTACACACTTCAAATAAAAGCCATATTCATACAGTGGTACATAACTCCATGTTGTTCTCCTGTACACACTGTGTCTCCAGTGGTCCAGAGGAACTGAGTATGTTGGTACACCAACATTGATAAGGAGACCAATGAATATGTCAATATCCCATGTTGGGTGGCAAAAATGAGCTCAATGCTATCATAGTGCCTAGTTTCATCTATTGCATTTAGCCAAGAATTCACACCAGATCCATAAGATAGGATTAGAATCCAGAAATGTCTTGATCTTCTAAGACAATGAGATGAATCTCAAGCAAACATGTGAAAATGGCTTGCATTGTCTGCCAACTTTGCTATGACCTATTATTCCAAAGCCATACCACCACCTATTCTATACTGCCTGCATTCCTGTATAAAGGCAATGATTGTGGAGAACATACATATGTATTCTTGTGATAAAACAGCTGGATGGGATATCTGGAGTTCAATGTAAAAAAACTGAAAAAGTGACTACTACATTGAACTCCAAAGTGTATATACTCTATGTAGATATAATGCCAAATTACCCAAGTGCCACAAATCTAAGTATGAATAACAAATTAAATAGCCAGGGGTAGATATGCAATCACTGCATCTACTATATATGGTACACCCTCCCTGATTGTGCATCTCTCCAAGAAAGTGAAATCTACTGACATGAACCAAGTTGAAGTGAAGCCCAGAAATGTTGCACTTTGACATGAGGTAATGCCTTGTTGAGTAGATCAGCTGTCATGTCCAATGTAGGGAGGAAACGAGGCGCAATGAGGCCTTTGTTGATGACATGCCATTACCAGTGAAGGTCCAGATGCTTCATGAATCCTGCCATGATGCTAGGGATGCTTTGCCACCTGAGTCAAGTTCCTGGAGGAGTTTGTGCATCCAGGCAATCTTTCCTTGCATTTCTCACATGCAGCAACATACTTGGCAGTTCAGTAGTAGAGAGGGGAATGATCAGCTGGCGCTTGGACATTCAGGAGACAATGCCAGTACCAATCTTGACAACATATGCACTTGCAATCACCATGGTTTGCATCAGAGAACATGCTAAAGAGCTCTGAGGATGGCAGGTCAGGGGGAAATAGGCGACACTGCCGTTGGCAGTGCCCTGAATGTAGCAAAAGAGGTCCTTAATGGCATTTCAATGGGCCATACCTGGATCATCTAGATATGAAGCATGTGAGCTGATGACAGCAAATGTCTGGGCATCTTGCACATGATAGTTACTGGAGTAATACAATGGCACCTTCATAATCTTAGATATTAATGAAACACATGAAATGGATTCTGGTCCTCTGGTTGTGTGACAGGCTGCAGTCAGCCATGTTGAACCAGGACAGCATATTGACACACTACTGGTACTAAGAGAGTGTCCAGAAGTGCTGGGATGATTGTAATCAATCTTAATGCCAAGGATCTCAGGTCAGTGACAACTTGCTCAGTGGCTTTGAGACATTTTGATGCGAAGTCATGTTGTCCACGAAGATAGGCATGCACATGGCTACTGCCTGTTCAACACTGAAGTTCAGTTAGATGTGTTTGCTTTTTGAAAGTGCACTTTGCACATTTTAGCTAGTTTACCTGTATGTAGATATTGCACCACAATTGTGCCTCATTGTTGGTGTTTGTTTCACATGTAGTCTATATAGGTGGAGTTCCCTGTCAGCACTTTCTTCTGTTTCTGACAGAGGAATCCAGCTGTGCAATTCCAACTGCTAACAAGAAGTTCTATCTAGATTTGCCTGTTAAAATCTTGGATCATGTTGTATCTGTGGATGTCACAGAAGATTATTACTGCTCATATCAAATAAATCATATGTCACTGGTAAGAATAGTTTCTGTACATTAGCACCATGCTCAAGTTTTCTCTTTCAAGGTATGCCATCAAACAAGCTGTTGCCAAGTCTTATTAGGTCAATTCCTTTCAAGTTGTTACTATCACATTCTTCTCATTTGCAACAGACAAATGCTGAACAGCATTGATTGGTCCAAGATCAATTATGATCTCATGGATTGTTATACTCCCTGTAAGCATTTGCACTCTGACCATCCTTATGTAGTTAAAATGCAAGGGAAAGCAGGACTTCTACCCAGTCTTCATGGGTGCTGCCAATACTATACTTGTTAGTCTTAGAAATATGAAATTGATGGCCTCTCTGATTCTTCTGATACATTCTGTAATCAGCTTGTCTTTCATGTATTGACAATGGCTTGGAGATGCAGTGGGTCTACCTGGGAGAACTTTCCATTTAGAAACCTATGTGTCCAGCATGAGTATTCCTTGTAAATTTGATAAAACCAATGATATTGCCACCATTACTTGCACACCATCCCAGGTAGGGCCTACCATAGACTCAAAGCCTCCCAAGTATCTTGGTGGCTACATGCACATGAGGGGAATTCACAAGAGGTCCAAAGGGATGAAGAAGGATTCAATCAAGATGGGTTAGATTAGAAATATCAGGGCATGATGAACCATCTTGACCTCAATGAAGACCATTCTGACAGCCAAGGAATGGTGATGGTATTTGCCAGTGACTTTGTAGAAGAGCATTCATAGTCATCTAAACTGTTATTGAGTTCAAGTTGGCCAAAATCAAGACCCCAAGGTATCTTGTTTTCCATCACAAGGGTTCTGTCACTGTAGGCTGCATGGAATCTCATTATAGCCAGACAAGAAGGGTGATTACCACTTATATCAGGGCTTAAGTTAGATGAAACAAAGAGCTAGTTGTCAGATTGGTCACTCACACAAGTGAGCCCAAGATCTTACAGTGAGCCTATGGATCACCAAGTTGCACCTTGACATCAAAGACTACATTCCAGACTCAATATTATTTGTTGATTTCCTGGAGTCTTGCATAAAAAGGATTCACATCTACCTTGCTTTGCCAATTGATGGTGCAACTTGAGATGACTTTATATGATTGTCTTTCAACAGCTGTTTCAGATAACAGAACTGGTTGGTGACTCAGGTTGCTCTTGACATGCTGGTGGCATGCTGTGAAATGTGATTATTCATTTTTGGATACTTCAATCTAATCTGACTCTTGTTTGAAGGTCATATCTTGCACTGTGGAAGAATATTGTTCAACATTGTGATGGCAATATTGGGATGATAAGGCTATTGGTATCTTGAATGACTTTGATCTGGTAATGATAATTAAACTTCTCACAAAGGGTCACTTGGAAGGCAAAGTTAAATACCTCCATGCTCATGACACAGTCCTTCATGTGAGTTCTTTGGTGGATTAGTCTACATTATGAGAAAGGTAAACATTGCTCAGAGTCTAATCAACTCTTAGACCAGTGGCTCAACATGGACATAATCAGATCTATGGAAAAGAAGTTGGAATGATACTGCACTGACAGACAGCTATACTATGTGAGGGGCTTAACTTGGCAATGACCTTCCACTGATTGCTCAAGGTGAAAGATGCCTATATGAGGAGATAATTATCTCAAGTTCAAGAAGCCAGCGTTTATTATAGAGCAAGAACAAGGATGTGGACAAGGCAAAATTCCAAAGACTTTTTACACCACCTCTGTTTGCACTGGTGGGAAAACAGATGTCATAAATATATTCAGTATCTAATGCTACCTGAGTTTAACACTGTTTAGTAATATACACCTAGCCTCCTTGCCCAAGATCCCCACATGTTTGAATGCCCATGTATATTCTGACTAGAGTATAGCTGAAATTCATTGACAATAACCTTGCTTACAAATTGGAGCAGTGACACAGTTGCAAATTCCTAACTCGATGGGTAAATTTGTTGCAAAATTTTGAGATACACAAGACTTGAAGTCTCTATAGTATACCAAAGTTAAACATACTCTGTGTGTTCACAGATGATGATGTCATTGTGGCTGCATTGAGTCAGCTAGAAGTAGCTGTTGCTTTACTTGGGCTCAAATAGCCCATAGACTCTGCCATAAAAGTTAACAATAGATATTGTACAGCGTAAGTTATCACTCACTTCCAATGTCTGTGCATTTGAGTTTAGAGGCAACTACTTTTCCAGTATGTATTTTGGGACCTTACTTGGAACTTTGTCAGAACAATAATTGAAACATAATTCCCACTGTGGCCTGGATTGTATATTTTCCAGAAAGAGACAGTTTTTGGCATTTTGTTGCTGGCTGTAAGTTCATCAATCTCAGACTATTAGTATATGAGAGTATGGAATGTGTCTTACCCTTGACTGAATGCATATCCTTGTTAAATTTATACAGGTATATCATAGTGTCTATTGATGAGAGGACCAAAGTGATGGTCATATCTCCTACCCTGAATCTGCTGAAGTATGTATAAGGCATGATATCTGTTGTATTTTGATATCATGTGGCTTGGATTAGAACTTGGTTTCAGTCTCATAAGTCACCATATCTGGATAATCAGCCCAACACATCCATCTTGGACTCAAAATCAAATGTGATTCACAATTCAGAATCCAGAATTTAACACACATGTGATATTAGCATGTGACAAAAAGCAATAATATGACTGAATTGGGACATTACTCAGATATCACAAAATGGACATTGACATTGATGCTTCTGATGAAATCCATGCCATTGTGCATCTCCACACTCACCATCAATGTCTTCTTCTTTTCTTAACAATTGTTCTTGCACAGAGTGCTCATATTTCAATCCAAGTCCTCTCTACAACCCTACACATTCAATACCACACCTCTCTCCTTACTGGGCATGTGTGGGTTGCTTGAGCTCATGAACAGACACCCTAATCACATCAAGACAAATCTTGGTATCTCTCAATGTTTTTTGGGCCCTCATCATTGTTGTTAAGTGAAATGGCATCATTGATTCACAACTCCACACAACTGGTGTTTTAGTAGAAGAACAGATTGCAATCTATTTCTATATCTGTGTCACAGGTTTGTCTTCATGTCTCATTGTTGAACAATTTCAATGTTCAACAGATAATGTGACCAAGTATGTAGATAACTTGAAGTGATAGTCTGTTTTGAATGTTATCTGTCATATTTTTATCTCTACCAGCAGATACTTCAAACTCCTTGCAGAATTCTTCTCATCTTTCAAGTTTTATAATGCACACATATGCTTTTCCACCTCTCACACACTGATAGCACCAAAGATTTTTCATGACCCTCGCTTCCAGTCTTCACTTATGGTTACTCTCTCAAAATTGCCTGTTTGCTTGCAATTTCAATTTTGACTTCATCTATTCAGTGACTGTGTGGATGGGATGGATCAGTTGCTGATAGTGCACTTTGGAGGGATGTAGTCAGAAATAATATTGAAGTATTCAATGGTAAATATCTTCTAGGAGAGACTCTGGGTTTTCATCATGTGATACCCTTCTTATTCCACACTGTGGTGTGTGCTACCATTTAAAGGAATGGTGCCAAGGGGGGATTGGGTATCTATAATCATAGTTGTGTGTCAGTGGATTGATCTAATTCAACTATAGCCCAAGGAATGCACATGAGCTCTTCAATCTGTGACATGCTACATTCCACAGTATCATCGAATGTATTTTTTGGGTATTAAAGTGCCAATGGCATATTCTTAACTTGCCCCTGGAGTATTCTATAGATATTCAAGCATATTTATATGCCTGTAGGACTGTGCACAATCCATAATTTCATTAATCATTTCAATCCCAATGTGTTCTATCATATGGATTTTGATTGGTATGAGTTGATGCAGCATTTTTATATTATTTGAGCAGGAACTTTCAATTGATGGTGTTAATCAAGATGAACATATTTTGGGAGGGAGGAACAAGACAAAGTCTGCAGGTTTGTGACACAATGGAATTGCACAGATGATATGGGATGGTTACATGGCAGAATGCAGATGACGTGGGATACAATTGTCAACTTAAAGTACAAATCATAGGTAGTTCAAACCATCACAGTGCCTGTGCGCCACCTGCCTTTATATCCACAAGGCAGCTTTCCAATAGCTGTCTGTGGTCCATTGGGTTCATAAGGCCAGTAAGAAGGAGGAAGTCATTTACACTTGCCCAATGGATATTTAACATCACAATTGCATGCTGCCAGAAATTATTGTTGGTGGTAATTCCTGAAGTTACTAGGGCATTGGATATCTTTCAATAGTGCTGGTGAGCTGCTTCATTGTCTCTACATTCTCTGCCTGTGCTGTAGCTGCCACTGATGGACCATGAATGCGCTTTGGAAGTCAAGATAGATCTGATGAACCCAGAGCACTTGGGCCACTTATAATTGACTTGGAACCAGAAAGTTTGCTCCACCACTTGTCCACAACTGGCAGACACTATAAAATCAGCTCCTACATTCTTTCTGTCCTTCTTTTCTTCTTACTTTGCCCATAGCACCCTTATCACAGAAATAATGGCCAGGATAAAGAGTGTGTCTTGGAAGCACAATGTAAGCATCATATTTAACCACCACAGTTTGATAGACTAACTAGTCACATAGGAGTTGAGAGATGCATCAAGGAGACAGAAGAAGCCATTATATGGGATGATGAGAGTGACAGTGGTGTGTAAGATATTCCACAATGAAATCCATACTAACTACTTGCAGCCTCCTGTAGTGGTGACCATGACAGTGAGCTCTGACGAGAAGGAAATTAGCAAAGACAACTTAGACAATAATGTGGTATGTCTTGACCACAACAATCCAATCCAACAAGACAAATGCCAGGAGTGTGTGCTGGCCTAGGCAGCCTGCCACAGAAAAAATGGCCAGAAGTGCAGCTGGTGCTTCCACTTGAATATTGATTATGATAAGCTGAACAAGGATAGAGAAAATTGGGGGGAGGTACAGCAGGTGGTGAGCTCTGATAAAGATAATAATGTGGTATGTCTCAATCACAATGATCCGATCCAACAAGACCCATGCTGGGAGTGTGCATGGGCTCAGGCACTCTGCCATGGAAAACCAGCTCAGAAGTGTAGCCATTCACAAGTCTGCTGTCCAAATGACCCCAACATCACTTCCAAGTTATGGAAAAATGGATCATTGAGGGTTGTGACATGTTGCAACAGCATCATTGTCACCTGGAGCAATTCACAATGTGTTGGACCTTGTGTTGGCTGAGAGTCCAATTTGCCATTGTTGTCACTGCTGCCAGCATTCTTCATCTTCTTTGTGTCCATCATGGCCTCAAAAATATTGTGGGACTCGACTGCTGGATTTACAAATTCTGTGATATTCATATGGTTTGAAGGCTAAAGAGCCCCAGTTACCTCAAGATCATCCAAGGCTTTTTTAACAAGCATCTTGGCATGTGCAATGTGGTCTGAGTTGTTCATAGCACCAGTTGGATGGATGAGAGATGAAATCAAAAGGGTAGGTTGAATGGGTGATGATGATATAGTGCCTGGTAAGATGTGGGCCTTCTGCCAACAATTTTGGATGGTTGTGGTGTCCACATTGTTCCATGCAGCTTGAGTGAGCCACATTGCATCTAATACTTCCAGTGGGAAAGCTTAATTAAGAATGGTTGCATACAGTGCTGTCATTCTTTATTAGGCTTGTTCATGCTATTCTGTCAACACCAGCAATAAATACTATCCCAAATATTGCACTTGTATACTATGTAGCTGTGACTGTACTTGAGGAGCTTTGGACTTTGCCATTTGTCAATGCTTGGCATAGACTAGTACTATGGCAATTCCTGACAGGCTGAACTTTTTGTTAAAGTACAAACTAATATTATATACTTACCACATACTTGACACACATTATGTAATATACCATATGTAAATTAAACTTGTCATACTTGACTGAGTTAATACAGGAGTTTGAATTATCTTATAACTACAACCACATAGTCTCGAGCTGTTATAGGAAATTTGGGTGAACATAGAAAACAAATGTTCCCTACATTTACCCGGCAACTATTGGATCATGTTATGCTTGCATTACTAAGCTGACAAACTTGCTGTAATGGTCGTAATTTTTATTTAATTTTAATTTTTGTATTTGTATAATTGACTAATTGATTGTCTGATTGAATATGGCCAACCACTATGATATCAACCATAACAACTTGTTTGACTTTGATGACAAAGCTGACCCATTTTCTGCACCTCAAATATATCCCCACTTCATCTTCAACACTGATAGTGAATCTGACATGGATGAGGATGAAAATCAAACCTCATTGTACTCTAGTATTCCAATCAGACATACTCAACGATTGAGGGAAGCACTGACAGGAAATGTAGCAGAAAAAGTCTGAGCAGTCCTCACATGCATGGATAGTGTAGGACTCAATGTTCCATTGTTTCTGGATTTCCTGAGTTGGGGAGATCAGGGATATATTGTTAATGCAAAGATCAGATATGAGCACACTGCATTGATGGCAAGCAATGAACTCCCAGGTATCTTGGAGTGCTGGCAATATTCTCCACAGGTGATCGGTAGTACAAATATACATATATATGGTCAAAGGATCACAGCAGGTAATGGAGGCATTTGCTCTCTCATGCATGGCAGATATTGTTGAGAAGGAGTTACAAGGAATTCAAGACCTGACCAAGTGTCCACCAGATGAAGTCTCTGATAGTGGACTCACTAATTTCTTTGTTGAGAACATGGTTCTCAAACTGAGTAATCTGGCACCCAGGAGCACACCCAAACTATGGGCTTTGTTGTAGAATGTCTCTTGAACAAAGGAGCAAGCCAGGAAATCCACAAAGAAACCCTCTGATCTTGTGAGTCTTTCTTTTGGCAACTGTTCTATGTAGCATTGACAGCTAGATCTTCTCAGATCATCCTATCAATGATCTTCCAATTGATGTATGCACAATTGCAACAGTGCAATTGTTGGCCCAAACTCTTAACCACATTCCTCTGTGCACAAGGGATATCTGTGAAATCACTTGATCTCCTCCATGTGTTTGGGTTGATGATGTCACATAAATGATTGACATGTGCATTTACCCTCAAGTGCATTTAATGGTGATATAACTGTTGTAAATCTGAGATTCAAGTCAATTTGTATGGACTCAATTTGGTAGATTACATAAGCTGACCTTATATCGGTCATTAGCTACTGTAGTTTCTGTAGTGACTACACTATAGTTTTCTACAATAACTATTGTAATCTTGTCTGGGTATAGAAGTAAGGGGATTGTGAATGGGAGAGTCTTTCCAAAGCCTGTTCCTGCAAGAACAATGCAATCTAACCCAAGAACAAAGGCCTCGGCATAGTCTAATTGCCACAGATGTGGTTTATGACTGGTCCATTCCTCAAAAATCACAGAAAGTGCATGTTGTGTGGTTCTGGAGCAGTATTCTGGTGTATTGGTTTATTGGGATGAAAGGTATGCAGAAGAATTTTCATGATATGGTGTATGAGGTATTGATGAATGGAACATGATTCATCAGATATTAGATATCATATGCTAGAATAGCATCCAGTACCTTGTTGAGAGCGATGTAGACACTTAGCAGAACTTAGGTGGGTTTACTTTTTAGGATTTAATCCAAAATAAGAGAGCAGTGACACAATGCTAACTAAAACAGGCCAAATTTGGCCAAATTTGGATTTAAAGCATGACATGTGTGACCTGATCCTAGCCCTCAGGTAAAAGTCTCTAGACATTCTGTAGCGTGGAAATTCCCGACACCACAAGCACCTTCCCAGAACAACTCAAGACTAGCAACCACAATGTTCTAGCCAACCATCATTAGTCCATGTAAGTCTCCTAGTGACCTTCATCAGCAAACCACCTATTTTGGTCATGTAGCTTACAGCATAATTACAGCAGATTACAGCATTACACTTATCACAGTGATCAGGTCAGTGCCAACAAGCAAACAGTGCTACAGATAGACAGTGCATGACAGTGACAACAAGCAATATAGTATCTACAGTATCTACTATCAACAAACTGAGATAATAGCCGGCACCAGAAACAGTCAGGGAGGGTATTTCAAGTTGATCTTACCTTGCACTTCCCCCAGCTAATGCTCATCAAAACACGGCAGATCTTACCATTGGCAAGGTGCTCATTGATAAAGTCATCAGTGGCCTTGCGCTCATCAGGAGACAAGGGGTAGACCTTTCCAACCTTGGGTTAGAAGGTGTCCTTCAGATGGATCTCATGATTGCAGGACCTGGAGGGGGGCATCTGGTTGAAGGGTTCCTTCATGAATACAGACTTGAATTCCAAGTATTCCAAAGGGAGAGTGACCTTGGCTTTGGTAGCCATGGCCACAAGGGTGGTAGCATTGGTAAGCTTCTTCAGAGTGGTTTGAATGAAGCGTTGACCCATGTGCATGACATGGTTCACAGAGTGGTGCATGAATTGGGTCGTAAAACAATGCCCAGTTTCAGTGCCAAGGTAGTCATAGATCTTTTATCCCAGATGGGATTAGGCAACTGCATGAGTATAGCTAACCCATGTGGGTCATGGGTTGGGTACAATGTGGGTATGGGTGTGAGTTGGACTTTGGATACCCATACCCATACCCATACCCACCACATGGGTATAGTGGGTATTTCATGGGTATCAGAAGGCAGCCAAAAAACAAAAGTTATATAGTAAATATATACAAGTATCCAAAAGGTAGCAAAGTTAGTATAAAATTAAGTGTAATAAAGTCTTTGTGATATACTAATACTCCTAATTCTAGCCCTTCAATATCTTTTGATAGTTTGTGACTGACCTTTTGAACTGACATATCATCAAGAAATACTCATATTGTGCCTGTTTCTAGTTGTAGGTCAATCATTATGATTTAAGGACCATTCAGTGGCCCTAAGGATGTAGGAAATCAATGACCTGGATAAAAGACTTAGAGATACATATTAGTATGACATGTCATTTAAAATGGTTATATCTCATTCATTTCAGGGTGGATTCCTTTGGCCTAAGTGCTCATATGTAACTATGTGTCAATGCTACATTCCATGTCTATATTACTAAACCTGATTCTCATGTCAAAAACCAATTTGGAAACTTTCAAAAAGTGTAGACTTCAAAATGCTACTTAGGTAAGGGTACATATGGGTATACCCACACAGATCCCTAGATAAGATCAACATTGACATAGTGGATCAGGAGGATTGGCAGTGGGTCAGTGAGTTTGGCAGAGTGGCAAGGTTCATCAGTGGTGATAGGAGGAGTATTGGGTTCAGGGGAGGTGATGGTGATGGTTTTGGCAATCCAATTGATAGTCAGATTGGTTGCTTTGAGCCAGGGAAGGCCTAGGATAACATTTTCAGAACCACAGTGGATGATATAGAACTTTACATTTGGACTCCACCAAGAGCAATCTGAAGAGTGGTGGTGAACTTGATGTCACCATTCTTGTTCGAGGTAGAATTCACATTCCAAACTGGAATGGGTTTCAGAAGGTGATCCTTAGGAACTTGTTCTTCTGGACAAAGTGCCAGTCAATACAGAGTCAATGAGAGCACAGGTGTCAATGTCTTTCAAGGTAGTGGCTGCACTCAATCTAATTGAAATCTGCATAGATTGACATGCCAACTCAGCTACATGTACATGGGTATGAGAGTGGGAAGATACCAGTGTTGAATTAGTCTTTCTCCTTAAAAACCTGTGATGGGTTCAGGGGGGTTTGAGTTGACTTTGTTGACACTTATAGAGTCGTCATCATTGTTTTCTACCTCCTGCAAAGCAGGGATAGGTTCAGGTTTGGGCTTGGCCTTCCAGACCGTCTTGATAGATGCAGGAGCAGAGCAGGAAGAGTGAGTTGTAAAGACCAGGCAAGAGGAGGTGTGATGGCCAGGTTGGCAGCATCAGAAGCAGAGGTTCTTGTTGATGCATTGCTTGCACTCTGCATTAGTCATCTTGTTGACACAGATGGAGTCCATGTTCATAGCATTGGGATCTCATTCCTGTTTATGGGAAGGAGAAGGAGAGTTGTGGAAGACAATAGTGGCAGTGGGTTTCTTGTTGTGATGAAAGCAGCATTATCTATTCTAAATTACTTTATTCTTGGGTTTGGTATCCAGACAGATAGGTACTACCTCCACAGTTTTGAAGTATTTTGGCCATTCTCACCATGTTTCCAGGATCTGGCAGCCTGGGCTACATCATGCTCAAGTAGCAACTTGGCTACCACAGCCTGATCAATTCGTTGACTGAGATGACGACATAGATTCTGTTCTTGTATGTCCCATGTGCCATACCCTCAAAGAAACTGACGCTATGTCCAGATTCTTGTTCCCAGTGAGTAGCTTTTTGGCTGGTGCACAAGTGGGGCTGACATGGGTGTAGATCGTACTTAACCTGTGGTTGATGATGTTCTTGTATCTGCTCCCTTCTTTACCTTGTTCTGTATGTTCTATGAAGATCACAACTTGAAGCTTTATACTATCTAGGTCTTGTCAAGCTGACACACCCTTTGCACCGTATAAATGCCATCCCTCTTTCCCAGTTTTGCTAGCTTTCTTCCATTCCTTCAAGCTCTCAGGGACAAGAGTCCTAGTGAGTCATTGCATCTTTATAGTGTTTGGCCTCTTTTAATCCATTCACCATTAGCCCTTTCTTGTATTCTCCGCCCACCACTCTCTCATTGATCAATTTTCTTCTGCAACTACCCTTCACAATTTGTTTTGTAGCACTCTCCACAGCTCTCATTGCCCCTGCCGTTGTCCTGGCTATGACAACCCCCACTGTTTAGCAAGCCATCATCAAATGATCAGCCAGACCATGAGATGTTAATGCTGGACAGTGACACAGCTGAGCTTTTCTCACCAAAGAGCACATCCATGGATGAGAGGTTGTCATGATCCAGCTATGGGGTTAGACCCATTATCACTCCTGGATCTTGCTCTGAGACCAGCATGTGCAAACATCAATACTTTGCATCTGAACTCACCAGCGCCATCAGTGGCACTGTCCACGATGACCTCATCACTCAGGATGAGGCAAATCCTTTCCTCCAGGCCACAGTATGTGCCCCATAAGATACCTTCAATGGTTTCTCACATAGATTTAGGCGCTTGTCCAAGCAAGCACAGGCTCTACATGAATAGGCCACGCAGTTTGTTGCACAGTGGGTGGATTGAACAAGCACCAGGTGTACATTGACATGTTGCACAGTCTGCTAGACAACAATGGGTTGAGTGGCATGGACAAGCACAGGAACTATGTGGGTATGTGGCTTTGCTTGTTAACTGACTGCAATTTGCATGGTGTTGAGGAGAAGCGTGAGATGGACCAGTTCAAGTGGATTAACTGTGCATCATCTTAATCTGAGATGGGAGATTTTGCCATGGGGTACACAGGCAAAATAGAATGCCTATCATCCTAATCATGTTAATGGTTTACTTAGTGACCAAGTATATCTTTATGACTTCGATGATTTGTTAATACACCTCAAAAGTCAATTCTGGTTATCGGTTAAACATTTTGATACTAACACCTTCTCAACTGATTTTGGTGGGTGTAACTTGAAGCTGAATGTGAAACACCAAGTGCTGATGGACTCAGTCTCAGCCATGTTAGATAGATTGAATTATTGTACCATGACAACATGTACTGTACGTGCTCTTAGTAATATGTACATATGAAGGTAGTTGTTTAGGCAGACGAAGGGAAGAGAGCCATAGGAGCTTTCACCTGTCCAGCATCATCCTAGCTTTGAGCTTTAGCCAAAGTCCTTGAGTGCTCACCACACAAATGGGAAAATTTGTTCACAAGTGGAATCTTACAGTGTCTAATAGAACACAACCAAATTTACCTTGATCATACAGCCCTTGCCCAGTTGACCTGTACCTCATATGTGTAGCATAGCTACAAAGAACATCATGGATCAGCATGTGGAACAACAGGCTTGGTCAACGAGATGGACTTTAATGTATGCTCCCATTGTCTTCTGGGTTCACCACATATTTGCCCATGCCTTCATTGTGGCCTGCCAGTGGTAGCATGCCGATTAAGTCGAAGATCTGTGTGAATATGCCAATAGCCTCTGCAACATCATATGGAGCTTGATGACAATAAAATCTGTCAGAGTACTTATACCAGGTGTCGGAGGAAACTTCACGCATTCTCGATCATGACATTGAATGTTGTATTTGCTGCCACCAGGTGTCTGGTTGCTCATGCACTCACAACGAAGGCAAGCAGAAAAGTCATTCCCCTGTAAATAGAACCATTTTCTTCCCAAGGCAACCAAGCACTCATGGTCACTTGATGTGCCAAGCATGCAGGTTTTTGCTGCCTGGCAGTGGCATTTCAGTGTAATAATAACAACCACGGTAAATAAGTATAACTACTATTTATGACTGGCACAGCACACAAGTGTTTTTTCATCCATGCTGACATTTGTGATTTACTGTTAGGAAGCAGTGTTGTCCATTTTGGCTTGTTTACTTCAAAGACATAGGGGCCCTTTCGCTGTTCATCACCCAGGTGACTAGGATTGCAGCATTTGAATTGGTAATCTTTCGGCAATGTAATTCAATTCCATCTTTTTTGAGTGGCACCACAGCTAGGACACTGCTGGACCAGGATATCTTTTCCCCATGGTCGGTAATCCCAATGGGTCCAAAGGTACCTTGTTATGTGAATGAATCTGCAGTCAGGGAAGAGCAGGAGAACATAGACTGCTGAATGTTAATTGAGATTGTTTGAATTGCTTAATGCAACTGGCATGGCATCTGCGAACAATTGATCCTGAAGAACGACCAACTTAGTGAGAGTGGAGAGAAATGCCCATGCCACAGAAGGGTGGAACTGGCGAGCATCAAATGCAACAGTTGCTAAAAAGCCAAATCTACAATGATGCATAGGTTGCATGTCATTGTTGTAATCACACCAGCAGTAATGGAATAACAACTTACTTTGCGACCACCTTTGTAAATTTGCTGTGAGTACCAGAGTGATGGATATATTGTCTGCAACTGAGCATGTACAAGATGGTGCCCTGGGTGATATTCTTAAATGGATCAAGCAAAACATTGAAAAACTGTGAAGAATTGTTAGTGACACAAGAACAGAATCATGATTGACTCAGACATACCTGTTCAATATCAGCAGCCATGAGTTTGTTGTGCTCTAGGCCTGCAAAAAAATCCCCTTGCTCATCATCAGTGTGTGTCGATAGGGCAATAATGATCATTGATGGATCCATGACAAGAATCTTCAATCCTGGCAGCTTTCTTTGCATATGTGTCCCTCTTCCTTTCAGTTCCCAAGTCAAATGGCACATCTGTTGTGGCCAACCCACCAGTATGGACAAAATATGGTTGAAGGAAATCATGTAGCATGCTGATCAGTCCTTTGGCAGGTATACCCTTGAGGTGGAGATGGATGACAGTGGTAACTGGGGCTTGAATGATGGACTTGGAGATAGCTCAAAACATCCAATTATGCATGGTGGCCGAGAGAGCACAGGCTTCCCATCTCAATAAAAACCCTGGTATGAGGTCAAGACTATATTGGCAGATCATGGTAGGCTAGCAAGGCAGGCTCATCATATAGGGTATCACTGTGTTAGTCTTGGCATTATCCATTAGATAGCATGAAAGACAGAGGTACTTGACATCCTTGTGGTGAATGACTGGGAGGACCTCTAGAGGAACCTTGACACATCTCTGGTACTCAGACCATACACAGACATTGCATCTTCATAGATCTCCACCGTCCACACACATGTGACAAAACTGAGGTGATAAAAATCATAGGCACAAACAGATGCATGGCCAAGTGTGTACCCACATTGTTGCTGCCATCATACAAGTCTTCCAATGCCCCCAGAGAATGCAATACCACCTCCAAGCAAGGTCAAACAGAGGATCCACCAACAGTAGGTTGTTCAAGTGGAGCTTGGGGCTCTGGAGCCACCTGAGGGAGGATATATTTGATAATTTTAGAGCTTCTATATGGGACAGGCTTTACAGCAGTCTGAACCAGGTCAGGCCCATGGGGGCTATTTGTGGGCCTGGGAAAGGCATGGGAACTTGAAGCAGGTCCATGTGTCAAATCTTTGGTAGCCAGTGGGGGGATTCACATGGGATGCAGAGAATGAGAGAAATTCGAGGTGCCTTCCTGCCTGTCAACTTCTTCATAGTCTGCTTTGTGCAAACCATTACTATAGACTTCAAAGAGCTGCCATCCAAGTCAACAAAATGTCTTACCATCAATGCTCATGTAACCAGACTACTGTACCATGGCAGATTGGTCATTCAAAGGGGTTATGACTTGATCCCTTTGTATCATGGTACTGCTGGACTTTAAGCTTTAACTGCCAAACCATGCTGCAGCTTGCTCCTGGGACTCAAATTTCGAATACTTGACACTCACATTGCAATGGACCCCACAACCTTGAACTATAAGGCTTCACATATCCCAGCCTTGGAATCTGTAGTGACCAACCCACAGTCCACTCCACAACCAGAAGGAAGCACTGTGAGAAGCAAGGGCCTCCTAGTTACTGGTGTGCAATGAGTAAACTTTTGAGTCTCATTACTTTCCCCCCTAAATTATTGTTGCTCACATTGTGGTCAATGTGCATCCATGAATGCACAGAGACATTAGAGGTGCCAAGCCTTGTGAAGTAAACCTGTTGCTACAATCCTTCCTCTTGGACTGCATGGTCAGTAAGGGTCAGACAATGGAGCATGCAGCTGAACTTCTCAAGACGTGTTGTAGTCACACTCTCCCCATTTGCAATGATCAAATCCCTTGGAATGGTGTTGATTGTAGGAAGATAAAGGGGCATTTGGAGGACTAGTAAGATCAATATATATTATGTAACCTGTCGCATCCTCAACCTTCATAGCTCCAAGGCTAAGGTAGAGGTTGATTCATATCCAGCCATTGTGCAGGCTGTGAACAAGACACTCCTTTGCCTTCAAGAGCTCAAAATTGATGGCTTGCATGATCCCTCTGAAGACTGCCCCTATCAACTTTGGTTTCATGTCTATGGCAAGGAAATAGTGCAGCTCCACCAGGGAGAATGTTCTGTTTACAAACCTGACATTGTCCCCATCTCTACTGCTGACATTGCAAACCTATCTGTAACTGATTATCATTGCATCCAAATTACTGCTGCACAACCAGGCACAAATTCCAGGTGGCAAAATGTCCATACTGTCATTGAGTTTAAGCATAACTGTGTTTGTAATCCTTCCCCTGCCAAGTATGCATATAGACATGTGTTGACCCAAAGGGGTATTCACTAAATTCTATTGGTGTCCTGGCAGAGATGATGCCTTCAGCAACTAAACCATAGTCAACTGAATGTAAGTGAATTGTTTCAATCCGGTGAATTGATAGTGATGGTCTGTTGTAGCCCAAAGTGGAAGCCATCAAGTTGTAGAGCCCACAACAGCAATAGGCTGCAGTCAAAAAAGAAAAGCAAACACACCTGAGGTTGCATCCTATTCGCCTAGAGTGTACTTGCACAAAGGCTCTCAATCTCACTCTAAACAGCTGAGAACTGAACAAAGTGAAGTCTACTCCAAGAAGGTTTTGCCTCCCGTCCAAGTCAGAATGTATGGAGCTGAACTGTTCACATCTCATGCTGCTCAGCAGCATGCCATCTGCCTCCTCGTTGATGGTTTGTGGTTCTCTGATTTGTATCTTGTGGGTATCTTGCTGACCTCTAACAGGGAATCAACTATGCATTTGGTGCTATGATCATCAATGTGCAATTGTGTGTTCCACGCTGAACTTTATTCAGGATCTGCGTCGCTTTCTTGTGCTCCTTCTGGTGATGCAGTACTTCCAAAACACACACTGGGGCCTAAATGACAAAGTCGATCCCAGTTTTGACAAACTCTCCTCAAGCTCCTCTGTTCACAGAGTTACACAGATTGATGACAATGAAAAAGGCCTAGTCAACCTCACATTGACCAAGTAGCAAGTCTTTCACTATCGTCTCAATGGGCAAGCCACCAGTCTGTATTTTGCTACCAGTTGGAAGCTCACATCAACAAAGAGTTTAGTTGTCAAATTCTATTGGGGTGAAACAACTTGCACAAGTGAGATAAAGATCTTAAAGAAGGTTCACAGGATTGCAGGGATGGAGCTGGATGTGCTAGGTCACATTCCAGTGATGCTGGCCTCCTGCACCTTCTCCAACTCTTCTACAGCCTTCATTTGCTGATGATTTGGGCTGCCCACATGAGGAGCTCGCATCCTCATTGTACTTGCACTTGAAGAGTTGATGCAGATCATCGAACTAGTTGGTGACCAGTTCTTGAAGTGCTGGTGGGATATGTTGAAATGTTCTGACTCTGATAAAGATCATTTCATGCTGTGGAGGCACAGTGTTTACCATCGTGATGTCAGCACCTCTAATTTTATGTACCAGAATGAGGGGGACAATGTTGTAGGCGTCCTTAACAACTTTGACTTGGCGATGACCAAGGATGGTGTTGTTGTAAATCTGAGATTTGAGTCAATTTGTATGGACTCAATTTGGTAGATTACATAAGCTGACCTGATATCGGTCATTAGCTACTGTAGTTTCTGTGGTGACTACACTATAGTTTTCTACAGGTTATGAGCTCTGCTAGCACCTGTTAGCTCACTCACCTGACCAAAAAATACCAAAATGGACTTTTTCAACACCATTGAGCTCTCCCTGGATGTAAGTAATTGGTTGGAATGGCACAAAGCCATAATTCAAGCTGTAGAGGAACATGGACTGTAAGAATACCTCGACAGATCCATCTCGACGTCAAATAGACAGCTTGCTACAATGGCAAAATACATTTTAGTTTCAGGAATCCCAGATTCTATTCTCAGAGGTATCCTACACCTCCAGACAGCACACAACATCTACAACTACCTACTAAATTGATTCAGAAGTCCAACAATACTCTATGATGAAGCATGCGCAGCCACAGAAGCCACAAACGAGCGCAACAAGTTGAAAATGGAGTTGGAAACTTCCCAAAGGGAGAATGGCAAAACCAAAAGAGCTGAGAGCGTCGCAAGCCTAGACGCAGACTTGAACATCAATGGGGAGGTTAATTAGATGTGTGCAGGTGCAGAGGACAAGGTGGAGACCACTGAAAAATTGCAAACGACGTCAATCAAGGGAGAGAGTGCGAGTGTAATGACATACAAACCATCGACAACACTAGTCGAAGAAAACAATTAGTATGACAGAACGATCAATGAGGACTCACCCACAGGTCCCCAGGACCATCATCCACTGTCCGCAGACCTGCCAGGACAACCACAAACCAATCCAGTTAAATTCAAGAGCTCTGAGCTTGAGGAGAGGAGACAAATGTCGACGACCCATGGAGCTCTTGACTCCACACAGAAAGTGCACATGCCAGTGCTATATGGGCATGATGAGGATGCTAGGAAGTAACCAAAGAAGCTGCAGATGAAGACAGAATGGATCAGTAGAAGTCAAAAGTGAGTAGATGAGGAAAACTTACCACAGAAAGCTCAAGACAAGAGGACCAACCTGAAAGCTGCCGTGGATACATCACCAGAACCAGGACACATTGGGAACACTAGGAGCAAGCCAATAGAGCAGCTGGAAGTGATAGAATGTGTCAGAGAAAGGTCAAAGTGAAGGGAGAAGGAAAACTTACCTAGACAGCAACCAGAGTCAAAAGACAACAAAAGCAGTAAGGAGAGCATACCAGTAGGTCACCAGATGGTACTGGAAAACCCTGGATGCATGATGAACCAATCCGCAACCAATCTGAGGGTATCAAGTCAATCCGAAGGTCCAGGAGGCCTAGAGAGGGTCAGATCAAAGTCAAAAGAGATTGGATGTGAAGCGCAGCGCCAAAATGATCCAAATTAACTCATATATGACTGGACAGGCCCCAGCAACAGCCACGATGAGTGCTTCATCGAAACAAAGGCACAACATCGAGATGAAGGCCTGGGAGGCCAAGAGGAGGTCAAGGCAAAGTTGGGAGATGTCAAAGGTGAAGTGCAATGCCAAAATGTGTTGAACCAAGTCAGATACAATGGGAGACAAGGCTGGAAGGATGGCACAATGAGCAGCACATGCTGTGACTCGATATGACTCAAAATGTGATCTAGAAAGGTCAATAGAACAGAAGTGAGTAAAGAGACTCACCAGATCAAATGGCCATGTCGAAGCCAAATCAATCACATCAGATGCCTTGAATGCATCACATGGAAGGTCCAGATAATGGGGGAGCATCCCACACTGATGACAAGTAAGCAGAATGACTCTAGAGTCAACAGTGGATGCATGCGCACATAGATAACAAAGTGCAAATTAGCCTAGCTGTGATTTCCATATATGGACATTGACTGAGCACAGCCTCATTGAGACTGACGACACAACAGCAACAACACTCATTGAAAGTGCAGGTTAGTTTCATTGGAAAAAGGTTTTTTATTTCACTTTTGACCTATTCCTTTGATCTTCCTCCATACTCCTTAGGGGAGTGTTGTAAATCTGAGATTTGAGTCAATTCATATATGGACTCAATTTGGTAGATTACATAAGCTGACCTTATATTGGTCATTAGCTACTGTAGTTTCTGTAGTGACTACACTATAGTTTTCTACAGGTATAACTGGTTGTGAATGCACTGGCACTGTCCCAATCAGTAAATCATTGGTTTTGGCACAGACCCACAGAGTGACACAGAAGGGCACAGACTACTACAGAGCATACAGCAGTACAGACCTATGACAGACATTGAGTAATAGCATACATCAAAACATAACTAACCCTTATCCAAACAAAACACAAACTAATCAAACTAATCACTAAACTTGCCAAGCACAAAGAAATCAAACTAATCAAAACCACTAAACCTTGCCAAACATGCTCAAACAAACTAACCAAAACCACTAAACCATGCCCAAACATGATCAAACAAACTAAACTAAACCTTACCTTACCAAACATGCTCAGACAAACTCATCAAAATCACTAAACCTTGCTAAACATGATCAAATAAACTAATCAAAATGACTAAACCCCATAGACCTGCTTACAAAAGATGGGTTGGCAGGCAAAATCAAGCATGTCTATGCACATGACGTGGAGTTGTTTGTGTGGGTTATCATGTGGATCTGTCTCTGCTATGAAGACAGCAAACTTTGCATGCAGAATTGCCCTCTTGATGAATGGGCGAAGGTGAATGCACTTGCATATGGGGAGAAAAAGCTAGCCTTTATGAACAAAAGTACATTCAACGTGACAGTTAGGAATTGTCATGAGAATAACTGGCATATTGCCACTGTGCTGCTGGATATACTGTACCTGTACAGGGTACAGAACCACCAGGAGCAATGCAAACTGAAAAGTACAGTTTGTATGGTTGCTGCGGACCTCTGCCCGTTGTTTCAAAGGCTACTAGAGAATTCACTTGGAGAACTGCATACATCAGAAGGTAAATGCTTTCTTTCATCTTTTAAATGGCCAGTATACAGTGTTCATACATGTAATTGTACATGTGTTTGTTCCTAAAGGAATGTATGTCTACAAGTTGCGATAAGAAATTGGGAAAGCAGTAGAGTGCTGTGTGAATCTGTGAACCAGTAACATCAGCAAAACAGTAAAACACTTACAGCAGTGTGTGAAACTAATGGCAACTTGCAACTTTTTTTTTCTCACCAAGGGCTGAACCACAATAGGAAATGACCCTGTAGCAGTGCAGCAGATCTGAGTTGCGAGTTACATCAGTGTATCTAGCAAAGTTCGAAAATGGCCTGGATCACTAGTCACCATGCTGCAACTCTGGTGGCCCAGGAACATTGACCCCACAGTATCCCGAGTGAATGGCATTGCCTAACTTGAGTCAATGCCTAAACTTTGCAGACCTGAATCATCTTGAAGTTATCAACCTTCTCTGAGCTGGAATACGAGTAGAGACACTTGCTGTGCTTTCACTGGCATGTTCTCCCTGCTTTCCGGACCTAGAAATGAAATCCAATAAATAAATTGAGATAGTAGGAAATATAAGGCCAGCAGCATTCAATCGAAATCTACCCAGCCTATCATGGAAACATCAACTCTCATTCTGCTTAGCACACTCACTGGTTTACTCATCTATCTTGTGTTCACTGGTATTGGTGAACCAATTGTGCAGAGACACAAGGTCATCAATGTATTTTCCCTCTGGCACAAAGAACCCTCCATCCATGGCATTGGACCAACTAGAATCTTTGTCCCAAACATGCTTGCCAGATGGCCTTGGCCACATCAGATCAACCCAAATTACACCATGCTCAAGAAGGAAGCTGATGCTTGGGTAGCAAGTTTTCAAGCCTTCAATCCCAAAGCCCACGATGCCTATGACCACTGCAACTTCAGTAAGCATGTTCTCTCATATCCTGGTGGTGCCTAAGATCAATAGCACAACATGACAACAATGTGACCATGTGTCATATTGTTGTTGCCTTGTGTCGATTGACCTCGATTGACCTTGTTATGCCATGTCATGCTAGGTTGGGTCAGGTCAGTTGTCCTCCTCATCTCGTTGTC
This sequence comes from Chiua virens, assembly GCA_019787685.1. Taxonomy (NCBI): domain Eukaryota; kingdom Fungi; phylum Basidiomycota; class Agaricomycetes; order Boletales; family Boletaceae; genus Chiua; species Chiua virens. The sequence continues at coordinate 529,117 of JAHNUO010000011.1, read as the reverse complement.
AAGATGAACACTAATGGGATGAGGTGGTGTGACAGCAAGGGCAAGGGCAGCGAGATGGCGCATGCTCAAGTGCAAACATGAACTTGAACATTATACATTTGTGTTTGTGTTTGCACACAAGAGTGAGGGTGATGGGGTAGGTGATGGGGTGGCAAGGGCAGCGAGATGGTGAGACAGCAAGGCAAGGTGGAGAAGGTGCATACACTCATGCTCATGTAGAAATGTGAATACGAACACATCATGTTTCCACATGAGTGTAAGTCCAAGTTGGAGGGTGATAGGATGACTCAGAGGTGATGCCATCCACAGACATCTGAGACCACTGCTATGCCAATGGACTACTTGGTATTGAAAAAGAGTGAATATATGCATACCAAATGGCTACATACCTTTCTATTCACTCTATTGGTAGTGTCAGTTGGTTCAAATACCTCCTGAAAAATAGTTTGTAAGCAGCCAAATCAAGACAAGATTCCACTGGCAACACACCTTCTTCCTACCAGGAATACAGATCTGAGTTTTGTGGATTGGTGTGTACTGATTTCCTGATCCTCTCTGGACAACATCTTCTTGTCCTTGCCATTCTCAGTTATGTTGTGCTTGTCAAATGGATGATGCTGCTGTTGTTGGGGAATGTAACTCACAACATGACGCACTGCTACAGGGTCATTTCCTATTTTGGTTCAGCCCTCATTGAGAAAAAAAAAGTCACAAGTTGCCATTAGTTTTGCACACTGCTGTAATTTGCTTTTTGTTTATGATGACCATATACATTAGTGGTATTCATTTAGGCTATTCTGCAGCTATAGTAGAGCAATTATGGGCCATTTTTCAGGCCTGGAATGAAGGCAAGTTACAAGGGTATCTAGGCAGAGCTTAAAAAGTATGCCTGCCCTTCGCTTCCCCTCTCAATGCTCTGCAAGACTACAAGCCCTGACCAACAAGCTGATAGTGATGGCAAGAATCCCTAATACTCAAGCAGGTATGCACAAGCAACTTGAACAGGTCACTTTGACAGTTCCAGCCTCTCAGAGTGGTTGCTCAATGGCCAAGAAGAAGGAAAAGGGCAAGGTGCCTACTATGCCTTCTAGTGTTGCCACAACTTGGCTAGCCATTAGCCAGCTCTGGCTTCATGTGGCATGTAGTGCAGTTCAGCTCTCTTAGATGTGCCACTTTGACACACCAGCTTGGCACAGCTGACCAGTCAGCTGTAGTCAGCTTCTAGCCCCATCCAACCTCAATTGACTGCTGACCAGTCTAGAGTTGGGTTTTCAGACACAAAAACAGCTTGACAACCCTTTTGCTGCAAAGATACAAACAAAACAACAGATAGTACTACAAGTTACAGTACAACAGATAGTGTCTATAAAAAGGCAAAACAATGAGAAAATAACCAGTCAAAACCTAGAAATTGACTGATCCGGATTTCATCATGAATAAACTGGACTGTCAGTGTTATGCAGCTGTAATACAAATACAGCTTATGACTTACCCTAAAATTGTCAAAAAAAAATCAAGATCATGTTCATCATTGCTTGCAATCTTCAAGTTGATTGAGGGGTATTCAAGAATGAGAACAGTGTGGGAAACTGGGATGAATTCAGTGAGAAAGAAGTATTTGATGAAGATCATCCTTGATGACATGAATCGACTTGGCATCATTGAGAGAGGTAGAAGTGCATAGCAAGGAACAGAGAAGACTGTAGTTGGGAGGTTCATCAAATGACAACATATGAGTGTACAGAAGCATATCAGAGAGTGCTAGGAAGTGGTGCTTGTAGCATAGCTGCTTGAGAGCTATTGAGCACTTAGACATGAGGGTGGTTGATAGCTTGGTTTTCTTTTGATGAGAATCCCGGATCCAAGGAAGGGATCCAAACAGTATATATGTGAAAACATAGACCATGGACTCAAGATCATCACAGTGACCTAGCTTGCCTCCCAGGTGATTGTTGATGGAGACAAAGGCGGGTGTTCCATTTAAGCCACACTTTGCGTGAAATGGTAGGTGCTGGCCAGTGACAGGATGGCAATAGGATTGGGAGAGGTCAAAGTCAACAATGAAGATGGTTTGAGGATTGTCAGCACCAAGGAGGATGTTTCGCGGTTGGATATTGCCATGGATATAACCATGTGAGTATATGTATTAGAGACGTGATAGCTATAATGCAATAGAGTAGTACTTTGTGTCATGAAATTCAGGTCATGATACCTACCAGTTGTTTGCCAATATGCTGGATGGTGATGACATTCAATTTCTTTCACGTTTTAATGACATCCCCCAACAACAGACCCAGAAGATCAAGGACAAGAACAACAAAATTTGATTCATGACCAAACTAGTGGATGTGTGGAACACCAACCAGTGTGCCATCATTGAGTTGCTTGAGGATATTCATCTCTCACTCAAGACGTGAAGATTTTCCATTGGTGAGGGATTCCATTTTAATCACATAGTTTCTATGGTTTATTATATTGACTGCTTTGTAAACTGCTGCTGCAAAGTTCTGTCAACAAGGGCCCTAAAAATAACAAAAACTCAAACAAAGTACTGAATGACCCAGTCCCAACACACTCTTCAAGCCTATATCTCCCATCAACTTGGTGAGGGATGTCTTGTTGGAACAGAGACAGGTGCTCCACAGCTACAGTACTGCTCTTCTAATGATTCTGACTCATTCTCACAGCTGACAACTGTCTGACAGGAATCTAAAGTGTTGAATGTCAGCTTGAAGTCAATGCAATGGATTGACGAACAGAAGAAGGTCTGTTTCCATTTGCGAGGAGTATATGAGTTATGAATCAATCATTCTCAAACACAGTGGCGTGTAGCACATGCTGTATCTGTCATTCAGTTCAGCTCTGCTCAGGTCATTAGATCTGTTCTTAGACAACCTATTATTCTTTTCCCAGCTCCTGGGTTCTTTTTTGTTTCATACATAGTAGGTGCAAAGGGTTAGTGTTCCCATATGCGTTGAGATGGATATACCCAAACAGGCTCCACATATCCCCTGGTTACCCTCTGCAACTCTGCAATTTGCTGCCACTCCCCCACCACCCTCAACTGAGACTAGAGGGTCAGCTGATTCCTTGCACCATGACATCATCTTTCGCTGAATACAGCAGCTACACATCCATGGGTTCTCACAGGGCCCTGAAGGTACCAATTGCATTTGAAAAGAGGTGCAGCAGCTCACCCTCTCTTATTTCATCAAAATCATTCACAAGTCCTTTCCTCACCGCATCACCAGCTAACAAGTCCCTACCTTTATGCTTTTCTAGGGCTATCTCCACACTTCAATACCCCTTAGAGTTTTCAAAGTTGACAAAATGTGGGATACAGCTCAGCTACATAGTGTATTGGACACACTGTCCCTCAACAAACCTAGTGAGTCCTTGATTTTGGCTCTGAGGCTCTGAATGGCCCATGATGTTGTGTCTAGTGGCTTATGTTTATTGGTTCTCTAGGCCTTTGCAAGGGTGCAACTGAACACCTTGCACACATACTCAAGGAACACGAAGAAGGAGAAAATTTTCTGGTAAGTAATATGTCCTTATGAGCAGTCCTGCTGCTGCTGCATTTCTCATTCCATTTTGTAGAAGTTATCTGTAGTCTCACTTGATCAATTCAATGTCATTAGGTGTTACAATCATGTTTCACTCATTATCTTTTCACCTTCCTACTCAAGCTCTACTCCATTATACAAGATACTTCATTATCTATTATGGCATACTTTGCCTCGGTTCTACTGTCTCTGGGTTCACTAAGGATTTCATGCTGGAGCCTTTGGTTGTTGGTGGGCACACATGGTGCTCAATCAACAATGTGATGTATCATGTGTGGGTGAAGAAGCCTGATTCGGAGAACTTGGATATTGGGACTGAGGCAGGAGATTATTATGCGTCTTGTGTAAGTATTCTATGTAACCTCTATGTTCCTATTTGTACTAATTGTGACTGATATACTCTGACATCAAGATGTCACCCGGTGATGTCAGTTGGGACCAAGTGCAAGCTGTACTTCTATGCAGCCTTGAGGAAGTCAAGAAATCTATAATCTCATTTTGTGAGATCATCATCCATGATAGGCAATCTCCAGATGACTTGTCACCTTTGATCTCACATTGTATCACTCTTCCCATATCCCTGCAGTCATTTGAGGCAGACATCTTCAAGGGGGTCAAGATGACAAGTCACAGTTGTTATGAATCTTGGTATCTGAAGTCGTTCCATGGTCTAAAGCACCTGAATACTGGAAGGACCTGAGAGGAGGGTGATGCCACAAAGAAACTGAGGCAAGTGTAGTAGGACCTTTTTCATTTTGCTTGAAATGCATGATCTGCTCCTTTTTTTCTTTGTTGAATTTGATACTTACTGTTGTTGACTGTAACATGACATGTACGTTGTTCCACTCGAGCCTGAGAATATATGTGTTCGCTTCTAGGTCCTAAGCGCTCTCCACATGCGGTAATTTCTAAGAGTCTGTCTCAGTCACTGAGTGGGTCTGTACAGGTCATCTGATATCCCTAGACCCTGCAAACAATGTAAATCAATAACCATCCCATCCGTTTTCATCTGAACGACTAGATAAAAACTCCATTATATAAAACTAACCATTGAACAATTTGTGAACCAAGCAACCACTACCATGATGCCCCCACAATCTAACAAAACCCTCCGTGATCAACAGTCACCCGACTCACCCCAATCAAGTGAGCCTGCCATCGTAGCATGTCTTGACTCTGCTGCACTTCAGTTGCTAGAATCTGCACCTCCGCACACCAACTCATTGTGTCCCACTTGTTGTTGTCATCTCCCCACCCGCTTTCGTGGGTCACAAGAACACAGTAATGCCTCTGGCCCTGCAGATTCTGAGTCTACCCCTGCAGACGTTGCAGCAGAGCCTGAGAAGTGCTTCAACCTTGCAGATGTCAGTGGAAGCAATGAAGAGCTCTCCATTCCCAGAGCCCATGGAGATCATTATGCTGGCAATTTACAGACAAGTGCGACTACCAACCCACCAATGTCCACCCATTTGTCTCAGCAACAAGCTTCATTTGCTGAGGTTGCATTCTTCTTTCTGAAGCACAAAGACAATAAACAAGTCTTTTGTGTTGTATGCCTGTGAGTTACCATGCTATGATTACCCTGCATTATATCTGACAGGTCATTTTCATATGGTACCAAGACTTCAAATATGTCCAAGTGTGGTCATATTGAAAGATTCCACCTCGACATTTATCTGGAGAAAGCTGAGAAGAACAGTTGGATGATCTGGTTGGAGCCCGTGAAAGCAGTGTTTCTTGTGGGCTATGATTTCTGGATGCTTCACCAAGCTCTTGCTGCTCCAAATGCCTCCATTCAATTGCTTTCACCCTTGAATCAAGGACGGGACATGTCATCTTCACCCTTGGGACCTATTGCTGTAGAAAGCGGGCACCTGCCATTCTCTAGTGCTGCATTTCATCAGTATCTAATGCAGTTTATTGTCACGGACAATCAGGTGCATTAGTGTAATTCCTATAACCATCTTCACCTTTCTAAACTGTTGTGGCAGTTGATTAGTGTGGTTGAATGCCCAGAATTTTGATGCCTGCTCATGCTTCTCTATCAAGATCTGAGAAATACACAGATTCCTTGATGTACAAAGATGTGAGAGCTCATTATCGAAGCTTGGAGACAGTACTTCCTCGTCTTGAAGAATGACTTAGCTGTGCATTGTTTCCTTAGTTACGAGTTTTATATGCGTCCATGTCTCACTTCTTCATTGCAGGCAGCTGAGGGTCGAATCTCATTCACATGTGATGTATGGACAGATGAGAATACTTGGCCCTTCCTTGCATTGACAGCATATTGGATTGCCCAGGGCAAACAGGCTAGGACTCTCAAGATGAAGGCTGCACTTATTGCCTTTCACCATTTCCCTGGCAACCATATAAGGATGAATCTTGCAAAAACAATTATGCATCTGCTAGAATGTGCAGGAGTGGTGCACAATGTGTGTATAGATCATTCATCTTCAGGAATTTACTTAGCATGTTCCAATAGGTCAGCCACTTTACTCTCAACAATACAAAGAATAATAATGCAGCCATGTGAGAACTATCTCACCTTCTTGATGCACACGGCTTTCAGTTGGATCCCATTGATTGATAGATTATGTGCTTTCCACACATCCTCAGTTCTGGTCACATTGCCAACAAATACATGGACATTGACTTTGGAGTGGCCCATGATGCTTGGCATGACCCACTCAATCCAAATATTTCAATCAACAAGGATACATACCTTGAGGCCCTCCAATGAGACCCAATCACTCTCAGCCACAACATCGTTCACATTTTACATGCCTCTAGTCTTCGTCGTGAAGTATTTGACAACACACTCATCACAGGAAACCAAATGAACTGGTTTACCAATGAGGACAGCAATCTGATGAAGCTTCCTGTGCTTGAGTTGCTTAGGGATGTGAAGTTGTGCTGGGATTCCATCTATCTAATGATCAATCATCTCCACACCTTGAAGCTGGTGAGAGCATAGTGTGCTAAACTTTTGACCTCATACTGATCATTCTCCTAGGCCCTTGACTGTTTCTTCAAGGCTCCAGCACATTGAGAAATTGCCAACTACACCCTTGATGACATACAATGGAAGACCTAGAAATAGTTCTTGAGGTGAGCTTCAGGGTGTCACTTGGTACTGTAGCAGAGTCATGTTGCTGACACTTTACCCTTGAACTCAGATCCTTCATGCTGCTCAATAGATAATGTCGAGCAAATGCCTACCTCTCTTGTCGCATGCAGTCCTATCATTTGAGGCGATCATCGTTTAGTGGGATTATCTCAGCAGGTCAGCCTCTCGTTGTGCACCTTTCATTGACATTGGCCTTTCTACTGCAAGAGACTATTACCATCACATGGAAAGGACAAACACATATGCCATTGCAATGTGTGGGTACATCTATCATTAGTGGTCACCTCATACTGAGGCATCTACAGTGATTGATCCTTCCATCTGCCTCAGTTGAATTGAAGCAAATTGACCAGTGGACAACATCACCAAAGTGCGATGGGTGATTTTGGAACTAGTAAGCCTACGTGTTCATGACGTCATCTTTAATACTGACTAGATTTGAACCTAGATGAATGACCATCACAAAGTGAGCAACCAGGAGACAGGCGAGCAACTCATAGAATGCAATCTCATACCCAGCACTCTTCTTCCCAATGCCCCCAGTGCAACATGCCTCGCTTCACGATACAGGATTCCAACATTACACCTATGACGCCTACTGACCAGTACTCAAACCATTGAACAGGAGTTTGCATTGTACATGATGACATCCTGTTCTCCTGAGGGAATGGATCCACTTTCCTATTGGGTGGTAAGTTGGCTGAGAAAATCATTGAGAACTGATGCTTAACTGTTGACTTGATGAATCTCAACTAGGTTTCCTGTTCTATATACCCTATGCTCTATTGAATAACAATGGATTATCTTCCGATCCAAGCCTCAGCTGCTCCTTATGAGAGAGTTTTTCATCTGGTAGTGAAACAATGATGAAACACCATAACTGAATCAGTCCCATTCTGATGGAAGTGCTTCAGATGCTCAAGTTTTTCCTCAAGAAAGAGTGGCTCAATTTCACAATGTTGACGGCACAAATGATCATTGATGTCAACAATGACAATATTCTCGTGATAATTGTCAACAACAACATCAACCATGACGGGTTAGGATTGGACATTGATCATGTCATTGGTGTTATAGGTGACAAGGAGAACAATGAGGAGTGATACTAGACACTACTTTTTTTATTTGTTTCATTTGGACTGAGTACATTTGCTACAGTGTGTATGTTATATTGTGTAGTACACTTATGGCTATGAAAAAATGTTATGTGTGCTACCATGCAGCTCTGGTTGGTGCTGAGTCAGCTGTGCAGCTTGGGCCAAAATCCAGAGCTGGCAATATGAGAAGCCAGTTACTAGCTGAGCGCAAATAGCCAATGGCTCAGCTATGACTCAAGTCAGCTTGGAGTCAAAGCTGCAGCAACACTAATGCCTGCTCCTGCTTCTCCCCACCTCAAATCTACTACTATCTCATCCTTCTCCAAGAAAACCTTGCCTGCAAATGTCGCTTGGGAGGCAAGACGTACAGACGTCCTCGTTCAATGAATTTTGTCCCATGTAGCTGATTAACATATTCTATTTCATGATTGCACTTCCTCCTCCATGCCCAAGCTCTCCTCTGATGACAAGCCATCTGGGAAGAACAAAAAGAACGTATCCGCCATGATTGCCAAATATATGTTCGAAAATAATCCTGACTATTCTGCTTCATAGGGAGCAGAGCTAGCAAAATTTGTTACTTCCATGACCAACCAATTGAGCATGTGAGTACAATGCATGGCAATTCACTAGTAGTGCTACAGTTCTAATGGGATATCAATTATTTTTAGGCTCAAGGCAAAGTATCATGAGCACTGCTCACAATTCAGAAGCACTGGGAGTGGCATTGTGCCTCTGGCTGACAGTGATGCTGGTTCACACCCACAAAATCTCTTAGGTATGTTCACACAAAGCTAGTTGAGTTACTTGCATTGATCTGATTGTATTGACTTAATTCAGAGAATGTACTCTGTGTATTTTCCCACTAACAAGAGCTCAACTCAATCTGGAACAGCATCCTGTCTTTTAACAGTGAACTCCTTTCGCCCAAATCTAGTGCTAGCCACTCACAGAACCTATTGAAAATTATCAAAAGAAAACCAGGTGAAGCTCCAGATGAAGAGGAAGAGGAAAATGATGTAGAGGCAGAGGTGAATAAGATGAATGAGAACAAGATTGTGATTGTTGAGAAGGAATCCACTGGCACCAGTGACTTGGAAAATCAGGCACCTTCATCCACCATGTGCTTAGACAAGCCCAATGCCACTGAAGATTCTGGGATTAATGATGCATTCATGAACTCGGCAGATGTGCACAGGGTTTGTCAGGTATCCTAATATTCTCGTCACTTGCTTGTTGACCGTGACTGCTTTTTTACTAGGAATTCACAGCTACCCATGTGTCCCCTGGGCCCTCTGACTTGAATAACTTCACACCTTTCTTGCTCTCACATAAGGGTAAGATGCCATTGTGGGAAGGACGCAGCACTTTCACAAAACCTACTCCATATGCATGCCCTCCCAATTCAGCACCTTCAACATCAAGCTCCAAGAGCTGTCCTATTGCAAGCATTGCCTCCAAGATGCCATTGGCATTGAGTTATGCATCACTTCTGCTGTCCAACCCTAGCACCCTAGGGTTACATTGTAACCCTAATTCATCTAAATATGGAAACCCCCCTATCTAAATGGTTCACAAGATCACATTTGACATAGCAAAAAGAATGAGATCATAAGAGATGACTATATGTGGTTTTGTTTTTCCTGCATTTATCTGTCATAGTCGGGTCCAAAGTGATAGTGTGTGTGACCACCCAACAACACCAGGTGTATTATTGTGTTGATACACAGTTGAGCACACTGTGTGACAATGTGGGCATCCAAGACAACCACCTGACAATACCCACAGTGTGTATGGTACACAGTTGAGCACACTGTGCAACAGTGCAATGTGGTCTGTTGTAAATCTGAGATTCGAGTCATCTCGTATGGACTCGATCTGGTAGATTACATAAGCTGACCTTATATTGGTCATTAGCTACTGTTGTTTCTGTAGTGACTACACTATAGTTTGCTACATGGTCATCTCACAGGATGTTGTCAGGTGGTCATCTTGGACGACCACACCACACTTTTGTGCACTGTGCTTAGTTAAACTGTATGCCAATTAATATACTTGGTATGGTTGGGTGGTTATCTTGGACGCTCATAGTGTGCTATTAGTACAATTGTGCTCAACTATACATCACTGTGATGAAGCCTAGATGGCAACTATTGTCTCTTATGCATAACCAGACTATTAAATAAGGTAGTCTGTTTGTTGTTGATAAGTCCACTCAGTCGACATGTAGATAGTCCAACCACATGATGGACCCAACCATCACCATGACATTGGTATGGCTAGATTAACTGCTCACAAAAATGTATTCACTATGTAACTATGCATGTATGGTCAATCAAATGTACCAGAGGACCCCTTTACTACTCCCAATGGTTAATATATGGTAAAGATTTGCCTGACAGAGTCATCCCCAACAGACCGAGCTACTTGGTGTGTTGAGTGGCAACAATGTGTTGTAAGTACTTTCAACTCATTCAGATTGTTTTTTGACATTGACTGACTCATGTGTAACAGGCTCACCTGACCAATGTGATGAATACCAACATTGCCTGCAGATTGTGGCTCCAGATCCTACTGGCCAGCGTTGTAATGCTGCATGATGCAGACCAGACATGCCAAAGGTGGGTATGCAAACAGGCAGAGACAAGAGAGCACATACAGAGGGAGCATGAGGCAGACCAAGCCAGGCAGCTGGCAGAATGGACACATGAGGAGGAGGAGAGATAGCATTGGGAGGAGGAGCAGAGGCACCGCCAAGAGAAAGAGAAGAGGCAGCATTGGGAAACAGAGGACATACAGCATCAGGAGGAAGAGGAGAGTGAGAGTTGGAAGCAAGAAGGGCAAGCAGGCAACAATATTAAAACAATGACAACAACACAGAGGAAGACAAACTTGACAAGGAAAATTGGAGCAAGGTAATGCAGATGAGTGAACCCAAGTTCCCACCCCCCATCATCCATCTCCACAACCCCTGAGGAATGGCCATGGTGGATATTACACAACATAAAGTAAGTCAGCATTCTTTGTCTGTATTGTTCATACTAACTATAACTATATTTCAGTGCAAATGAGTCAAAACCACTGCTGATGAAGCAAGGGGAACAACAACAACAACATACTGCACCATGGTTCCAGCCAATGCAGTTGGTGCACCGAGAAGGGGATGAGCATGTGCAGGACCGAAGCAGGCTGCATCACCTGCAGGTTCTGTTCATGTCACCAGCAAGGATGTTTGTTCATGAGCCATGTAGGGAAGGTAGCCAGTGTGTCAGGTGGAAAAGGCAGAGGTTGTGGGACAGCACCCAACCAAAGTAAGTTATTCATGTCCAAATATTTGACTTACTTTTTTGTTTTTTGTTTTTTTGTTTTGTTTTTTTGCAGGTTCTAGAAGGTGGGCCTCCACCTCTGCAACCTGCCTCTCCCCTGATGATATCAATGTTACCAACAGCAAGGATGAGGACAACAGTCTGCACCTTTGATCTCATGTGGCCATGTCTCATATGGCCATCATGAAGTTGGAGGTCGACAGGTGGACAGTAGAGATGAGGACCGTGTGTGCTATCCATCAGGCCGCACTTGTGCTTGCCCAACATGCTGAACATCACCTTAAGGCCATGGAACAGGGCATGCATTGGGCACGGAAGGCTTTCCACGCTATGGTGATGGAGCAATGGGACTAAATATTGTATCCATTTACCTTTGTTGTTTCTAAATAAAATGTCTTGTCCATGGTTCCTCACAACTTCACACAATTGCCTGAACATCGCAAGTGGATTGTGGGTGTCCCGGACACCCACACTGTGCCTTCAATGCATGGGCAAAAGTCATGTGACATGACATGCTTTGAGTTCTCATAATTCCAATGTCTGATTCACTTTGGGCATGCAGATTCTCATTTCAGGCGTCTTGACCACTGCATGGGTACCATGGTGTTATAAGAAGTGTGACATTTTATGTTAGATACATTATATATACTTGTATTCAATATGTGGAAACAAAATCATGTGACACAATATGTAATGTTCACATGCATTGAGTGCACAGCAATGGGTGTTCAGGAAGACCACATCTGAACACAAAATGTTGTGTCACATGATTCTGTTCTCAAGCATCAAATGCACAGTGCAGGTGTCCAGGAAGACCACATCCCTGAACACAAAATGTTATGTCACATGATTCTGTTCTCATGTATCAAATGCACAGTGTGGGCATCCAGGAAGACCACATCTGAGCACAAAATATTGTGTCACATGATCCTGTTCTCATGTATCGAATGCAATGCACAGTGTTGATGTCCAGGAAGACCACTATCTGCACATGAAATGTCTGTTGCATAACTTTGCTGTGTGGAATGTATATAGCAGAGAATGTCACACCCCTTACCACACCATGGCACATGTGTGGTGTCCATGACGATTGAAATGAGAATCTGAGCACCCAAAGTGAATCTGCCATTTGACCTGTGACCACTTAAAGAATGTCATGTCACATGACCTGTTCCCATGCATCAAATGTATGGTGTATGCATCCTGGACACCCACAATCCACTTGCAATGTATCATAGGGCAGTTACATGATCTAACCCAGAATGTCACACCCCTCACACATGTGGCATCCATGACAACTGAAATGAGAATCTGTGCACCTGAAGTGAATCTGACATCGGACCCATGAACATTCAAAGGATGCCATCTTTACATTCTACCTCCTAAAAGAATGAAATGTGAAATTCTCACTATGTACTATGTACTATGTTGTGCCTGCAAGGTGTCCTTCATGACCAAAACATGCAATATGATCATTGCATGTAACCGTTGTCCATAATCAGTCTTAGTTGCTTTTGACAGATTTGGAAACCTCAGCAAACCCTCCTTGTGGCAATACTCAGGTTGGTGCTCAATGAAGATAATTCATACAAATTTCTCTATCGAATTATGATGCAGACACTCTAGCCCTCCATAGTTCATTGTCCAATAGATATATATGTCCTGACAAACAAGTAATCCAATGCTGCCAAAGTACCTAATATCAGGTCACCAATTACCCAACTCCAAAAGTGCCAGGACACACTTGACATTGATTGGTTGGGTGCATGTCTTATACAATGCATGCACATGCCAGTGTGTTGGACGCAAAAACTACTCAGTACTAATTGACAATTTTGCTGTAGCTATCACACAAGAAGGCATGAAGTCAACAATCAAAATGATTGTCAGCTTGATAGGGTTCCATCTATGTGACAATGATGACAACAACAAACAAGATGCACTAGTCAAGGAAAAGTAGTCTTGTAACAATTTGTTGTTGATAAAGAGGGATCCAAAGATGTCTAAGAGGAATAAGAGGACTGTTCTATGTGATCTGGACTTGGATATCATGCTTGGTTCAGCAATATAGATGTTGAGCTCCTTGATGGATTCAACATGTCCTTCAGGGGTACTGGTGTGTTTGAAGCCAGTAAAGCAGCATGCACTGGAGGAACCTGCAAGTGTGGTAGTCATTGTCAAAGTCAATTTGATGGTGGAAGCTCAGAGTCTGATTTGGTGCTGACTGATTGATGGACAATGTTACAATCACAATATTTCACTCCTTTAACAATTACTCCTACTCAATATCTTTATTTTCCATTACAGCATACTTTGCCTCATGCCAAGGCTGTCTTCATTGGTTGCCACATTATGACTCATTATGATTCATCATTAGACATGTGTTATCACATGCTGTCATAATCCATATGACATTCCTTATCTATGACTCACAATGCATATAATACATATGTGTATACCACATTGTTACAGCATTGTTTCCTCATTGTCTTATCTATGACTCACACACCATACTCATACCCCATCCATCCTCATGTGTTCCTCATGTATTCACACCTTATCCTCCAATCAGGACTCTTATCCTTATCTATGTAGTTCATACTCAGATTAGAACTCCAATGTACATTTAGTATATAAGACTTGAATGCAGCACCCAGGGAACTCTAACAAAGTTCACCTTTGGGTTTCTCCCAATAGTTTCTGACTGAGTCTCCCTCCATAATTCTCACCTCACTTGTTGAACATTGCTTGCTCTTTTTGATCTTCAATATCATCAGCAACCCTCACTTTACTACTGCAAGTTCTTCATTTGTTCTAGGTCATTATAGACAACTCTTCTTTTTATCTTGTTGGGGAAAGATGAGTCATAGCAATGACCAAGCTGGGTTGCAAATTTGCTTGACTAATTGCAGGGTATTAATCACTCTATAACTGTCCATGCAAAAAGCCTCAGGTGCATTCCTCTTTTGCAAAGCCTGTAGGAACCCAAGGGAGGCATCAATGTGAGTGAATGAATGTGATATAGACAACAGGGGAATGCATACTGGGTATCACCCACAGGATCACCACAGGTACAAAACCCATGCATCATACCACTAAAGATTTAAAAGTACTAAGTACTTTGTTTTTGATGAAAATGGCTTCTATCTGACAGTAGGCTACAGTGGGAAATGCATGGTTGATTTCTTAAAGGTATGCTCAGATTCTGCTTGAATACAAAGGACCAAGGTACAGACTAGGGTAGCTAAATACAATTGGAGCTACAAACAAGATTATCAAGGCATGTTCTTCTGGTGTAGAATCACTCACTGATATATGCAGCTCTCAATGACTTCTGCTTTGGGCTGTTTCATTGCAGGGTCTAAAAGGCTGGAAGGATATGCAACAGCACCTGTGGAAGCAGGATTTTTGTCTGCCAGAATGTTTTGACATTGACAAGGCCAAATGTAGAAGTGGTATGATGCTAGTTTGCATTGTCACATCATGTTGTCACACTAACATGTTCCAATGGATAAAGACATATTAAGTGATATCATTCTAAGCAATATTGTATTGAGGCAGGTAAGTGCTGTTCCATGTGGCTGTACATTCATCATGTACCATATAGCAAAGTGAGGGTGCTAATAATAGGGAGAGCAAGTATGTTGATGGTGGCATAAGCATGGAAAAAGACAAGCTTGATGGTGACCCAGACAACCAGGTTTGCACTTCTGTTTCCCTAATGTCATCTAATCAAGCTTGACTCCTGTCTCCTCAGCTGCCTACTGCAAGCAGTTTCTCACTAGCCAAATTAGCAGAGAGACAGCAGAACAGAAATGAGAAGTGGATGAAAATCAGCATCACACAAAGAGGCAGTAGATAGACAAAATAGCTATTGATTCTGGTTTGACAGTTCTCTTGCTTACTCTGGCAAGTTGCTGATGCTGTCAAGTACCACATTTATCTGTTGGGCCAGACAGGCCACTTCAAATATGTTGTTGATATCCAGGTCAGTTATGTTCCTGTACATATCAACTCTGCTGATCCTCATATACATACATGGTATATATACAGAAAGCACATGTCTCTCAATATGCCACTCTCTTGGATGCTGAACCAAAACAGTGTGAAAGAGGTTATAAAAAACTTGTGTATGTATCACCATTTGTTAACCCTTCCCATCCTATGCTTGCCACAGAAAATCTGAGAAAGAGAAAGATGAATAAATGCTCAGAGATGGCAAACTCACTGCCAAAGATGATGACCAGCCTTATGTCTTTGAAGAGTTGCCAAGCTATCAGCCCATCATATTTACCACCATGCCTCCACTCACTTTCAATAGTCATGAATGGCACTATGAGAGCATACCAAGTACAGGGATTGAACTGGATGGTCTCATTGCATTATAATGGTGTTGACAATGTTTTCGCTAATGAAATAGTGTGTCTCACTAAGCCAACTAATCATAATTATTCAACCTCGTCAGCAGGGTCTGAGCAAAACACTTCAAACTATCTCATTCTTGTCCTCCATGTTCACACTCCATATGTTCTAACTAGGAGCAAGAAGAAACACACTGAATTGATTGCCAATTGACTTATACCTCAAGATTTCAACATTTGTGTTATTTCATATGAAATTTATCTACATAAACTCTATCCTGGCACAGATTATTTATACCTTTATGTCTCAAGGTTGTATCCCGGCCTAAAAATGCATGTCTTGCCCTCAGTGTTGAAATTGATATCATATTACCTGAATTTGAGAATTTTCAGTTACTACTCCCCTATATTCCCCATGCTGTTACCAAGTATTTGCCCTATGAGGATCAGGTGCAGTATCCAGGGGACATGGTGGCACAGGATCTACTGGTGAAGCTAACACAGCTCTGGACACAATTTCTCTCAGATATTCTACAAAAATGTGGGAATCTACATGGTATTGGGCTCAGGCCTCTCATTGTTGTTTCTGCATGTGAAAAAGGCAGTACATCACTCAGGAGGTGCTTATCAACATAGACCTGTCAACAACATTTAATTGGGTTCAATACTGTACTTTGAAAGAGTGGTGGATACTTTAAACCACTACTTCAGTCCCTTGGATGGGAAAGTTCTTGTGTAGCCACAAAATTTTCCTGACATCCTGTACTAGAGGAACTGGTTGGAATTGAAAAATATCTATCCTGCTGCAATTGATCAGATAAAAGGCCAGCTGTGTCTCCTTTTCAATCAACTTTTATAGATCCCTCAGAAGGTATCAGACAGAGTATGGATATATAACAAGAGTGACCAATTTCAGATATTTCCACAGGACTGTACTTCCAATGCACCCTAGATCATAATGAATCCATCTTCCAGAAAACCCCAATAGAACCCACCTCATGTTATTCCTGAGAAGGCTACTGCAGAGGGATTTGTGTGACAACCAAGAGTGAGGGAACCATGGCTGAAACAACCTAGAATAAAAGCTAGACTGCTTAGAGGGTAGTGAAAGAGCTAAGGTGGGGATGTCCAACTAATGAGGTGAAAACTCCAAGTGAACTTTGTTAAAGTTCCTTGGTCTCAATTCATGGGGTTTATATACTACATGGAGAAAGTACTTAATGCTATTGGACAATAAGTTATGAGTTATAGATAAGGAACATGAGAAGCACAGGTTTGTGAGTCAGTAATGACAGATATTAAAGATAAAAGCATAGTATGTGAATACATGTATTGGTGTGAGTCATGTTGTGTCACAGTTGTGGCAAGCCAATTAAATGTGTTCCTTTGGACAGCCTTGACATGAGGCATGTGATGTCATAATTAGAATAGATTGAAAGTAGTGAAGTCCATAAAGGAGTAAAATGTTGAAATCATAACAATGACCTATACCTTATATTCACCTTCAACAGGAGGAGGAGAAAAGCTCTGATTGATTTCTTAGACTTATAATAGACAGTAGAACATAGCTTACCATGAGCTATGTCTATATTCTCTCAGCCATTTCCATGCTGACACTATTTCTTGTTCAACTGAAGCAAGTAATTGAAGATCAGTAACCATTCAAGTTCTTTCAAGGTTCCCACACTCTCAGCCTGTGACCACTTTCCAACTACTAGTATCTATATAACTTCAATGAATGAAAACCCATCTCCCAGACCATTTCTCCTCAACTACTTCACACCAAATAGTTAGCATGGCACTGGTACTGAAGATTCATACACTCCCCTTTGTACCTCAATTACCACTCATTGCTCACCTCCAAACATGCATGGGCACTTCATTCATGTTTCATGCTTGTTCTCATTCAATGCTGCCCCTTGACCTGTCCTTTGTGTGTTGGCTTGGATGTGCACATGCCACCCTTACCTCTTTGCCTCAGCCTTGCCCTGGCTTGCCAAATGATATGACTGTGATGACAATGCAATGGTCCCTTTAGCATGTTTGTCCACATCATCATTGTTTTACCCTCATTCTCATTTTGCTACTCTCCTCTTGTTTGTCAAAATTCCTATGTTCTCCCCATTCTGTTCATCCTGATTGTGTCACCTTCATCTTCCCTTGCCCTTGCTTCACTCTCCCCCATCTCACCTGACAACAACATTGATGATGTGATAACAGTGATTCCTGGGCACTTGAGCCACCACAGTCACTTGAGCCAATCAACTTTCACACACACCATTCATATCAGAGTGGCATCACAACTATAGTAGCTCATCAGGAACATATACATATAGGAAGCCATGGAAATTAATAGAGGTCTACACTGTTGTCTGAACATGAATAATTGCTGAAAATATGTGTGAAAGTGAGCATTTGTGTGTCATATGAGTGCAAGTTAGACATAAGCAGCACCCCATGCCATAGAGACTTCACAGTCAGCCATTAATGACATGTTCTGAATGATTAATCCATTATTAGTGGACAGGATAACTTGCCAGCAACATACTGAATGAGTATGGATTTTGTTTGTTTATCTTGTCTTATCAGCTCCAAGATCTTATCAGTAAGTATCTACAATAGCATCAGACAATGCTCAACCTCATCAAATTATTTTAGGTGCTACACATGTTGTTCAATATACTACTCATAGCACACCTCAATTGTTGGCTGTGCATGCTCCATCAGCAAGAAAAAACATTGATGATCATGAATAAGATGACTTTCCCACAACAAATAATCATATAAGCTGTTGATATACTACTTTTGGACTGGCTCAAGTGACTGGTGATATGCAATAACACAACAAAAAAAATCCTGTGTTCTCACTGCATGGATGGTCACTATTTTTTTCTGTGCACACAGTTAATGTTCAAAGAATGCTATTTAAACCATTTGATCTAATGTATTTGTTGCTGTTGCATGTTGAAATGCATATACATTTTGCTGGCTCAAGTGACCAGGGATTACTGAACCATAAGAGGATAATTGTTGTGTTGTCATCATCTCTTCAGGCTTCTCTATTCCTTTCTGTTCATCATGTTGTGTTGCATCACCCTTCCCTTGCCCACTCTGCTCATCCAGGATGACAATCACACAAGACTTTCCCAGCATCCCTGTAGAATCACTTTGTAGAAATGATGGAAAAGGTATGTCTCCTTACCCAAAGGATTGTCTGGTGTAACACAGCAGGGACAGCTTTCATAGCTCAATTATGTGTGGAAAAAACCCACCCAAGAGGTATGACATGTTTCCAATCAAATACAATATTTGTTCTATACATCTGAGTATCTCCCTAATAGATGATCTCTGACAATGGTCTCACACTTGTTGTGGGTTTCATTGCTGACCATTTGAATGACACAGGCTAGCTTGAACAATGCTTGGGTTATGTGACACATGTGATAAGGTGGTCATGGTCATGTGGTACCTGTAGCAATTGATGCTAGGATATACACAGTGAAGGTTCTAGGTCTAGTGATGCTCAAAATGCTTGTCCTGATAGATAAGGGGGGTTTGGATCACATCAAGATTACAGTAGGTGTATGGTTGGAAATAGGGCATGCTGAATTGCTGTATTTAGACTTCGTATCATATGTGATATCCATTTGGTTTCCTCAAATCCTTGACATCATTTCCTCATCAACATACAAATGGACCTAGGAGCCAATGATATCATTGTAGCATATGCTATCAAGGTCTTCAGGAAACATGTCTTACTTGATATTTTCAAGTGTCATGGGTCTGTCAGGCTCCATGGTAAGATAAGTACAAGTTGTATTATTCATTCATTTATGTGTTACGATATCAACTTTTCCTCACTTCACAACTCCAACTTTCAATCTATTCTAAAGATACACGCCTCATGTCAAGGCTGTCCAAAGGATCATATCCGATTGGCTGCCACAATAACACAGCATCCATCAACACATGTCCTTATCTTTTCATTTCTCTTATCACTGACTCATACTCGGCAGTGCAAGACTATGCTCTTATCTATGACTCATATCTATTCACACCTTATCATCCAATAGGATACATTATGCTCATCTACGTAGTTCATACTCAGATTAGAACTCCGATTTCCATGTAGTATATAAACCCCATGAATGACAGCCAGAGAGCTCTAACAAAGTTCTCTTGGAGTTTTCGCCTCTCATCTGGACTGAATCCCCTCTCACTTCATCCACTACACTTTACAGTCTAGATTTGTTCTAGGTTGTTTCATTAGAACTTTGTTGCTTTCTTCGCCGTCGAAACTACTGTCAAGTCCCTCGACCTCGTCGTAGCCGTCTTACCACTAAACAAGAGGAACAAGCGCACAGAGTAAGTCGCAACCCTTTGAACGGAAGATTATATCCTCTTCAGAAGCCGCTCGAGACCAAAGGTCCACATAGCGCAGAAGTCGATAGCGCACCCTTTGATGCTCATTGTCCTCTTTACTGAGACCACAAAAAATAGTGTCCAACCTCCCTCTCTCTGCTATCGCCGCCGCTCAGGAAGCTTTCCCTGACCTCGTTGACGAACCCTACGTCTTCGACGCCGCCTACCTTGCAGAAGTCGTCGCCTTAGAGGATTTAGATCCCGAGGACCGTACCAACACAGAGATCTTCCACGCCTTATTAGGCCACTTTTTAGGAGACGATTCATCGCTCCCAGACTACTCATCAGAAAGAGAGTCAACCCGGTCCGACAGCCCGGAGTTACGGTATCCATCTGAGGAACCAGAGCGCGAATATTTCCCCGCTCCCATTCCCAAAAGAGAACCGTCCCCATTCCCACCTGCTCCATTACGAGAGCCTTCTGAGGAAAGTTTCGGAGACCCTAACGACTGGCTCCCACCTCGTGAGATTGAAAGGAGAAACGCTCGCACAGAGCTAGAAAGAAAAAGAATACTTAGACGCTACAAAGCTAATCGAGTACCTTCTCGCATCCGGCCTTATTCACAATACGATAACCGAGAATTCCCTTCCCTACGTCCTAGAAATACTCTTAGGATTCCTTCTCGCTACCTTTAAATAGCAAAACAATTTTATGTCTTGGGAACTCGTCGCAATCGTCTTTATCGCCGCTTGCACCTTAGTCACCTTTCTATTCTCCTACATCGCACTCTACCTTACGAACAAGGTACAAGAATCACAACGCCCAATTTACGTCTCTATCAAACGACGAGACTACCCTTTCGCACTAACTTTTGGTCTTTTCTCACCCTACGAAGAATACGGAACAGCCACCGCTAACGCTTGGGGAGCACCAGAACCTGCAACTGACGCTTGGTAAACATGTCAGGATACACCTACGCCACCGCCCTCAGAGATCTGAACAACCAATCGATGAACGATGGAGATCGTCTCACGGCATCGGCTTGGCTGGTCCAAGAATTGACGAATGTAGTTGCCACGTTAGAAAACAAGATCAACGCTGGAGCAGTAGCACCAGCGGCCACCTCATCAAAAGTCGAAATATTCGCAGACCCCGGTCTCTATGACGGAGACCAAACCAAATTCGAAGAATGGTGGGCAAAGATGAAAGGATGGCTCGACATCAATCAGAGGGCTATCGCTCCTGATTCACATCATGCAGTACTCGCTGTACTTTCACGTCTCAAAGGAGCAAAAAGCTCGCAATTCGCCGAGACAAGACTAGCTCAAGGTTCTAAACTCACATGGGCACAACTAGTCGTGGACATAGAAGGAATGTTCCGACAAAACAACAAGGTGGACTGGGCTCGTACCCAATTGGAAAACCTAAAACAGGGTAACATGAGGGTCGAAGACTTCATAGTCCGATGGGAAAATCTGTGGCAACAAGCCCAGATCGATCCCACACATGCCATAAGGCTTCTGGAAACCAACACGGCCAGAAGTATAATATTCCAGATCTTCAAGGACGGACAACGGCAAGATCCGAATGATCCGATATACACCAACTCGGCACACCCCGCCTACATTTCCGACCGCAATCAAGCGGTAACCAAATACCTCGCTGCAATTCGCACGGCAGGTAACTCCTTCGAGTCAATCAACTATGTCCGAGGAGAAAGGAATTGGAAACAAAAGGACCCCAATGCAATGGACATAGGGGCTGTAACCTACGAACAAGACGAAGATGGCTGGTTTACCGGCAAAGAAGTAAGGGCATTTGGTCAAAAGAAGGCCAACCCCAACAACAAGTGCTTCAACTGCGGAGAAAAGGGACATTTCCCTAGGGATTGCCCTAAACCCAAAGTACAATGCCCGGAGTGTAAATACTACGCCGGAAATCACAAGGCCTCATGTGGCAAAACTCGAAAAGCGAGATCCACATCTCAAAAGGAAACCCCTAAGGCTTCCACTTCTTCAGTCCCGGACAAGGACCCCTTTGCGGCCATCCGCGGAATGACTCCTGAAGAAGTTCAGGCATACTATTACGACAAGTATGAAACCGAAAAGAAGGGAAAAGGCAAGGCGAACTGAGTAAACTGGGATCTCACGTTCGCACAACCCTTCCTAAATCATATGAAAACTCTATTTCTTTAAAGTTCGATTTCGCTTATTCCGAAATACCTCCCTGGCAAGAGGATAAACTACCTAAATCACCAAAAACAACAGAAAACGAAAGCGTTGACAGCGTCTCTGCGGAGCGCGGCGGACACGATAGTTCCGTGCTTAATTCTGTCCCAAAACAAATCCCCGATGGGTCTTTCATTAGATCTACATCGGTAGAAAAAGAAATTGTTTTACCAATTTTGGTATCCCCAGTAAACCAAATTGGTTACGTTGGAGCAAAAGCGCTTCTTGATAGTGGAGCTAATGCGATCTTCATACACGAGGATTACGTCGCAAAGCATAAACTTCCCACACACGCGCTACCACATGCTATACAAGTCTTTAATGTCGATGGAACCAAGAATCAAGCGGGTTCTATTACTCACGCAGCACAGATCCTTATCGACTACAAAGGACACAGGGAAATAGTGGATGCTGAAATTACCAACCTTGGAAAGAACGACCTTATCCTCGGATATACATGGTTAAAGCACCACAACCCTCATATTGATTGGTCCACAGGATCGGTTATAATGCGGAGATGTCCCGAATCATGTCACTCTCAAGAAGAAGACGACTTCTTGGATTCCGTTATCGCAGAAGAACTTAGATATGCAAATTCTATTGCAGAATCGCGAATTTTTACCGCAAACATGGAAACTTCACCTTCTCCTCCTAAGGAACGCACTCTTGAAGAGATGGTCCCACGAGAATATATGAAATATGCTAAAGTCTTTGGAAAAACGGAATCTGAAAGGATACCATTACGCAAACCATGGGATCACCACATTGACCTAAAAGAATCGTTCGTTCCCAAGAAGGGTCGCTTAATACCCCTCTCTGTCACAGAACAAGAGGAGGTCTCTGCATTTATTGATGACCAATTAAAGAAAGGTTACATCAGACCCTCTAAATCCGAACAAACATCTCCAGTCTTCTTTGTTCCAAAGAAAGATGGAAAGAAACGAATGGTCCAAGATTACCGTTACATAAACGAACATACGATTAAGAATAACTACCCCTTGCCGCTCATTTCGCAGCTTGTGGATAAATTAAAAGACGCCAAACTTCTCACAAAAATGGATCTCCGATGGGGATACAATAACGTACGCATCAAAGAAGGCGATGAATGGAAAGCAGCTTTCGTCTGCCACAGAGGTTCTTTCGAACCCATCGTCATGTACTTTGGATTATGCAACTCACCAGCAACGTTTCAAACTATGATGAACGAAATCTTTGCTGATATGAACGGTGTCGTTGTCGTCTACATCGATGACCTTATGATCTTTACAGACACCGATGACTATGAAACTCATGACAAAATCGTACTCGAAGTACTCAAACGTCTCGAAGAAAATGATCTTTATATTAAACCAGAAAAGTGCTTCTTTCGCGTAAAAGAAGTAGACTTCCTCGGAATGATTGTGGGAACTGATGGAATAAAAATGGATAACGAAAAGACCAAAGCAGTCGCTGAATGGCCTACTCCTACCTCAGTCAAACACATCAGAAGTTTCCTCGGACTTGCCAACTTCTATCGCAGATTCATTAAAGATTATGGAAAAATAGCACGACCTTTACACGACCTTACTAAAAAGGATCAGAAATTCGAATGGACCTTCGCTTGTGACGAAGCATTCACTATGCTTAAGAAGGCTTTTACGACAGCCCCTATCCTCGCTTATCCGGATCAGAACGCCAAATATCGCTTAGAATGCGATTCATCGGATTTCGCTACAGGAGCAGTTCTATCTTTAGAAAAAGAAGGACTTTGGCATCCAGTCGCTTACAATAGCCACTCTATGACACCAGAAGAACGAAACTACCCTATAGCCGACAAAGAAATGCTTTCGGTTATCCGTTCCCTAGAACTATGGCGCCACTACCTTGAGGGTGCAAAACATGAATTTGAAATATGGAATGACCACCAGAACCTTACATGGTTTATGACACGCCAAGATCTTAACCGAAGACAAGCGAGATGGGCACAATATCTCTCACGTTTTAACTTCACTTGGCACCACAAGGCTGGAGTCACTATGGGAAAAGCAGATGCTCTAAGCAGAAGAGAAGATCACATGATCGGAATCGAAGATGATAACAAAGGAATCCTTCTCATGGATCCATCTAAGATCAGATCAGCCGTCACTCTCCTATACAACGGGGATCAATTTCTATCTGACGTACAACATGAAACTATGAAACTATCACCTAATGCCATGAAACACCTACTATCTATCGGATATAAAGTCGAGGACGCCTTCCTTAGAAAGGGGGATAAGATCTTCATTCCCGATGCATTACGCACTAAATCTATCACGATGTTTCATGACACACCGGAAGCAGGACATCCCAGTTATGACAAAACTTTAGAACTTCTTTCTCGAAATTACATTTGGCCTCGCATGAACGAAGAAGTCAAAAATTATGTCTCACACTGTGAAAGATGCGCTCGTTTCAAGGGTTCTAATCAGAAAACAGCAGGACTCCTACAACCCCTAGAAACACCGTCATTACCATGGGAAGATATCTCAGCAGATTTCATCACAGATCTCCCACTTTCACACTCTTATGACTCCATCCTCACGGTTGTGGATCGCTTCTCGAAAGAAGTCGAATTCATTCCCTGCCACAAAACGTGTACATCTATGGATCCCGCTAAATTATATCTCTCACACATATGGAAACATCATGGCCTCCCTAAAACCATCATATCAGATAGAGGACCACAATTCGCTTCCCAACTTATGAAAGATATATGCTCAGGGTTAAAAATAACACCCAAATTAAGCACCGCACACCACCCACAAACAGATGGACAATCGGAACGGATGAACCGAGAAGTGCAACAATATCTTCGCATGTTCTGTGCAGAGAAAGACAACACATGGACCGACTGGCTCCCTCTCGCACAATTCTCATATAACAGCAAGAAACACACTGCCACTAAATTCTCACCATTCGAAATCACACGTTCCTACGTCCCTAGAATGGGAATTATGCCACAATCCATGAAAAACCCGGCTGCTCAAAACTTCATTACGGATTTCTCCGAAGTCCTAGAGCAAACAAAATCTAATATAGATAAAGCCGCGGAACATATGAAAAACGTTGCAGATAAATCGAGATCAGCACCTCCCTCCTATTCAATTGGTGACAAGGTCTGGCTCTCTACCACAAACCTAAAAATAAAGCAACACCCTAAATTCACGGATAAATGGATTGGCCCCTATGACATAATCTCTATGCATGGTCCGAACGCTTTAAAGCTTCGACTCCCACGCACTATGCGAATACATCCAGTCGTAAACATTTCTCAGGTCAAACCATATAAGGAACATCTACCAGAACAACCGGTTTACAAACCGCGACCTGTCATAATCGGAGATGACCGAGAAGAAGAATTCGAAGCAGACTACATCGTTGACTCCCGAATGAAGGGACGACGCCTAGAATATCTCATACACTGGAAAGGTTATGACGATGACGAAAGAACTTGGGAACCACTAAAGAATCTAAAGAATGCACCGGATCTCATATCCGACTTCCATGAAGCACATCCAGATGCCCCAAGAAAACTAAAAGTCACACAAACCGAATTTAACTCTATGTTTCGAACCTATGACGATAAAACTTCATACGAAGATGAGGATAGTCTCCATCGTCTCAATTATGAAATAGATCATTCGGAGTCTAATCATCAGAAGGGGGATAGTGTTACGATATCAACTTTTCCTCACTTCACAACTCCAACTTTCAATCTATTCTAAAGATACACGCCTCATGTCAAGGCTGTCCAAAGGATCATATCCGATTGGCTGCCACAATAACACAGCATCCATCAACACATGTCCTTATCTTTTCATTTCTCTTATCACTGACTCATACTCGGCAGTGCAAGACTATGCTCTTATCTATGACTCATATCTATTCACACCTTATCATCCAATAGGATACATTATGCTCATCTACGTAGTTCATACTCAGATTAGAACTCCGATTTCCATGTAGTATATAAACCCCATGAATGACAGCCAGAGAGCTCTAACAAAGTTCTCTTGGAGTTTTCGCCTCTCATCTGGACTGAATCCCCTCTCACTTCATCCACTACACTTTACAGTCTAGATTTGTTCTAGGTTGTTTCATTATGTGTGCTGTGAGTAAATATAATATGCCATAATGACAGGTTCAGGTGCACCAGCTTCACAAACACTACCTCCATCAGTATAAAAAAAGCAGCCAGATTTTGTAGACAATCTATTTTATGGCATTGTGTTGAGAGTATGGCAAACAGATGACTACATGTTGGTCTAGATGTTCTAAGAGGGCTACAATATTGTGGAAACTAACATATACATATGTAATACAAGGGTTGTGATATAGTGGAAAGATATTGATTGTGGTAGTCAAAGATATGGACAAGACATGCAAGTTGGTGTACTAGGAAGGCTATTCAATCAGCGGGGAGAAAAAATGAAATAAAATGAAGGGCTGTACTTAGTACTTATGGCCCACTCACAACATACCACCAAGTAACACATTGTGAGAATGAATGTTTTCTAGAAAATAATGCAGAGTAGCTATGAATCCAGCCCAGCTGGCAATCAAGGCTGAACAAGATAGACAACAGGGACCACAGCAGCATTTGGAAGGCAGTTGTGAGTAGAGCAGCTGACTTGGAATGTTGTGTACCAGCACAAATACACTGACAGATAGGAATAATATTGACTGAGATGTGGTAGGACTTTGAAAATGACCCAAATTTGATCACTTGAAGATCAATCAATATAACCTGTCTATTAGTTCAATTGTGTTGAACCTGGCAGGCACTGCCAGTTTGCCATTGCAATGCCATAGATAAGTGCACACTGGATGTGTTAGGTTAAAACAAAGTTGATTAGAAGAGGCAAAGGACAGCCAATGGTTGGACAGCCACCTGTGTCCATGTTATCACATTTATAGTTCAGCAAATGCCTTGTCAATACATATAGCTTGATGAGAACTAAACCAGATGACAGTTTCTTGACATAACACCCACTGTGTTATCTGGGCTGTGTAGTCATTCCTATTCATGGATATACAAGCCTACTTCACAAGGTCAATGTGAAGTCACTCTGAATTTTTGGTGAAGTCCGTCAAGGCTGTAGAAAGTATGGATTGTGTCTGGATAGTGGAGTAGCAAATGGATCTTGGCAAATGGAGGTACTCACCACAACCCAGCTTCACAAAAATGTCTTTAAAAGTACAAAAGTTGTTAAGAGCAGCTTGTAAGCTGTTATCCATGTGATAGATATTATACCAGGGAATATAGTGAAGTGCAATACATACTGTACTACTCTGAGAATGTTAGAAAGCAGGACCCTCTAATTGACAAGTTGGGATATTTGGCACCCTAAGGTACCTGTCCAACCTGGATGAACATGATTAAAAGTAAGGATGACTGCACACATGACCCATTTCCCAGTTGAACAAAACCAATGATGAATTCAGTTCAAAACATGCTGAGCAAGCACATTCCAATAGTAGCAATTCCTTCACCAAGGTTCAAGGTACATATTAACCCCCGACAAGCTTGAAAGGGTGTTAAGACTGGGTCTACTTGGGGTATGAACTCTGGAACTCCGGAGTTATTCTTGTGGAGGGACTTGGCTTCACCGTGTGTGGTGCGCTCTTGTCACAAGTCTGTCCTTTATTTTGGAGAACGGAGAACAGAGGTCGGAGGTGAGACTTAACACCGAAGTGAAGTCGAGCAGAGATAAGACCGTTGAGGTCTTATGGAGTTCGGAGGGAATAGAAGGTAAAACTAATATTCAGACTGAGGGTACAAAGTTGGAGTACTACAGTTTATATACTCGGAGTAGAATGGAGATTAGTAACGGGGTTGGTAAGAAACTGAGTAAGATGGAAATCAGGAAAGTATGTAACCGGAGTGGAGCCGGGTATGTACAGAGGCCGGAGCTGTGCTGTTAAGCAAGACACAGGTTATTACTAATATAACACTAGTACGAAAGAGACAAGAGGAAATCGAGAAGGTTCTAAGTGAAGTCTGGAGATCAGGAGTTGTGTCCGGAGAGAGATCATACCAGAGTTATTGTTACAATTTCTTTCTTTCGTTTCACTTGTACATCTTCACTACACTCGATACCTAGGTATCCTCGTACGTTCATCCGTACGCGTTCTCCCCTTCTTGTTGTAACTCCGCACCGGCCTTACCCGGATGCTTACGTTCCTCTTTTCTCGTCATCATCCGATGGCATCGCGCTTACTCATTTCATTCTCGTCATCATCCGATGGCTTCGCATTTGTCATTTCATCTTCGTCATCGTCCGCTGCCATCGCATCGTACGATTTCCCCTTTTGATTACTGCGCACTCCTTTTGGCCCTTTCGCTCTTCCGCTCTTCTGGCCTACCCCTTTTAGTTACGTGGTCCGTGCGCGGTTCTCGTAGTATAAATACCTCACAGCGACACTCATGTACCTCAGTCTTGATCTCCGCAATACCAGCTGAGTATCACTGCTCCACTCGCCCCAGCGCCTGTGACCACTTGACCAGGGACTCCCCCCATCGTCCCTTGACCCACCACTTGGAACCCCAAGCAGTACCCTCGACACTTGACCGTCCCTCGGGTATAGATTCCCAACAGGACAATTCTCAGCAACGCCTGAGTCTTCACTCGTCTCTCTGGTAGCAATCCGCTGACCAGAACTCCTCGTTTAACTCTTCAGCGCACCACGTATCAAGTGGTGGTTGTTTGAGTTATCGCAGCCACTTGGTACTTGGCGCTTTTGCGGCTACGCTAGGTCCTACCCGGAACTACCGTAACAGTTATGAAGGAGTAAACCCGGAGATCTCGGAGTTGGATCGATGAGATATACAGGATATGACAAAGGGTCAGTATGGAACCAAAGACAAGGACCCCAATCATCCAGTTCAAATTCTCATCTCCAATCATCAAGTCACTGGCAGACACCATTCATGTGCATGGAATGGGAATAGCATATGCCATATGAGTCCTTGAGTTCGACCATTTGCAAGAATATGAGACCAAGCATTGAACCTTCAAGATGGGAAAGGGTATGCTTGGTAGCTTCATAAGCCTGAGCAGTGGTGCCAATCATGTACAAGGCTTGTAACTCAACCTGCAGGAATTAATTGATGAAGTAACTTGTGCATGAAAAATAGCATGATATTGCATGAGTAGATCTTCATACCTCACCACACCTAGCCTTCTACAGTAGTCTAGTCTCTGCTCACAATAATAACCTAGTGTGTTTTCTAGCCCATGCAAGGGTAATGCAAGCCAGTGCCAATCCTGTCAGTGAATTCATATAGATAGGGCTGGAGGGTTAAGCCAGCAATATTATTACAGCATCATTCAAGGCAAACTCTGGGACATAACAATGGACTTGGAGAGGGTGCAGGCCAGACTTGGAAGTAAATGACTTGGCAGAAAGACACAGGATATATTGACACTGTGTTACAGTAGTTCCAGGTAGGATCTAGCATAGCTGTAAAAGCACTAAGTACCAAGTGGCTGCGATAACTCAAACAACCACCACTTGATATGTGGTACACTGAAGAGTTAAATGAGGAGTACTGGTCAGCAGATTGCTACCAGTGAGGCAAGTGAAAACTCAGGCATTGCTGAGAGTTGTCTGGTTGGGAATCTATACCTGAGGGACCTAGGATCAAGGGTTGACTGCATTGAGTCTGAGTGGTCAAGTGAGGACTATGAGGAGTCCAAGGGTCAAGGGGTCACAAGGAGATTCCAAGTGGAGCAGTAATACTCAGCTAGATTGCAGAGATCAAGACTAGGGTACAGGAGTATCACTGCATGGTATTTATACATAGGGAAATGTGCATGGACCAAGTATTCAAAAGGAGTGGCCAAGAAGAGTGGAAGGGAGAAAGGCCAAAAGAGGAATCATATGATGCAGTGGCATCAGATGATTATGAAGGTGAAATAACAAATGTGAAGCCATTGGATGATAACGAGAAGGTAAATGTGTAAGTGTGATGACATCAAAAGATGATGTGAAAAGAGACAAGTAAGCACTTGGGTTGAGCTGGTGTGGAGTTACATAAGATGTGAAAGAAATGAAGTATGGATGAACATACGAGAATACCTAGGTATTGAGTATAGTAAAGTAATACAAGTGAATGAAAAGGAAAGAATTGTAACACACTGAGGGCCCAGGCCCCAGGGCTAGCAAGCAACATGAGCATGAGGTCAACAAGAGGGGAAGAGAAAATGTTCACAAATGGTAATCCAATCTCTCAGTGAGTGCTAGCATGGTTTACTCTGGATTCAGAAACATAGTACTACACTATGCTTAGGTTACCTGGATCTCAATTCTGTGTGTGTATTGACCTGGTACTAGTTCCTGCTGTCATCGGCCTGAACATTGTGGACATCAGGTAGTGTGGCTGTTTCAATGCACTGCCTGGAGTTAAAGCTCGGTGTAGTTATGTGGCAATCAAGTTGAAGAGTGGGTCAAGTACAATCTTATTGTGGGAAGCAGGGAGTTAATCCTCTTGAACCATTGAGCACAAGCCAATTCTTGGGAGTCATGATTCCAATTCCAATGTCTCAAAGTGTATTATATAACAAGTTCTAACATGATACACATTACTGACTATAATAGAGAATAGTTTCCTTCTAAATGAGAGTAGATCAACTAATACAGCTTCACCAGAAGGAGAGGTTTGACCTCTGAGGTACAAACGGCAACTTCACAAACAATGATCAAATGTCCAAAGATGAGCACCACCCTTTACTTTATGGATTGTCAAGGCAATGTCAGATTGCAGAGGCTAGAAAGAGAGATTACTAAAGTGATGGTCAGTATGTTTAAAACCAGACTGGCCAATGGCACATACTAGCACTACAAAGATAGCCCGAAAAGCTTTCCTCAGTTTGCTTATCCCCACCCATGTTGCTGGTGGAGGATAATATTGATAACCTGATTGTGTTTGTTGATTGGAATTGCACAGAATGGCTAAACACAGCATCAGGTATTATTTATATCATCACATGAGATATATGAGATGACACACTATAACCTTAAGAGTATTTTTGTGACCAATCAAACTGGTCTCAGAAGTCCAAAGGCCATGGGTAATGTATGTAATGACAACTAGCATAGTGGTGGGGTTAATTCATGGAAGAATGGATGGTCAATGCACAAACCTGAGACAGTGATAGGATGTACTATCAGGCATATCTAAGCCAGATTTTGACGGTTTGTCATCTGACTGAGTAGCCATAACTTCACCCACATGATTGAAACAAACTCCATTAACAAATTCATTGTGTTGATCCAGCTTTCATGTCTACTCTAAAGTCATGTTGCATCACATGTATTAGTTACTTGGAAGCAATTGAGGGCTTGTCAATATCCATCTTACCCAGAGTATTACACACAATGACTGTTGAGTCCAATCTGATATGGGGCCTGCCTCACTAGACATCAAATAATGTTTTTTTTTTAAATGCAATGTGCACATCTGAAAACAATCCATGTGTAGAACAAACATTTCATGGGAGGAAAACTGATCACTTTTATGGCCTGGTAGCCATTTCATTAGCTTCTGGTTTTCAATGTTGATCTCATTGGAACCAAATACCTTGCCACAGCCCAACCTGTTTGGTAGCCACTGGTGAGAAGGACATTGTGGATGACAGTATATGCATGAATCAAGATCCCAGATCATGACAATCTCATCATTGCCATTGCTAGCTAATCTCCAGGAATATGCCCATGTTACAGTGAGCACAGGCCCTGTGTGCATGCTGAGCATGCAAAGATATGTTAGTGGATGGGTTGATAGCTCTGAAGCAGGGTTAAGTATAAGCATGGTGCTCTACATTTGTAATTTTGTGTTGAGTCCTCTGATTGCTATTCATGAACCATCAGGGTGAACATGTGGATGGAGAAAAAGGAAAGGTGTTTGGTGTCTTTAGTAGCACTGTCTAGAGGCAGGGGGTTAGAAAGTTGGATAGTGTAGAGGAAGAATGCCACCTCTGTGCATTACTTTGTGAACTACATCACATCATATCTGCCAGTGGGCAAATTGGCCCTGCACATGGCAACACTTCAAATATGCAGGGACTGATGCAGCAGCTAGGGAAACTAGAGAAGCTATATGAATTTCTGTCAATGAGTCCAACTATAATACCAAAATGTGATACCAAAACATAGTGGTTTGTAGCAACCCTCTGAGAGCATAAGTGCTGTGCTGAGATGTGTGCCTGGAGCAGTATTGGGCACAGAATAGGAAATACACACAGTAACAGGCTGTCACCTTGACCATGTTGATAAATACTTCCAATGTGACCTCACAACACAGATTGTGAGTACGCTCAGTGTTGACCACCACTTCAATGACCATGGTAATAATAATAATAACAACAACAACAACAGCAACAGCAATGACATTGACAGCCAGGAGCATGAACTAGATGAAGAGACACAGAACGACTCACTCTACAGTACCCTGACTTGTAAAATTGTGGACTATTTCAAAATTGCTCACGAGCTCACTAGCAATACTTCTACCCATATCCCACAGCCCCTATGAACATTCTTATCCTTCTCCAGCCATTCACCTAGCTTTCAAGCCCTCCTCAAGCATGACCATATGTAGCTGATACTTTGGAATCTTTTGGACTTCCCAACCTCTGTGATACTATTAGAGGATGTGTGGATCATTGTTTGAATGGAAAGCCCCATGAGGTGATGGGGTGGAGATTGCTTCCTTTTCACTGTACCCTTTCAATAGAAATTTTGCAGATCTGGTTGAAAATATGAGTCCAACTACACAATTGACACGAGACAGAAGTAGTGGAGCCTGCACAAATACTGATAATTTCTCCTCCCTCACAGCATTATCCTCAAGGCTGTTATGATTCTGTGGTCTTCAGCCCAACAGTGAGTAGTACCTGGCCCACTGGTGGCTTAAATGGTATGCTATATTTCATATCAGCTGTTATGATTCTATGGTCTTCAGCCCAACAGTGAGTAGTACCTGGCCCACTGGTGGCTTAAATGGTATGCTATATTTCATATCATCACTGCATTCTATATTACTGATTTCACTCAAGAGCATATGGCAGTCCAACTCAGGCTTATATTCTACATACACAGGATCAACACAATTTTTGCATACATATGTACAATGCTTCAATCCTGCTCCTGAAATGGATTTTGCATTGGGTTTACACTCCTTAAAGCATGCAATAAGATGGGACAGCTCATGTATTGGGAACATGATTCCTTTAAGTCATATTCATTCATCTGCATAGATTATCCCATACTTTAGTAAAACAGCCAATCCACACCTAAACTGTCATACCAGCTATGAACATTCTATCATTTTCTGGCTCAATAAGTACTGGAACAAATCATTTTACTACTTGCTCACTGCACAATAGTTGACTTGGTATAACTAAGTTCTGTCAATCATTGGCTTTGTTTGTGGTTTAGTTGCAGAGTTCTGATCTGGTGTAGTTTTTGTGTGAAGTCTAAGATCCTCCTCCTGTGCTCAAACAATCACTCCCATCACTCTGCCTCCTAGAAATGCATTATGTTGCTGTCATTTACACCCTTCATTCTGAAAACAGAGTCAATTCTGACATCTGTAAAGCTTTACCAAGCAGTGCCGCTAGATAAAGACCTTCAAAATGAGCTCATCAAGAAAGAACCACTGTGGGATAGGATCAAGATTTTTACAAGTCCTTTTGGGAAGTTAGAAGGGGGAAGTTCCAACTCTCTCAGAACTGAAACATAATGGAACACACCTTTATGACACCCACTCAAACTGCTGGCAACCAATATTCCTACCATATATCCTTTAGTTTTCTCCAGATTCTTAGCCTGCAACATGTTCCAGGAGGCCACACAATCAAAAGTTAACCCAAACCTTAGAAGCTCAGAACTGACCACCACGCAGCAAGAATCAGAAGTGGATATTAATGATCATGAGGCCAGTGGAGAATCTCAACATGGACTTGGTGGTTGAGACTGAGCAGATCATTTACTTGCCAAAACCTGGTTTGGAGAAGGGCAAGGTGGCAGTGTGGCTCAGTAGCATTGTTGGAGCTCTTCACAGCCTAGTCCCATCTTCCCAGAGGATTAATACAAGATCAAGCATGAAAATGCTTGCACATGCACAATGTATCTGGTCTGTAGAAGTTGCTATGAAATCTTTGCCACAGAACTAGATATAAAGATGAAGCCTGATGTCACTCTCCTCCAGAAGGACCCATTTGATCCTACTGGGCCAGACTCATGGCATAACATTGTATCATTCCTTGAGATGAATGGCAGCGATGAATTCACCCAGATAGCCAAGCAGGTTGTGAGGAAAACCTATGCTATCTTTGCAATGCAACCAGATCACCATTTTGTCATCACATTGTCCATCTTCTGATCATATTTCCATCTTCACCTATTCAACCATGCTGGCCATGTTCAGTCTCATAGATATTCCATTCCCAGCTCTGCCCAATACCTTGTCTGTGTTATTGACATGTTAGCCTTCATGCCTGATAATCTCCTTGGATATGATCCTACACTTTTCTATTCTTCTGTCATCCCACTTGTGACTTGACTCCATGTTTGGTCAACAATCAAAGTTGGCAACAAGACATTTGAAGTCATATGCCTTCTTTCAGAAGCAACATGATCCATGGAAGGGCCACACTCTGCTTGCTGTCATGTTAGATGGCAAGCAGTATGCCGTCAAGATCTCTTGGACCTGCAATGGGTGGGCTATGACTGAAGAGGAGATGTTGAAATGAATCAAAGAGCCAGGTTTGATGCATGGAATTCCTAAACTTGTCATGGTGAGGATGGTTCAGGTTGGGAAAAAAGACAACTTAACTAGATTATGCTGGCTTGGGCACATACTGAGCTATCTACCTGGAGATGAGCAACCTGAGCTTCACATTCATCAGCACTTAGTCCTCATACCTGTTGGTGTCTCTCTGGAGATATTTGCATTCCTTCAAGAACTTGTCAGCATGTTAATTGATATTCTCAACAGTGAGTTTTACTCATACAATTTGGGTCTAGGATGCTAATAGAATAATCAGTTCACAAATTGCTCATCAACCAATGTGAAATTCTCCATTGGGATGTTAGCATCAAAAATACAATGAGCTATGTCTTTGACTATAATTCTGAATTCTGGCCAATTCAGTCAAATGATAAAGGGATCCATGAGTATCTGTCAGGGAGAGAGAAGCTACTCCAGGAGCATAAATATCACCATGGTCTCCTGATTGATTTTGATTATGCCAAGTTCATGGACCAAACCACCCTGTATCCAAAGGTGAGTGAACAGTATGTAAATTCCAATTCGTTATGAGTTGGGTAACCCATTGTACTAATGTATTACCTAGGGAGCAATTCCCTTCATGGCCCTTGATATCTTGTGTTTATTTGGCTCAGTCACTGGAACTAACATCACTCACGAGCCAAAGCATGATCTTGAGTACATAGTCTATGTACTCATCTGGATCTGTATGGGCAGACTGTGAAACACTCTCTCAGGTCAAGGGCCTCTGGAGTATAAAAACTGGTAAACTCACCACTCATGTTCCACTGCATCATTTCATTCCCTACTTTCAGGGCCTCAAACCATTCATGGAATGGCTTTACATTGCAATCCTCAGGGGCCATCAGAACTAGTGTTTAAAAGTCTGGTCCAGTCTGGTTTTCCATGGTCCAAATAAGGCAACTGGACCACAACTGGTCTTAGTAAGCTTCCAAAAGTAATAGGACCAGATCAAAACTAGAAAAAACCAGTCCTAACAACTTTAACAACTTAATTGGAACATAGCTCCACTGACTCATGATGTTCTTAGAGATATCTTACTCAACACATTTTTCCAGTTGGAGGAGCTGAAGGGTACTAGGTGGCCAGTTGATCATGCTTAACACCATTTGGGGATTGCAAAGTGTAAGAGAGGCACCAGATAATGCTCAATGAAATGTGAGTTCACCACCAATGAGTCATCAAGTATTACATATTATATACTTTACATCTTTCCATTGTGTGCATTTGTTGTTTTGTTACTTGTGTAAATACATACATGCCCTCAGTGACTCAACCTCTGTTGGAGATAGTCCATAAATAGATTTTCTTATTCATGCTCACTACATATATACACTACATTACCGTATATGGACATCAACCATACTTTTACTCACAACACACTGCATGCCTTCCCCCAGTCTCTTTTACCATGACTGGAAGTAAGCCATGACATACTACCCTCATTTCACAATCTACTGACCTACTATAGCATATTCATACCCTTGTTTAGGTACAGTACAGTCTCTTTCACCATGACTGGAGTATATTCATACCCTCGTTTAGTCCATGTTGAATCACAACCTTAACAAATGAGATTATGTCCCTCTGAAACAAAAGTAATAATGCTTGCATCTGTAGCATGTTCCAGATTGCAATCACAACTGATTTCTTGGATATAGGAATCTGTGCTTCATGGTAAGCATCACTTGGTACACCATGATGTTTGGTCTGACTTGAACTTGCAATACAGAGCTATATATAAAACCTAGTGGCCTCTGTGTGCCACTGCCCTGGCATTCAACTGAATTTGCTTTGTGTCTTCTCAACCCTCCTTCTGTAGTATTTTTTTCCACATCCCTTTTGTAATGACAAAGTCTTACCTCTCACAGTAAATCTCTTGCTCTCTTGTCTTGCACTGCATCTACAGCCACCTTGTCTCATATCGTTCTAGTAGCAAAGCACTTACATCTCTTGGCACTTCACAACCTTCACTTGGGTCTTCACATGCCCAGTGACAAATTTCTATTCTATTGACAAGAACCCATTTAGCTCATAGGCTGGAGGATATGATTCATTACTCACACCACTCCTTGAATACATTGGAGCCACCATATTGACCACATTATTGTTACGATATCAACTTTTCCTCACTTCTCAACTCCAACATTCAATCGCTTCTAATTATAAAACGCCTCATGTCAAGGCTGTCCAAAGGATCATATCCGATTGGCTGCCACAATAACATAGCATCCATCAACACATGCCTCTTATCATTTCATTTCCCTTATCTATGACTCATCACCGGCAGTGCAAGGCTATGCTCTTATCTATGACTCATATCTATTCACACCTTATCATCCAATAGGATACGCTATGCTTATCTACGTAGTTCATACTCAGATTAGAACTCCGATATCCATGTAGTATATAAAACCCATGAATGACAGCCAGAGAGCTCTAACAAAGTTCTCTTGGAGTTTTCGCCTCTTCACTGGACTGAACCCCCTCTTCACTACACCACTACTTTTAACAGTCTAGTCTTGTTCTAGGTTGTTTCAATTATGGTAACAGCAATGTTTCAGATGGCAGGAATAAAGGTGAACCCACTTTTGGTTTTTTGGCCAAGCCCACCATCAATGAGATTTCACCTGATGAGGATGATCGGGCAGCTGGGATGATTCTTCAAGGCAGTGAGTCTGACTATTGACTAATATACATTCTAACATCTATTTCAGAAAAGGGTTACCCTAAAGCTTACTGTATCCCTGATGATAATGAGATCTGTAGGTATTTGTGTGTTAATGGACAACTAACTAACATTTTGGATAGATCCTGCCCTCCTCATGGAGGAACACTCTCACAACAACATGGGCAATTGTGTTTGTTCTATTCCCAAAGATTATGAGATTGGTAAGTCATCCTCTACCAATATCTACAAGT
This sequence comes from Chiua virens, assembly GCA_019787685.1. Lineage (NCBI taxonomy): Eukaryota > Fungi > Basidiomycota > Agaricomycetes > Boletales > Boletaceae > Chiua > Chiua virens. The sequence goes on along the minus strand of JAHNUO010000011.1, from coordinate 491,311 downwards.
CAAGTAATGATCTGCACAGACCCAAGTTGTTTGTGGAGATGAGCAAACCAAACTTTGACAACAATGACGCTTGTGACATTGTCAATGAGTATCACCAACTCAATTGTTTCCCCTCTACCCAGATCCATTGGTGCTTTGTGAGATCCATCTCCAGCATCACAGCATAAATATCAAGGGCAAGGACCATGTGCAAGATAGAACTGGAGTGCCATTTGCTCCTTCTTCTGCTCCCTCCTGGGTTATATACCCTGGTGCCCCAGCTCATCCTTCTACTCATGCCATGTCTGCTACAGTGGCTCAAGTTCTATCTGCTGATGCTGCTCCAGGTCCACTGGATAGGCCTGCAATGAAGCTTTGCTCATATCCCATCAGCTTCTGCCCCTTGATTGAACATGCTAAATTCATTGCACAGTGTAATTGTGCATCTGTCAATCCATTCATGGCCTGCCCAGAGTTTCTTGATTGAAAGAGCATTGAGTTTTTCAATGAAGCATTGGCTAAAACCCTAAACATACCACAAGGTATGTACAACTGAATGAGATGTCACAAATTCTACCATTCACCATGTCTATAGGATATTGGCCACAATACTGGAAGGATTTGGCTATCCTGGTAAGCAATGTGATTTGTAACATTCATGTTCTGATGATGACAGCTATGGGAGGCGATAATGACCTGGTACTCAATCCTTAAGTCCAAGGCTTGAGAAACTGTGCCATGCTTCTATGCCCTGGGCAAAGATCAACCCACTGTGGAAAATAAAGCTAAAACTCAGAAGTTAATTCAAGGTTCAAGTCTCACCTTTGATGACATTGATGACAAGGTATCTCAGGTATTACCTTCTTAGTAATGATTAATATTCATTGTAGAGGTCTACCAACAACATGGCCACTCCCACAATTGGTGCCTTGATTGTATCATTTTTCTACAATGGTCCTTCTCTAGCAGTCACATTCCCTGATGTCTTTGCCAGTGAAGTTCCACAAGTCACTGTTTGTTTGGCAGCAAGCATGGTGCCCACTTTTGATATTGTCAAATGTCTACTTACTAACAATGCTTGTGATAACTATGAGCCATCATCAATGAGTACACTGCAACAGGCATCCAGGAGGACTGAAAGTTTGAGTACTCAAACATCTATGTATGTGCAATTCTATTCCATGCAGGTCATAATTAATGAGGTTCCAAAGCATGCTGAGAAAACACAGTCACCCAAGATCACTTGGGTGAGTTCTGCTGAGTGAGTTTCATTCCAGTTGTCACCACTAAATTAATGTTTTCACAGCGTGCCAGCCAATGAGCCCAGTAATATTATCACTTTGAGAACAACTTTCAACCAAGACTCAATTGATTGGCAATTAGGTTCAGATTCTTGGTTTTATCCAGCTTCACAGTGTTTTGTCCCTGTTCCTGTCCCTGTTCTAGCAGTGCTTTGTTACAATTCATTCTTTTTCTTCATGTTTACTTTGATTTCACTACATTTGGTACCACAGGTACCTCTCTATGCTTATCTCAGCAAGGGCTTAACCCTTTGCCCTCTTTTGTTATTTCTGTTACCTTTCCTTTTTATTCCATGAATGCAACTCTGGTCCAACCCATTGTTCTGTTATCGCTTATCTCTGACTCATCATTAGTCATTTCCTTCTTGTCATCTTCTGATGGCATCACCCTTTGTCATTTCACTTTTGTCATTGTCCACTGCTTCCACATTGTATGACTTCCTTTTGGCCTTTCTGATTGGTTCTGCTCTTCTTGGCCAACCCTTTGCCCCACTTTGGTTTATATATATAAACCCTCAATGATACTCTTGTATTCCTTAGTCTTGATCTATGCAATCTAGCTGAGTATCATTGCTCCTCCTTAGGGATCTGTGTGGGTATACCCATGGGTTTCAGAAATACCAGGCCTAAACTGTAGACTTAACCTTGTTCTAAGTATCATATCTATACTCATCCTGACTCCTACACCTCATCTGAACCTCATTCACTCATGGTAATCCTTGTCCATCATTACCCTCACTGTACTATTAACCTAGTGTACCCATGGGTTTTGTACCCACGACCCATGTGGGTTATCTATACCCATGCAGATCCCTACTACTCCTTGGGTTTTACCTAAGCCACCCTTAGGGCATAGCATGTGTATACCCCTGGGTATCAGCACCCATACCCATACTTGTGGATATGGGTTTTCACACAGGTATAGCAAAAGTGTACCTGGACCCAGACCCACTGGGGTTTACCCATGGGTCAATGTCAGATTTTATGAGCTCAAAGTACATATATACATGAGATAGAATAGGACTATTTAATACTATCCCAGTGATTCTCCAATGCTTGTTCCTCCTTCAGACCAGGGAGATCAGCAGCACTTTTCAAATCCTCTGCCAATGACTTGATGAGATTCATACCAGGAATAGTTGTATGCCAATCATCATGATTTAAGGACCATTCAGTAGCCCTAAGGATGTAGGACAATCCATCCTTGTATGGCTAAGCATGACTCCTACATTATCAATGATACTATAATCAATGACATAGATAAACAATTTAGAGGTATTAGTATGACATGTCATTTTAAAATGCTTGTATCTCATTCATTTTAGGGTGGATTCCTTTGGCCTAAGTGCTCATATGTACCTATGTGTCAATGCTACATTCCATGTCTATATTACTAAACCTGATTCTCATGTCAAAAACCAAGTTGGAAAGTTTTAAAAAGTGTAGACTTCAAAATGCTACTTAGATGAGGGTATATATGGGTTTACCCATACCCATACCCATACCCACTGCTAAAAAGCTGTTTAATATCAAGAGATGTTGCTGTAACAATCTAATGAGTGAAGAACAACACATGAACTTGAAAATTATCAACCAGGGATGCTCAAGTAATCAAAAGCCATTTGGGAGAGGAAAGGATAGGTAGCACACTGTGCATGCCACCAAGCAATGGCATCAGTGACATCTTCAACATCAGCTATCAAATACCTCTCCAATTCTTTGTGTTATGATAGCTCTGGGTAGGAACTAGTGTAGCTACAAAAGCACGAAGTACCAAGTGGCTGTAATAACTCAAACAACCACCACTTGGTATGTGGTGCACTGAATGAGTTGAATAAGGGGTTACTGGTTAGTGGATTGCTACCAGTGAGTCAAGTGAGAACTCAGGTGTTGCTGAGATGTCTGGTTGGGAATCTATACCCAAGGGACCAAGGGGCTGCCTCTTGTGATCGAGGTGGAACATAGGCATTGGCCTAGGGTCAAGGATCAAGGGGTCACTGGGGTGTTCCTGAGTGGAGCAGTGATACTCAACTAGATTGCAGAGATCAAGACTAGAGTACAGGAGTATCACTGTGAGGTATTTATACTCCAAGAATCATGCATGGACCAAATGTCCAAAAGGGGTGGCCAAGAAGAGTGGAAGGCCAAAAGGCCAAAAGGAGGAATGGTACGATGTGAAGGCAGCAGACAATGACAAAGATAAAATGAGTAATACAATGCCATCAGATGATGACGTGAAAAGAAATGAGTAAGCACTCAGGTGATGCCGGTGTAGGTTATGTAAGTGTAAAGGGAAATGAAGTATGGATGAACGTATGAGGATACCTAGGTATTGAGTATAGTGAAGTAGTACAAGTTAAAGAGAAGAGAGAAATTGTAACATTACCCCTAGAGTACGATCAAAGCACCATATGAAGATCATCTCTAGAAATTGAACAAATCCCTGATAGGACTACCAGTGATATTGGCATCGCCCTTGTTGTCAATAGGGTCATCACATGGGGATGCCGAGTGTCAATCAGGAGATGTGGAATGTCATGGTGCATGGTGATGGGCTCATTGAGGTGGGGGTACAGGGAGTATAGAGTGGTGATTACGGCAGAATGATGAAGACAAGTTTATCGATGAGGATGAAGTGGATGGGATGGTGGGGCAAGGGGAGCGTCATTGCCAAGTGGCTCTGGTGGTGACTGGAGTAAGTCAGTTGGCCAAGGGGATGCAAGCATGTACCCGAGGAGGTTATCCAGGGCACCAGGACTGGATATGACTGGGGGACCAGGTGAGGCAAATGGGGCATTGGTACATGCCGCATTCGATGCAGATATGTTCAAGCTTTTGCACTCAAAGCAGGCCTCGTGGTAACGGGGGTGGTCATCAGAGAGGAATACCTGACCAGTCTGAAAAAGATATTCAGCCTCAGTGTGATTTGCTGCAATCATCTCTTCTTCCATAAAAGGGGTAGAAAAGGCAGAGGGAATAGATGGTTGGGTCAGGGGTTTGGAGGAGACAGTGATGTGCAGGGATAGTTCCACTTGATAGTGGTGAAGGTTCTCAAGGAATTCGCCCATCTGCATCTGATACAGGGCATGTTCGAGATAGGCATGGATACAGTCGTGGATCTGTCTGGCAACAGCTGAGAGGTGGTGGGTGTTGTGGTTGGGGCTGAGGAGGTCTCATTGGACAAAGGTAAGGCACTTGCACTGGAGATAGGTGAGATAGAGGGCATTCAGGGGGGAGTTCAAGTTGAGGTGGTGTTCAATGGAAAAGGTCATTACAGGGTCTAGGATGAGGTCGCACATGCGATGAAAGTACTTGGGGGTCGAGGAAGAGGTATGTATTGTATGGAAATAGTAGGGGAGGTTTACCAACATGATAGGTGAACGAAGAGGATTAGGAACAGGAGCAGAAGTGGGCCATTGAGGAGGGGCTCCCCATCTGGCATCTGCAACTGCTGAAGCAGCTGGAGAAGGGGGTTGGGTGGATTCCATGAGGGAGGACTCAGAGGCAAGGGAGGAGACATTGGTGACGGGGGTTACTGGTGGTGGGAGTAGGCAATAGGGAATGGATGTAGTAGGGGTGAAGACAGGGACCAAGTGAATGATTTTATTTTTGAAGTCAGGGATGGAGCAAGAGTGGTAGGACATTACTGCTTTGATGGAGACAGGTAGTGGAGGTCTAAGTGGGGAGCGAGGTGGTTGTGGTTGTGGTTGGGTGAAAAGGGAGCAGATGAGGGGGAAATCCTTGGGATGACCACATTTATAAGTGTCAACCATGTCCTTGGTGTTTCCTCAGTTGGATTTGGGTTCCCAGGAGTCATCCACAGCAGAGTACCCTTTCCATCGGATCAGGAACTTGTGGTTCCGTGGGTTTTTGTTGTGTTTCAAGATCTGCTCAATCTTGTATTCTTCTCCACATGCAATAAGGTCAGGTGGGGGTTTTGGGAAGTTCAGGCCATGGGTTTCTGTTTCACAATAGGGCGATAACAGCGAAGCATGGAAGACTAGATGGATCTTCCAGGTCTTTGGGAGGTGGAGGCAATAGATGAGTGGAGAGAGGAGAGAGGACTTCTGTGATTGTGAAGGGTCCTTCTTGGCAAGATGCAAGTTTCAGGGAGATGAGTTCCCATTTCAAATTGCAGGCTACCAGCCAAACCTGATCACCTTTGGAGAAGGGTTTGAACTTTTAAAGGAGCAGGCCTTCATGGCTTGGCGGGCAAGTTCATGAGCAGTGAGGGCTCATCGCAGGCTGCTGAGAGCATTTTAAGGCGTTCTTCAATGGCTGGGAGTTTGGTTGCTGCTATGGTAGCGGGCAAGGGACGGGGTTTGTAGCCCATCATGAGGAAAAATGGTGACTTTCCAGTGATGGAGTGAGGGCGGTGGTTGTGCGCGAATTTGGCCATGGGAAGTAAATCGGCCCAGGATGCAGGATTGTTTTGGCAATACATGCACAAGTAGGTCTCAACTTCTTGGTTGACACACTCAGTTTTGCCATTGGATTGGGGGTAATAGGCAGTGGAGAGGGAAAGGTGATAACTGATGAGTCACGCAAGTTCCCTGGCGAAAGCGGAGGCAAATTGTGGTCCATGATCAGAGATGATTTTGTCGTAGAGGCTAAATTGGGTGTAAACCTTGTGGAAAAAGAGGCAGGTGATGGCTGCAGAGTCCACGGTTTTCATGGTTGGGCAAAGAATTACTCCCTTCATAAGGCTGTGGTTGACCATGACCATGAGAGAGTCATAGCCCTCTGCAGAGACAGGCAAATCCGTGATAAGATCCACAGAGATGTTTTGGAAGGGTCGGGAACATGCAGAGGGGATTGGAGAGAGGTGGTGTGGTCAGATGAGTGTTGACCTTCTGCTGTTGACAGGCAGCACAACCGGAGACATAGGAGCAGACAAAGGAGGTGAGGCTGGGCCACCAAAATTCAGCAGCAACCAGCTGGCAAGTTTTCAAGAAGCCAGGGTGGCTGGTGGAGTAGGAGTCGTGGTGGTGAGCAACAATTTGTTGTTGGAGGTTAAGGTCGAGGGGAACATAAATGCAGCCCTGATAGGTCAGGATGCCAGCATCATATTTCCAATCTGAGAGGCAAGCACGGAAGGACAAGGGGAGACCACTGTCCATCATGTTCAAGGTGTTACAGATGAGGGGGTCATTGGCCAAAGATTTGGCGATGAGGGCCTGAAGGTCAAGGGTGATGAGGTTGACGAACACATTGTCAGGGAGGAGAGTGACATTCTTGTTGTCGGAGTCTGTGGTAATATGGTCAGGACAGCAGGAGAGTGCATCAGGACCATCAAGGAGTTTATTGGGGACATGGGAGAACATCAAGTCGAAGTCGGCGGTTCAAGTTTTGAGGTTGACGGAAGTACGTCAAGTTTTTGTGGTCAGAGAAGACTGTCACAGGATGGGCACTGCCACAGAGATGGTGGCGCCAGGCCTTGAGGGATTGGATAACTGCGAGGAGTTCCCTATCATAGATCTCGTAGTTCGTTTCTGCAGCATTGAAAGACTGGGAAAGGTAGGAGTAGGGTTTCTAGTCGCTGTTGACATTAGTCTGGAGGAGGACACCGCCAGTTGCAAACTTAGAAGCATCTGTGGCGATGGCAAAATGTTACAATCTCAATGTTCCACCCTCATTCATATTACATATACCTTCAACCTTTTCTGAAATAATGCCTCATGTCAAGGCTGTCCACAGGACCATACCCTATTGGTCGCCACCATATCACAGCCTTATCCATGACTAGGGATCTGCGTGGGTATGGGTAACCCACGTGGGTTGTGGATTTTATACCCATGGGTACAGTGGGTCCATAGCAAGGTGAGGGTGATGATGATGATGGCTTATCATGAGTGAGTGAGGTTAAGCTAAGTTAGGATAAGGTATAAGATAGCAGAATGAGTATAGATATGATGTTTAGAACAAGGTTTAGTCTATAGTTTAGGCTTGGTACTACTAAACCCATGGGTACGGTTTTTGATACCCACAGGAAAACCCATACCCACGGCATGGGTATGGGTTTTTGGTGGGTATGGGTATGGGTATGAGGTCTGATACCCATGGGTGTACCCATGCAGAACCCTATCCATGACTCATTTCCTTATCTTTCATTTCCGACTCATCATTACTCATGCCCACCAGATACCTGTGCAAGGCTATACATCTTATCTATGACTCATGCTGACTCTTATCGGTTCACACCTTATCATCTAATCATATGCCTTATGCCTATCTACATAGTTTGTACTCAGATTAGAACTCCAACATCCATGTAGTATATAAACCCCATGAATTGAAGCCAGAGGACTCTAACAAAGTTCTCTTGGAGTTTTCACCTCTTTGATTGAACACCCTCTCATCACTCTATCCAACTACTAGTTCAATCTTCATTCTAGGTTGTTTCATTAGAACTTTGTTGCTTTCTTCGCCATCGATACTACTGCCAAGTTCCTCAACCTCGTCATAGCCCTTCCAAAGCTATCCTCTCAGCTGCGCTAAGCCAGTAAGTCGCACTTGTACAAAGCGGAAGAGACTTGCTATCAAAGCATTGTATCACAAAGACTCAAGGTCTATTGATGTACAGGTTAATTAGCAGAGCAGAGCACCCCATTGACAGCTGATTGTACTCTTAACTGAGACCACTCTCCCAGTGTCCAACTCCTACTTCCTTCCACCTTTTGAGGTCACCAGAGAGGAGATTCTTTTCAATCAAGAGGCAGATCCTGTTAGGGACCATGCAACTCGGAGGTAGTCAACTCCGGATCTCCAGAGTTGTAGCATCGGACGGGACTTGGCTTCACTGTATGTGGTGCGCCCTTGTCACAGTCTGTCCCTATATTTCGGACGTGCGGAGAACGGAGGTAGATATAAGACTCAACACATAAAGTGGAGTCAAGTGGAGTAAAGACCATCAAGGTCTTATGGAGTGTTTGGAGTGAGTCATACAAATAAACTAATATTCAGACTAAAGTTACAATCAAAGTAACTATGGTTTATATACTTGGAGGAAACATAATGATTAGTCACGGAGCAAGGAGATGAGTAATACAGAGAAACGGAGAATGACTAATTCTGAGTAAGACAGGAGATCGGGAAACAAGATAACCAGAGGTAAGTCAGGTACTGAGGAAGCCAGAGCTGTGCTCATAAGCGAGACACAGGTTATATACTAAAATGAAAGAGGAAACATATATACATAATGGAGGTCCAGGGTCACAGAGTTATGTCCTGAGGGAGATCGACCTGGAGTTATATCTGGAGGAATGGAGAATGGAGCGGTATATGACAGATCCTGCCTACATTGACACTGCTTTCTTGGCTCAAACAGTTGCTGCAGAGGATCTCGAGCCGGATCACCATTCACAGGAGGAGACTTTCCACGCCTTACTCTAGCAATTCCTCGGAGCACAGTCTCCTATCTCAGATTTCTCATCCGAAACCAATAGTCAGTGCAGCAGCCTGAACTTATGCTATCCATTAGAGGAACTGGAGATTAAGCTTGAGAGCATCCCGGAAGTTATCCCTAAAGAGGAAGCACAACCCATCCTTATCCCTCTCGCCTTACCTAAGAGAGAAGTCTCACCAGTAGAATCTTTAGGAGACCCAAATAATTTTATACCTCCAGCAGAATTAGCTAGGAGACTAGCAGGGCCCATTAGATTAAATAGGCAGAGAATCTACACAGCCAGGAGACACGAAGTCCCAGCATGCATTAGACTATACTCACAGTACAATAACTTCGACTTCCCCACATTACGACCTAGGAATACCCTTAGGCTCCCATCCTGTTTTCTTTAGATAAAACTTTTATGTCTTGGGAACTCATAGCAATCTCTATCATCATCGCTTGCACTCTTACAGCATATCTTTTCGCATATATCGCTTTCTACCTTACCAACAAGGTACAAGAAATGCAGCACCCTCTCTACTTTACTATCAAGAGAAGGGATTACCCTTTCACTATCACTTTTGGCCTCTTCTCACCTTATGAGGAATACGGACAACCAACCAACAACATCTGGGGAGCATCTGAATCACAAATTGACAACTGGTAAATATGTCAGGATACACCTACACCACCGCCCTCAAGGATCTCAACAATCTATCACTGAGCAATGGAGATCGTCTCATGGCATTGGCTTGGCTGGTCCAAGAATTGACAACACTCGTTGCAAAACTGGAAAATAAAATACACGCTCCTCCACCCTCAACTTCATCCAAGGTCAAAATCTTTGCAGATCCTGGAATCTATGACGGAGATCAAACTAAATTCGAAGAATGGTAAGCCAAAATGAAAGAGTGGCTTGATATCAATCAGAGGGCTATTGCCCCTGACTCTCACCATGCCATACTAGCAGTACTATCACATCTCAAAGGAGCCAAAAGCTCCCAATTCGCAAAGACAAGATTAGCTCAAGGTTCTAAACTCACATGGGCACAATTAGTTGTGGACATAGAAGGAATGTTCCAACAAAACAATAAGGTGGACTGGGCTCGAACCCAATTGGAGAACCTTAAACAAGGCAACCTCTGGGTAGAAGACTTCATAGTCAGCTGGGAAAATCTGTGGCAACAAGCTCAGATTGATCCCACACATGCCATCAGACTTCTGGAAACAAATACTGCCAGAAGCATCATTTTCCAAATCTTCAAAGATGGGCAATGGCAAGATTCGAACAACCCTATATATACAAATTCCTCCCATCCTGCCTACATCCCTGACAGGAATCAAGTGGTAATTAAATACCTCACCGCAATCCACACAGCAGGCAACTCCTTTGAATCAATCAATTACATTTGAGGAGAAAGAAACTGGAAAGGGAAGGACCCCAATGCAATGGACATAGGGGCCGTCACATATGAAAAGGATAAAGAAGGGTGGTTCACCACCAAAGAAGTATGAGCTGTGGGACAAGGAAACTCCCGCAGACCAATCAAATGTTTCAATTGCAAAGCACAGGGTCATTACCCAAGGGACTGCCCCAAACCAAAGAACTAATGCGGAACATGCAAGTTCTATGGTGGCAGACACAAGAAAGATTGCACCACGACCCAAGAAACAAAAACAACTTCTTCCACCCCCTCTATCTCCAAAGCTGACCCTTTTGCTGCTATTTTGGGAATGACCCCTGAAGAAGTTCAGGCTCATTATTATGACAAATATGAAATGGAAAAGAAGGGAAAAGGCAAGGCAAACTGAGAAAACTGGGATCTCACATTCACACTATTCTCCTGAAGGAATATAAAAACACTGTCTCTCTAAACTTTGATTTCAAATACTCCGATACACATCCCCAGCAAGACATAAAAAGGCCTAATTCACCAAAAACAACAGATAACAAAAGCGTTGACAGCATCTCTGTGGAGCATGGTGGACACAATAGCTCCGTGCTTACTTCTGTCACAAAACAAATACCCAATGGGTCTTTTATTAGATCTACATCTATGGAAACAGAAATTTCCCTACTGATTCTGGTATCCCCAGTAACCCAGATCAGATATGTCAGAGCAAAAGCGCTTTTAGACAGTGGAGCTAACACAATCTTCATACATGAAGATTACGTTGCTAAGCATAAACTTCCCACTCATGCACTATCACATCCTATACAAGTCTTCAACATGGACAGAACCAAGAATCAAGCAGGCTCAATTACTCATGCTGCCCAAATCCTGATTGATTACAAAGGTCACAGGGAAATAGTAGATGCTGAAATTACCAACCTTGGAAAGAATGATCTTATCCTCGGATACACTTGGTTGAAGCACCATAATCCCCATATAGACTGGAACACAGGATCAGTAATAATGCGGAGATGTCTAGAATCATGTCACTCACAAGATGAAGACAATTTCTTGGATTCATAATCGCAAAAGAACTAAAATATGCAAACTCTATCGTGGAATCACAAATTTTTACTGCACACATGGAAACTCCACCTTCTCCTCCTAAGGAATGCGCTCTTGAAGAGATGGTCCCACGAGAATATATGAAATATGCTAAAGTGTTTGGAAAAGCTGAATCAGAAAGAATTCCAATCCGAAAACCGTGAGATCACGCAATAGATCTCAAAGACACATTCAAACCCAAGAAAGGTCACCTCATTCCCCTCTCCGTTACTGAACAAGAGGAAGTTTCAGCATTCATTGATGACCAATTAAAGAAAGGATACATCAGACCTTCTAAATCCAAACAAACATCCCTGGTATTCTTCGTTCCTAAAAAGGATGGAAAGAAACAAATGGTTCAGGACTACCGTTACCTAAATGAACACACAAGCAAAAATAATTACCCTCTTCCCCTTATCTCCCAACTTGTGGATAAGCTGAAATTGGCTAAACTCTTTATGAAAATGGACCTAAGATGGGGATACAATAATGTATGCATCAAAGAAGGCGATGAATAGAAAGCAGCTTTTGTCTGCCACCGCAGGTCTTTCGAACCCATCATCATGTACTTTGGATTATGCAACTCTCCTGCTACTTTCCAAACTATAATGAACGAAATCTTTGCTGATATGAACAGAGTTGTAGTTGTCTACATCGACAACCTTATGATATTCACCAACACCGACAATTATGAAACACATGACAAAATCATTCTCAAGGTTCTCAAATGCCTTGAAGAAAATGACCTCTTCATAAAACCAGAAAAATGTCATTTCCACATCAAAGAGGTAGACTTCCTTGGAATGATTGTGGGAACTAATGGAATTAGAATGGATGACGAGAAGACCACAGCAGTGGCCAAATGGCCTATTCCATCTTCAGTCAAACACATTCACTCTTTCCTCGGTTTAGCCAACTTCTATCAAAGATTCATTAAAGACTATGGTTAAATTGCACGCACTTTACATGATCTAACCAAACAGGATCAAAAATTTGAATGGACCTTCACTTGTGATGAAGCCTTCCACATGCTTAAACAGGACTTTACGACAGCACCTATCCTCGCATATCCAGATCAGAATACTAAATATTGCTTAGAATGCGATTCATCGGATTTTGCCACAGGAGCAGTCTTATCCCTCGAAAAAGACAATGCTTGGCACCCTGTTGCTTACAACACCCACTCTATGACACCTGAAGAACAAAATTACCCTATTGCTGACAAAGAAATGCTGTCAGTCATTCATTCATTGGAATTATGGCACCACTACCTTGAAGGCGCAAAACATGAATTTGAAATATGGAATGACCACCAAAACCTTACATGGTTCATGACTTGCCAAGATTTGAATTGAAGATAAGCTCGATGGGCACAATACCTATCCTGATTCAATTTCACTTGGCACCACAAGGCAGGTGTTACTATGGGAAAAGCAGATGCTTTAAGCAGGAGAGAGGACCACATGATTGGTATTGAAGATGATAACAAAGGGGTATTACTCATGAACCCCGAACAAATCAGATCAGCCGTCACCCTCCTATACAATGGAGATGAATTTCTCTCATCCATACAGCATCACACTATGAAACTATCACCTAATGCCATGAAACATCTCTTAGCTATCGGATACTCAGTCAAGGACGCCTTCCTTAGAAAAGGGGGTAAAATCTTCATCCCAGAGAATTTAAGAACCAAAGCCATCACAATGTTTCATGACACTCCCAAAGCTGGACACCCCAGTTATGACAAAACTCTCAAATTACTTTCACAACACTACATATGGCCTCAAATGAAGGAAAATGTAAAAACATATGTATCTCACTGCGAAAGATGTGCTTGGTTCAAGGGAACAAATCAGAAAACAGCAGGACTTCTACAACTCTTAGAAACCCCTAACACACCCTGGGAAGATATCCCAGCAGATCTCATCACCAATCTCCCAGAATTGCACTTCTATGATTCAATTCTCACAGTCGTGGATCGCTTCTCCAAAGAAATAGAATTCATCCCATGCCACAAAACATGTACATCTATGGATCTTGCTAAACTCTACTTATCCCATATATGGAAACATCATGGTCTTCCCAAATCCATAGTATCAGATAGAGGACCACAATTTGCTTCTCAGCTTATGAAAGACATATGCTCAGGATTGAAAATCACACCCAAATTAAGCACCACTCATCACCCCCAAACTGATGGACAATCAGAGCGAATGAATTGGGAAGTACAACAATACCTTCACATGTTCTGTGCAGAAAAGGACTCCACTTGGTCCGATTGGCTGCCCTTAGCCCAATTCTCGCATAACAGCAAAAGAACACTACCACGAAGCATTCCCCTTTTGAAATAACACACTCTTACATCCCTAGGATGGGAATTATGCCTCATGATATGAAAAACCTGGCCACTCAGAATTTCATAATGAACTTCTCCAATATTCTAGAGCAAACCAAATCAAATATAGAGAAAGCCACAGAACACATGAAAGAACAAGCAGATAAATCAAGAACAGAACCACCTTTGTATAACCCCAGTGACAAAGTCTGGCTCTCAACCGCTAATCTAAAAATAAAACAACACCCCAAATTCACAGACAAGTGGATTGGACCATATGACATAATATCCATGCATGGTCCGAATGCTTTAAAGCTTCAACTCCCATGCACTATGTGAATCCATCCAGTCATGAATATTTCTCAGGTCAAACCTTATAAAGAACATTTATCCAATCAACCAGTTTACAAACCGCATCCTATTATTATTGGAGATGACCGAGAAGAAGAATATGAGGCAGAATATATTGTTGACTCATGCATGAAGGGTCACTGCTTGAAATACCCTATCCACTGGAAAGGATATGAAGAAGACGAACGTACATGGGAACCCCTAAAGAACCTTACCAATGCTCAGGAACTTATCACCAACTTCCATGAAGCACATCCTGAAGTCCCATGTCATCTAAAAGTGACCAAAACTGAATTCAATTCTATGTTTCGAAATTATGAAAATCAAACCCAATCTGAAGATGAGGATAGTCTCCATTGTCTCAATTATGAAATAACCGATCATCCGGAGTCTGATCATTAGATGGGGGTAGTGTAACCTACGATCTCAACATTTCACCCTCATATGCATCATACCTTCAATCTTTTCTGATATCATGCCTCATGTAAAGGCTGTCCACAGGATCATATCCTATTGGTCGCCACAACATCACAGCCTTATCCATGACTCATTCTCTTATCTTTCATTTCTGACTCTTCGTGACTCATAACCGCCAGATACCTGTGCAAGGCTATGAGCCTTATCTATGACTCACACCTTATCATCCAATCATGTCTCTCTGTCTTATCTACGTAGTTCATACTCAGATTGGAACTCCAACATCCATGTAGTATATAAACCCCATGAATTGAAGCCAGAGGACTCTAACAAAGTTCTCTTGGAGTTTTTGCCTCTTTGATTGAACACCCTCTCATTACTCTATCCAACTACTAGTTCAATCTTCATTCTAGGTTGTTTCAGCAAAGTGGCATTTCTCAAGTTTGAGGTGAAGGTTGAGTTCCTTCATGCGAGCGAGGACACATTTGGTATGTTCAGTATGTTCGGCTTTGTTGCCAGAGAAGATCAAGAGGTTGTCCATGTAGATGATGAGCCACCCTTTGGTGATCATATCATGGAAGGAGTCATTCATGAATCATTGGAAGGTGGCAGGGGAGTTGGTCAGTCTGAAGAACATGACCATGGGGTTAAAGAGATTGCAGTGGGTGATGAACACAGCTTTCCATTGGTGTCCATCTTTTATTTGGATGTTGTTGTAGCCCCATCAGACGTCAAACTTGGTGAAAGCTTGGCATCTTTGAGTTTGTTGATGAGGTCGGAGATCAAGGGGAGAGGGTAGGCATCTCAGATGGTGTGTTCATTGACGTACTGATAATCTTGACAAGGGTAGAGTTTGCCATCCTTTTTCTTGACGAAGAAGAAGGGGGAGGCCTGAGGAGAGTTCGAGGATTTTGTCATTGGCAAGGTGTTCATCAATGAAGTCGCCAGTGGCTTTCTGTTCATCTGGGGACAAGAGGTAGACTTTCCCAACTTTGGGTTGGAATGAGTCCTTGAGATGGATCTCTTGGTCACAAGACTGGGATGGGGGCATCTAGTTAAAAGGTTCTTTTGCAAATATGGATTCGAATTCCACATATTCCAAAGGGAGGGTGATCTTGGCTTTGGGAGCCACAGCTGCAAGGGAAGTGGCATTTGTAAGCTTCTCAGGTTGAGTAGTCCAAACAAAGTGTCGCCCTGCATGCATGATGCAGTTCACAGAGTGTTGCACTGAGCCTATTGTGAAATGATGGCCCATTTGTGTGCCAAGGTAGTCATAGAGTTTGCCATCCCAGATGGGGTCAACATCAAGGTGGCAGACTGGACAGTTTGGCGGAGGGTGAGTGAGTTTGGCGAAGTGGTGGGGTTTGTCAGTGGTGATGAGAGGGAGGTTGACTTCAGGGGCAGAGACAGTGATGGTTTTGGCGACCCAGTCGATGACCAAATTGGTCGCTTTGAGCCATGGGAGTCCTAGGATCACATTTTCGGAACCACAATAGATGATGTGGAACTTGACACATTGGAGTACTCTTCCAAGAGCAATCCGGAGGGTGATGGTGAATTTGATATCACCATTCTTGTTCATAGTGGCATCTACGTTCCGAACCAGGATAGGTTTCAGAAGACGCTCCTTGGGGAATTTGTTCTTCTGGACAAAGTGCCAGTTGATACAATTGATCCCAGCCCCAGAGTTGATGAGGGCGTGGGTGTCAACATCTTTTGAGATAGTAGTAGCATTCAATCTTACAGGTATTTGCATAGATTGGGACGAGAGTTCAGGTACTAATACATGGCTATGAGAATGGGAAAATACCAGCGTTGAATCAGTCTTCCTCCTTAAAAACCCATGACCAGAGTGGTTGACCACCTTGTTGACACTCATGGTGTCCTCTTCGTCGTCATCTTCTATTTCAACGAGAGCAAGAACAGGTTCTTGCTTGGGTTCTGCTTTCCGCACCTTCTTGGGGGTTGATGCAGGAGTGGTCAAGGTTTTGGTCGCAAAGACCAGACAGGAGGAGGTGTGATGGCTGGGTTGGCGGCACTGGAAGCAAAGGTTGTTCTCGAAGCATTGCTTTTGCTCTGCTTCAGTCATCTTGGGAACATGGACAGCATTTACGTCCATGGTGTCTGGGTCTTGCTCCTTCTTGCGAGGGGGGTTGTCATGGAAGACAACAGTGGCAGCAGGTTTCTTGTTTCAATGGGCGATCTCATCAGCACGTTCCCATTGGGTTTTGAAATGCATGGCTTGGGTATACCACTTGTTGATCATGGTAGGGACCATATCCATGCCTTGGATGCACCTCATGAGAGAGGGGGGGAGGCCAGCCATGAAGAAGTTGATGAGGACAGAGTTGGACCCAGTGAGTCCGGTAGTGGCGACTTTGTTGTGGAAGGAGGAGATATAGGTGGGGACATCTTCATTCTTGGTGGAATGGATGGTGGATAGCCAGGCAATTCCATCGCCCTTGGTGTCATGGTGTTCGAAGTCCTTGCTGAACTCTATTTGCCAGTTGGCCCAAGTCCTGAAGGACCAGAGTGGAATGGACTTGGCGCAGAAGGTGTTGGCCCACATTTTGGCAGAGCCTTCTGTCATGAACAAGAGGGCAAAGGCCACTTGTTTGTTGTCAGTGTCGTAGATGAGATCATTGACGAAGAGGTATGTTGCAACATTGTTGAGCCATGGGATGGCATGGTCGTAGGACCCGTCAAAGGTGGAGGGTTTTCTGAGGCGAAGCTCTACTGTCTTGCTAGACATGTTGCTAGATGAGGTGGTGGGGGTAGGGTTCAGTGGTAGTGGTGCCAGAGTGTAGACAATGGAGGGGTTCCGGATAGATGATGGTCTGGGGTTGATCCTTTGTGGGGTTGTAGGGGACAGGAAGGAGGCAAGGGCAGGAATGTCAAGGGAGGTGGTGAGATGTTCAGCTTGTTGCTGGGTTTTGTCTTTGGGGTCAGAGTAGTCAATGTTGATGTTGAGGTTGTTTTCCTGAATTTCAGAAGATAGTGTCAAGGGTTCAGGGTTGTTGTCGGATAAATTGGACAATGGAGTGTTAGACATCTGAAGACTCCAACTGGGGTTCAAGAGTGGATGGGTGGAAGGTCATCCGGCAATGGTGAGGAACTGACTGTGCGAAGGCAGGCTGTATGAAGAGTCTTGATTTTATGTTACCATAGCTCCGGGTAGGAACTAGCATAGCTGCAAAAGCACTAAGTACCAAGTGGCTACAATAACTCAAACAACCACCACTTGGTATGTGGTGCGCTAGATGAGTCGAATAAGGGGTTACTGGTTAGCAGATTGCTACCAGTGAGTCAAGTGAGAACTCAGGCATTGCTAAGGTGTCTGGTTGGGAATTTATACCCAAGGGACCAAGAGGCTGCCTCTTGTGATCAAGGTGGAACGTAGGCATTGGCCTAGGGTCGAGGGTCAAGGGATCACAGGGGTGTTCCCAAGTGGAGCAGTGATACTCAGCTAGATTGTGGAGATCAAGACTAGAGTACAGGAGTATCACTGTGAGGTATTTATACTACGAGAATCATGCATGGGTCAAATGTCCAAAAGGAGTGGCCAAGAAGAGTGGAAGGGCGAAAGGCCAAAAGGAGGAATCATATGATGCAAAGGCAGCAGACAATGATGAAGATAAAATGAGTAATACGATGCCATTGGATGATGTGAAAAGAAATGCATAAGAGCAATGCCATTGGATGATGATGTGAAAAGAAATGAGTAAGCACTTGGGTGATGCCAGTGTGGGTTACATAAGTGTAAAAGGAAACGAAGTACAGATGAACATACAAGGATACCTAGGTATCGAGTATAGTGAAGTAGTACAAGTTAAAGAGAAGAAAGAAATTGTAACACATTGCGGCAGTTGGATGGTTTCACAGGTGCAAGGGAGTGAATGTGGTTGAATATATTCATGTTTTCCTTGATCATACATCAGTGGGAAATTAGCAAGCATTGGGGTGAGTGGCACTTACAGATGGCTTTTCAATCACCTCAATGTCAGAGAGAGCCTCTGTCTCAGCCATGTAGCAAAGGTTGAAGTGATCCCATACAAGTTGCTCTGTAGTTTGAATCCATTTGCCTTCTCAATTGGCATTCTTAAAATACTGAAGTTTGTATCAAGGATAAAGAACTGTAGTTTAATTTAGCACACTGTCTGTACTAGTAGGGACTTATTTGAGTTACCCATTGTGATCCAATAAACCTCTGAGCTGTCTGTCAAAGAGTAGTAGCAATTGAGTGTTTGAATTGCCATGGTGACACCAGCATGGATAGAGTGGGAGGGTGTGTGATCACATGCATATTTTGTCAACTGTTTGTCCATAAGATCCATGGCTTGGATTACAGTGGCAAGGTTGGGAGTGGCCTGCAAGAAGAATTCAGTTGCTTGCTTCAGGACCTAGTATAGTATTTCATTGATAGCCATGCCTGTGACAATACACCTTTACCATACCTTTAGAATGTCTTGCAGCTCAGTGAGCATCTTTCACTCCTCATCTACCACTTCATACTGCTGCAACCCCAGCTCCTTTTTTTGCATGATCATATCCACCACTTCCTGATGCTTCAAGGCATGTTCAAGCATATTGTAAGTTGAATTCCATCTTGTTGATACATCTCACAGCAAATTAGTGATTGCATGCTTCTGTTGTTCAAGGATATGCCACCACTTGGGGAGCAACTTTGTTGAAGAATTTATGATCTTGAATGCAAGCTTCTGGATCTGAAACAATCAACATTCTCAGTGAATGTATGTCTAACTTGTTGAATGTTCATTTACCTTGGTGAGAGCTAATTGGACTGGACAAATCAGCCTGTACAGTTCATGTATTTCATCAGGTGTTACATAAGTAGCATTCTGAAGTCTATACTTTTTGAAACTTTTCAACTTGGTTTTTGACATGAGAATCAGGTGTAGTAATATAGACATGGAATGTAGCATTGACACATAGTTACATATGAGCACTTAGGCCAAAGGAATTTACCCTCAAATGAATGAGATACAAGCATTTTAAAATGACATGTCATACTAATATGTACCTCTAAATCTTTTATCTATGTTATTGATTATAGTATCATTGATAATGTAGGAGTCATGCTTAGCCATACAAGGATGAATTGTCCTACATCCTTAGGGCTACTGAATGGTCCTTAAATCATGATGATTGGCATACAACTAGAAACAGGCACAATATGAGTATTTCTTGATGACATGTCAGTTCAAAAGGTCAGTCACAAACTATCAAGAGATATTGAAGGGCTAGAATTAGGAGTATTAGTATATCACAAAGACTTTATTACACTTAATTTTACACTAACTTTGTTAACTTTTGGATACTTATATATATTTACTGTATAACTTTTTTTTGGCTGCCTTCTGATACCCATGAAATACCCACCATACCCACATTGTACCCAACCCATGACCCACGTGGGTTAGCTGTACCCATGCAGTTGCCTAACTCCTGTACCCTAGTCTTGATCTCCGCAATCTAGCTAAGTATTACTGCTCCACTTGGAATCTCCTTATGACCACTCGACCCTTCAGACTCAATGTAGTCAACCCTTGACCCTCGGTCCTTCGAGTATAGATTCTCAAAAGGATGCCCTCAGCAACAAGCCTGAGTTCTATCTCATCTCACTGGTAGCAATCCACTGACCAGTAATCCACTCTTGAACTCTGTAGCACACCACATACCAAGTGGTGGTTGTTTGAGTTATTGCAGCCACTTGGTACTTAGTGCTTTTGTAGCTACTCTAGGTCCTACCCAGAACTACCATAACACTGACTCTCAATAATGGCATCATGTGCCATTTCAAGATTCTCTCTCACTCATTTCACAAATGATTGGACACCAGGGGCAGATAAGGGAGTTCCCTTGTCTAACCTTGGCATCAGGACAGGCACTACCCATAGTTCAGCTTGAACAGAGCAACACCTGTAGATCTGCTGATGCTCGAGTTTATGGCAAACTCTGCCATGGGTACCTTGTCCACCCAGTCCATCTGGTCTGGCTGTATAGCCATACATCTGCAGATAAAACACTGTAGACATTAGCAGCTTAGTCCCCAGCTGCCTATGTAATTCACACCAAACTGCAGATGTGAATTTGGCATCTCAATCTGAGATGATCATTTCAGGGATTCTGTGAAGGCAGATTACCTCCTGAATAAACCTAGAGGCAAGTTCAGATGCCTTCACAGTTGTAGTCACCAGTACCAGGTGGATTATCAAGGTCAGACAACACAAAATGCCCCAAAGGTAGTTGTACTCCCTGCTCGGCAGGAAAGGTCCCACAAAGTCCATAGCAATGGATTCCCAAGGGTATTTGGGCACAGGTAAACTATGCAACAATCCCTTGGGTGATTAGTTTTCTCCTTTTGCCATTTGACAAGTGGGGCACAATCAACAGTACTTGTCAATTTCCCAATCCATCCTGGGCCACCAGAACCATCTGCAGATATAATCCACCATTCTTTGTGACCCAAAGTGCCCTAGGGTCCTATGTGTATTGTCTATGACCTTTGCAGTCAAGGAGCCTCCATCAAACTTTGCTCAAGGGAGACAGAGGACTCATTCTCCTCCATGATTGGTTGTATAAACCAACCCCCTCTCCTCCCTGAACATGGAATGGTGCCCAGGTTTCTCCTAGATCTTCATAAACATCATGTTGTTTGAGTACCCTTTGCATACTGCACTCAATAACTCAGGCAAGTTCCCATATGTTATCAGCAAGGTTTTGGCCACCTCAGCAGTTTTCCGCTGCAGTGGCCATCTCTTTCACCTCTGACTTGCAAGTTTCTCACTTTTTGGCCAGTTACCAACTTTTTCGGACATTCATCTTGTCCTCTATGCTGAGTATCTTGAGCTCCAGCCATTGATCTTGCAGGAGGTCATCTCCCTCTGGATCCAATCAAATGTCAGCATTCAACCATTCAATCACCTCTGCAGGGAGTTCCTCTCCTCCTTCTCATTCATAGTATTGAGAAAGATAGTCAGCTACTCAGTTCTCCAAGCCCTTTGCATAGATAATGTCCATATCAAATCTTGATATATAGTTGAGTCAGCAGACTTGTCTAGTGGACAGCTTCCACTGTGTCCTCAGGTATCCAAGTGCTTCGTGATCTGTTACAATCATGAACTTGAAGCCTAGGAGCTTGTCCTCCCACTTCATCAATCCCTCAATTATTGCAAGGGTTTCACACTCAAATGTGTGATAGTTTTGCTGGGCATCACTCAGCTTCTTTGACATGAAGCCTGCAGGGCAACATGTCTTCCATTCAGACCCCTGTCCATACAATGCTCCGATCCTGTAAAGGGATGCATCACAGATGAGCCAAATAGGCTCAGTCTTCCTTGGGTCAATGGGCTGAAGGATTGGAAACTTGCATGCCAAGTTCTTGATCATTTGGAAGCACCAATTATGTACTTTCCTTCAAACGAATGGGTGCCCATTCCTTTGGATTTCAGTCAGCGGTGTGGTATACACTGAAACATCTGGCATAAACTGAGCCAGGTACTTGACCAATCCAACAAATCATTGGACTTCATTGAGTTTGTGGAGTTCTTCAACTCCGGACACACAACATCTTATCCAGCTTGGTGTGAACACCTTTCTGGTCAATGATGTGACCAAGGCAGGCCGCCGTCCAGGGCGTTGAGAGTGTCTAAGACCAGGGGGTCACTAACTGAAGATTTGGCGATTAGGGACTGCAGGTCCAGCATTACAAGGTTGACGAAGACGTCATCAGGGAGGAGCGTGATGTTCTCGTTGTCCGTGTTGGAGGCGATATGGTCAGGGCGACAGGAGAGTGCATCCGGACCATCAAGGAGTTTCCCGGGAACGTGGGAGAAGGTGAGGTCAAAGTCGGCGAGGTCAAGGAGCCAATGAGCTTGCCGGTGGTTCAAGTTCTGGGGTTGACGGAAGTACGTCAGGTTCTTGTGGTCAGAGAAGACCGTGATGGGGTGTGCACTGCCACGAAGGTAGTGACGCCAAGCCTTCAGGGAACGGATGACGGCAAGGAGTTCTCGGTCATAGATATCGTAGTTCCGTTCGGCAGTGTTAAATGACTGCGAAAGGTAGGAGCACGGTTTCCAGTCGCCGTTTACATCGGCCTGGAGGAGCACGCCACCAGTCGCATATTTAGAAGTGTCGGTGGTGATGGCGAAGGGTCAAGAGGTATCAGGGAACCAGAGTACGGGATCCGTGGTAAAGGCCTTCTTGAGGCGTTCGAAGGCGGATATCTGGGCGGATCCCCAAATCCAGGGGGCGTCTTTCTTTGTGAGATCGACAAGGGGTCGGGCTATGGTGGAGTAGTCGGGGATGAACCGACGGTAGAAGTTGGCAAAGCCCATGAACGATCTGACGTCCTTGAGCTTGGTGGGAGTTGGCCAGTCTGCAATACCGGCTACTTTGACAGGGTCCATGGCGAGTTCGCCTGGCCTGGCGATCATGCCGAGGTATTCGACTTCAGTGGTGGCAAAGTGGCATTTCTCGAGTTTCAAGTGAAGGTCTAGTTCCTTCATGCGGGCGAGAACGTGTTTGGTGCGCTCAGTGTGGGTGGCCTCGTCTTCAGAGAAGATGAGGAGATCGTCCATGTATATGATGAGCCATCCTTTGGCGATCATGTTGCGGAAAGAGTCGTTCATGAAATGTTGGAATGTCGCGGGAGAGTTGGTCAGTCCGAAGAACATAACCATGGGTTCGAAGAGGCCGCGGTGCGTGATGAAAGCGGCTTTCCATTGATGTCCGTCCTTGATACGAACATTGTTGTAACCCCATCGGACATCAAACTTGGTGAATAGTTTGGCGTCTTTTAGCTTGTCGACGAGGTCAGAGATTAGAGGCAGGGGGTAGGCATCGCGAACAGTGTGTTCATTGACGTAGCGGTAATCTTGGCAAGGATGGAGTTTGCCATCCTTCTTCTTGACGAAGAAAAAGGGGGAGGCCTGGGGGGAGTTCGAAGGGCAGATCTTGCCATTGGCAAGGTGTTCATCGATGAAGTCGTTGGTGGCCTTGCACTCGTCAGGTGACAAGGGGTAGACCTTTCCGACCTTGGGTTGAAAGGTGTCTTTCAGATGGATTTCGTGGTCACAGGACCTTGAGGGAGGCATCTGATTGAAGGGTTCCTTCGCGAATACTGATTTGAATTCTGAGTACTCCGAAGGGAGGGTAATTTTGGGTTTCTTTGCTGCAGCCACGAGGGCGGTAGTGTTGGTGAGCTTCTCGGGTTGAGTAGTCCGAACGAAGCGTTGTCCTGCTCACATGACGCGGTTGACAGAGTGTTGCACAGATTGGTTCGTAAATCGGTGCCCAGTTTCAGTGTCGAGGTAGTCGTAGAGTTTGCCATCCCAGATGGGATTGACATCGAGGTGGTGGACGGGACGGATGGGCGGTGGGTGAGCGAGTTTGGCGGAGTGTTTGGGTTCGTCGGTGGTGATGGGCAGAAGGTCTGGTTCTGGGGCAGATACGGTGATGGTTTTGGCTACCCAATCAATGATTGGATTGGTCGCCTTAAGCCAGGGAAGTCCTAAGATGATGTTTTCTGAACCACAGTGGATGATGTGGAACTTGATTCGTTGGAGCACTCCACCAAGAGCGATCCAAAGGGTTGTGGTGAATTTGATATCACTGTTCTTGTTCGCGGTAGAGTCGACATTCTGTACTGGGATGGGTTTCGGAAGGCGATCTTTTGGGAACTTGTGTTTCTGGACGAAGTGCCAGTCGATGCAGTTTATCCCGGCTCCAGAGTCAATAAGAGCGCAGGTGTCGACATCTTGAGAGGTAGCGGTAACGTTCAATCTAACAGGGATTTGCATAGATTGGGACGAAAGCTCAGCTACAAGTACATGGGTACGAGAATGGGAAGATACCGGCGTCGAATCGGTCTTCCTCCTTAAAAACCCGTGACCGGAGTGGTCACCTTGTTGACACTCATGGCGTCCTCGTCATCCTCCTCAACTTCTACCAAGGCAGGAACGGGTTCAGGTTTCGAAGCAGTTTTCCTGACCTTCTTGGAGGAGGATGTAGCAGGGGTTTTCGTAGAGAAGGCTGTGCAGGCGGACGTTTGGTGTCCGGGTTTGCGACAGCGGAAACAGAGTTTTTGTTCAAAGCATCGCTTTCACTCAGCTTCAGTAAGCTTTGGAACGTAGATGGCGTCTACATCCATAGCGTCAGGGTCTCACTCCTTCTTGCGAGGGGGGTTGTCGTGGAAGACGACTGCGGCAGCAGGTTTCTTGTTTCAACGGGCGATCTCGTCGGCGCATTCCCACTGGGTTTTGAAATGGATGGCTTGGGTGTACCACTTGTCGATCGTGGTAGGGACCGTATCCATCCCTTGGATGCGCCTCATGAGGGAGGGTGGTAGGCCAGCCACGAAGAAGTTGATAAGGACGGAGTCAGAGCCAGCGAGTCCTGCAGTGACGACCTTGTTGTGGAAGGAGGAGATATACGAGGGGACATCCTCGTTCTTGGTGGTTCGGGTGGTGGAGAGCCAGGCGATGGCATCTCCCTTGGTGTCGTGGTGTTCAAAGTCCTTTCGGAACTCCATCTGCCAGTCTGTCCAGGTGCCAAAGGATCTAGCGAGGATGGACTTGGCGCAGAACGTGTCGGCCCAAGTTAAAGCAGATCCTTCAGTCATGAAAGAGAGTGCAAATGCAACTCGTTTGTTTTCGGTGTTGTACACATCTTCGTTAACGAAGAGGTAGGTGGTGACGTCGTTGAGCCAGGGTATGGCACGATCATAGGAGCCATTGAAGGCGGCGGGTTTTCCGAGGCGAAGTTCAACTGCCTTGTTAGACATGTTGGTCGAGGTGGTGGTGGGTGGTCTTATTGGTGGTGGGACGATAGACGGGTTCAGGTTCCAGATAGATGGTGGTCCAGGGTTCGGCCTTCATGGGGTCGTAGGGGATGTGAAGGTGGCAAGTGCAGGGATGTCAAGTGATTGGTGAAGTCGTTCAGCTAGTTGCTGTGTTTCGTCTTCCAAGTCAAGGTGTTCGACATTGATGTTGAGGTCTGCTTCCCAAGGTTCGGAAAGTGGAGTCGAGGGTTCAGGGTTTTCGTCAGATAGATCAGATGATGGAGTATTGGAGGTCTGAAGGTTCCAGGCGGGGTTCAAGAGTGGACGGGTGGGGGGTCGTCCAGTAATGGTGGGCAGCTAGCTGCACGAAGGCAGGCTGTATAGTAGTCTTGATCTTATGTTACGATAGTTCCGGGTAGGACCTAATATAGCCACAAAAGCACCAAGTACCAAGTGGCTGCGATAACTCAAACAACCACCACTTGATACGTGGTGCACTGAAGAGTGGAACGAGGGTTTCTGGTCAGCGGATTGCTACCAGAGAGACGAGTGAAACTCAGGCGTTGCTGAGAGTTGTCCATTTGGGAATCTATACCCGAAGGACGGTCGAGGGTCGAGGGTTGACTACAATGAGTCCTAGTGTTGGGTCAAGGGACGACGAGAGAAGTCCCTGGTCGAGTGGTCACAAGGGAAGGTCCAAGTGGAGCAGTGATACTCAGCTAGATTGCGAAGATCAAGACTAGTGTACACGAGTATCGCTGCGAGGTATTTATACTACGAGAGCTGCGCACGGACCAAGTAACTAAAAGGGGAAGGCCAGAAGAGCAGAAGGGCCAAAGGGCCAAAAGGAGTGTGCAGCAGTCAAAAGGGAATCGTACGATGCGAAGGCAACAGACGATGACGAAGACAAAATGACAAATGCAAAGGCATCGGAAGATGACAAGAAAGGAAGAATGTAAGCACTCGGGTAAAGCCAGTGCAGGGTTACAAAGGAGGAAGAGAATGAGTACGGATGAATGTACGATGATACCTAGGTACTGAGTAAAGAGAAGAAGTACAAGTGAGACGAAAGAAAGAAATTGTAACAGTTGTCTTGGATATAAACCATAGATGGGTCAGTCTCCAAAGACATGGATGATGCTGGGCTTGAAGGTTGGTCACGATTCCATTTATCATTCAACTTAAATTATCAGCTCATAGTCAGTGGCTTGTAGACATGTGAATTGAGTGGTGTAAGGCCAGGGCCAGGGCAAAGTGCTGGGAAGAAGAGGTTGAACTTCTCTATGAGAAGATATAGTGCATTCTTGTGTTTATGGAGTGGGATGCGGCCCAGTGGGATGAAAGGGGGAAGAACTTCACATTGGACAACATGGCTCTCATTCAGGGGCATCATGCATATGCACCTCATCAGGCCATGATATGGCATTCAATCACACATGTTGATCTCTCAGACAAAATGGGCATGGTAGATGGATTCAGACAGACTAGGAAAATCTTTACATAGTTGATTAAATCATGTCCTGTCTTAGAATAATCCATTACTTGTGAGATGATGCATCAAGTTGATATGTTGGGCAGGCTGGATACTCTGATAATAGAAGGAATGATGCATCAAGTGGGCAGGACTTTCCATCAGTTGAATGGTTCAGATGGGTGAGCCACTGATGCATCATATTAACACTCAGTTCATCAGACAGGCAGGATGAATAATGCATCCAGTGGGTAAGCAGAATAATCCATTGAGATGTGGGTAGGACTCTCAGATGATATGCAGCCAGTGAGTGGAATAATGCATTAAGACATGGGCAGAATGATGCATCAGAATGTGGGCAGGACACTGTGACTCGTATGCAATAGATGAACAGAATGATGCATCAAGATGTGAGCAGGACACTCAGATAATGGGCAGGATGATGCATCCAATGGGCATCAAGAAATCCTAGTGGTGTTGCATCACTGATTTACAAGGATTACAGTATTTTATGCATCAACTTGCCAGGGACTGGTGATCCCCAAGGGATGGTTATCCTGTTTGGTCTATTTCTCCTTAACAAGGAAGGTATCCTAAAGGTTGTGGGAAAGTCCAAAAACTGGTACCAAGGGTGCTTTGCTGCAACTGCCTGTGCTACAGGAGCACATTACATCAGAACTGGACCAGGTGGTTCCCAGCAGCTCCAGTTCAATAATGGAGTATAAGGACTCTATCCCCTCCAGCATGGTGGAAGACAGCACCTTCTCTCTGGCAACCAGAGTTGGAGAGATGTCTGTTGTAGCCCCAGCTGATGATGTTGTCATGGACAACCCTCCCTCTATTCCTTCTGATCTGCTTACACATGCTATTGAAAACAAAAAGTAGGTGATGTGAGAAAGGTGGGGCAATAGATTCATCCCAAGGGGGGTTATACTTGAAGGGATTGATGGATTAGGGTTTGTCAATGTGTTCCAGAGCTTGCTGAGCAATCTAGAATGAAAAGCAGTCAATGTAAAAGTATCTGGATGGAGTTGAGACAATGAGAGGATTGATTTAAGAAGATGAGTGAAACAACCTAGAACAACCTAGACTGTTAAAGTTGTAGTGGTGTAGTGAAGAGGGGGTTCAGTCCAGTGAAGAGGCGAAAACTCCAAGAGAACTTTGTTAGAGCTCTCTGGCTTTGATTCATGGGGTTTATATACTACATGGATGTCGGAGTTCTAATCTGAGTATGAACTACGTAGATAAGCATAATGTATCCTATTGGATGATAAGGTGTGAATAGATATGAGTCATAGATAAGAGCATAGCCTTGCACTGCCGGTGATGAGTCAGTGATAAGGGAAATGAATAGATAAGGGCATGAGGTGATGGATGCTGTGTTATTGTGGCAGCCAATCGGATATGATCCTTTGGACAGCCTTGACATAAGGCATGTATGTTTAGAATCGATCGAATGTTGGAGTTGTGAAGTGAGGAAAAGTTGATATCATAACAATGAGACACAAGGGAACGATAGGACAAGGTGAAATGAAGTGCAAGGAACAATATCCAGCCCACTCACACACAGGAGAGTAGATAGGTGATCTCCTGAACACAGAAAGATAGTCCTGGGCATAACCCAAGACTATTAAAGGCAATCTGACCCTAGGTAATCATACAGGATCTATGTAGAATGAGTATTTAAGAAAAGGAATGTCAAAACCTTGTAGATAACAAAAGAAAAGAAGAATATTATGAGAGGAACAACCTCAATAAGGCCAAATCAGATAGGACAAGTTAAACTAGATAAAGTAGAATATGTACAATGGAACTGGATTGCATTGCATTACTCAGATTGGACTCAGATTGGGTTCAGATAATCTGTAAATGCTAGAAATAAAACCAGACCAGCACAAAGTCAATAGCAGATGAGATGTGATGTGATAGGACCTGAGAAGATTATCAAACTCAAATTCTCGGGAAAACATCCAAACATCCCTCAAGGGGCCCCATCCCTTGATGCACCTACCAAACAATGGGTAGATCTCACCAAGTGATGCCAGCTCATCTGCCCAACTGAGGAGTGTAATGGCCTCCAAAAGATGTTCCCAGGTGCAGTGGGACATTGCATGCGTCCAGACAACACTAAATCTGAATTGAACCCACCAATGTGCAGACATGTACATGGGTTCCTTCTCATGGAGCAGTTGGCTCCCATTCCTTGAAAGAGTTATCATTGTACACTCTGGGTACAAGAACTCATACATCTCCTTCTTGTACCAGGGCAGTACAACAACCTTCTCCAATAGGGAGAAATTAAGCTCTCCCTGAGCAGTTGAAAGGAATAGGTCAGTGAGTTCAACAAAGACATCACCTTGACCGATATTGTGGCATACCTCACCACTAACAGTGTCATTTCCCACAAGGCTGATGACATCATTGATTGGGCATGTCAGGTCACAAGGAAGATAATCAACTGAGCCTCTCCTTCTACAGAGATTGAGGACAATTCTCAGATTGCTGCTGCATATAGACCAATGTGGAGTGAATTGAGGCACAATGTCATGGATGATGCCCTCAATTGTACCCTAGAAAAGTACAAAAAGAAGGCTCAGAAGAGCAGCATGCCAGTGGGGGACATCGCTCCTCTCACTCTTCCATTTGGGTTCTCCAAACTTGCAATGGAGATTGATCAGTTCTTGAATGCCATAGGGCATTTCAACCTCACTTTCAAGGAACTTGAGCTGCCATCTTGTCCTGAAGAGAAAGATGAACTGTCAGAGCAGCCTGCTCCCATGTGAGAAGACTCAGACATGCATGCATGGTGTGCTTATCTATTCTCATATATGTGTGAGACCTAGTTTTCTTCTTCTTTCCACTTCTTTTCTTTGGACAAGTATACTTTGTATAAAGTTTTAATTCTATATTCTTTGTTCTTCCACTTGTTTGAGCTACACAATGGCTCTACAAGGGGAGGGTGTTAGGGGCCTAATGCCCCATTATATTATTCTCATTACTTAATATTTATTTCTTTTCTTTCTGAGTCATTGTTAGTTACAGCATAGCAACATGCATGTGAAACATGATCTGTAGTATTATATAAAGGAGGGCTCACAGTAGGCAGCCCTCATATATTTACTTTTACCTTACTCACCAATACAGTTTATATACTTGGAGGAAACATAATGATTAGTCATGGAGCAAGGAGATGAGTAATATGGAGAAACAGAGAATGACTAATTCTGAGTAAGACAGGAGATTGGGAAACTAGATAACCAGAGGTACATAAGTCAGGTACTGAGGAAGCCGGAGCTGTGCTCATAAGCAAGACACAGGTTATGTACTAAAACGAAAGAGGAAACATATATACATAATGGAGGTCCAGGATCACAGAGTTGTGTCCTGAGGGTGATCGACCTGGAGTTCATGTCTAAGAGATCCAGAGTTATATCCAGAGGAACGGAGAACAGAGCGGTATATGACAGAAACATGCTTTCCTCCCACTGTTTGCACCTTCAAATGAAACTAAATCTACCACCAACATTGTGTACCATCATCTCATATGGTTTGCATGTATCTATTGTTGGAGACCAGTCTGTTGATACACATTTCTCTTACCCTTCACTATGTACATATGCTACATTACCATATATGGACACCATTAATTCTTTACCCACAACATGCTGCCTCATGGCTCTCCAGTCTTGGTCCACCACAACTAAAGGTAAGCCACTAGCTATGCACTCTCCCTACCTACCGTGACTTACTGACATGCTGTAGTGTATTCACACATCCTTTAGTCTGTCCGAATTACATCTATTTATGTACTCCAAACTGCCAGTGCAATCATGATGCCACCATCCAAAGGCTAGCTTGTACAATGTACGCTTTGAGATTGATTACATAAGCACTCAAAACAGCGGATACTATTGTGTTTCCTTCAAAATGGCCCATTGAATGATAACTACTCTGATATCTTGCAAAGTCTTAGCAGGATCTGGTGAATGATCTATTTCTCACAATTCCCTGAGGACTAGTTCTCACTGGTCGTACCGATGAAATCACTATGCTTACTTCCCAGTGTTGTAGCAGCTCAATCATGATCCAGGCATGCATCATGGAGTATACCTCACAGTCCAATAATTCCCTAGCAGTTGATTGATGCAACACCTTCTTCACATACAACCAGGCTGAGCTAGCAGGAAAAATGTAGGCTAACGAAAATGATTGTTAGCGGGGTCGTGATCATCGTAGCAAGTCATAAACGGTCATGAAGATGAACATCCATTGAAGAGAGAAAAGTGAAGCAGATCAGAAAGGAATCATGCCGGACCGGGCGACCGGCGAAGAGTAACGCTTTCGCTCTGACCACGCGGTCTGGCGTTCATCTCTATCGGCGGTCTTGACGATCGCTTTGACCTCCACAAGGAGTCATCTTGCGAACGAGAGAAAAAATCGTCCTCGCCTTCGTACGGAGATGTCCCCGAATTTATCTGTGCGTACCGTGTACAAAATCAACATACAATCAGTCGGCGAACGGTGGACGAACAAAGGAAGCAGCAAACGACGGCTTTTTGACTCACCCATCGCTTGAGTACATCCGCAACTCGAGAAGCTTCCTCGACACTAAACGACACGTCCGTTCCTTTCTCAGCATGCAGCCTCATCAACTCGCTCAATGACCTCCCCTCTTTTCCTCGACAACGGCTTCGCCCGGGCGTAACTTCCACACCGTCTCCAGGGAAAACAACCGAGTTCCGTGGCGTTGCGTTCGTCTGTTTCCGAATGTTCCGAGGGTCGATCTCGCCTTCTGAGCGATCCCAGTCCTCTGAGCTGAGCGAAAGAGAGGATTGAGTAAAGGTCTCCTTGAAAGACATGGAAATGTCGTAGCAGCGAGGATGAGAGTGCAAACTTTAAAGGGTAGACAGGAACAAAGTAGGGACTCTGAGAAAGACGTGGCTTGGGAAAAGCTAGACCCCGGACCAGAACCCTGATATTCAATTGAATCCGCTTGCTTGACGCATCCGGAATTTGAGTACAGGAAATGGAAATTTTCGGAACTCAAGCTTGCCTGGCAAAGCTTGCAATGCGAGTACGACTACTTCAAGTTATGAATTGACCTCAAGCAACTTCGTCGAAGGACCATTCAACAACCTTCTCGGCGGCCTCGGGACATTGGCCCGATCAGACCGATCAGATTAATAACGGATCAATTCGACACAACGTAGCTCTCTTCGGCTGAGGGTACATAACTGGGCAAGGCACGCTCCCAAGGTTCATTCACAATTCCAACAAAGGGCACAAGGAATAAAGCTAGCCATGTATGTCCCGCAAATACGCAAGTATCACTACACGTAAGTATCAGGGAAATATTAGAAGTCAATGCGAGTCACATCTGAATATATGAAGCAAGAGATAGATCGAATAGATCAGTCCGACGTCCGTCTAGATGGTATCACAGACGCTGTACGTCCTTCCTAAAGGTTAGTACTCTCGAATCTTACAAAAGGTATGCCATGGCTCCCAATAGGGTAGCAAGAACGAATCCAACGTGGACTGTGGTTCTAGCGAGCGCGCCACTTGTTGATCCAGAGCTCGTGCCGGTCGACTTGCTGCCTGAAGCGGACTGAGTACCCGAAGCCGAGCTTGAGCTGCTGCTAGGCAGACGGAGGTGCCGCAGAAGCAAGAGACTGGACCGTCGACCAGGGAGCCGCTGCATTCACGGATGTGTCACCCTCCTGGTAGGGAAGGAAAGAGACTGTGCCATTGCTGGAAAGTTGAACGAGCGAGTTGGTACTAGCAAAGTAAGTCGCCTTGGGATCTTTGATCGTTGGGGCGGCGAGTTGTTGAGTAGTGTTGGTCTAGCAATCTTTGAGGGAAAAAATACCAGGACACGCGACGGACACCCTACCTCGACATTAATGACGTAGACTGCGGACGAGTCTGAAGGAATGAAAGCAAACTCCTGTTGGACCTAAAATGATACGTCAGCAGAACCAGAACACTCGAACTCGATAACTTACTCCGTTATCCTGGAAAAACGATGTCGCCTGACCATACGTAGCAGGGAAGGAACCACCATTGGTCAGGGGATACGCCTGTGATTGAGGCTGGAAGTACGAGTCTCAATAGTTGAAATTCATTTCAAGATAAGTAAAAATGCGATCGATGCAACCACGACACATACAGTGAATGACAAAGATGTCTGCAGATCCGGCAGAAACACCGGGGACGTCAAGGAAATGAATGTGGTTCTGAGCCAGGGCCATCACGGGTTGGTAGCTAGACGGGTACGGAGACTGTTCGTCGGTAACCCACGCTATAGGCGTGCTGTTAGCGGCCTTGAGGAGACCCATGTTCAACGAGACTAAATTTCCGTGGGAGAGCGCATCTAGCATCACCTTCCGTCAGCCGCGCGAGTACGAGGTAGAAGAGAGGAGCGTACAAAAGACGTTGGTGTCATGGTCCAAAATGGCGTCGAAAGAAGTGGTATCAAAGGACCCAAGGGTGGTGGCTTGTGTAGTCCACGACTTAGCCGCAGCATCGAAGATATACAGGGACGATGGGTTCTTGGAGTCACCATTCAGAACGTAGATGGCGTTGGCATACTGTGAGGACATTCAGAAGACGAAAAACAACAGACTGCTAACACGACACACATACCTGCGAGAGGTAGCATGTAGTGTTTGCACCATCAAAAGGCCTGGAAATATGTCAATCCTTGCGTATGGAGAACATTATGCGTCCCTACGGGCGGCCACTGGTAGTGACGTCTGTAGCCTTTCCACCTAGAGAGAACGAGTTATAAAAGAATACAACGCGTAAAAGTGCGACCTTACTTCCGGACCAAGTGTCTTGAGTACCAGCCAGCCAGTCCTTGCCATCAAGGCCGAATGCTAGCAAATTCCAGTTGATGTCGAATGCGACACACGGCGTCGCTTTCACGGTTGCCGTGGCAGAGAGGAATAAAAGAGAGACTACAGTGAGAGCAAACATTATTATGTAGTTTTGAGAAGTGGTCGAGAAAAAAGCTGAGTGGGTAAATACATAAGCCCGCTAAAAATGTACAAATCAAAGATCCATTGTACAATTCGTAGTTCCAATGGTCACTACAGAGATCTTTTACTCAACCCATCATAAATCAAAAAGATAATTACGCTGCTCGGTATAGACCTCGCCACAGTAATTCCACACCCAGCGTAAAACCCACGAATCCCCTGCGCGGCTGCGCCTTGTACATCGCCCTCGCCGTGTCTAAAAACATGGGCAGAGGAACACCCTGGCCGCGCGGTCGCAGCTCTTCTTCCGTCTCCATCGCACTCTTACTCGTGTCCGCCGGAAACAGGGAAAAGTTGAACACTGCCCTGGCGCATGCCCCTGAGACAGCGGACTCCCATGGGAGAATGTATTTTCGCCCGAGAGATGTGCCCGTCAGAATTGCGCGCCGTTGGATGAGCCGTGCCCCCACGAACTCTTTGCACGTGAACCAGGTGGCGCCACCGCCTGACTCTCGAATGAGGGTACCCGTTTGACCGAGCCAGAGACCGCGAACATCATCGCTGCGAGTGCCCGGGATTTAATAGGCGTTGGCCCCCGAGTAGCTGCTGCGCCCGTACAGCAAGCATTTGAACTTGCATCTTACATTTCACAAGTTCTACGGGGGTCCTGCGATAGGTACATACATCCATATCAATAAGATCTGGGAAGAAATGGTGATGGACCTACAGGATGGAGCTCGTTACTGCACCAGCGCCAGCAACGGGCGCAGGTAATCCCTGTTTCACAATCTAGGCCTTAGACCGCATGGCGATGCACACGTAAAAGGACACACACGATAGAGTCCCCGTACACCTTCGTTTTGAAAAGTTCGGACGAGACAGTCTATTGGTCCTTTGAATCTTGCAGCACTTGAGACTGGAGCCTGACTTTCGTGAGTTCGAATGGGTGCTCGAATACATTGGTCACCATGCCTGTGATCTGTACCCAACAATGTTAAACGTTCGCCTGATGTATCGAGTCCAAGAAACGTACACTTCCAAAGGTGATGTCCTTGACCGCGCGTACGACGGGTGAGACGGCGTGTGTGTCGTCTGTCATGTCGGCAGCAAGGCAGTATGCTGGAGGTACTGGAGAAAGCAACGACTGGCGTGCTACCGCATTATTCGAGGTTCGAGAAGACCAATTCTGTGGACAATTGTAACTTAGTAAATGTTTGAGTAGAAAACGCAACCACGTGCTTCAAATCAATCTTTGTCCGATCGGACTTCGGACGGGAGTTTCACAACTTTGTCCATTCACTCTACACACTGGTTACTGACTTATAATTACAAGGAGTTGTATAAGTTGATGGTACAGGAGGATTCAAGGTGCTAAACGAGAGGTACAATCGAAACATCACGGTCTGGTGTAGAAATGAAATAACTTATCAAAGCCACCGAGCGGTCAAAATGTGACAATGTAGATACGTCGACAAGATCATCTACATACAAGCTGGTATACCAACCATCCACCATCTCGCATTAAATACCTCACTCTGACAGCATCCTCATACTTTTGCAAACATACACATCACAAGTGGAACCGTTTCTACAGCATCCCGTCAGTCCATTGAAAGAGAGAAAAACACCGTCACGAACTCGGAAGTAAGCGCCTTTTAGTTGGATCAAGGGGACCGAGATCAAGAACAGACCTATGGTGATCCTGCACAACATGTTCATCGGAGAGACAGGAACTTGAATCGGGAACGTACGCAGCCTCGACACCAAAGACCAACAATCCACCCGATTTTGTCGCCCATGGGACTTGGAAGAATGCCACGCCGAAGCCTGTGCACACGCGATTGAGCAATCATAGACTGCTTGCGACATGTCAATCAACTTACCGCCAAGGACCCGCGCAAGGTTGATCAGTGCGCTGATTTCACCCTGGCGAACAAAGGTCATCAGGGATCAACCTTGATGCGCGAGAGAACACCCACCTGATACTTGGGGAAACAATCATTGCAATAGGCATCTTCCAACACGCTCAACTGCCGATTCCAACCATGTCAATCGAGCACTCACAGATCGCGACCGTGTTGATCATCACCGCCACCTCTGCAATCCCCCAGCCCATAATCAAGGACGCCGTGTTCACATGCTGGATACCCGCTCCGAGTAGCAAACAGCCGCACAAAAAGAGTGGCACCGCAACGTAGCATATCCTACCGTCCTTCGATGAGTTCATCGTCGCGTTCCGACGATGTGTACGCACCAGAGTCGGCTCTCAGCCTCGTGGAAGCCTCCGTGGCGTCGGATATTGACTCTCATGATCCAATCATTTGCAAAGCGGCCAAGTATTTCACCCAGCACGACTGCAATCTGAGGTCAGGCGTGTCAGCGTACGATACAAACCGCTGCCGCATCAACACCAACCATGGGCGTAGCATACGCAGCAGAGACGATGTCCTCGTTGAACCCAAACCCAACCGGCGGAGGCGTACCAAGGAACAAGACATTGGTAACCTGGACACGTTAGCATGCAGTGTTTCTGCCAACGTTAACAACTTACGTTCATTCCAATACTAAACCCAAACATGGCGCCCTAAGTACGGAAAACACGTTGAAAACCGGTAGCACTGAGGCTCAGATAGCTTACCTCGAATATGGCAACCAAGAGAAACTGCGGTCGCCAGACGACATTCAAGCAGGCCATGATGACCTTCCCCCATGACGCCCTGTATTTCGCGAGCTCGAGTCCAGTCATGCCGACAAGTGTCTGCATGCGATATTGCAAACTCGACGTTTACGAGGGGGAGGTCGGTTTTTCCCTCTGTCATACATTCTACGGCATGGTCAGCACCTGATGCGAGTGAATCAGCGACGCCACCTTACGTTTCTTCCATGAAGAAAACGATAAGTATCAGGACGATGGCGCTGTACATACAGCCAATGCCATAGCTCCACCTCCAACTACACAGCATTGAATTTAGGCATCCACGCATGGCAACACACATCAGACAACTTACTTTGCCCGCGCAACCAGGAATCCGAATAGGAATGGAGAAATGAACGGCGAACTATGAATCTAGCTCAAAACAGGAATGATGGAGACAATAAAGAGAGAACGTACATAATGAAGCCGGACGTCCAGACGTTCAGTTTCCGCGCGTGGAGGTGGAACGGATATATATCCGTGACGATAAACAGACCCTATTTCAATCAACGACACAGGGTCACAACGAAATTCGAACAAGACAGTGGATGAGAAGGCGTACGGTGACCTGAGGACACGTTCTGAAAGGCTATCAGAATAGAATTCGAAATTCAAACAGAGACTGCGTACCCAAAGAATGCGGTGAGACAGCGCATCCCTAATCCAAACGACCATCACCATGCCATCCTAACGGAACAAGACGACACGTACCCGCAAACGTAGCCAGATTCGGAGCAAACGTCGCACCAATCAAAAACCCAAGGGACAACAACTGCGACCAGAACAAGACAGGCAACCGCCCGTAGCGTCTCATCAACATGACATAAAAAATGCCTCCCCAACCTTGACATTCGGGCGTGCGTCAGATCACGACCGTTCAGCAGAGACGCAGCGAGTGCAATTACCGAGGAGGAAAATACTCCAACTAGGTCGCATCGTCAGCAATCCATCCACGTGTTTTTCGTGTCATGAACAAACCGCCACTCACTTGGACGTCAGATTGTTGATGACCCCAGTTGTCGTGTCATACTGCTCCGCCAGCGGAAAGATGGCCGCGATACCTACATCGCACGTCCCATACCCGTCCGTCAGTGCGTCTACACGGTCATGCAAACTCGACCCACCAATCGCCGAATCAAAGTCGGGAACAAAGGCAGCCATCGTCGCAATCAACAAATGTAACGCCTTGCGCCCATTGCTCCACTAAACGACACCATCATCATCACGATCATCGATCCAAAACACACACATACGTTCTGGGGGTCATTCGGATCGTTGGTCGGCTGAGGCCAGAGCACGATCGTACCGTCTTCAGAGAGCTTCAGTCGCGACGCGACGTCCTCTCCAAACTCGACTTTGGCCTGTCTATATCCTCACATGATGCGAACGTGCACAGAACCCAAATGAATTACATACTGAGGATCGACGACGAGCCGTCCGGCAGCCTCTTCGTAATACGTCATCAAGTCCACCCCGTCCGCGTCATCCACCACCTGAACCTGTTCCTTCCCAAGCGAATCCATATCGGTCTTGGTCGGCGACGCCCTACCGTCATTAATTTGGTCCCCGCGCACTTGGTCCATGAGTACGAGTGCTGAAGATTAAAAAGAGAGGATAGGCGCGCGAGTGAGAGTCTAAATCGCCCGACAACTTCCACTTAACGTACATATATGTACGTTTCAAGACTGCATGCGAATATCGCGCCTTATCAGGATCTGTTTACATCCAGAACCACAGGATTCGCACTGATGCGGCATGATGGCTACGGGACACATGCAGCCATCAGTAACATGTCAGTCGCTCCCCTACATCATGACTCCGAAATGAAACCCTGAAACTTAGATAAGACGAGTCTTTGGATGCGCTTTACATTCTCACCCGACGTTCCCAAGCACGTTTGTGTGCACGACCTCGCGATGTCGCCCAAGAAGTGTCATCGCACCCTCCGTTTTCGCGGATAGCGAACACAAGGATAAATTATCACTCTTGTTTCATCCCGTGCATGCACATGGTGTTTCAAAGTCAGCAAAGTCTTGCTGCAATTTGGGATCAAAGGATGCTGTCATAGAATGATGTGGCCAGCTCGAACTGTACTAGCCGGATTACAGAGCCTGCCAGGCCCTGCCTCGTCACTGGCAGCCATTCCTGCAAGGGTCAAAAAGGACGTGACATTGCACGA
The DNA here is from genome assembly GCA_019787685.1 of Chiua virens. Lineage (NCBI taxonomy): Eukaryota > Fungi > Basidiomycota > Agaricomycetes > Boletales > Boletaceae > Chiua > Chiua virens. The sequence goes on along the minus strand of JAHNUO010000011.1, from coordinate 452,914 downwards.
CGCACTGATGATAACGATTAAACACGGCCAATATTTGTTCTTCCTCCACCAATGAACTGCGACAAGATCATCACCGACGATAGCTTGTTCGATATAGCCGCCCAGCCTGCGCAACTTGAAGTTCCGCGATGTGTAATGGAGTTGGGCCAGAGACGTAACGAACTGCGGCAAGATCGTACCTCGATGTTGACATGGTAACGACAAACCCGATCGCCAAATGGCGTCCCTAACAGTTCAAATTGTGGACTCGTCGGTATCTTCGTGCACAGAGTCCTGATGGGTCTACATACTGTATTGCATGCAATGTCAATTTGTCCATTTACCTCTACTCTCGAACCGGAACGTACTGGAAATTTGAAGGCCGGCCATGGCTGAGACGGGCGGGCAACGGAACAGGACCAACGCGCGACCACGAAGCACGGGTGCAAGGAAGACTCTGGTCACCACAGTATTACGACATGGCTAGATATATAGCAAGGTCTCTAGTACACGTCACTAGTGTAGTCGGTCTCACATCAAGGCTTCTTGGGATGATATCCTTCCAAGGCCGTGCAGTAGATCTCCGAGTCCTCGGCCTTTGACGGAAATCGCTCAATTTGTGACGTGTAAGACGTGGCACATTTATACCGCTTGTCGTGCTAGCCTGACATTGCCCTCAGAGTTGAAACGATATGACGAGGCATAACAGCGAGTGAAAGCGAAAAAAGCTACATATGCATGTATACGAGTCTGTGTGTGAGTGTGCGCAGCAATCGTTGAGGACAGCAAACCAAGAGATGGATCCTACACGTAAAGATGAGAAGAAACGTAGCACCAACGAAAAGGGGCAGCCCTGACTGATGTGGGTATGTATACATGAAACGGAATGCTTTATCACCGTTTTGTACAAGGCCAAATGCGAGTTAAATGCGTTTCTTCCGATCTGAAAAAAAGAGGCACAGCAACCTAGGCTGTAGGTCGAGCGCAAAGGGGGAAGAAGACGGAACGAAGATACGAAGGCTGCGATCACTGCCTGCGTTCCGGTACAGGCATCCACGATTCCTCAGCTTCCTCCCCAATCACAAACACGATCTCGTCCTCCTCCTCATCGCCCGTCGCAGTCCTCGCCCTCGCAGTCACCTTCTATTTCCCCATGTTCCTCCGCGACATCTCCGTATTCCGCATCTCCATCGGGATCGTGATAAGTACTGGGCGCAGGATTCTTGCCTTCTTCATGGTCGACTCCCGTCACCATACTCCTCGGCGCGTTCGGTAACACAAAAGATTCCCATTGCCTGCTTCCCATTCTTACCCAATCCCCGTTCACCTCGACTACCCTCGACCGGCTCAGCACCTCCCTGGCGACATCTGCGTCGGTATGCAACTGGCGTACCCGCTTGAACGACGCCAAGAGTGATATCGGGATCCAGCCCTCGTCGTCCATCTGCAATAAGACATGATACACGTTAAAGCAACGCACCAAGGGACAACGATCAGCAGTGGGGATGAGCCAGAACTCACCCTCTGCCGGAGGTAAAAGTCTTGCACCATATTCTGCGGACTAATATAATACTCCAGCTGATCCAACAAACAGTTTTGCGCCGCCTCGGCCAAATAAGTGTTCGGTACGAACGGCTGGGGGATAGGAGGAATAGCCTTGTGCGATTCCAGCTCTGGAGGTATGTAGGGAAGCTGACCATACCCATTGACAATATCGATTGCAGGCGGAAGCACCTCGAACGGCGACGGGGGTGGATGCGGTTGCGGCGCATACGGGTACGACCCAGGTCGGTGATGGAAGAAGGCTCCCCTCCCACGGCCACCTTGGAAGCGGCCTCCAAACGCTCTTCCTCGTCTGGGGGTAAACCCACCCCGTTCGTGCCCTCCATAACCCGGAAACGAGCCTCGTCGTGGCCGCATATGCCTCGGTACGTCAATAGTTCCCCGCTGCTCCCAACCATCCCTTCCTTCCTCGATGCCATTCTCATGCCGCCAGCCGGGCTGTCGCCCAGGTACCCAGTTCCTATCGTGATAATGATCCCGGAACATATCGCGTTCCCGCTGCTTATCGCGCACGCGCTCCTTTTCCCGTTCGTGCATCTCCAAGCGTGCGACTTCGGGCGCATTCCCCAACCCACTCTGGTCGCCAAACCCGTACCCGTAATCTTTGACTACCCACACGTCGCTGGTAGGCGAACCTGTTTCAGACTTGTCCATCGCACGATTGGTTCGCAAAGTGACGGGTGAAGAGGGAGTGTTTACTGCCTCGGGTTGATCGTCGGCATTCTCCGGACCAGAGGTGCCTTGATGGTTTGGTACAGGAAGCGATGTCGATGTCGGTGGGGGTGGTGCCGAAGCTTGCGAGGCGTTGAGATCCTCGCTATGAGTTGTGCCGAATTCCCACTTGACCGGTTTGTTAGTTCCATTGACCTCTCGCGACGGGGTAGGCAAGTCTTTGACGCCTTCATTAGTAGCGGGTTGCGCAGAGACCGTTCTGGACAATGATCGGACAGAAGATTTTCGACTCCCAAGCCGGGAAGGCCCAGGCTCATGTGGGCTTACCCCAATGGAGAAAGTCGCAAACTGCTCTGTTACGTGTTCGACCACGGTGTTCGCCTGCTGTTCTTCGGTAACAGGCGGAGGGGTTGCGGGCGAGGAAGAGTCTGAAAGGCCGATGGTACCGAATACGACGTTCTTGGACGGTTTATGCTGGGGTTGCGGTGGGTCCTCGGACTCTGTCGTAACGGCAGAAGAGGCGGAGCCGAGATCCGCTTTACGGGGGCGAGGATGTTCAGAAGCGGTGAGGGGATTAGAGGGGACTGGAGGTTGAGACTGGAAATGAGCATGTGAATGGGGAGGGGCGTAATCGCCCCAATATAGGGAGGGATGGCTGTACATATATGCAGGGTAGGGGGGATAGTGGGAGTAAGGGGGCGTTGCCTGGCCGGAATGAGGAGGAATATAAGTAGGGGAATGATGACCTGGAGCATGAGTAGTTTTGAATTGCTGAGGAAACGCGTACTGGGGAAGGAAGGGCTGTGCATAGCGGGAATGGATGTCTTGCAATGGAGGTATAGGGGAGGGACGGTAAGCGGGATCTAGAGAGGGATCGACGCGGAATGGGGGGTCGGACAAGGGAGAACTTGAGCGCTGATGTGAGGATCTCTGGTGGAGGGGGTCTAATCTGAGATCGTCGTCGAGTGGCAGCGGACGGACGCGGATCTGTAAACGTGGACTTGATGCAGAGCTACCGGATCTGCTCTGTGACGCTGAGTGAGAATGCTGGGAGAGGGTGCTCTGTACCCGGGGCAGACGCGCGGAGCCGGACGGGGAGTACGCATTGTGCCGAAAGGAAGTGATACTATCTGTTGGTGGCATAAAAGTGAGGGTTATCGTGGGATAAAACAAGGGCAAACACGCACTCTGCCTGGAGGGGGCGGCGGAGAGGAAGGGGCCAGAATCGTGACCGGGGTTGCTATGCGAGTCTGCGGCGGAGAGGTGGGGCCATGCGGTGGGGTCTGTGACGGGGAGGGGGTTCGTGCTGGAGGAGGATTGGCGGGAGAGGTGGGGCGGGACACGGACCACGAAGGGATCGTGCTCGTCCTGCTGGTCAAGGATAGCGAGCTGTGTGGCGAGATCCGACTTGGACGATCGGCGCTGGATCGCGTCGTCATCGCGGATGGGCTGGGGGGACGAGGTGGCGCGCTGGCGGGGCATGTGAGAGACGGCAGAGCCAGCGTTGGCCTTTTGCTCCTTGATGCGTTCGGCCCAGACGTTTACCTGTGGGGGTTTTAGGGACGACGGTGGTGCGGATGTCGCATGGCTTGTCGGCTTGTCGTGCTGTCGTTTTTGTTGTGTGTTCGAAGACGTACTCGCCTTTTTTGCACGCTGTGCGTAGGACTCGTTTGGATTGCGCGCAGACGAGACCATTTGTCGTCTCTTACCGTCGCACTCCGCGTCACACCCTCATCCACTCTATTATTATGTAATCACACCTTCCATTTCACTAGCTCATAATAACAACACTATCGGGCACGTTGAGGCCCTACCTGCGACACGATACGACCATCCTTCCCGAGTCCTCCAGGACGTGGTCGTCGGGCCAGCCCTTTCTCCGTCTGCCTCACAAAGAGCGTCCAAGACTCTTCAATACATTACATCCAAACCCTATAGGACGTTGAAGGTCCCGTTCCTCTCATATCAGCGAGGGCACGTTGAGGCCATCATGCAACATGACGTGTTTAGTACCTTTGCCAGCATTAGTCACATCCTACACACACGTATCCGCCATCTCACCTGTAGTGATCGGCCTTGTAGGGGCCCTGAACTGGGATGTCAAGGTACTTGGATTGTTCAGTAGAGAGCGTAGTCAACTTGACATTCAGTTGTTCGAGGTGGGCACGGGCAACCTCTTCGTCGAGCTCCTTCGGCAGCATGTGCACACCAACAGCGAACTTGCCAGGGTTGGTCCACAAGGCAATCTGTGCCAGAACCTGGTTCGTGAACGAGCATGACATCACAAACGATGGGTGACCAGTAGCACAGCTATCATGATCTGTCAGAACGAGACGTCCCAATTCAGGAAGTGACCCACCCCAAGTTGACAAGACGACCCTCGGCCAATAGGATAACGTGGCGACCCGATGGTGTCGTGAACCGGTCGACCTGAGGCTTGATGTTCACGGCATCCTTGGCATTGGCCTTGAGCCATGCCACATCGATTTCAACGTCAAAGTGACCAATGCTACAATCATCTCAGTAACCTCGCCTGTACGCACAGCATAGGATCACGAACTTGCAGACGATAGCATCTTCAGGCATGGCCAAAAAGTGTTTGGAGGTGATGATGTCACGGTTACCCGTGGTGGTCACAAAAATGTTGGAACGAGGAGCAGCATCCTCCATAGTAGTGACCTCATAACCAGCCATGGCAGCCTGCAGAGCATTGATGGGGTCGATCTCTGTGATCAGTACACGAGCACCATAAGAACGAAGTGACTCGGCACACTGCAACGCAAATCAGGATCAACGACGATGTCCAGCGATTCCAAAGAACACTGACGCCTTTTCCGACATCACCAAAGCCGGCAACAACGGCAACCTTGGCAGCAAGCATGACATCGGTAGCACGCTTGATACCATCGACGAGAGATTCGCGGCATCCATAGTAATTGTCGAATTTGGACTTGGTAACGGAGTCGTTGACGTTGATAGCAGGGACCTTGAGCTTGCCCTCACGGAAAGCCTTGTAGAGATGGTGGACACCAGTAGTCGTCTCCTCAGACAGACCTCGGATATCTAATCAGACAGTGGGTCAATTCTACCGGTTACGCGACGGATAACAACGATGCCTACCCTTCAAGAATTGGGGGTACTTCTCGTGAACCAGGGTAGTGAGATCACCACCATCGTCCAAGATCATGTTCAAGCTCTTGCCATCGCGGAAAGCAGAAAGAGTCTGTTCAATACACCAGTTGTACTCTTCGTCCGTCTCGCCCTTCCAGGCGAACACAGGGATTCCTGTGGCAGCGATGCTAGATAGACATGGTTATGTGGTATATGGGGAGAAGGATCGAATTTGTACTCACGCTGCAGCAGCATGGTCCTGGGTGGAAAAAATGTTCTAAAAAAAGCATCAAAAGCGAACATAGGTAATATGTCAGGAAAACCCACGCAAGAAGACCATGTAACATCGGCGCCCAAGGCAGTGAGGGTCTCGATCAAGACAGCCGTCTGGATCGTCCTAGGGGAGGGCAAGTCAGAATTGAAAATAAACGTAGAGTCAGTCATACATGTGAAGGCATCCTGCAATGCGGGCACCACGCAATGGCTGGGAAGCACCATACTATGTACGATCATGAGCGATGTAAGATCTACGCAACACCCATGAGGTTACCTTGGCCCGCATGTACATAAGCCCTGGCATTTCATGCTACGGGACGTATGAAAAACTGTTATCGGATGCGCTGATCTGTAACTACCTCTGCGATCTCAATTTCCTTGCGACCAAAGGCAGCAAGAGAGATGTCTGAGATTCGCGTGTCAACGATCCATATGCTCGTCGCCCGTCAAAACCCACTACATACCTGCAACTTTGTAGACCATTTTCACAAGTTCTTGGAGGGGATGATGAGGGAAGCGAAACAGAGCGAGGTAAGTGCGAGCGATTTCGATGCCAGCTTTTATTTCCCACCCCACGTGGTCAGCTGCGTGGGAATCTCGACTTGGTTCATGAGAACGACAAGTGAACACTTTCCAGTTGGTTCGACCAAGGGCAGTAAGTTAAGTAGATCTTGCGGGCGAGATTCAAGTTGGTCCCGATTCATGTCTCAAAAATCCAAGGACCATTCCTCGGAACAGCGCTCCAAATGCCAGTTACTCGAGATTGGTGCGTATCCTCGAATCGCAGTGTCCACACCACCTACCTATTTGTGCACGGTCCAGTCCAGTATTCCTGTGAGCCTGAGAAGGTCCCAGGTGGAGAATCTCGCATCCATTGCTTCCCGTTCTCGCGTATCTTCCAAATGTTGGTCAGCATTTGTCTTCGGGAGGCGCGTGCTCAAACCCCGTGCTGTTAGATGTCCCCATCGACCTGCCGTAGAGATCACCAGATACATCACAATAGACGCCAAGACTGGTGAAATTGAGATACCAGAAGGAGCTAGGTTTGTCTCCGTCCTTTCCCGAATGCGTGGTCGCAGGATGACCACCGTGGAACAGATCACTTCCCAAAGGAAGGGCCTGGGGAGACGTGGATTTGTATAGACAGTCTGAGGAATGAAAAAAAAAAAAAAACGAGAATTTCGCAGATATACGTGGCCCCATTTCTCCGCGGTCTTGGACTGCTTGTGGTTGTGAAAGGACCTTGTTTTCGATTGGATACGCACGTTTCACTGATGCTACAACGACCTCGAGGCATCTCCACTCCCGAGTTCCTGTTTCTCCTGTCTATCTATAGATTTGAGTCTGGGAGATCTTGCGAAGATGCTTGTCTCGGGGGTCTACCACTAAGGTACCCCTGGTAGTATCTGTGGGATAAACGGTTGAAGAGCGGCCTTGGAAAACGTGCGGCAGTTATTTCATCTCGGTGATCAGGTGGGCTTATTTTTTTTAATAGGTGCGATATTGTCACGGAAACTGTACTCGCGATAATTATGGTACGTAACAGGCGATCGTCACATCTACGAACGCCGTTTGATCAGCACACATCGCGGCGTCCTCCGCGATTCCCGGCACCGTCATGTAGTATGTAACGTTTCTGATCCCGAAACAGCTTGTTGCGTGACGTGTATGATCGTATGGCGCCTCGTGCCTCGGCTAGTGCAGGCTGTGCGCAAGGCGTCGCTGAGTTGATGGGTGCACTGATCACCACACTGATGGGCCTTGGTACCCCATACAAATTCTCTTATAGGTATTCATACCCGACCCGAAAACATGGACGAATCTCGCCCCATGCAATCCCCTTATGCTCTCTCAAGTGGTTACCTCTCGAGCATGAGTGCGACATCCAGTCTGTCCGGCGCCGTCGGTGAATTGGACATCCCACCCCAACTCAGAAATCCGACCCCGCACCACTTTCACCCCTACCGCCCGTCATTGATGCATCAGCGGCAGACGTCTTCCCAATCGGATCTTACATTCCCGCATCATCTCGTCCAGGGTAGTCCCCGACCCTACATCAGTCATTCGGCATCCTCGCCACCTCACGACTCCCTGGAGGAGGAGATCAAGATCCTGCGTAAAAAGGTGCGCGAGCTCGAGCTCGTGAACGATCACAGTCGGCTTCGCATCAAAGAACTCGAGAGCGAACTCGCTCGCGGTAGCCCCACCGAGTCCTCTATGAGCCACTCCAGAAACTCCTCCCTCTCCCCCCTTTCCACCCCGACGCCCCCATCCCTCCACACGTCCTGGAAGGCGCGCACAGACGCCCGTATCCGTCTCTTCTGTTCTCTAAATCGCGCTGGCAACGCGCTTTGTTCCTGGCATGACTCTCGACGCGAGCGTCGAGCCTACCCTCCTCGCATGGCACCTCCTGGTTGCCTCAACTGCGGCTGCACCTACGAAGAGGCCCTTTTCGAGGAGAGCTTGTCCCGCCATGGTGTGGGCAGCTATCATCCTGGGGAAACCGTCCGCATGGATCCGGCCCTGCGGAATCCCCTCCTCCGTCTTTTACAACACCGCTTCGGGTACCGTGATGGCGACTTTGAGCGGGATCCCATCACCGGAGAGTGGATCGAGGGCGAAGGCCACACGTTCTGGGAACAAAAGTTGGCCGCTGGCTCCATCAGTGTTAGGAAAGCCCGCAATGACGATCGTCGCTGAACAATGCCTTTTTTTCTTGTATCGGACTAAACCTTTTCTTCCCTAACTATTGCACGATCCAGAACAATTTACGTATATGACTTCCATGGACACGAAATTTAATGATCGATGCCATCCCTTTCTTCCCCTTCTCAGTGTATTATCGCCAGCATTAAATTCTACCCCCGTAATACCTACTACCATTACATCAATGTGCCATTAGACTCGGATAAAGGGATACTATATTCGATTTCATATGACCGTCTTGCCATGCTCGCACCACGTGCGTGACATGTTTGGAAGAAACGAATTTGACTCGTTTCTATGGCTCTCTCTTCTGTGTATTGGAACGCAAAATCGATCTTCCAATGCCAAAGTCAATCAGTCTAAATGCTGGCGCCACGTTGACTGGGTTTGAACTCTGCCACATGCCACCATGGCTTCCCCCTGTTTCAAAAATCGCAGCCGAGGAAAATGAGCCACGCGACCTTGCCGTGGACAGTGGCAGCCGGAAACGCGGGAAATGCGCGGCCCAAATGGAGATGGGGCTACACCCGCGAAACTTTGGGTTCAGCGATATCATATGAACGCGGTGCGAAGAATGGCCAACACTTCCACCTGCGTCAAGTGTGATCTCGTCTGAGAGCGCAGTTGATCAATGCGAACTTGTTAGGATCAGATGCTAGCCTTGAAACACAACTCGGTGCATTTCAGACGCCGCCAAGAAACCGAACATTAGTCGAGGGGGGCCAGGGGTACTGTTCGGACCGCTGTGCCTTCGATCCGAAAGAAATACGTTACTAGTGACACTGGATTGCTCTGGATTCGGATTTTCTCCAAGGCAGGACTTTTGGAAGGAAATAGGCATGGATTCACCGACTAGGACTGTCGTATTCATGACAAAGAAACGTCCAAGTCAAGGATTTCTGTCAGTGACAACCGGCTACTTGACACGGCTATGTTTTGCTGTCATTCGCCGCGGATCATCTAATGATTAGTTGGTGATCTGAGGACTCCAGCACATCAGCGGTAATAAATGAAGGAGGTGTGACACCAGAGCGAGATTTATTTTGCAGAGATAATCTTGGGCTGCATTATCTCCGCTTAGTTTCATCTGATCTTTCATGGAATCCCCAGACAACCTGTGGTGTGGGGGTTCTAGGTCAACACATAGTTTCCCCACTCCAATCAAGCGGTCTGTATTGATTTTGACTGGAGCGCTCGGGGACGTACCAATGCATATTGCGCTAAGCCAACACCATGAAGGCTGTGCTAACTTGCTATCTCGTGAGTAGACACACAAGGAGATCCTAATCGAAAAAATAATAACCATACCATCGGCAGTTCCTTCATATGATCATTGCCGAGATACATATTGTTCAAATACCTGTCAAGGGACACGTGTCTAATCGCCGTCTCCTTCGACTATGGGCACCAATAAGGTACCTGATGAGTCAGAGGAAATACTCAACTCGGGGCCTCGGGCATCCGCGTGACGCTAGTACGCAAGTCACATACGGGCACATGAAACACTCCACGACCCACGAGAGCAGATTCTTCTTCTTATGTTCCCTTTTCTGTGCCGACACCAGTCACTTTTGTGTTATCCCGAAAATGCAGTGTAAATTGATATCCCGCTGCCAGAGCAACCCACCTTCTTAATTCTTAAGGCTGCGGCGTGAGCTGTCGTCATGATCTTGCCGAGACGTCTACGCCATATGCGTTGACAGATAATGGTGGTATGTATCGATGAATTTATCCCGAGAAGGCTGTGTACGATGTTATGCATGTGGGCCATCCGGATGCAAAATAAGCGCCATCAGAGTGGGATGCCAGCGAGGATGTTTCACCGAATCTTCACAGACCATTCACGGATTTGCATGTGGACTCATGCTGTATCAGTGACGACGGTCTCAGCGATATGACAGTGACAGGATGAATCGGTCAAGAATGAGTTTACCTTTTTCGGACGGGTGTCCACGTGAGCGCCCTGGTCGGACTCGGCATCCTTGCAAGAGAACATATGTGCGCGCGCGCACTGGACAATGAATCCATGAACGCTTCTCGATAATCGACATGGTATGTGAGCAACAAGTACACCCTAGCTGATAGATGTGCGCCAGAAAACCATACATGAAGATGCCAATCCCAATTTGGTGCCCCGCGACTGATACTGAGGGTCGTCGGCTTCCTCAGATCGGCGAAAGCCTCCAGATTTGTAACACCTGCAGGTCATACAAATTGCGAAGCTCCGTCCCGATGCATAGTTATGCCATTCCCTGGTTGTCGAGGTCACCATCGTCAGAAACACGCAGTCGTACCATCCAAATGATCTTCAAGACCGTGACGTTGTAATAACCAATTCTCGAAACCTGTAAGTCTGACACGTCATACATCCATTCCCGGGGTTGCCACCGGCGAGTAGTCAATCTAAACTGGCAATGGCTTGCTTGGCAAATCATGACTTGCAAATTGAAGCTGCCCTGCTACGTACTGTCTACCCCCACGCCATCTGGCGCAACTAATTGTCGTGTGCCGCCTTTTCTGCGGCCGATCATCGTCATCGATTGGCACCCATTTTCAATATTGATACTTCGAGTCGACTTCACTACCTATAGCTTATAGCTAGCTTAGAAGAGAAGACACCTGTAGACGTGCCATCAACCAGTGCTTCTTTTCTCGCCCGGCTGACCTTGAATTCAGCACTGCCAGGCAGGCCATCAGCGTCGGAGTCGACCACGCTTCCGTCTTCCTTTTCACCAGCATACAGCGACAAATCTGCACTAGTACTCGCCGTGGCGCAAGGAAACATACCATTCTGGACGGGCGGCGGAAGGATGAGACAGAGACTCATCCTGTTCGTTGCCACTCACTTCAGCCACGCCTTGGCATGGTCATGGTCGACCCATCAAACACCGCCGGATCCTGGATCAGGCGTCACAGAAGACATCTTCCAAAACACTTTTGACGGTGACGCTGATTCCCGAGTCGTTATCGCAAACAAGCTGTGTACTAAAACGACCACATAAAGCTCAACTTTCACAGGCCGGGATTGTTCCTCTCTTTACGAACAATGGTATATTCCGAAACACCGCTCTGATAGAGTATCTCACACCGTCCAAAGATGCCCTTCAGTCATACCAACAGAAGCCGGATTGCTTCCAGGAAGCCATAACCATGGTGAAAGCCCGCTGCGAAGATGCGCGAATGGACGAAGAAGAACGTATCCAGGGTACTCTGTTTCTTCATTTCCAGATTCCCGTCATGCTGGTTAACGCGCATACAAGCTGCTATCGGCATGACTATGTGTGAACTTGCTACCGCAAGACACTATTTGCCGCCGATGGAGTGTGCGGTATATGCAAAACCGAGTCCCAAGTTGACCTCACCAACCCCTCAAGCGCAGGCCAGATGCGTCGAGTATGCAGATATTCTTGCTCGGCGGGAGATGCCTTGATGTACCATTTCAGTGCCCTCTCGCGGAGTGCTCAATTTTGGTCGAGCTATTCTGGCTACCTCCGTGAAATTCGTATGTTGAAACATGGCGCTCGCCAAAATTATTTGTCTGATGGTCGTCACCAGCCCAGCTTTGCTTTACATTCAGAAGATGGATTGACATTGGTAACGCCCCATACACTCCGTTATTATCGTTGGCCTTAACGAAAACAAAAAAAAATGCCCAGACACCGCGAAGGATATTTATAGAAACATTACCGAAGAGAAGGCCATTCTTGTCCGTTTTTTAATGGAACGGGAGAAGGGTTCCAAGACGACACAGCAGCTATGGGAAAATACAGCGAAGGTGCGACTTGATCGTTGTGTTCAGGAAATGGACTGTTTGTCACCAACTTTGGTTAGGATATACGTGACACGGTAGAGGCGTTGCACTTGGCGTCCAATGGAGTGAAAGCCGCTTCAGACACGCTGACCGTGACCGTGCTCGATAATTCTCAATCGGTATGCGTTTAGCCGGATCACGGTTCGGATATTAACGATTTCCAGCTTCTTGCAGAAGTGGCGGATGCGATCCTCAAGATCGAAGAGCGAGATCGCATTAACCATGGAGAGATCATGGCAAAAGTATTAAAACATCTCATTCTCATCGCTCTTTTTGTGGGGTTGATCATTCAAAGTTTCATAGCATGCTCGAAAACGTGGAACGCCAAGTAGGTGTTTAGAATCTTCACATGCCTGCCATCTTCGAGCTGCGATTTTTATCTAGCACTCCGATCATCTCCTTGGAGTTGTCCCCGCCATCCAATCATCCATCACGTCTGAGTTAAGCACAGCACTGGCATTGATCAAAGATGAAAGTCTCCGAAACATAGATGTTGCCGTGTGTAGTAACCCCTGACGATATCTTGGTGACTAAACGCGCTTTTCCCCTAGGCGGACATAGAGCGCCGATTAAGCCTTCTGCAGGGTGGCCTTGACGCTATGCAAAGCGTGCGGATTGTGTTCGCTTCCCACTTGTGCCATAACATGACTGTTTGATAGTCACTAGAGGACCTTACGAGAGTCATAGATGATTCATCAAAACTGCTTGGAGCTTCCCTTGTGCAGTCGCAAACCGCTCAGGTCGTTCACAGTGACACGATCGAATCGATGACTCAACTCGTGGCAACAGTGCACGCACTTACGCAGACAGCCCACGCCGAGATCGTGTCGATTAACCGGACGTCATCGATTTTGAAAGAAAGTCTTAGCCGAACACCGAGCTCGGAGTGGCTGAGGGCGGTGGCGGTCTCGTTAATTGAGTTCTTCCCAGGTGAGCGTGTTTCAGTGTTGTGTTCTGGTGCGGATGAACCTCGCTGTACGGCACAGGGTCCAGGAAGTCGTTGGTCGACGCTGCAATCAATTCTCACACGCTGCACCTCACATTTCGTATTCTCGGTGTCCTCTGGCATAGCGCACGTTTCCTCATTTCACTATTCGTGGTAACAGAAGCAATCCCCGAGTATGCATGACCTGATATCTTTCATAGAGCGCGCTAGTCCTCATAAACGCCCGGTGGTGGCCCCTTTGCCCGCGAGCAGCACCCAGCGACCAAGAGGCCCATACACAAAAATGGGAGGAGACGGACGCCACGGTCAAAGCACACCAAAGACCTATGAGACCAAGGTCGAAGCTTCCCCAAGCGATCGATGCGCACACGGCTCTCCCGGATACCAGAGCGACTTTGCCGCCCAAGCGAGGAGGTCGGCTGGCTTTGATCAACGACCGCACCACAATGATGCTCCGCCGAGAACCCTGAAGTGACGACCCTTGTCGACCCCTAATATTATTGGCCGATTTCACATCTGCGAGGCTGTGTACATAGATCATGTATTAATGCATTGACAAAAAGATGTACTACCACCACGATTTGTATGGATGGCTGCGGTAGTTCGATCTGTTGGGTTTGCTGGTTCTAGAATGACAGCTTGACGGTTGTTTATAGCTCCACCATTTGGGGCGGATAGCTTTGCGGTGGAGTTTCCCCTTATCAGCACGCCAGGGCCAGCAGGACTTCTTCCTGCCAGCTCACTCACTTTTTTTTCCCGTCTGACACAATCCATTAATGGCGCGACAGAGCGCGAACAAGTCTGCCCTTGTCGATTCGCCATCAGTCGAGCACTGTCAAAGCCAGCCCGGCAAAGCTACCACTGCCAGCAAGCACCACCATCACCCCAAACGACACCACAAAAATGGCAATAATAAGCCCAGCCATACGGAGGTACTCCATTGCGCTCGCAATCCCGTCGTATGCTAATACAGCTCCAGGCACGGACTCAAAATCAGCAGCAACGATGTCCGGACCAACCAACGCCTGGGTGAGCCACTCTGCACCTCTGTGGAACCAATCCTCACCGTCTCCGCAGACTATGTCAACCACCATCCGAAAACGACCGCCTAACCGCGGCACTGAAACAGCTCGTCTTTGTCGATTTCCAAAAGCCCCAAACAGCCTCATCCAGTAGCGAAAGAGCTCCTGACTCACTTTGCATTCAGCCCATATGTAACCCTATCATGTCCGAGAAGAGAACCCAAGCTGTACCCATACCATCCCAATCACATCAGAGCACGGTGGACAGAGACAATGTAGCTACCATCGTGATGAATTGGCCTGACAGAATACTGATCTCAAGTAGATGTTGTCGTCGACACCAACACCGCGCACTGTCGCAGGCAATCGAACCAACGTCCGTCCCGAACAACCAACTCGCATACCGGAAGTGGTCTCGTGCACACCAACGAATGCGACTACCCTCGCCAACTCGTCCCAAAAACCGAATGCGAATCCGTCACACCCGCCCGGATTGTCGAAACGTAGTCATGGAATAAGAAATAATCGTGGTCGTGGTTCAGCGGTGTCGGTGAGTCACCAGCAGACTCAGCGTGTCACGTCGCTCACCTGTGCATAGAAATCTGTCACAAGAGACTCCCGCCATAACCAAGTAGTTGATGCATCCGTTGACCTCGAAATCGCCACCCCTAAGGCAGCCGTTGTCAAGTTGCCTCATAAAGTCACTCAGCAAGCCCCTCGCTCGCCATCAACTACGGCGAGCTCCGTGTCGGAAGATACATTCGGATGGTCTTCCGTTCCATCGAGCGTTACGACGTATACCGTATGTTTTCACCTTGTATCTCTCGATGCACGGTCCTCATGTGCGAGTCCCAGTCGGTCGGTTCACAATCATCAAGCATGGCTCCAAGCCACCAGAAAATGTCGCGTGAAACATGCAGAGACTGGCTGAGGGGTACCTGTACCCGGACTCCCTGCCGGTACCTCCACGTCAATCTTGGCGAACTCCAAAGGCCTCGCCCAGACCTATCCCAAGCGGGAAGTCGCCCGATGGCTCCCAATCACGATCCACCCTGCCGTGACGCTGAACCGCACTCGGTCACTATCTCCGAGAGACAAAGCACGAGCAAGTCTGCCCCTCTCAACCCGCCTCTAATCGAGCTCCGTCAGGGCCAGCCCGCCACTGCTAGCAAGCACCAGTGCCACTCCAACCTACAAAAACGACACCACCAAAATGGTAATAATAGGCCCAGCCTTGCGGAGGTATGCGTCCTTGTTGCGTTCGCAAAACCGCCGTTTGCTAATACAGTTCCAGGCAACTCAAACTCGCCAACAACGATCTCCGGACCAACCAAAGGTCCCGCCTGGGTGAGCCACTCCGCCCCTCTGTGGAACCAATTTTCATTGTCTCCACAGGCTATGTTCCCCACCCTCCGAGAACGACGCGATGGCTCACAATCATGATCCACCCAACCGCGACGTTGAACCGCTGCCAAAACCCGAACTTCTTTATGCAGGCCACTATCTCCGATCACATCAAAGTTCGTTTCGACCAAGGTTTTGACGTCCGAGACGTGATGACTGGCTTCGAGAGCCGGTGGGTGCATCTTGGGAATGTATCCACCACTGTCACTTCCGTCGACATGGATGAACTCCTTTGTCCGTACAAAGTCGACAGCGTCAATCTCCCCGAGTCGTCGGGAAGGACAGTCACTGTCAAAGTCCAATTCGCCTCCACTGAGGATGCGATCAAAGCCGTCATGGACCTCAACGGGATCGAGTTTGCCAAACGGACGATCACTGCCAAACTGTCGATCAACAATTCGAGTCGTGGAAGCACGATTCTCGCAGACACGGACGTTCAACTCGTTTGGGATGCGCCATCTCGGGCTGGTTATGCTGGTTATGAAACCCTAGAGGATGCGAGGGCTGCCTTGAAGTCTTTAAACGGCGCCCTACTGGACTACTTGGTCATGACTGCTCAATTATACGAGGGGCTACCCTGCGTCCACGCATACAACGTGATGCTTGAGCCCATTCCCGCAAACGTCACCGTACCATATCTTCGCAAGTTCACTAACGCCAAGGACGTCATGGTGGGCCCTCCCAACTATGACTCGCTGGACAGAGCGATCAAGTCCATTCGCTCCTAGGCTAGAAGATTACGGGACGCTTACCAGCTTCAATGTCCTCCCTGCTCCTTACAAGGATGGGAAGGTCAAGGCATGGGCTCGTTTCACATCTCCTGCCGAAGCCCGCGCCGCACAAGACGATCTAGATCAACGCAGCCCAAAGATTATAGGGCACACTACCCTTTCCTGCCGCCACGTCGTCAGTGTTTCACATGTGCTGAGCGCCGCTATGTACAAGAAAATACGCGGGGATATTGGCTTACTACGCTTGTCGTGGCAGGACAGATACGGGTCATGCATTTCTATCCGGGAGCACACTAAGGAGAACGATGAAACTGGGCCAACACATATCAGGCTGTCCAGCGAACGCCCCGAATTGCTGAGCATTCTGAAATATGAGTACGAGCAATTGTTGCACGGCGAAACCGTCACACTCGAGAAGAAGCCTCTGTGGGATGACTTCCTCATCGCTCCCGCGGGCCGTGCCTATATCGGGCAAATGCAAGCTCAATATCCGGGGGTTCATATAGAGGTGCACCTTCATAGTCGAACGATATCGTTGTGGGGGCCCATGGTGATGAGGCACCGTGCGCGGCAAGAAATCGTGCGCAAGGTTGTGGAACTCAAGGCGCAGCAACTTTGGAAGATTCCACTATCTGGAAAACTTTTCGGTATCTTCCACAGCACGGAGTTTTCTACTCTTCGGGGACTCCTTGGTTTCGACAACTGCATCTTGGACTTTGGAGCACGTGTCCTTGTTGTGCGAGGAAATGACTCGGCGTTTCGGACGGCGTGCGACGTTATCCAGGACCTGCAGAGCCGACAAGGCGATGTGGCCAACCCATCGGAGAACGTATGCCCCGTCTGCTTTGGGGAGGCAGTTGTACCCATGTCACTCGCATGTGGTCACCGATGGTGTCGTTCCTGTCTCACCAGCTACCTCAGCTCCGCGGTTGAGAACAGGATGTTCCCCCTGAAGTGCCTCGGAAACGATGCAACGTGTACGCAATGCGTCCCTCTTGGCATTTCCCGGAGACTTCTTTCTGCGGCCGACTTCAACGCTGTCATCGAGGCGGCTTTCTGGAGTTATGTTCACAGCCGACCGGACGAGTTTCATCCACTGTCCCACGCCGGATTGCCCACAGGTGTATCGCTCCGCTCCCCAGAACGCCGTTTTGCAGTGCCCTTCGTGTCTCACCCGCATTTGTCCAGCGTGTCGAATAGAGTATCATGATGGGATGACGTGCCAGGAGCGCGACGTTGCCGAAGACAAACTCTTCAAGGATTGGACGTCGAACCACGACGTCAAGCATTGTCCAGGGTGCAAAACCATCATCGAGCGGAGCGAGGGCTGCAACCATGTGACCTGTACGCGGTGCCAAACGCACATTTGTTGGGAGTGTTTGCAGACGTTCCCCAAGGGCCAAGGCATCTATGATCACATGCGATACCAACATGGCAGCATCGGACTATAATTTCTTTCTCTCACATCTGTGGATCTTTCTCTCTCGATGTCCTCTTATCTTTTCGTGTGCTTCATGCTTCACAATTCATGTTGTACCTTAGCCTTCTTCATTCTTTCCTTGTGTGGTGTTTACGGTTTGATTTCCTTGTACATGTATAGTGTACCAATATGACTACTTTATCAGTTATACTTATGCAGCCATTTCTTTTTTCCTAATTCGAGCAACCTGTTTCAACAACATTGGATCTTGCATAGATAGCATTCGAATAAATAGATTGATGCGTGGATGGTCGTCACTGGAGGTAGGCATACACCACAAACTAAACCAACACGCATGAGTATCACACAATGCACAACACAAACGGACGCACGGTATCGTAAGGCTGCGCAGGCTGCCTACCACGAGACGGCAACGACGCAGGCAACTCTGGCCGTTCCTCCAGCCATGGCGCAAACGACCCATACTGGTCCTGATACCCCTCCCGCTCACTCGGGTAATCCCGGAGCTCCTCCGGATACGCCCGGTCATGCGGCGCATACACCACATACGAATTCGGCGTGAGATGGTCGCCCCGCCGGTTCCAGAACCCCATCCGCACCCTGCGCGCATAGTGCGGCGGTGACGCCTCCTGGACAGGTGGACGCGACGCCTCGAGGTTGGCGCGCTCGACGGGTGGGGGTGGGAGCGGGTTGTGCACGAGGCTGCTGTGACTATGGTTGTGATGATGGTGGTCCCACGTGTCTGCACGTCTGTTCACGCCGGTGCTGCCTCCCTGGTACGGATCGCGCGTGCGTGCGTGCGGTGAAGGGGAGGGGGAGTGTGAATGGGGGGCAGCGTGTCGGCTTGCGTAGGGCGATGGGCGGCGATCGCGATCGCGATACAGCGGGGACGGCTCGGGTGAGTGAGACATGCTGGCATAGGGCGACGTCCGTCGTTCCCTGTCCCACTCTCTGTCTGACCGCCGACGCGGGGATGGATCTGGCGACGACTCTGTCGAGGACGAACTCGAGCTGGTGAGATCGCGCAAGGGCGCGAGGTATAGCTCGCCGCTCGAGGATGCGGACGATCCTTCGTGTATCGTGGTCAGGTTGGCAACGATAGGTTCGGTGCGGCTGCGTGAGAGTGAGTTGGTAGCACTGCCAGATGGCCAGGGCCGCGAGGAGGTGCTCGCACTCAACGAGTTGGTGAGGTCCTCTGTAAAGTTGGCATACACGTCGCGCGTGGTGGGCAACGAAGATTGCCTTGTCAGTGGTTCAGGCGCAGGTGGTCCGCGTGACGGCGTCGAGGCGTGCCCTGCAGAGGACGGGGAACGAGAGTGGTAGCTGGACGGGAGTTCCTCGGTGCTCCGACGGGCGTGTTGGTAGTGCGTTGGCGTGCGGATGATACTGGATGAAAACGTGGGGTGAAGATCCCCCTTGGATGTGAATGTCTCAGGTTCCTGCGTGAACTGTTGTTGTACCGGAACAGAGCGGTTATTTGGGATCGGGGTGGGCGCTGGGTAGGGTGGTACCTCGTTCGTAGCAGGAGGCTGAGAGCGCGCTCTGTTGGGCCGAGCTTCGGTCCCACTGAGGGAACGTTGATGACTTGGAGCAGACGGTCCAGCGAAGCTACCTCCACTCTGGGTGGATCTTGTATCGACGGGATCCGTACTGTGTCTTGCCGGTCCAGTGGGCGTGACAGCACTCTCGTGCGTGTAAACATAGTGCGCCCGTGCAGACGATCTTCTGTCTGGCGTCTGGGTCTGGGTCTGGCTGAGTGCCTGTGTACTCAAACCCTCTTGTGATAGGCCTCGAGTGCTCTGACCAAACTCGCGCGGGGGTGTCGATGACTCTCGAACATTTGGATCGACCGATCCCGTCCTGCGAGGATTAAAATCGCGCGTCGGCGTCGCTCGATCCCCACTCTCGAGCAAACTCGACGGATTCCAAATCCACGGCGTCTGGGGTTCCTCTCCATTATACTCGGACGGCTCCTTCCTGCAATGTCAAGGCCAAACCAAGGCCCCTCATCAGCGTTATGATCTGTCTCGCATCCAGACGCCAACCACCCGCGAACGCACCTCTTGACCATCCCTTCGAGACCCAGCCCGTTGTCCGTCAGCTTCGTGTTCCAATAACTCGGCGAGGGCGGTTTCGGCACGCGTTTGTAGGGGTTGAAATTGGGTGGGAACCATCCGGCTGCGGGTGCCCACGGCTGCTGCTGCGGGTTCTGCATGTTCGCGAGCGGGTTGTACTGCCAGTAGCCGGCGTTCCAACTGGGGTGGGCTGCGGTCCCACCGGCGGGCACTGGGGGTGGACCTGGATAGCCGGGTGGGAAGGGCACGTTACCGCCATGCGGGGGGCCAGCTGCCCGTCCACCCTTGCGGTGGCTGCTCTTGTTTGGCGGGTTGCATGAGTTGGGGGTTCGGGTGCCATCCTTGGACGGTCTGTGAGGCCATGGACGAGCGTCTGGGTGCTGATGGACATCGATCAGATGCATATGTATAATTTGTCAAGCGAGACGTACGCTAGCAAGGCGTCAGTGTCGCTGTAGTACAGTTACTCGTCACTTCAAGTGGTTTTAGCAAAAAGTAGGGCTTGTACGAGGGCTGGAGGCGCGTGAGCACGATTCTCACTGTCAATGTAAGCAGAACTGGAACTCCTCGAGCTCGGAATTATATACGTTTCCCTGACTAAGGAAGATACCCGTTGTGCCGGTCGACCAGCACTGCGCTGCTGAGCGGGTTCTCGTGGCAGCACAGCCAAGGTAAAAATGGCTGAACGAAGTGCCCGTGCCATTCCGCAACTGTCAACCCATCCATGGCGATCTTTGGTTCCGAAGGCAGGCCGAGGCCGAAGAACGGATCTTTCTGGAAACACAAATGGATGCACTCGGAAAGAACAATAACATTCATCGTCCATAATGGATGCGAACTCGGGCAGAAGTAACAGGAATATCAACGATCGTTATCAAATGTCCAGTTAAACAAAAAGCGCTCGCAATACAAAAAATGCCCAGGAAGAAGAGTCAAATGATAAGATATACACGAAGCGTCTAAGAAACCGTGCAGGCACCCTCATCCCTCCAGATGCCAGATGCATCTCCAGGCGAGTTGGATTGCGTCCATTGAACCGCAATCCAAAGGTGGCCGTTAAACGTGACCTGGTTTCCAGTCACATAGGCCGTATCCTTGTTCCAGGCGAGCACGCCAGCACAGTTGGCTGAGTTGACAATCGGCGGGGTGCAAGCACCTTGACCAGTCCATTGGTCAGGGTGGGTAGGCGGCGCGTTGTTCCATGTCCACTGCTTGGCAACATAGAGCTGATTATTGAAGATCGCTTTATCTCCTGCAGAGTACTTCAACGTGTATGAGCACAAAATAGAGGTCACAGGTGAAAATCACAAACACCAAAAGCAGATTGCCACTGCTGAACACCATCGCAAGTCGTAGCACGAACAACCGACGTAGTGGTTGCCGTGGGGGACTTCACGGTGGCAGGCGAAGTGGTTGGGACAGGTGAAGTAGTGGTCGCGGGCGAAGTAACAGCCGAAGACATAGGTGCAGAGGAGGGAAACTTGCTCGTCAGAACGGAACCACTAGTCACCGGCGCGGACGACATGGCATGGGAGCTCACAGTGGGCTGGGGCGTTTGGAAACTCTGGTGAAGGAGCCGACAAAGTCAGCTCACTTTGGATGCACCATCCTGATAGCACTCACCACGCTACCGCTACCATCACGCTGGATGATAGCGCCATTGACGGCAACGACCGACGACAAGGCAGTCACGAGAGCGAAGAGGGTGGATGGAATCATGTCTGATAGGGACTGAAAAATCAAAGACTTGCAATGCGGGTACTAGGTCGAGCTGAGTGAGAGGCTCGAAGTTGGGAAAGAGAATGGGATGGGGACTTGGACAATCGACCCTCACCGTTCTTATACACCTCGAAATATATCAGCCACAGCGAACCCCTTTGCTAACTCCAACAACACAGCTCTGGCCCCTATTACTGAGGGATACATTGCAACTCATTCGATCTTGAGCATGACAAAGTCAGTGTTCAAGATTGACCCCTGTGTCACGACAACAACAAAAAGCCATACCACTCTTGAATCCTGAGCATAGACTTGTCTGAATGGTTTGCGGAACAGGGTGCTCGGTGAATCCTTGTCTACGACGAGGCTTACCCGGAGCACTCGCGGAGCTGCAAGGCAGGATCAGATTCAAAAACCCAGCGAATGCCTGCAGCAGATTGACTATGATCGACGACCCTGCACCGCCGCTGCATCCGATCTCGTCATATACCCCGACAAAAAACAACGCGGATTGGAACATGCCATCACCACCAATCCCCATTCACTCAGATCTCCTGTACTGTCTCAGTCAACTGAACCCCAGAACGTGTTCCACACAGTTTTATTTTTATCTTACCTTGGACCCGGCCCCGGGCACAATCCTGTATGTCACGTGACACAATCCGATCATGGCTGTGTCTGATCACGTGTCACAGAAAGCCCCTTTCTATTTGCCCCTCTGGAAGGAGCTCCACCAGAGGGGATACCGCATCGCCACGGATCGCACTGCCCGACTCGATCAAAGGTCCAGACGCCCCGGGATCGAAGGAATGAGAACTGCCTTCGTGAACTCGCTCGTTAACGGCCATGGTTTTGGAACAATTGTGAACGCTTACAGATCGGTATTATACAAGTACATGTACAGTAAAGGTGAACAACCCGCTGTGTTTGTGTGCGAGGCGGATATACATTGTGAACGATGCCTCTCTTTGATGCTGGCAGAGTAGATGCTGTGTTGTAGGAGACAAGATTGATGCATCGAGAACTGCACGATCCAATCACAAAGGGAACACTTTGGAAGGACAAAGGACAATACCTCGAGCTTGCTCATGCAGCTGATTCTACCGCTGACTCGGTCGCCACCTCCGTCCGGTGGCTCCGGTCAGAAGGGCATACCGCCAGCCGAACGTCGAGGTCAGACTGTTCGTGGTACCTGTCCTTCATGCTCTCTCGTCGGTTCAATCTGTTGATGCATATGAGAAACGACACGATCGCGGCGACGGCGACTTACAGCGTCAGATATGTCAGCGTGTACACTACAACGAAAAAGTGAGCAGATCGGCAGGACCTAGGTTTGCGAACAATATTACAGACCTTTGCCAAGGCTGAACTGGAATAACGTCCACTCCCATCGGGTAGGGAGCGCAAACCACTGCGGTCACAGGACAGTGTCAGAGAATTTAGACCCCCAGTCTCAACTTGACAAGACTTACGAGCGCCACCACGAGTACGTGGGAGACCCTGTATGTTTGTAGTCCACTCTCGCACTGGGAGTAACGGACCAAATTACTCACATCGTCAAGATACCACGCTGGATGCAGTAGAGAATTAACCCGTCCAAGTGATGCGAGGTCCTGGAATTCGTCAACCAATTTCAATTATCGGTGCGGCTGCAACGCTATGATACCGGGTGTAACTCACGTTCCTGCTGACGAGGATCTGCCATCATAGAGGTACCAAATAAGGGAGACGGTGATAATGATGTCTGTCAACGTGACCATCCCGAGTGCAAGCGCGACAAAAAGCTAGCATGCGTGACGACATGAAATGAGAGCTTGGGCTGGAGAGGGTATACACACCTGATTCAACAGAGGCAACGGTTTTCCCGCAAGATACAACGTCGTGATCGTTGTACCAGTGAGCGCTACCATACAGAAATGTTAACGGACTCATAACACCAACCGAAGACGGTCACCTATTCCACTAGCTTGAAGGAATCAGTGATCATAACCCTAGACGTGCTAACTGAGACTCACCAAAACCGAGCAGAGCTAGCACAACCTATTGATTTGGAGTCAACTTAGAGTGACCAACAACTCAGATAAACGTACAATCAACCCTGCCACCCACTTGTTACGCCCGGACACTTGAGGCGGCCGAATTAGGAGGAAGTCAAAACGATTAGACTTGATGAGGTACCTTGGTATATAGTTTGAGCGAAAAAGCTAGACGTAGACGTCAGTATCATAGTTGGTCGATGGGCAAGATCATTTACCATTGCACGATAAAGATGGCCACATCCTTGGAATTCAATGAAAGTTGGTGACATCGGAGGAGAATAGATCACATACCGAGGCAGTCGACTCGAGCTACAAAAATAAAAAGTTCAGATTACGTACAAACTGAAGTAGTATGGATAATTACCACCATTGGACTGGAAATGTATGATCAACATCGAATTGATGATGAATTCGGGAAGTGTTAACTCACACATTTCCCTGTAGGGGTAAAAGTGGTGTCGGAACGAGTTCCATATAGATTCCCCAGGCCAGGAAAATAGTATTGAACATGTCCTGAAAGACTTTGGATGATTGAGTCACGTCAAATCTACAACGATCACCTCTCTACTTACAAGATAACGACGACCTTTGGAACAAAGATACTCAGAAACTATCGACAACCCGCGCAACACACGGAGCAACTCACCACTACTTTGCGTGACAGCGGATCATTATACCTTTGAAAATAGACATACAACTGCAGCGTCTAAAACGCGAAATGCACCCGTGTGAGATTTCAAAGCAAAAAAAAAGGCTCAGTCAAGCATTCACATTAGCGCCAAATAGCCTGACATGCGACAAAACCCAACCGCGTCAGTCAATCCAACCTGACAAGGACACGCATATAGTAAGACACGGTCACACACCATGTAGACAGGGTGTATCCAATGAACAACAGTCCCAACGAACTCGCGGCCAGATTGTCACCCATGATAAGGTTTGTGCTCAATGTCAATGATGGAACTAGAATATGGAGGCAATAAATGCAAGGAAGCTGAAGGAACCCGCGAGTCCCGCCGGCTTTAAACACTGTCATAAAAACGTCAGCGGAACGGCATCCACCCTGAAGGCGTACTTGACACGTGAACTTACGGTATGAGTCCGTTGCCTCAGCAAGTCATTCTATTGTCTTGGTTACTCACACGATGTACCTTGAGTCAGGTGACAACCAGATTCTAGGAAGACACTCGAGAACCTGAGCTACGGCCACAGACCCGGGAACCGGTTGTGGCGCCTGGACATTTACTTGCGCCAAGGCCTGTCACTTCAAAGGTTTCGCTAAAGCACCCGTTCCGTCATTTTTGTCCGGACCCTGACTCATCCGGATGGGTTGAGAATATGAACGCCATCTTCGACACAAAGTTGCTGGAACTTCTCCCACAGAAGATGCCTCTAAACGCCATCAACCGATCTGACGACAAAGTATCTCGCACCAGAGGCTACATGAACATACCCTAGGAAAAAGGAGTGCACCCGTCCAACGATCGGTAGGTGGAGAACCAGGGTGCTTTATCTATTTGGGATTGGTGTGGAGAAAGGTTGGACCTCATAATCACGGAAACGAGGGACACGTACCCATTCAGTTTGTAAACTCGCACAACATGTAGGCCATTTTTTTCGCAGTGACGTGAATGTTACTAAGTTATCGTTCTCACCAAGATGGTTTTTGCAACAACCAGGGGGTATAGCCTCCCCCAAAGAAGACCTGCGGCTATGAAAGTTTCGGTGGTCCCTGCATGTGGCGGTGGGTGCGCAGTATGTAGATACATATATCTTCATGAACATAACGTAGGTGACGAGAACTGCTCGCGTTTCCAAATGTCGTTTCAGTCTGCATAGTGCTCTCAGGATAAAATGATAAGTGCCGACAGACTTACCTAACATCAGGTAGTATCCAAGTCCGGAAGATCAGGTACCCAGCTACCCAGTTTATGGCCTTGCCACCAAAGGCCTGGTCTGCCAGATGTAGACCTGTCCGTTTCGGTTGGCTGACTGGCAGCAGAATGTCGTTCCCAATGAAACGCCAGTGGTTTTACAAGACGGGTGAGGGTTGGATTGGGACAAACGGTGCCTATCGCGGACACAAGCGTTGTGTTGGATTGCGAATTGGGGAGGTGCATGAGAAGAAAAGGCACGGTAGATCGGTACACATGTAGAGCAGTCGACCGAGAAAAGGGACTTTCTGAGAGGAGGAGGGCAACAGTCGGATAGGTATCAGACTCGTTCGAAGACCTGGAATGGATATGCCACACGCCTTCCATCTCGCGGACATACTTGGGGCTAAACTTTTTCTTTTCGGCCTTGCACTGGGCGAGGACGCGCAGTCGCCTTCTGAGCAGACCGTCTGTGTCTGGCAACGCGCCCGGACGACGCGTAGCATCGGAGTCGGTCGTAAAGGGGAGCCACCACCACCCGACGAGGTCGATGCCACCGTCTGATTTACCCCCGACGCGTCGAAGGGCCATTGAAAGGTGTGCTTGCAGCAACTGTAGCGAGCGATGTTCAAAGGCAACACCGCGATGGACGCTGGACGCCATCACCGACGACGACGAGGTGGAAGTCAAAGTGGAGGGGTCGTTTTTGAGGGGGGTCACACGGACGATTTCGGCTCGAGTGACTTTCCAACTGACCGCGTTCAAACCAACGCTGTTCGACTTTGCCATGTCCTAGTGTGTTGATCATCTCGTCCGACGACGAGCAACGGTTTGCTGACGAGCTCATCGACAGCGTCATCCTCGGCCGCAGCATTAAAAACGAGTACCTCACGCTGGGTACGCTGTTCACCGTCGGCGCCACCGTGTTCGCTATGAAGGGCGGAAAGAAGGACGCTGTCGCTGCCAGCAAGCCTCTCCAGGAGCGGGTCAAGGATGCCGTGCCCATCAAGGCCGAGTCCAGGTATGTTGTGCCCGTTGGCTATCATCGAGACGAGAACACTCACACTACATCTCAGTGAGGAAGCAGAATTGTAAGTATCTTGGTTGTATTCGTATATGACGATCTGTACGACGACCTCTGACCGTAGGATGAACAGTATCAAGAACTTTATTGCAGAAGCCGAGAAGGAGAGCAGCGGGTCATCACATCACTAGAGTTTGACGTAGCCAAAATCAATAGACTTCCCGTTGTTTGACACGACGTGCTCCGTGTAATTTATGAGTTGTCCGTCTCCAAGTACGACGATTGCTACCGTTACCGTTCTTGACTCCGTTCTTTCACGACAGTTGATGCCACCTCAAGACTCACCATCCTCCGCGCTTCCCTCGCCTCCAATGTCTCCCAGCATGCCACCGACGCGCATACGAATCAAGCAGAAACGACCACACTCTATGTATATCGACTCTGTAGATCGCACACAGAGCCTCCCACCGTCCTTGTCCAGGATCGTGGTCGACGACTCCAAGACAGTCACCAGCAGGTCCAAGCGGAGACAGTCCTCAATCACGTATTTCAGCACCGTCCTCGCCGTCCCCCGGAAGCCAGCGACCACCATCAAGTAGGACCCAGTCCCTCTGCTTGGACGGTTCGGAAGTCGTCTTGGTCAATGGCAAGGAAAACACCTCGCAGAGGTCCAGTGTCATACTGAGTTCGCGCTCAACCTCGACGCGTGAAAGCATGTCTTCCTTGGATGGACTGAGCACAAAGGAACGAGAACCGCTCACGTTAGTCGAAAAGTGAGTTTCCTT
This sequence comes from Chiua virens, assembly GCA_019787685.1. NCBI lineage: Eukaryota > Fungi > Basidiomycota > Agaricomycetes > Boletales > Boletaceae > Chiua > Chiua virens. The sequence continues at coordinate 425,736 of JAHNUO010000011.1, read as the reverse complement.
GATGTCGAGGATGGGTGTGCTCGCTGCCTAGCCATCTCCAGAATGCTGATTTTTGCCTGGTGGTACCTTGCATATCAGGCATGCAGATCTCCTACACTTTATCGCTCAGAAAGAGCGCAAATGTCTCGAACTCCGTGACCAACTAGCCGCGCACGAAACAGAACTCGCAGAACGTGCGTATGTCCATCCCACTATTGTACCCACTCGTTGATATACCTTTTCTCGCAGTCAAACGCAAATGGGAACGTATTGTCAACCGCGGTTACGATCCCTTTTCAAGCACAGTGTCTAGTCCGGGCCTCAGCGGCACTGCCCTGGACGGACTGAAGGAAGGCGTCCGTATGATCGCCGCAGGGTTCACCGACCTTGGCGGCGTCCTCAACGAACTCGAATCCGGTCGCAAGGACGTCAACACCATTCAATCCCAACCCGTCTCTTCCACCCATCTAGCGAGCGCCTACATCTCGACGCGTCCTTCTTCCATCCACGACACCACGGACTCGGAACGTCGTCTGGATATCGCCGATGGCGAGACAACGGCAATGTCTATGTCCGTGACGGTCGCAACTGCCCCTTCGCTCACCCGCACCGCTAGCCTCAACCACCGCGTGCACAAACGCAACTCGCGCGCCTTTGTCAACGAGCCCACGACGCCCACGACTAACACGTACGTCTCCCTTCCCCCCGATCCAAAACCAGCACTCGATCTCGACGTGGGCATGTCCCTCTTCTTCACCCCCAGTCCGACGCTGGTCGCACCCCCCTGAGCGCGGCACTCATCCGGGGGAAACCCCTCTCCCAAGAAATCCCGCATACCCTGACGACGCCCGTTGCACCCCCAACGACAGCCGGCCCGATGGCCTGGATGGACACCATGTCCAAGCGGCTCGGCGGGCTCCAAAGAACCACCACGTACGTCTGGCGTTCCCTCGTGTGTGCGTCCGCGCACGAACTAACCCTCCCTCGAACAGACTCGCCAAGAGCCAAAAACGCGCCTCGTCGCTCTTGGCAGGCGTCTCCAACACCATCAACGCGGCACTCACGCCCGGTCCGACCGCGACGACACCCGCACCGCTGCCGATCGTGATTGCTACCGCATCGACGACGACGAAACCCAAGGTGTCGTCCGCACGACAACAACCGCCGCCGTTACACACGCCGTCGCATCCACAGCCGACGTATACGTCCATAACGGACTGGTTGGAGGAGGAGGAGGAGATGGCGCAGGTGGGTGGAGTGGATATTTTGGTACCCGAGTCGAGGACGTGCGCGATGGACGGTGCGGCAGCATCGGTAGCCACGTTCGACGATGACTGGAATTGGTGAGGATGATGCGCGCGGGTATGCCGTCTTACAAGAAGCCACGGGAGACGTGACGCACTCAAATTGAGGACGTCATCAACATGAACGACTCGCGGTGTCAGCTTGACACTGATGTTGTATGTATATCGACGAAATAAGATCGTTGTACATTGATGGTATCTCAGCAGGCGGTCTTGTATTTTATTTCTCATTTAGTCAAATTGTCCGCTTAAAGGCGATCAAATAGCCCTTGAGCGTCTCGGGCCAGGATGATGATGATTAACCACGAAGGACAGTAAGATCCGAAGCATGAACATAGCAGCAAATTGGAATGGTAGGTCTATAGTATGATCGATTTCGGTCTTCATTGACACAACTGGTCTACTTCCTTGTGCGTTCCACTCCCTTCCAGGACTCCATGAGCTCCAGTACTTGCTGAGAATAAGTTTTTTGTTATTCAAGTTCCTGGAGATTAAAGAGATCGGGTATTATCTCCGCAAGCCAAAGGCATTGCAATAGAACGTGCATCGCGCGTGTTGACGGTGTTAATTAATTGTCACGGTTCGGCTCCATTGACTGTCTAAGCGTCCCCCTCACACTTCCATCGTGACACTCACTGTCTTGTCTCATTTACCGTATCTTTCTTCACCCAGTGTGTCACCACGAGCACAAGTAACCAAGATCAACCTCCCACGGATACGACCTCGTATGTATCTATCATCATTGTGTTGGAATCCACTGAACGTCACGGTCTAGGGTGAAAACAATAGTTATTAGAGGTGTGTTCCAATGCGCAATATTGAGTTTGCATGCAAACTTGACTTGATACAGACATCGAACTTCGCACTCAGCCACGGCGTAAACTCCCGATCGCGAGGAAATACGTTGTCCAGTTTTCCATGGGCAACGTTTCAAAGTCTACCAATAGTGCAAGTGAGCAAAAGAACCGTGCTTCATGGAGACACATTCTATTTGTGAGTACATGTGTCTTATATTTGACGCCAGGTAGCTACTATGAGTATCATCATTGACAGGAACGACTCGGAGCGTTCCGTGATCGACATCAAGATTTACAAGGAGCATCTCATGAAAAAAGACGAACTACGAGGAAATCTTTCTGTTTGTGTCGGTGAGGTATTGGGACATTTCAAGTTGAAGGGTGGAGGCAAGGAAACGCGCTACATCTAATTTTTCACTGAGGCGATCTCGACCAAAGTGTTCGAGCGGGCCCTTGGGAAGGGTGATATCTTCGATGGGTCCAATCTCTCAGGAATCACGATCAAGTTTGCTTTTACCGCTAATTTCCGCGGGAACGCCGACGCAAGGCACCCAACCCCATCCCGACCTCGGATAGCTACCAGTACCTCATATAGCTCTTTTACCCGCTCAGTCTCGATGCGCACCAACTCCGGACTCGGGACGTCGTCGGGCCGTGATAGTCGCAACCGTGCCGTCCCTTCACTCCCGCACCGCCAGCCTCAACTTGAACCACTACATGCACAGACTCGGACCTCAAGGCCTCACACGCGACGTCTGTCAATGAGCCCACGAGTCTGCAGCCAGCACTCGATCTCGATGTGGGCATGTTGCTCTTAATGCCCAGTCCGACGTTGGTCCTCTCGAGCGTGACATTTCTCCAGTAAAATTCCTCCTAGAATCCCCGCACACCCTGGGTCCGAATCGGCGGGCTCCGAAAAATTTGTAGGCACCGTGCGTCTTCATCCCGGCGCTCGCCCCAGGTCTGACCGCATCGACACCTAGCGCCGCTAACAGACGACGGACTGGTGTACCTACCCGAATCAATGACTGCGACGTCTGTCTCCGTGTTCGACGACGTGGACTTCGTGAGCACCGTTGCGGACGGGTGGATTTCGTGCGTGGGCGTGGATACAACAAACCATGGGAGACGGAACGGGCCCGCATTCAAGCTGAGGACACTGTTAATATCCTGAGGGCGTTGTCATGAAGAACGACTCACGGTGTCATCTGGTATGCCTTGATGTTACTTATATCTTACTGTACTGGCATGATATCGTTGTACATCGATCGTATGTCTCACTAGGGAATGCATGTATTTTCATCCTTCCATTCTGAGCAATGATACGCACCTTCGACGGAAGTACACGCCGGATTGGAGAAAACTACATCACATCACCAAATTGTACAGGGTATCATACATTTCATTTCAATCATTTCCATGCGTGTCGTATGGCTGCTGACGTCAACGCAGGGTAACACGAGCCCCAGCATCGCAGCACGAGTGGTATCATGAATCCCAGCCTCCGCATCCCGACGTCAACGTTGTCACGCAACGCCATCGTACAACATGTACCCCTCGAAAAGCCTCGCAGGTACCCGCTTCTCATACAACACATCGAGTCTGGGTGTGGTGAGCACAAACCAAGCACGGAGCGACAAAACGATACGCACTCGTCGACGGTTCGTCCCCTGGTTTCAGGGATGAAAAAGTAGGCCCAGGCGGTCCCTAAAAACGCGAGACCGCCAAAGATAAACCCGACGTAGCCGCCAAGATTCGCTTCGTCAGGGTTCACTCTGCAGCACCACAGTGAGTAAGGTGCGGACGGTTCGTCGAAAACGGGCACACGCACAGATAGGGAATGATAATGTTGACGACCATACCACAGAGCGAGTTCGTCCAAATACCAATACCGACCGTCTTTGAACGGAGCTTGGCAGACGAGATCTCTGCAAAGATGACGTATCCCAGTGGACCACTGTTCCGAAAGGTGAGTCAAGTGTCGAGACATATCTAGAAACGAACAACTCACATGCCGGCTTGGTAGACAAAGTTGTAGATGATCGTCTGGGACGGAAGCGTCAGTCCACTTGTGGCAGGGCCTACAAGACATACGACGTACAAAGGCAGAGATGGCCCACTTGCAACCTGGGTTAGCACTCCCAATCCAGAGGAAACCAATCACGAGTAGGATGACGGTAGAGGCAGCCATGCCCCAATTGAAGAGGAAGCGACGACCAAATTGGTTCACAGTATAGAAGGTCAGCAAATTGCCCACGACCTGTGTAGGAGGGTCGTGAGGCCGAGGTCGCTCAAAGAATATTCGCGAAACTCACCCCGATAGCGGTCACTCCCACGCCGAGGTTAAAGGCATCATTGTTGTTGAACCCGGCGAGTTCGAAGAAGTATGAGCTGTATCCCAAGACAAAGACCACACCTGAAAACATGGTCTGCCACTAGCATAGACGCACGGCTTCACCATCTCTTACCTGCAGCTTGCTGGAGCACGAACACCATCATGGCGACAACAGTACGTCTGAGATTGACGCCTCCAAAGCACGTTAAAGGCGACTGCAAATACGCGGCATGGGACGGCTTACCCCTGAAGCAATCAATGTACGTCGCTGTCGCAGCATACGAGTCCTCGAGTTCGATAGTTTCTTGAATTTGCTGTCGTTGGAGTTTAGCGTCGACGGTCGGTCCTCCGAGTTGAGTGATGACCCTCTCCGCCGCCTCATACCGACCTTTGCGAACAAGCCACCAGGGAGACTCGGGGGCGAACGGGAGGCCGATCAAGAGGATGACCGGGAAGATCCATTGAAAAGCGCTGAGAGAACGTTGTTGGTGGTGCATGTATAAGGATAATTCGTCCACTCACAATGGAAGCCTGTAAGCCCAGACGTCAGCCCGGTCACCAGTACCACGCAGGACACCGTTGGACATGCTGCACCTCACATCAGGACCGTATAGGGAAACGAGTACACGCGACATTGCTTACAATTGACCAACTATGAGAGGGTCAGAAACACAGGCCAGTAAAAGAAGAACAAGGCAGACTCACGAACGATCCAGAGATTGACAGCGCCAGTCGTGACACCTCGTAAAGCAAGTGGGGACACTTCGGCACAGTAACCACCTGCACACGAGACGTACATGCCTAAGAGGAAATGAAAACGGTCCAGAGCCACACTTCCCAAAACCAACAAGACGAACCAAGTGCAACGCCATTGATGAGCTTGCCGACAACAAGCATCCCATTGGCGTGAGTGGGAGTGAAGAATTGAATAAAGACGGCGACTATTGAGATCACACATGCTATTGCAATGGCTCCACGGCGTCTGTCAAAAGTCTGGTCAAGTCAATGACCACGGCAAGCAAGCTAGTACACCTACCCCAGCCTATCTGAGATCCAACCCAACCAAAGACCACCAAACATGCCGCCGATGGAACTGACGCTATTGAACGCACTTTGCCAACTGGCGGGAAGGACCGGTCCGCTCGGAGTTTCGTAGCCAAAGTCGGCGCGAAACTGGGGTACACTCAACAACCCTCCAGCAACCTATGATAGAATGTGAACGCCGCTCTCGAATGTACTAGGATGGAAATAGACGTACCTGTGCGTCATAGCCCCACAAGAGGGCCCCGATGCACATAAAGATGCACCAGCCGAATGCGCGCCAGTAGATGCGCATGGCCTGGAGAGGCGTAAGTGCATGATCGGTGGCAGCTACCTGTGCAAGGAGGGTAAGGTTTCCGTGAGTGGGGGTGCCCTTGTCGAAGCTCGCGACGTCGGCGGGATCGATTTTCTCTGACGGATTTTGAGCTGCCATTAGAGAAGGAAGACAAGAAGGAAAGCCTGGCACACCTGAATTAATATATGTGTTTCGGAACTAGAACATCCACAGGTCACGATGCCCCGCAAACGCGCAATTATAGAATGGAGTACCTGTCCATGGACCATGTGAGCCAGACTGTAGTATATTTAGAATTAGCGCTACATCACGATAATGCAACGATGCATAATCCCCGTAAACAAACAGAACAACTCTCTTGGTCGTGATGCAGACCTAAGCAACATGAACATTACTCACGAGTCATTCCGACCCAAGATGAAACGGTCCATACCGAGTGGCGAGTCTTGCCGAGGAGTATCGATTCACCGGGTTCTAGTAAGCTTCTGGTGTCATATAGTCTAAATACGCTATTACCGGGTCGGCGTCAGAATTGAACGCCAGCCAAGTTACAACGTACCCGTAATTGATTTTGTTGGACTATGTATGATAAATAATTGTTCATTAGGCCAAGTATCAGCTCAACGTACGATCCCCGTAAAGCACGCGCACGTATGTCTGACATAGGGCCCTGCCCCACCGGACAATAAACAACGATTTAAAAAAAAATTAGCTATGCTCGGCCTGGGCCATGTCTAGGCCGTTCTGCTTATCAATTGATACGCCACCTCGAGGCGCTCAGTACAGTCGACACTATGGGTTTCTGAATTTCCCGACTTGGTTTGCGGGGATTTCGGATAAGGAATAATTCTCCCATACCAGATATCCGATAGGGTTTTCTTGTTAGTCTGGTGACCAGCACGTCCAAAAGAGGCTGCTTGGCTGCTGGCAAGCGTCAATAGACAGTCTGCTAATCAGTCTCGCGTGAGGAAAATGCGCCACGACGTGAAGCCAGCGAAACTCGGGTTCCACGGCGATGGCAACCCAGATAGATTACGGCGCGAGCAGAACGCCCGAATAGTCAGGCGAGTCACGCGAAACGCTACTATGAGAAAGACAGAGTGAAAATGGAGTAGAAATACAAATACATTGGGATCAGGGAGGGAACGGGTGAGCGCAAAAAGCTAATACACTGGCGAGACGACGAGACACAAGTTGGAAAAACAAAAAACCGAAAGATGAAGCGCACCTGGCGAGACGATGAGAAGGTTAGAGAGGGATTGGACCGACCTATACTCCTAACTAGTCTCACCAGGCGGAGAAAGAAAAAAGGAGGTGGCGTGCTGACGAGGGCACGACTGATTAGCAACGTGTAAATAAATCTAAACTCAAGTACATACCAGACCGTCTATCGACGGCTTGCCAGCAGCTTGCCTCTTTTGGACGGGCTTGAACAAAGGCAAGAATGGCCCAAGTTCCCACTTCCACCGCTATGGAACCCACCAAGATGCCCAAACCGTATGTGCATTACCGAGCTCCTCAACCCAAACACAGAGACACAACATCTTCGAGGCAACCGACGAAGACATCTTCCAGGCGGTTATGGATGCGCGCAGAGCAGGAAATGGATGACTCGGATGCTGATGCTGAAACACCGGCTGTGCAGAATAAGCCTCGTCGCACCCGAAAGGAAATGTTCGGGGCTGTACTTGCGTTGCGGGAGGCTGTTGAGGACTTGGACAATGATTTTTCACAGAACTTTGATTATTTATTATGCCAGTGTCTAATCCGAGTCAAACACCGCCGGTGACCTTACGACCATTCAAACTCCGACACCTTCTCCGCCTACACCTCCAAGTTTGTGATGCGCCGGCGGCCCGGCCCGAAAGCCCTGAGCCGGGCCAGCCGCCTGTTTGGTGATCTCGATCGGCCTCGACATCCCCTAAGTCGACCTGGATCTCCCGGGCCTTCCAATACCCACTGGTGACCTCCAGGTACGTTGTTCTCGCTTCCTGCGTCCTGATCTCCCTGCATCAAAGTATTGCAGTTGTAAATATGAGTCATCTGTGGATTTTCAATTGATCATAATAATATGTTTACCCATAAGATCTTTTCACTAAATATTAGCAAGCTATTTATTTTATTTCAAGAATTACTTAGTCGGTGACGCTGACAGTCTGGACTCTTCGAAGGGAAGACTAGTCAGAACGGGCATCTGAACTCCTGAACCTTCTTCCTCCGAGTATATGTGCTTGTCGAAGCTCCGAACGTTGGTGGGCTTGTTTTTTTCTGACAAATCCTGGCTACCGTCGGAGAAGACAAGAAGGAAAAACGGGCAAACCTGAATCAATCCATGTGCTTCGGATCGGCTGAGAACATCCAACGGTCACGACAGCTCGCAAATATGCAATTATAGAGTTATAGAATGAAGTACCTGTCCATGTGAATCGTCCAATACAACAGACTGTATTATATTTACGGTTTGCGCTACATCACCAGAAACATCCCCGCAAACAAACACAACACCGGGGTCAGCGGTATTACCATCTCGATGGCCCCAGACGACGACGCGGTCTGCGGATTGCTCGACGACGACCCGCTCGGCGACGGTACGTTTGCGATCGTGGTCGCCGTGCTCGTAGCGCCAGGCACAGCAGAGGACGTCGTGTACGTGCGCACGTAGTTGAGGTCAAAATACGCGTTGTCGTAGGTCGGACTTCCCGGTCCGACAACACAATCGTTGTACTAACGATGTTTACACCGTCAATGCCGAACACTACCAATACGAGCGCACTTACACATATCCCCGTAGATCCCTGCTTGGCACATTGCGAGTCATAAATCCCCGGCACGCCCCCCCTAGGCTCGGTCAGCGATGCAAAAGAATCATCACATGTATGCGCCCTACCAGACACCGCATAGAGTAATATCCAACACGAGGTTCTGTGCACTGAAGAATTCAGAGATATTGCACGAGTTTGACAGAAAGGCAGCATGTGGCGTTCCCCACGAAGAGACATTTATCGAAGACGTCGACGTCGCCTGTGATATCGACGAAGGTATGTCTGGTCGCTGAGCTCGTCGTCAATGTGAATCCGACACCCAAGAGACAAGAAAGAAACATACACTCCAGAACCACATGCTAATATGGATCGATCATTTGTCGGCATGGTCAGCAAAAAATCCCACGTCAGCCAGAGGGTTCACGTACAAGATCCCAGACACGTCAAACTGTGTCGCGAACACGCCTCCGTTTGCATTGGCGAAACCCGTGAAGAAGCTATTCTGCGACGTCTCCCCCACAGTGCACCCAGACCCTTGCGAACAATCGGTCGCCCCCGTCGATCCCAATTGATCCGTGTTCCCGCTGTGATAGCATCCTGGTGTAGTGTGAATCGCATACTGATTGTCTGTGTTTAGATTGATGCCCTCGATGATATCAATCTCGCCGTTATTAGGCCAATTGGGTCCTGGACACCTTCGTCAACAGACCTTGACTAGATGACATCAGGAGCACGCACCGAAACTCCAGAACGCTGGCCAGACCTATCAAGGGAAATTTTCGATCAACGCTGGGAAATGAAACACAGCATCCCCGACTTACGGAACAACCCCATGGTATGTGATTAAGGTCTATTAACCATAGGCTGCCTATATCATATGCATCTTGTGTCGTGATACGGACCTAGTATTCCACTATATCAACACGAGTTATTGCAAAACAATATGAAACATCCATACCGAGTTGCGAGACCCGCCGAGTGGTACGTTGGTCACATTATCGACTTTGATGATGACGCGATTATCGCTCGTCACATAGGCCAGATCCTGACTGCTCGCAACTTCCTGTGTCACATACGTGACATTGCCTTGCAACCACAAGGTTCAGCATCGTAGACATGCCCAACAGTCACCGACATACCCCAGGTCAAATTATCGATATTCCCATAGAAATCCCACCCGTCGAAAAAGTTTGTCCCCGCATACTCGCGAATGAGGTCAAACGCGGTCACATACGACGTTGTGATGAAGAGCACGCCAAGAGTCGACCACGGATGCATCGGGAAGCAGTGCGATGACGATTTTGAGGACAAGAATAAGAGACAGGTTGCTCTGACGCCTGCATTTTATGGGTGTCGAAGGAGCACGGGGTCTATTCTATGACCGTACCATGCGCACAAGGATAACTGGACAGGTACCAGTAAGGATGACATGAGGATGATGGTGGCACCCTATGGAAGAACACCATTGTTTGAAAGACTCCACGGTGACCTCGTGGGTTCTTGATCAGGTTGTTGACGAAACCATCCTGCGGATTGAACCAAGTAAAACATTGATTAGAAAGGCCAGGTGTAGCCTCAGGCTGATAACTTGAATAGGCTACCGCACACTCTGAGCACGTTTCGTGTCGTTGCAGAGCAAGGACACTTGGTACACAACGCGGCGTTCGGAAGCCGGTCACATGAACATTGACATTTGACATGGACCAGTCGTCCCATAAGAAGTGACCCTCCTTTCTGATCGGGTGGATGAATCAACGTAGATTGCGTTGCTCCGAAGCACTGCCTCAGCCAAAGGGAGCCATGGTACCAGTGTCGCGTCATATGTAAGTATCTTACCATTAATAGCCTAGGGTTCATATGAGCGTTTGTTTAGCAAAACCTTGAGCGTAGCCTGAACGCGAACCTTCTCCAGTCGTCAAGAAGACGCAACCCGGCCAAAAAAACACGCTTGCAGTCACCCAACGCCCTGGGAAAAGACTGCGACAGTTTGTGCAAAAGTCGACTTGAACGGGCTATATGCATCAACCACGTGGATCAAACTAAAAGAGCACATGATAAGTCGAGTTCAGGAAACGGACCTGGTCACCGTCGGATCCGAGCTTGCACCGTGTGCCTCGTTTACCTGGCCTGAGGGAAACCCGGGAATCATTCATATGTGCGCTTGGACGAACATTAGCGAGTTCCGTGTCGCAAGCGGGTTCACACAAACGGGCCGGTTCCGGCTACAATCTGAGCTTGAGCTGTTTGCTGATGAAATCAAAGTTCCGACGTGGTGTTGTTTACCCCGAATCGCCTTAGGAATATTGTCACAGAGGTAACTATTGATATCGATCAGTACCTATACAAGTTGGAGTCGCTTTTCTGAGCAGACAGCAAGAACGCCGCCCTATCGGACAATTATATCCAAATCAAGACTCCGACCGAATCGCGAGGGTTTCCCTCTGATTGATACTAGCCCCGTCTGACTGCCATAAAAGACTTTCTGTGCATGGAGGGCGACCGCATGCCTTCTGATGAGTCACAAGAGAGATTCGACGTTACTGGCTCTGTGCCTGGGCAGTCTACAGGAAACCACTTCGCGAGCCTCAATACTAGTGTAACTGGTGAGTCTTTACCAAGTATCGCTCCTGGACCCGTCTTCGTTTCGCATGATATAAGTAGTGACCGGTCTTTAATCGCTGCCCTTGCATGATTCGACCATTCGGAGTCCGGACGCCACACGCTGCAAACGGTTGGCACATACCAAGATTTGCCTCCTGTCATTCATATTGAATGACGTGACTTTGAAATAAAAAGATCGACAGCCCGAGGAACGTAATCTCATTCTGAATCGAGCGTGCGGGATCATCTCCACATTCTTTGTCCATAGTGGGATAGACCAGATCTGGGATCGCACAAAGTCTTGAGTCCGTTCCTCCGCCACAAAGTGTCTGCATGTGAAGGGTGTACACTAGAACGGTGGCCCTAGGTTTGGTAGTGAAATTACGCACCGAACACGAATCAGGGTAACATAACATCGCTTTGCGGAGGATGCTGCCCGGAATGAACTTCCAATGGTTGATGTTGCTGCAAGAAAAGTCCCGAGTTCTGCTACCGTATCTGAACAGCTATACTGTGGCTGTGAGCAGGACAGAACTGCCTTCCATCTGCCTCGTATTTCGATGATCAGTAGCATGTGCGACGTGACCCAAGGAGCTCACGAACACAGCGCAGAGGTGCAGAGATTGGTGCGAGTTGAATGGGCATGAAGTGGACAGTCGTTGGACCACACCAAGGCGTGAGTATGTCTGTACCCACAACCACATTCTGATACCGGATCAACCAGCGCAGACGCTACCCGGTTACCGACGTGGTTAGACAGCTCATGGAAGGGGGGACCTGTTATCGAGCCTTGGAACTGCGATCTGCGGCCTCCCGAGACCGACTCGCGATCCGGAGTGTTGCGGTCAGTTTCATGAAGCTGAGTGGAGATGGCATCAATAAATGGATCGTTTCAACACAGCCCCTGGCCGAGCAAGCCTCGAGTCAACAACGACGGATCGCCTTTCCGCGGGTTTGCCACGCCGCTCACCAATATCAAGAATGGCCCCCAAAAATCCGTTTTGATTGCCAGCGCTACCAGAACGATGCCTCGAGGTCTTTCCACCAATGAGAGGTCTTGGATGAATACCGCCTCGAATGTGACCCGGGACACAGCTCGCTGCCTGCAGCCATCGATATTGACACCATCGATATGATCAGGACTTCGCAGCCCCACCTTGCCAGCAACGTCACTGTGTCCCGGAACAGCTCTGAAATTGTTGGAACCTGGCAGACACTCGATGGTCGATGCACCTTGCCATGGTCGAGATCGAGCGCTTTGGCAACGGATCAGAGGAGAAATATACATAAAGATGAATCCATCTGCAGCGTTTTAAAATCACGATATCACAATTCCTCACAAGAAACAAAGAATCCAGAAAGTGGGCTCACATGGACTCCAAACAAACACGCGTCATCGAGTCGCTTCAAGACACCCATGCCCGCCAACGCAAAGTCATCCAGCAACTTCAAATAGACAACGCGCAACTCCTCAGCGACCTCGTCGACATTCGTCAGGAACGGGATAGGTTTCGTAACGAGGCGGCTCGGGTGAGGAAGGAGAACGCAGAGTTGCAGAACAGGTTAGAGGAGGTGTTGACAAAGTACCAGGATTTGAAACGAGAGCTGGCGACGTTGGTACGGTCGCTCACGGTCAGTGAGACATACTGCCAGTGCGGCAAACGTGGACGAAGTGGTCTAAATCGGGTGAGTTTTGTCGCGGAACTTCGGAGTCAAGGACGTGTCGGCTAATGAGAATGTCCTTCTAGGCCTTGCAGACGACGTTGCCTGTACTGGACGAAGGAGAAGCACAGGACGAACTAACACCAGTGGGAGAGACCATCACTGGTACCGTGGTGAGTACATGACATCCTCCCGACAATGGCTTCATGCTGATCGTAAAACTTTGCAGGAAAGGGAAGCTAATCCACAGCTACGACAATATCATCAGAGAGAACTTCCTGATCCCCTCAAGTCCAGATCGCCCGTCCCTGAAGTACCCGTGTCCGCCGTTATTTCACCCAGCGACGAATCGAGACACATTCCAGCGACTCGAGTAACGCTTTCCAGGTCTTATAGTACTCGCTAGGTGGTTCCAGGCCTAACGCATCGGGAATAGATGAGGATGGCAACTCATTGACTCGGATTTGGCTGACCATTTTATGCTGTCAGGCGCTGTCATTAGAGGTCTGGATTGTATTGGAGATCTTCATGATCAATGTAAGTTCGAGTAGACGTTATTCAAGATCTCAGATTGCCAATGAATCGGGTAGCATATAACAAATCTCACCGATAGTGAAAGTCGATCTCCCAGATTGGCCTTTGATCATTTCACATCCAATCATTTGTGTATTCCCAGAGCATCTACGGACACTGATTTCCAGATAATTCGTATGACAGCAAGCAACGAATGAGTGCGAGTTAGCGTGAAAGCAAGAAAAACCCGATAGAAAAACGAAGAGGTATAAAACTAGACACCAAGATGGATATAAAAAATGCGCTGATCAAGTGGGATCTTCTTCGGCGACTTCATCGTCAAATGCAGCGCCAGCGCGCCACGGGTATGGTCCAAATGACCCGACTCGTGTACCACACGTTTGTAAAATGTGGATGTCACCTCGTTCGTCTCCCCATCGTCGACAGCCCACATTATCCCGATCACGGAACGAAAGTCAGCAAACTGCATTGCAGTCCCGAGATGGATCACATCGTCTGGACACTCCTTATCTCCAACTGTCGTATGACAGGCAGATAGATACGCGAATTGGGGGTTCTCCAAAACACACCTCGTCCTTGCTCGAGAAGTTCCACTGCCTTGGGAGGAGCGCCATTACGAAGGCAAGCCGAGAAGGCATCCACGGCGAGCGAAGACGTAAGGGGCTTTAGAACAGCAAGATTCTCTGGCAAGGACGGCAAAGCGGTCACATAATGAACGATCTTCGGCGGCTTTGATCTATTCTCTCGTGGCAGACGTGTCACGCAACGACGTGACTTGTGGCACATCTGCAAGCTCAACATAGAGTCTAAACACCTCCTCTAGATCCTCGCTGTTGTGTAGCCAAGTCTACCGTGTACAAAGCTTGCGCGCGAGGTTAATTATTCGAGGAATCGGTTCCGGCCTTCCAACGGGAAAGCGTCATTGCATCTCTTCCCAGATTTATTGTTTCACCAAGGTCCTCCAATCCCCCAAGTCGGTTATACCGAGTGGAGCAAGAAAGACCCGTCAAAGATGTCAATCTGTTTCGATAGTCATTGAGATCGCCATGCATCACTGGCCGAACCTCCTTCTATGAACTTGGGATCAAAGATGTCCGCGTACCGGAGAAAACGATATATAACAACTGGATCTGGAATGCAATGTGGACATTCGCTTAGGATAAGAATGATTAGTATTTACTAGTAACTTGAAGTACAGGTCGGAATTAGATAAGACTCTTGTGTTGAATGGTTCTCCCGCGTGGGTAAATTGAAGGTGCGGCGGTTGCTTACATAAATACTCGTCCTTTCAAGTGACCGAATTTTCACCGGACCAATCGATCGAATACGAATCAGCACTGATGCCAGAGCACGACAAACTTAGCAGCACTGGCTTGAACCTTGTCTCCCGTCGGACGTCGAGTTCGAGCCTTGGAGCTTGATACCTGGACCGGCCATGTTGTACGATAGCGCTGCCTCATCGTCAACCGCATATCTTGGCACCTCATGTTCAACCTCGGAGATAGAACCTCTCCTACGACCACAGTCGCGCTCGACAACAAGCCAAAGTGAGCAGGATATCGAAAATGGTCTGTTCAAATCGGGGGAAATCGAGGGAAATCGAGTTTTAGTTGACCCCCCTCATTTTCCCAGTGAACTCGAAGCAATTCGTTGACGACGTCCCCGACAGCAAACGCCAGCTAGGTCGGTCAGATAGCTCATGCAGGAGATAAACGCTCATGATCATATCTTTAGGATTGCTCAGCGCCATTTCCCTTATATTCAACAGGGTGATCGGAGGCGGGTACGCTTGTCCAGCTTTTCAGGGGAGCATTCTGGCCTGACTGAGTGCCTCAGAGTGTTTATGGTCCCAAGTATCATTCTCACGTCGTCCGGGAGCGTCGGAATGACATTTGTCATGTGGATTCTTGGTGCGTTGGTCGCCACCGCAGGGACCGCGGTGTACGTCGAATTCGGAACAGTAAGACATACTCCATGTTCTTCTGGAAAAGTTCCTCGAATGATGCTGGTAGGGTCTGCCCCGTAGCGGCGGAGAAAAGGTCTACATGGAGTATGTCTATCGACGGCCCGCTTATATGACCACTTGTGTTTATGCAGTCTATGTCTTGCTCATTGTAAGTCCTTCCATCATTTCGTTGTACCGTCGTTATCTCGGTGTGGTTCCAATCAGGGTCGCATGTCAGCGACAAGCGTGGCTTTTGGAGAATGTATGTATCCCGTCGATCTTAACGACACAAACAGCAACTTCTATTCTAGACGTGTTGCATGCCTTGGCTTTTGAGCGGACACCGACAAATGTCCGTATCGTAGCATTCCTGTGCATAACGTCTTGTGTCATCGTGCACGGCGCGTTTCTCAACTTCGGTCTACGACTTCAGAACGTACTTGGTGCCTTCAAATTGGTCGTCTTGGTTTTGGTTTCTGGGTCTGGTTTTTTGTGTTTAATTGGTGCACCTGGCTTCGCTGTCGGGAAGGAATACGATCAGCCCAACAATTACACTTGGCAGACGTTTTGGGAAGGCTCCAACTTTGGTGCCAATGCCTTTGTCGTTGGCATGTACAACGTCATTTGGTAGGTCTCTTCATGTTGGGTAGACACGCCGTTGATTCTGTTAGGTGTTACTCTGGATATTCAAACGCCAATTATGTCTTGTCCGAAGTTCGGGATCCGATCAAGACAATCAAACTCGCCGCACCGCTGGCTATGTGCATCGTTGCATTCGTGTATGCATCCACGAACATGGCATACTTTGCAGTGGTGTCGAAGGCGGATATACTTCATGGGGGTACCATCCCAGCGTAAGAGCTTCCATGACTTTATTCCATGACGTGACTGATGGCAATCAGTGCCCTGTTCTTTCGAAATCTCTTTGGTCCTGCAACGGAGAGGGTGTGCTTAGTCCGTTGCTACTGGAGTCAAGGCTTACGTTGAACCATAGGCACTCAGTGCTGTCGTCGCCCTTTCCTCGCTGGGGAGTATCCTTTCGGTTTTATTTGCTCAAGGCAGAGGTATGATCGATCTGATTCGTTTATGAGTTTGACGGCTCAATTGGAAACTAGTCGTTCAGGAGTTGGGGCGTGAGGGAGTTCTCCCCTGGTCATCGTTCTTTGCGAGCAACAAGCCGTTCAATACCCCACTTTTCGGGATTTTTACGCAATATGTGATGTCAGTCCTCCTAATGGTATTGGCACCACCAGGAGACGCCTATCTATTTATCGTCAATTGTGAGTACTCATGCTGGGCCTGCTGATCTCTTTTTTTTTTGAACAAACCTTGTTAGACTCATCGTACCCTCATGCGTTATTCAACCTCCTTATCTCCGGCGGATTGCTACTCTTGTATACGGATGCATTCAAGGCCTATAAGTGGGACCCACCATTCCGAGCGTACAAGTTTGCTGTTGTCTTTTTCTTCCTCTCCAACGTATTTCTGGTCGTGGTCCCAATGGTACCACCATCTGCTGGTGACAAACCATACGAATATCTCCCATACTACGTGAGTTGACTCTTATCAGTTGATCCAACAATGTGAGACTGAAGAAACGTAGTCACACATCGTCATTGCGCTCTTTATTGGTCTGTTGGGTGTCCTGTATTGGTTCATATTTTTTTGGTGGATACCCCAAAGAAATGGATACACTCTCAAACAGGTGACAGTTATCCAGGATGACGGTATTCCACGAAACGTCTTCACACGCGTACCCTTGGGAGTGGTATCGGATTATGCGAGCCCATAGATGTGAGATGCCAGTGTATTATAGAGTTTAGAGACTGGAATTTCTGATCTGACGACCGAATCAACTTTACATGTTTCTCTGTGGGCAGGGCAACTAATTCCCGATGGGTAACAGGTGTGTAAGGGACGCTTCGCGTTCACGGTCCGAAGGGTCTCGACTCCTTCCATCAAGTCACATCGGTCTCAACGCCCTCGATCGAGTCACCCGCACGCCCGCCACTATGCGTTCCTCACCCTTTCACAATTTCACAACTTTGTCTTTCACTTACGTCATACCTAGTTCGTGAGCCACTGGTTCAGTGGTATATAAAGTCTGTTTGTACAAGTACACATCATCTAACGAGATCACATCGAAACCAAGGGATCCGATATCCCAGCTTTCCACTCTCGAGTCCGAACGAACGTTCCCGATCGCTTTCTCTCTCTCGCCCTCTTCTCTCACACGCTTTCCCGATTTGGCTAGTCACGACTTAGAACTCGTGCGCACCGTTCGTCCAACGACGAACGTTCCCAATCAGGTGACCCAGTGCTCCAGCCAGAGCACAAACGGAGAGAGTGGCGGGTCAACTTTGGCCAATGTTTCGCCAATGTCGCGATTGCGTCATCGTCAAGGAAGATGCCGCACATTGCCCTTAAGTGAAAAGGCGTTTATGTTTGGGAACGTGAGAAGTGGCTGGAACGTAGACAGAGAGATTTCTCGGCACTCGCCGCCTACCAGCCATTGGCTTGACACATTGTCCACATAGATCTTGTAGAGTCGTTCTGGATCACAAGCCTGGGCAAGTGCGGCAAAAAAATGTTGGAACATCTCCGGTGTAGACGGCTCTTCTATTATGCATGACACTTGTCGCGGCGTGATGTGCAGGAGTTCCAAAATGATGTCACGATTGAGAGTGTGTCAGCCGCAACAGTCAAGGACTCCAGAGATCCGAATGCGAGTGGTGTCAGGTGGGGTCTTAGGTTCTCCAGTTGCAAATCAACTTGGAGTTCTAGCGTAAGGTGGGTCAGAGAAGGAAGATGGGATAGGTGTGCAATGGTAGCCTCATCGAGCCTGACTGCGGTACAATCAAGCGATTCTAATGAGTGAGGCAGACGCAAAATTGTCTCCTGTGCAATGCGATGCTTGTCCACATCCGGGATATCGTCAAATGTTTGAATGGAAAGATTTCGAATGGAAAGACGTTTCAACGAAGGGCATCTAGACGTCAGTTGAATTGACATCGTGGGTGAGTGCAGGGC
The DNA here is from genome assembly GCA_019787685.1 of Chiua virens. Taxonomy (NCBI): domain Eukaryota; kingdom Fungi; phylum Basidiomycota; class Agaricomycetes; order Boletales; family Boletaceae; genus Chiua; species Chiua virens. The sequence goes on along the minus strand of JAHNUO010000011.1, from coordinate 407,451 downwards.
GAAAAATGGGAGGGTGGCATCGACCAGAGAATCCGTGAGTAGCAGCCGCAAAAGCGGTTCGGACTCCTTGTCTGAATCCAAGACAAGGGTTTTGAGGTGTGGGACGAGCGGACCGTAGTGGGGGGGTCGAGACAACGCAAAGATGACATCGGTACCCAGACTTCGGCAAGAATTTGAATGTTCGTTCACATATGGGAAAGCTGAGATGGATCGTACTCGAGAGGAGTATCTGAAAAAAATTTCCCAGTCACTCAGTGACATGGCTCGTTCGAATGACTGTCCGGGATCCGTGAATGTGAATTATACTGAACGAGGAAAGCGATGAGAACACACCATTCTTTGATTCGTCTGATTAATCTTCCATAAACTCGAAGGAAGACATCGGATGAGGTAGGCGAAAGAAGGCAAATCCTCCCACAAGATGTCGAGAGCAGCATCACTGAAAGTTCGGCAAGTACGAGCAAGCCCAGCTAATGTAGCCCGCCCAGCCCACTGATCCCAATGATCGACTATGAGGACTTCACGGAAGATGACATGCTGCACCTCGACGATGGTCAAGCACTGGTGCATCCTCTAGCTGCACACAAGTAAGTAAGTCGTCCAGATCCTGGAAGTGACTTCGATAGCGAGTTTCGTCGTGACTGGTGGATATTACGTAAAAACATTGCAAACAGCTAGGTGAAGTGAAGCACCTTGGTCTGGTTGACGTCCATGTGTTTACTTATCGACTCCCATATTATTGAAACTCTTTCTGAGAAGTATAGAGAGCAGAAGAAAAACGATAGTACGCATAGCGACTGAAACGGAGGCGAAGTACAAAGCAGTTTTTTTACGGACCGTTAGGTTGAATTCTTGTCGATATTCAATGTTTTTTTATTTATGTCCACGTTTGCACCGGACCTAGGAGAACCTTCGATGCTATGATCCCATGTCATTCTTTTGAAGGCCACCTGGATGCTTTGTGTATGTAGTAGCCGAGATGCAAGTGAGTCAGCGAGCACATACTTGCGCCAAAGCACGACAAAATTAGCGAGAGCACCCGGGGCCTGGACCCTGCAGCCTGGAACCTTTCCTCCGAATTCGAGCTTCGGCTTTGCCACCGATCCCTCCTTTTTGCCACGCTCAAAGTACGTGCGCAGGCTGGCATGTTATACGACAGCGTTGCCTCATCGTCAACCGCACATCTGGGAAGTTCAACCTCCGAGACCGATCCTCTCCTTCAGCCACGGTCGAGCTCCGTAACAAGCCAGAGTGAGGAGGACATCGAGAATGGTCTGTTCAAGTCGAGGAAATTCGAGTTTAGCTGACCCCGACTCATTTTTATCAGTGAACTTGAAATTCGTCGACGACATCCCCGATAACAAACGCCAGCTGGGTCGGTCAGACGGTTTATATGCAGGAGGCAAACGCTCATCGTATTTTAGGATTGCTCAGTGCTATATCCCTTATCTTCAACAGGGTGATTGGAACCGGGTACGTTTGCCTTCTTTTGGAGTGATTATGGCCTGACTAGATGCGTCAGAGTCTTTGCAGCCCCGAGTATCATTCTCACGTCGTCGGGGAGTGTCGGGATGACCTTTGTCATGTGGATTCTCGGCGCGTTGGTTGCCGCCGCAGGGACTGCGGTGTACGTCGAATTCGGGACAGTAAGACATGCTCCATGCTTCGCCGAAAACGTTCTTCATATGGTGTTGGTATAGGGTCTGCCCCGTAGCGGCGGGGAAAAAACTTATATGGAGTACGTCTATCGACGGCCCGCTTATATGACCACTTGTGTTTATGCGGTGTATGGCGTGTTCATCGTGCGTGTCTTTCCCCGTTCTCTTGTTGTACATTATCCTGATCTCGGCGTGGTTTCAACCAGGGATGGATGTCAGCAGCAAGCGTGGCGTTTGGAGAATGTAGGCATTCCGTTCATTTCAATGATACGACCACTGAGTTATATTCTAGACACGTTGCATGCCTTGGCTTTTGAGCGGACACCGACAAACGTCCGTATCGTAGCGTTCCTGTGCTCAACATTTTGTGTCATCGTACACGGCGCGTTCCTCAACTTCGGTCTAAGACTTCAGAACGTACTTGGTGCCTTCAAATTGGTCGTCTTGGTTCTGGTTGCTGGGTCTGGCTTTCTGAGCTTGATCGGTGTACCTGGGTTCGCTGTCGGGAGGGAATACGATCAGCCCAACAATTACACTTGGCAGACGTTTTGGGAAGGCTCCAGCTTTGGTGCTAATGCCTTTGTCATTGGAATGTACAACGTTATTTGGTGGGTCCCTTCATGTCGAGTAGACACGCTGCTGACTCTATTAGGTCTTATATTGGGTATTCAAACGCCAACTATGCATTGTCTGAAGTTCGTGACCCGATCAAGACGATCAAACTCGCGGCGCCGCTGGCAATGTGCTTCGTCGCATTAGTGTATATATTTGTGAACGTGGCATATTTTGCAGTGATATCGAAGGCGGATATGCTTCATGGGGGTACCATCCCAGCGTAAGAGCTTCCAGTGGCCTTAGTCTGCGACACAACTAACGGCCATCAGCGCCCTGTTCTTTCGGAATCTCTATGGCCCTGCAACAGAAAGGGTGAGCTTAGTCCATTTACTGTAACGCTGATGACATGGCTTACTTGAAGCCATAGGCACTCAGTGTTGTAATCTCCTTTTCCATGTTGGGGAATATCCTTTCGGTTTTATTCACTCAAGGAAGAGGTACGATAGTTTTGATCAGCATGTGAGCTTGTTGACTCACTTAGGAACTAGTCGTACAGGAGTTGGGGCGTGAGGGAGTTCTTCCCTGGTCATCATTCTTTGCGAGCAACAAACCGTTCAATGCCCCACTCCCTGGGCTTTTTACACAATATTTGATATCAGTCCTGCTGATGGTATTGTCACCACCTGGAGACGCTTATCTATTTATCGTCAATTGTGAGTATTTGTGTCGGGCTCACTGATTTCCTTTTTCTGAACAAACCTCGTTAGACTCGTCGTACCCTCTCGCATTATTCAACCTCCTTGTCTCCGGCGGGTTGTTGCTCTTGTATACGGATGCATTCAAGGCCTATAAGTGGGACCCACCATTCCGAGCGTACAAGTTTGCTGTTGTCTTTTTCTTCCTCTCCAACGTATTTCTGGTTGTGGTCCCAATGATACCACCATCTGCTGGTTACGAGCCATACGAACATCTCCTATACTACGTGAGTTACTTGATTGCTTGCTACACAAACACGTGACTGAAGTACGGTAGTCGCATGTCTTCATCGCGCTCTCTGTTGGACTGTTGGGTGTTTTGTACTGGTTTATTTTTTTCTGGTGGATACCCCGAAGGAACGGATATGCTCTCAAGCAAGTGACGGTCATCCAGGGTGATGGCGTTCCACGAAACGTCTTCACACGTGTACCCTTGAGAGTGACATCGGATTATGCGAGTCCTTAGCTCGAGGATTAATGAATGTACATACCAGTAACACAACCAAGTAGAATTCTGGAACTCTTGGTTAAATAGTTCCTTCGAAGTCCGATCGGACGAAGGTTGATTTGAAGCACGTGGTCGCGTTTTTCACTCCTACGTTTTACAGCTGTCCACAGGATTGGTCTTCCCTCGCCTCAAGTAATGCAGTAGCACGCCAGTCGTTGCTTTCTCCAGTACCTCCAGCACACCTGCCTTGTTGCCGACATGACAGACGACACACACGCCGTCTCACCTGTCGTACGCGCGGTCAAGGACATCACCTTTGGAAGTGTACGTTTTCTTGGACTCGATACATCAGGCGAACGTTTAACAGTGTTGGGTACAGATCGCAGGCATGGTGTCCAAAGTGTTCGAGCACCCATTCGACCTCACGAAAGTCAGGCTCCAGTCTCAAGTGCTGGATGCTACTGCAAGATTCAAAGGACCAATAGACTGTCTCGTCCGAACTTTTCAAAACGAAGGTGTACGGGGACTCTATCGTGTGCGTCCTTTTACGTGTGTATGGCCATGCGGTCTAAGGCCTAGATTATGAAACAGGGATTACCCGCGCCCGTTGCTGGCGCCATGTTGGAAAATGCGGGCCTTTTCGTGTCATACACCCAACTGCAGCATACCATACGATGGGTCACCGCACAATCACCTTCTCGAGATCTTACGATCCCTCAGTTCGCGATTGCCGGCGCTGGCGCTGGCGCAGGTAACGAGCTTCGTCCTGTAGGTCCATCACCATCCCTTCCCAGACCTTGTTGATATGGATATGTGTAACTATTATAGGACCCCCGTAGAACTTGTGAAATGTAAAATGCAAGTTCAAATGCTTGCTGTAGACGTCCCAGCGGCGTCTGTCCAGCCACCCGGGCCCACAGGCGCAGCAGCCGCTACTCTGGAGCCAACGCCTATCAAACCACGAGCACTCCCCGGTCCCATCGCTGTTCTCACATCCGTCATCCGCAACGACGGCATTCGCGGCCTCTGGCTTGGTCAAACCGGTACCCTCATTCGAGAGTCAGGCGGTGGTGCCGCCTGGTTCACGTGCAGAGAGTTTGTAAGGACATACCTCATCCAACGGCGCGCAACTCTGACGGGCACACCTCTCGGGCGAAAAGACATTCTCGCATGGGAGTCCGCTGTCTCCGGGGCATGCGCCGGGGCAGTGTTCAACTTTTCCCTGTTTCCGGCGGACACGATTAAGAGTGCGATGCAGACGGAAGAAGAGCTGCGACCGCGCGGCAAGGGTGTTCTTCCGCCCACGTTTTTAGACACGGCGAGAGCGATGTACAAGGCGCAGGGGATTCGCGGGTTTTACGCTGGGTGCGGGATTACCGTGGCGAGGTCTATACCGAGCAGCGCGATTATCTTTTTGATCTATGATGGGTTGAGTAAAAGGTTTCCATAGAGGATCAGGCGACATAGAATGAACAGTTATAGTAGGTGTAGAGTATTTGTAGTACAAACGCTTTGATTGATAACATTCTGCTATGCGATGTTTTCCTCTATCTTTCACGATGACAATTCCTTCTCTCAATCTGTGGCTCCGTGGGTGGAGGGTTACGACAAAGCCGCGTCAAAACTGGAATACGTCGTCACTCAAGTCTTTTATCCTCCGTATTGTCCTAAACTCCTCGATGACAGCGAAAGCAGGGACCAAGCATTAGTTGACGCGGTACACGTCGCTGCTCAGGCTTATCATGAACGCGTCGACCATGCCTACAAACCTCTATGGTTTCGAATCGTTAGAATGTTGGAAAACATGCAGACGATTGCCCAATCTTGGAAGCTGGACAGGGACCATATCATCTTCCAACTTAGAGGAATGCAGGTGGGAGGTATGTTCCAAGCTTTTTCGGGGGGATGCTACTAGTATGCTCAGAATCCGTAGATATCATCGCATTCCCGATACATTCACAATATGCTGGCATCATCTTCAGGAGGCAACGCGAGTCTACTCGATATGAGTCTCTTGATGTACTCCGACATTTTGATGACCCTCAAAACCCGGAGAGGATGATATGCTCATGCCCTGAGCTAGCCGTCGACATTCCCAACCGTGTATTTGACGACGAGGAATTCCAATCTGAACTTGCAAACCACCTTGGTTGCATGACCAAAGCGCAGTCGAGCGAACCGTTTGCGGAACTCGAACGAGGATACATGACAAACACGGAGTATCCTCCGATCCTGCTTACCTCTATCTTGCACGCTGTTGGCCAACCAGCTGAGGCTCACCGCTTTACCAAACATGTCGGCAATCTAGTCGGTCCCGGTTCGTCACCTCTCGGTGGTGAGCACACTTTGTATGCAAAGTGGTCTCGCTCGTCGCTGTGGCTTCTTGTCAGGGTCGCGCTGCAATCGTCTCTCGGTCGTGGCCGTACTGTGTACAAGGAATTCATCTTGTTCTTCTTGTGCAACCTTGCAAACCACGCAGTTCAAGCAAGTCCTCCAGATCACCTACTTCATGCTATGTCAGGCAAAATCCTCCGGCGTCTCAGGAAACTTGGGTCGTCTGCCCCCCAGTGGCTCGCTGATGCCGCGTTGCAGACTTGCTCTTGTCTTTTGGACCTCCTGAACGAGAAATGGAAGATGGCTCAGGTTTCTCAACGCTCATCTGTGATTTGGGACCATTCTCATCTCATTGGAGACACCCGTCTTATATTCCACCACTGCGACAAGTATATCTCCAGTTCTCTCGCCAATCACAGCACTCCTCACGTCCACCCTACCCAATCACCTTCCCATCTTCCTCGAGGTACCCTCAGCGACTTTTTGTCTCAGGAGATCTCATTTCTCACGAAGGCTTTCGATGAGGATGCCTATGTTGCACTCTATGATGTCGAACAAGCAATACAGCAGGGTATTGACGACTGGGTCGCTCGCACCACGGATATACAACAAGCATGCGAGCAACTCAGGATCCTATCAGATGCATATCTATCAGGAGCCGAAAAAATATACACTAATCCAGAACATCATTCAATCATGTTCTTGACTCTCGTTGAGCTCTGGGTTGCTCTCGATCAGCTTTTATTGAAGCAGGATCATCGTCGCACCCTCCACGCTCCCATAGTTTCCATCGATGCACTTGAACGTCTTCTTCTTCACAAGACTTCGGATCTCCATCGTCTTTCTCGCGCGTACCAGTACCTTTCTGCTCGACACTCCCAAGCTTCGAAGGTCCGACCAGATGATGATCTACTTCCAACAGGCTGGAGTTTCGAACGCTACTTGAATGGTGGCGGGAACCACTCTTCTCATGTCCTTGTTGACGGACCGTACGAGGACTCGAATTTGCAGATTTATGTTGACGAAACTACGCACACGACAAATGATGTTTTATCTATGCAATCGGGCTGCCACACGGATCTAACCCTCCCCGAATTCATCGCGTTTGGATGCTTGCGGAGTGGCAGCTCTCTCCAGTGGATCAATATCCTCCGCGAGCTCCGCTGTAGAAATCTCAATTTCCGTCGTCCCGAGGTGTATTTACTGTTCGCTCAAGCAGCCACGCACGTCGGACCCCTTACCAGCACAGGAGAGTTGGTATGGCATCAGGAACTTCAAGACCCTTCGTTTTGCCATGCTTTGGTGAATGAGCTCGAAAGCCTGTTTGTCGACGTCGGGGTCGGCTCCTCGGATGGGGCTGCGATGGGGATTATCTCCCTCCTCACTCGTCTCCTCGTCTCTAATTCATGCGAAGATGTCTCCGAGAAGGCTATCAGGTTACTTCGTCACGTACGCGAGAAGACGTTTGACTGGATGCACGAGTTGTTGTACGATGCGATAGATTCACCCGCGGACGAAAAACGCAACAAGCCCTTACGTGACATGGCTGCCATTTGTCGAAGCACGTTTGATGTAAACCCTACAGCAGTCCGGAAGCTCCTTCATTCTCCGCAGGACATTGAAGTTGCAGTGTCATGTGCGATTATTATACATACTGTCATGTTCATCGAGTCCCCAGGTAAGTTTTGCGACTGCGCTTGAAGTAGCACCGCACTGAATTGAACTTGTTAGATACGTGTAGCTACGGGAGACTTCTACTGGAGCGAGATCGTCGCCTGGGCTTTGCACTTGAGCAGGCATTGAGGGATGCTATCCAAAATGATGTCTCGGATACCGGTATTGACCTCGCAATCCGCAAGATTTGGCCAGGGTATCGACCGGGTCCGCATAGATGGAAGTCATTACGATTCCCCAATTCCCGTTGGCTCGTGTGTGAAACTGCGGAAACCAAGGACCGATACTCGCAAAGGGTATCCGTTGATTTACTCAGGGGATCGGTGGTGGTGGACGGTATGCCGATGGGCGGTAGATTGTCGAGTACGATCAAAGAAGATTCAACGTACAGGCGAGTATTTGGGAAGGTTGGTGCCCGTTGCAGTTTCTGCTGAAATATGAATGACAATGGAATTTTTTCTATATAGCTTGACCTGAAGCTCATTCCATCGGATCTCCCTGGCATGTTGCTTGTCATGCAGTTTATGATTTTTGATCACCATGTCAGTCCATCTCATCGACATGCAAATCCAGGATTAATGTACACGCAGGTGCACCTCACGCTTCGAAATGGAAGTCTAGTGATTCGGGCTCAATATAAAGATGTGGATGATATTCTTGAGCTCATCCCTCACGACCAACTAAATGGAGACCTTCCTGCAGTTCTCATCGAAGGTTATGCTCATTGGTTGAACTTATCAACATTAATCATTGAGATCTGCCCCCTTGAGACACTTTGGAAATCCTCTGCAGACAATTGGAAGATTCATTGTCAGTGTTACAATTTCTTTCTTTCGTTCCTCTTGTACTACTTCTCTACACTCAATACCTAGGTATTCTCATACATTCATCCGTACTCGTTTCACTTTCACCTTATGTAACCCCACACCGGCGTAACCTGAGTGCTTACTTGTTTCTTTCTTGTCATCATCCGATGGCATCGCACTTACTCATTTCTTTCTTGTCATCATCTGATGGCTTTGCATTTGTCATTTCATCTTCGTCATCGTCCACTGCCATCACATCATATGATTCCTCCTTTTGGCATCCCTTCCACTCTTCATGGCCACCCCTTTTGGACACTTGGTCCATGCATGATTCCCATAGTATAAATACCTTGCAGTGTTACTCCTGTACCCTAGTCTTGATCTCTGCAATCTAGCTGAGTATCACTGCTCCACTTGGACCTTTCCTTGTGACCACTCAACCAGGGACCTCAAGTCATCCCATTGACCACTCGGACTCTATGCAGTCAACCCTCAACCCTCAACCGTCCCTCGGGTATAGATTCCCAACAGGACAACTCTCAGCAATGCCTGAGTTTTCACTCATCTCTCTGGTAGCAATCTGCTGACCAGAAACCCTCGTTCAACTCTTCAGTGCACCACGTATCAAGTGGTGGTTGTTTGAGTTATCACAGCCACTTGGTACTTAGTGCTTTTGCAGCTACATTAGATCCTACCCAGAGCTACCGTAACAGTCAGTCTAGGGAATATTGTGCAGTGAAAGGGCATGAATTTCTAGTGGACTTCCATGGCGCAACCTGGAAGGCAATTTCGTCCCATTTGGAGTGTCTCGATGTTGCTGAAAATCTCGTGATCACATCCAAGTTTCAAGTCTATGTGCCAGCTCTGGAGACTCTGTCATTTCCACACATATCCGTAGCATTACCCTGCTATGGTTTGTCCTTTTTCGTCAATGAAAATACAGACCTGGAATCCTATGACTTCAAGGGCATGGTTTGCGATGACAACCAATGCATCAGAACACTGTTTGGCCTACTCAACTGGCTTGTTCTGCGCCAGAAAACTCCCAACGAAAAGGACATTATTCCTAGATGCATTCTCATACCATATGGTGATTCCCATGTCAGCTGGAATGACGGACAACCTCTTGTCAAAATTGACATCAACTTGTCCCCTCTCTGGCAAGGTCAGGTACTATACCTACAAAGTGGACCTACGAGCTTGGCTGCTTGACAGGGATTGCCAGTTTAGCGGGCAGGTTGTATCTTGCTCGCTTGCATGTCCTCACCAGCAGCGCATATAGACCCGATCTGCTAACAGGAAGAACAGGTCTGGAGGAGGCAATCTCTCTTGTGTGGTGTTCCGGGGTCGCCCGAGGATCATTTAGGGATCAGGGCATTGAAGACAAGCAATGGCAAATACCGATACTTGAGTATTACGAGAGTCCCCAAATGTGCGAGGCCATCAAGAAGATTCCGTGTGAGGCAGTATCAGGTGATGAACAAGAGCATTGGGAACAGTCTACCCATGTACCAGATGCTTCGCAGTTCGCTGGAATCATCAGAGCCCCTGGTACCGACTTCTCCGATATTCTATTTGGTGCGAGGCATACCTGCTGCCATCCGAAGTCTCTGCACAGCTTCCCCACGAAGTTCATGAAGTCAAGCTCGAGGCTGATGACGACCAGGAAGCGCAAGATTATATATGTCATAGCATCCGCCATTTACCACGGGTCACCCGAGATGCCAATGGGTGATCCTCGGAAGTGGGCCAAAGAAGTGAATCACAGGTCTCGTCAAGAACATTCTATTGTCATCAAAATCACAAGAACTATACAATTCCATTATTGACAAGATTAATAACATTCCTGTGCATTCATTGAGTTGGCGATACGAACTCCTCTTTTCCATTCCCACCATTGTGTACTGCGTCTTCCACTGGTCTAGGTTTGACCACACCATTCGTGATTATGGGGTTCGGTATGACGGATTTTACAATGCCACCGTCTTCATCCTTGTAGCCATTGTGAAACAACCAGATATCCTTCTAGAGGTTTTATTGTGCTACAATGATTGTGACCTTCGACAAGGATGGCACCCATCAGTATCCATGCTATGCAAATATCTTAGTCGGGCTCGCCAGAAGGAAGACCAATCGGATGGTATAGCCGAGGACACCCTGATCAAGCAGTTGGTAGGGTCATGGCCATGTGAGATCCTTCCAACGGTCTCATTCAATCCCAGCCTATATAATGTTATGCAATTGACTGAGGAACTTCAGAAATACATTTCTCCACTGTACCACAATTTCCAATTTTGGGGTCTCTCCTTCATGCCTGCAGTGATGGTCCTCTCAGATTAAAACCATTTACTTGGCTGGTGGGATCACTGGGTCATGCGGATCACAAACCTCATTCGCACACCCATCCTCACAATCCATGGCAAATCACTCTGAAGCAATTGCTATGTGAACAACAAGTGCCACGACTACCTTCCCAGAAGAGACTGCTCCGCTATGGCCCCAATTCCCACAACTTTGTCTTACCTTCTGACCTTGGTCAATTAGGTCAGCTTCTTACGTCTTTGCAGACGGATGGAATGGGCCTCAAGTTTCAGCACAAATACACCACTGACCTTCTTGCTAGTACAAAAGAACTTTGCACTCATCATGGTACCGATGCAAGTCTGATGAAGCTTGGTATTGAGATACTTCAAGAGCACTATATACAGTGCAGAACCACATATATGGAGAGTTTGGACATCGTCAAACAGGCTCTCGGTCCCAGGGATGACAGTTACATTGAACAATGCCTCAATCAGTCCAATCAATGGCCACGTATTATGGCATACACACTCTTCCAATTTCTCACGTCCACTTCACTGGACAAGTCATCGGTGACTTGGAAGGAATGCTTGATTTCACTGGTGCTCATTGTACTTGACATCCAGCGGGCCCGAAGATTGCTCCGCTTTGCCATGGGCAATCTTGACAAAGAGTTATTCAAGGAGTTAGAGAACGAGGGATGTGATGGATGGGATGCTTCGGAATACCCTGATTGGTTATTGATACAAGTGCGTCTCCATTTTCTTACTGAAATCTCCAGTGTTCGCTGATACCACACTTGCTTTATCTCAGCTGCAGGGAAATTTCCTCATCCATTGTGCCCAAGCATACATTGCGAAGGAGATGATGTCTCCTCAGCCAAGCGAGAATACCGTGCTGTGGGTCAGTATGGGTGAAGGCAAATCATCCATAATCATCCCTATCTGTGCTGTCATGCTCGCCGATGGTCAGAAATTAGTTCGTGTCATCGTCCCATCAACATTGATGCCTCAGATGCTCCAAATTCTCACTGATCGTCTCGCCAGACTCATGAACAAGCGGATATATTCCTTGTCCTTTTCACGTCGAAGGTACAAGAAATTTGAATTGCAGAAGCTATACCAGATTTTATCCGAATGCAGGGACAATCGCGGAATCATCGTAATGCAGCCAGAGGATGTTCTATCACTCAAGCTGACCTGTGTGGAGGCCCACCTTCTCAAGGACAAAGAGGGGAAATTGTCACTTCCAGCTGCGCAGACATGCGGTGGCGGGAACCAATTAGCACAGTGGCTAATGAAATCAGTGAGTGCAATTACTGTGGATATGATCTACGAAGCTGACTACAGGGATCAGCTGACTGAAAACAGCTACGCAGGGGAAGTTCTGGAGCGAGTGCGTCGATGGCTTAATATATCTCCTGAGAGCCCAACTACTAGTCCTGAGCTCGACAACTGCAGAGAAGAGCTGTTACAGATTAGTCATTTTCTGGACTCTCACGTTCGAGATATCCTCGAATGAGAGCGACGAGATCCTCCATCCTCAGTTCCAACTGATCTACACGCTTGGACATCAACAGCACGTTAAGGGTTTCCCTGATCGATGGACCATTACCCAGCAGATCCTTAGGCTCACAGGTAGCCATATATCTAGACTTTTAGCCCTCTCCCTGCCCACGATACAGGGCGACCCCGGTCCCCCTGGATCGTTTCCTTACACTCATGTTTTGCTGGACGAAACCAGGAAACACTTGGTATCATTGATAGCAGATGACATGGCACATGGTCAACTTTCTAATGTCAGCTTTCACTATCTTCCTGAAGAGCTTAGAAATGTGATCATTGATTTCATGTATCTAAAGGATATCTGACCACAGACGGTGAAAATGGTAGAAGAGTACGCTCAATGATACACCAGCTGGGGTCTGCTACTCCTCCTCCATGGTCTTTTGGCAGAAAAAATTCTTCTGTATGCTCTGACAGAACGGAGGTGGCTGTGTAGACTATGGCCTTGATCAAACCCGCACTATGCTCGCCATTCCCTATCGAGCCAAAGATGTTCCAGCTGCAAGGGCAGAGTTCGGGCACCTGGATATTACAATCATACTTACATGTCTGGCTTACTACTATGGTGGCCTCACAGAAGAGCAACTCAAAATTGTGTTTGAAATCCTTTTGGAGCAAGATGATCCATCACACGATTATGCTCTCTGGCTCACAAATATCAATTCTGTCTCAGACTCACTATGGACTCTAAGCAAGGTGAATATCAGGTCGTTGGAACAATGGAACAAGTACATTGTCCCATTCTTTACTTGGAACCAGGCAACGATAGACTACTTTCTTTCCAAAGTTGTGTTTCCGAAGTATGCGAAAGAATTTCCATGGAAGATATCAGGCTCAAGTTGGGATATAACTGAGAAAAGGAACCATCTAATAACCGGTGTGTGATCTCTATAATCTACCACAGGTCACCGCACCAAATTCGTGCACTAAATCAAAGTTCAGGATTCTCTGGAACGAATGATGCTCACTATCTGTTACCCACTTCTATCGTTCAGCACGACCCCCATCATCTCCATCAAAGAGGGACCACCGCGGAGGTACTTACTTATCTTCTTAGGCCGGAGAACACTTCTTATACAGTGATGGGGCATGAAGATGGAAATCGATGGACTACACATGAATTTCTCGAAGAAATAGTTGCATATCAGCCCGAAATTCTTGACCTATCTGGTCACCAATTAGCCCAGATATGGTTGGACTTGAACCGTGATCCTGCTGGAGTCATCTACTTCAACGAGGAGAACGAATTGATGGTACTTGCAAGAAATGGCATCACCGTGCAGCCCCTGCGGTCGTCACCACTAATGCAGCAGTTGGATGGCTGTGTCGCCTATCTTGACCACGCCCACACGAGGGGGACGGACATAAAATTCCCTCGCGGATTTCGAGCTGCTGTCACGCTAGGACCCAAGGTTACAAAAGACACATTAGTTCAAGGTGTGTACATTGCATCGCGTTGACAAGCGACCTCACCATTCGTGGCCACAGGTTGTATGCGCATGCGTCAGCTAGGCCGCGGTCACAGCGTAAAGTTTTTTGCATCCCCAGAAGTTGATCGGCAAATACGTTCTACGCTCGTCCAAAAAAAGCAGGACATCACCACCGCTGACATTCTGCGCTGGGCGATGTATGAAACCTGGGGTGACATCCAGCGATGGGCGCCATACTGGGTGCAACAAGGCATGAATCACAAATCGCAGGCGGTGTGGAGGCACTTTTGTACAGGCGCAGGCTCGGCAGAGGAATTAACGAATTCTTGGCTCCAACCAGAGCTCAAGTCGCTCAATGATTTGTATGCACCTCACAACAGCTCCAGTCACTCTCTTGACAAAGTCGGAGTTGGACAGAAAGATCTGTCACCGCGCTGAGCATTTCGGGGTGCTGTCTCTTCCTCAGGACCGCATGGATGAAGAACAGGAACGGGAGATATCTCGAGAGACCGAGCGCGAGAGAGAGGTACAGCAACGTCCTGTGGTAATACCCGCAAAACACGCCCTCCATCCTGACGTCAGGAATTTCGTGAAGACAGGTACCATTCCGTCACCACTCACTAGCACTGCCTTTCGTCCTATCTTCACCACCCTCACGGATAGCACTGCCACCACCTCTTACGCGCACGTCTGGAGTCCATATATCCTAGCGACAGCGGATTTCTGTGAGACTGTCGTCGAAGACCCAGCCATCGTCGAGTACAAGGGCAACTTCGAATATGAGACCGCTGTTGAACAAGGATCAACTCCCAGGAGAGTGCACGATTACTTACGTCCCGTCCATTGGGTTCTCTCCGGGAAATGGGACGGAAATGACGTCCTCGTGCTCATCAGCCCGTTCGAAGCCGATCTATTGATGCCGGATGTCAGGGTTAGCGACCATGTCCACCTCCATGTGTACACACCCCGTACGAGAATGCACATGAAACCGTGCGACGATCTCATGCTGTATTCTATCCCTCCAGTCCCATCTGACTGGACTCCGCCTTGGGCTCTGCTCGACCAACTCAATGTCTTTGCAGGTCAGCTGTATCTGAGGGATTACGAATCGTATGTGCGGCTCTGCCAGTCTGTCGGGGCGCATACAAAAGAACTATCAGACAGTGTCCGGTCCAGCGATCAAACGCAACCAGTTCCATGTACCTGGTTCGTTCGATCGGGAGACGGAACTCGAAGACACATTTGATTGTCCGCAGCTTGCACTTTGTGAAGATGCTGCTCGCTATCAGACAAAGGGGCAGGAACGTTGCCGAGTCGCACATGGGTAGGATGTTGCAGGGACGGCCGCTGCGAGAAGAAGACTTTCCGAGTTGGACGCAACCGACTGTCGAATATTACCGTATGCGTGGGACCATCAATCCTCCTTTGATGTCTCCCTATTTACCATACTCGTGATACTATGTAGTACCCCCATTATCGTGATGTTAGTCTCTCATATTCGGCTCTGTATTGTAGCATGGCGTCTAGATCAGTGAAATGTAGTGGAGCCGTGTAAGGTAACAACTTGAACAGTTCAGGACGATAATGTATTGGTTTATCAACCCGAAAGTAGCTTTAGCATGATCAACCCCATCACAGTGTTCGAACAAGAGTTTACTTGGATGGTCTGCCGTGACTCACTGCCAACTGATTGATTTTAAGAACTCGCAGCACAGGCACTGCCAGGCAGTCACAATGTTATTATGATCACCCTAATCCGTCGGATAGGGTCTCAGAGTCGATTGCATGAGTTTCGATGATTCCCGATCACGAATCTAATTCAGATGACACAGAAAACCATAGTATGAAACTGGAAAGAAGCGCACTCAGTCGACCCTCTTTCTGAACAAGGCTACAATGTAGCCAGCCTTGCAGGACCCGGATCGACTTGCGTTAGGCTGTTGCTTTGTCGATGGAGCAGCAACGAATTATGCAGTCTAATAATAATCATGATGTGCGAATGAGAAACGAGACAAAAAAAAAAGATGACAAAGTTGGTATGTATGCAAAGTTCGAAAACAAGCTTGCCATGCATCGCTATTAAGGACACGTCGCCCAGAAACCATAGCATAAGACCGCACGAACGGACCAAGAAACATCGCACCTGCACACTCAGTGTGGTCCACCATCATGCATTTCCGCATCCGCCCGCCTTCCGTCCCCATTCACGCTCAACCACGCTTCCAAACGCCGTCCAAGCTCCCCACCACGCCCACCACAGATGTCCCCCGTCGTCACCAACGTCTGCTCCTGTTCCATCGCTTTCTTGAGTGGCAACTGACCCGCTTGTTTCCGGCTCCGGAGGGCCGCAACGCGCAACGCCCCCGACGACGGTCGCGACGCATCATTCGCACAACCATCGACACAGCCATTGCCATTGTACGACGGCGCGCTCGGGACTTCGGATCCCTCGACGGTCGACTCGACGTCCCTGAACCACTCCTCTTCGTGTTCTTCGGGTCCGAGGATGCTGTCGATCAGTCCTTCCTCCCAGCCGTCCCATTCCACACAGCGATGAGCGAGGCGAAGTCGTGTACCGACAGCTTCATAGTGAAGCCATTCCTTGGCAGTTGCGGCGAGACCGGGTGAGGCCGTTTTTCGACGACTTGGAGAGCGCGATCGAGGTAACAACCTCCCGGAACAACTTCGACGTAAACGGACTCGTCTGGACGAACGCCGGGAGGTGAGCACAGGCCCACAGTGGTCGCGTCGTCGTCGACTCCCAATCGATGATGCATGTCTGTTTGACGATATAAGTGGCACACCACAACAGAGAGATGCTTAAACACACAATTTTGGTATGATCATGCTCGTCCACGAAGACGTTTTCCAAGTTGAGATCATGACAATCGAGTCCAAATTCTTCCGGAACCGCACCATCTGCATGAGCTCCCAAGCGATCCATGACGCGCATCCACCGGCCCATTCCTTGCGGACGGATTGTTCCCGTTGCATTATGTGAGCAACCAGGAAGGTACTCCGTTGCATGCGGCGATAATCGCTATACATGGTATCTCCCGGTCCTTCCCATTCATCCTCGCTCTCCTGCGCGTCCCACTCGTCAGAGTCATCACTCTCATCGTCAGGGACCGCATCGAGGTGATGGTGTCGGGAAGATCGGATCTCATGCGGATCAAGGTGCAGCCGATGGGGCGCGGATTTTCCCTCGCTTTCCCGCTTTGCGCCCGCTATTTCACGCTGCACACAAGACTTTAGATATGATCGTGTTGAGGTCCAGGGCCCGCGGTCGATTTCGTTCGGATGCGTCAGGTCGCCCCGGCCGGATCCAAAGAATGGCCATGAAACAATAGGACCGACATGAACCGAGGTGGATGGGCAACGTGCTGGATCGCGCGCAGTTGCTAGTGCAACTGCAGAAGTCGGAGTGGTTGACATCGAAAAGTGCTTGAATTGCACATGCGTTGCAGTGGGTGTTGGAGACGACGAGCTCAAGGGTGATGCGACTGCTCGAGAGGATGTGGGGAAATGAAGAGATCCTACATGTGAGAAACGCTGAGCAAAGAGAGGTATTATGATAGATGCTACATTTTTGAACAGAATCTTGAGTTGCTCGTTGGACATGGAGTGATACACTCTCCCGAGCGGAATACCCGACGCCTGACAAACCAACAATACGTCATGAACAAAGACGCGTGGTTGTCATGGAATCACGAACCTTGGACATGAGGATATATTCGCCACCGAGGCGGTTGAAAGGGTTCGAGTCATAAAAATAGATATCCGGTACCGGTATGGAAGTCCTCTCGCGGAGGTATTGCATCGTCGCCACTTCAGATTGCGTCTTTAAACGGGGCATAAATCGACGCGCAACACGCGCCACCAACTGCCGCGTGTCGGCGAGCGTAATCAGATAGGCCTGATGGGGACCGTGCATGAGTGTGATGAACAGCACAGCACATTACATCAACAATGCATCGAACCTTGTGAAATGTTCCTGATAGTGGCGGTTGAGGCGCGGGGAATGTGGGAAAGAGGAAAAAGACCTACCCGAACTGAGAAAGATGATACGCCCAACCTCGCAATGTGTCTTCTCGCGTACGATGTCCTTGAGGACTCTTCGATCGACCTGAAAAGGCGGTGGGTCGTGCAAGACGGCGTCGGCGTTGGCCTCGCGTCTCCGGTCAGCGTGTTCGATGTCCCAATCCCAATCTATGGGGGTGTGCGAAGTGGCGGGGAGCGGTGGAAGTGGAACGGTTCCGGGTAAAATGTTCTCCGCAGTGACCGCGCCAAACCCCTTGAGAGACATGATGGCAGTCCACAAGTGTGCAACGTGACCGTCTTTTGGCTTAAGTTGGACGCCAGGATGATGTGGATGAGCCAGCGGGTGTGGGCTAATGTTGTTGGGAATGATAAGAAAGAGAAAGACGAACGTTTGAAGACGAACCTGTGATTGCTCATGATCTCAACGTCATCCGGCAATGGACAGCCATGTTTGGCCTTGTTTGATTTGCCCCATTCTGTAATAGGCTCGACTGGCACCGGGACAGGCATTTAATACAGAAGAAAAAAGGCAGAGGTAACGGTCGAGGAGAGCAGGTTGGGGCTTGCGAAGACACCCCACTTATATATCCGAAGTGAACTAGGTGACAGGGTTTGGGCTTGGGTCACCAGGTTCACATCATCACGATGACAAACTCAAGTCCACCTTGACGCCGCACTGAATGCACGGTACGTCCCCATCACAAACTAGTTTCTAATCTTGACCGAAGTTGCGTGACCACATGGCCTGCGGGGTGGCCGAGGGTAACGGCGTATCTTTCCTCCCGTCGCCGACCTAACCCTTTTGGTATCTCACAGTAGGGTTGGTCCTGCCAAACAGGGATCCATGACCCCCTTGCTGACGACCATCATCCAACTGCGCATCACTGCTTGGGTGGACAGTTTTTCGATATCCAGTGTCGACACCAGAAACGCCACGCTGTTCCACAGCGATCCCACGTTCCTGGATGACCGGCGTCCCTTTTCTGTCCGAAAGGCAAAATGCTTCGATCTGGAAACAAATCTGCACTCCTTCCGCGGCGCTAGTGCGCCTTTTATGCCTCTGTGCAGGTATACCCATCCCATTCAAACATATTTAAAGCAAGCAATCACGATTCAGGTAATCCCAGCTTACAACATATTATTCAATACACTACTCAAGAATACACACAGAATACGAGCGTACACGTACTACGGTGACATACAAGACGCTATATCATTTCCTTCATCAAAGCGATCTGCCATAAGGTGGCTCGACACAAATCACCTCTTCCACCCGCTTGTTCAGCCATTCCAGAACATCCTGCCCAACCGAGGCACAGTCATGCAGCTCGATATGCCGTAGCTTCGAGGGCGTTACACCATGCACCATGACAGCAGTCCCCGTTTCTGGATTGCGTGCTTCGATAAGCTGCACGAGTTTCGCAATCCCATCCGGGTGCGTATGACAGCTTTTCATCGTCACCGATTTCAGATTAGGGCAAGTCCAGTGTGACTGTTCCTCCTCGGGCATCCCTAGCGCGACAAGCAATGGTTCCAGCGGCGTTCCACCAACGCTCAGCGAGTGAACGTGGTTCATCTCCGCCAGGAAATTCCACGCGATGACAATGCCTCCTGGGCCATAGTAAAGAGTCGATGTGTTACTACTCCCGTACGACACCGACAACTGAGTGATAGGGGGATTGTTAGATCGCTGCAGCAGATTCGTAATGACGTCTTCAATGGGATCCCGTGCTTCAATGTCGAGATTCAGAACATCTAGTGCCGGGAGCACTAGCGCATCGGCTAGCGTCGACATGTGGTAATGGCCTCCAAAGGTGAGTTCGCGAAGTTTTGGTAGCGACGTCGTGACTAGCGGAAGGATCGCCGGTACGACGACCGAAAAGTGTAACGTGAGAGCTTCAAGATTTGGATTACTCGAGATAATGTGCAGAATTCGGTCAAGTGGCAGATGGTTGGACGGGAGTGAACGAAGATTGAGGGAACGCAGGTCGGTCTTAAAGATAGGGGATGACCACTTGAACGGCACATGATGCAGCATCAGAGACTGCAGTTGAGATAACGTCAATGGAATCAAGGGAGAGGCGCAAGGAAGCCAGGCCCATTCAGAAGCGTAGATCGACTCCGCGCACGAAATCTCAAACTCTCTTAGTAAAGGAGCGTCGCCTACGTCACACAATTAAAAACGGCAATCTTGGAAGTAAGAACGCTTACCATTGATCGACTTGAGCGCGGATATCGACGGAAATTGCTTGTCAAACCGGAAGACAAAACGTTCCCATCGGTGCATCTGCTCAATCAAATAGAATATTGCGATGTGTCCCCAATGCGTATTACGTTGAACTTGTGGACAGCTACGTGAGGGAGGAGGAGGAGTAGTAGCTCCCCAAGTGTCGTGATGGGATGGAGACTGGGGAACGATGATCGGAGTCTGCGCCGGTGGGATAAGTATAGCCGTGCCTGGCGGTGGATGCGGTAGGATATAATGCGTGGGGGGGCTCGGTGGCGGTGGGATCCAGGGCGTAGGGGATGACGCACGAGCACGGCTAGACGGTTCAACCGAACTTCCGTTCACTCGCAGGTAAATCTCGATGTCCAGCGGAACCTTGTCGCCAGACCGCTCTAGCCAGAGGCGGATGGTGTCTGGAGAGGTGCTCTGATTGGTTACGAGTCGTATCTGGGCAAGCAAGATCGGATGTTAGATGCGGCAGTTCAAATCGAATTTGGGCAAAAGAGGATAACACGCGGAGTAAATGTGGCCCAACATATCGCTTCCAGAAGCGAAAGGGAGCATGATAGACAGGATAGCTGCAAGGAGCATTGCCGCCAAAAGCTTACAGACAGTCATCAGTTGGCAAAATACTGCGTGGAAAACACGTTGTTTTTATCGATGAACGTAGTCGAGCGCCAATGCAATTAAATTATGAGAGGTGGTGGGTGCATCGGGAGCCGATGTGCAGAAAGCAAAGTCCCTTACTCACCTTGGACCATAATTTAGGTATTGATAGAGCCAGTCTACGCCATAAACACAAACAGAGGCGAGGATCCAAGCACAGCAAGGGTGATTGTCGAAATTGAACATAAAGATATGGCGGAGGAGTTCGTGTGGTAGGCGTCGTATGGGCGAGATGTACGCGAGCGTGTGCTTGACTTTCTCCTCTAACGCATACTGCTCGCATTGCATCTCTCTAATCGCACGCTTTCTGTCGGTGACGAGCTGTGTAAGGGCCTCCTCTGCCGAGGATATGCGGTCGGAGAGTTGGGAGAGCTCTCGGCGCTGTACTTGGAGAGCTCGACGGGCGTCGGCGACGCTTGACTCCGTTGAAGGTTCTGGGTAGGCGGGGGGGTTCATTGCGAGTTGTCGCCAGTGACGAGGAGGAAGAGGAGGAGACAAGCAACCCGAAACGGATGACAATTGTATTTATGACCACGTGTGTACTTCATATTCCCCAAGGGGTCTTCTCACCACAGCAATACACAGCGTTCTCACTGTCTGCCTTCTTCGACACCACGCCGTGCGGCCTACACGCGAACTAATTACAAGACCTTTATGGTACAATGCGGACGTCAATGCACACGACGCAAGTATGCCAATGTCACTTCTTTCCCGCTTCTATGGCGTCTCCGTTTTTGCATGCAATTATCTTTATTCGTGGCGCCGACACCATCTCGTTCGATTCCATCTTAAACGACGGGTTCTTGACGATAAACGTCCACACGTCGTCGCACAGGCGGTATGTATGCAAGTGACCCTGCACACTCAAGCTGTCAATGCCTTGGGAATCCCACAGCACAAGCACTTGCCTTGAGCGTCGTCTTCGTTTTCACCTGCTTGACCATCGTATCCGCGAGGGATTTGTCAAACTAGACTGTCCGTTAGCGCGCTTGCCGTGTGGTACGATGCTATGTGCAGAACCTGTTGCAAAACTTTCATCGCCAACTGCGGGGTGATGGCGCCGCTAGGTAATAAGTTCGTCCAGCGAGTCGGTGAGCGCCATGCCAATGCTGCAAACCCATTGTAGGGACTGGTTTGCACCCAAGGAAAACATTGAACGTACGATGATCCCCTGTAGAATTCATAATATGCAGTGGCCATGTTTGACCGTCCGATGCCAACTCAAGTCGATTGCAAAGCACGTCCGCTTTGGTCGCCCTTGTGACGCGTGATGGTCACGCTGCTGCTATCATTATTCTCATTTTCAGTGCCTCGAACAAGGTGAGATGGCCGAGCGGTCTAAGGCGCCAGACTAAGGATCAGGTCATTAGATGACCCAGTATATCTGGTCCGAAAGGGCGTGGGTTCGAATCCCACTCTCATCACAAATTTTTGATTTTTAGTTCATTCCTTGGACCCGATTTTTTTCTGCAGACGAGGTGACACACGCGCACATCAAAACATAGATCGACATTTCTAGGAGATCCACGTCGTGACGTCGATGTGTGGTCAGGCACCAGCACCCAGTACAGCCCATCGGGTACATCCGAGTTCATAGCATCGAGAGTGAGCACGCCACTGTGATGCCACCATCCAGTATACATGAATGGGAACACATGACGCAATGCTGCCATGAAACCTCGCAAGAAAACCGAGGAAAACTCGAGGGGCATGCCAGGCTTAGAATAGTTTGAGGCCCTCATCGTTGTAAAACGTTGGTATGACGAAACTGGATTATACCTACGCCGTACGGACGAGTGACCGGCGCGGCGTACGAATCCTTCGGGAATCAGAATTTTCAAACTTCGTGGCCCGAGGGTGTTCGTGGTTCCACCTTCCGATCTTGGCAGTCTACCGATCCATCGCAGCATCAGATTACGGCAAGGGAGGATCGCGTTAGCAGTCAGACTCAGGTCACTCAGATGTGATACACACCACATCGCCACACTATATGAATGGTGCGAATGTACGCCCACTATGTGTCGCAGTATCTTTGGTGATCGAACGACGATATGTTACTGGCACGGTGGCATTCCAGTGCGCCAATTTCAGCAAGAGGGTATTGTTGGCATTTCCAACCATCAAACTACATCTTTAGCCGTCCACTATTGTGTCCGAGAGTTAGTATAATGATCTGTTGTGCGCCACCTCGTCACGCCTCCGAGTCAGGTGTAGGCCGGTCTGTCTTCAAACTTAAAGGGCAGAATGAGGGCAGTTGCGGGGCGTTTATGGGACTTGTTTCTGAAGGGTTACACGTTCAATCCAAAACTCAATTAGAATTGGGGGAGCGAAAAAGTTGTGATGAGAGTGGGATTCGAACCCACGCCCTTTCGGACCAGATATACTGGGTCATCTAATGACCTGATCCTTAGTCTGGCGCCTTAGACCGCTCGGCCATCTCACCAGTGCAACTGACAGGGGAAAGAGCTTCTAAGACTAGGAGTGCAATCGACATGTCGAAAGAGAAAAAAAGTCTTGGTGCTTCTTGGCGTCGTAACCGACTGAGTCGAGTGCAAGGAAGAAAGGAAAAAGTGTGATGAGAGTGGGATTCGAACCCACGCCCTTTCGGACCAGATATTCGTGGTCATCTAATGACCTAGTCCTTAGTCTGGCGCCTTAGACCGCTCGGCCATCTCACCAATGCATTTGCGATCAAAAAGGCGCTGTGTGGCCTGAAGAGCCGCGCCGGCTCGTGAATGCCTCAAGTAAACATAGATTCCAAAGACTCGGATCTAGGGAGCTCTCCAAGTCACACTCATGGCCGGTCCTCATGTCTATCTCGATATCTACATGGGAGACGCCAAACAAGCCCAATGCAATCAAGACGCGTACGATCGCGCCCGATCCCACCTCGAAAAACACGCCGCGAGCTACGGTCTACCGTCCAGTCCAGAGGAACTGGCAGATTGGCAAAGAGAGATCGTGCTGGGCATCGACGCGGCGCAGGGACATGACATGCCCTTGCTGTTCGAGCGTCCGAAGCCCTTGTTAGCTGGACGGCTCGTCTTCGTGCTGAGCGCATCACTCAAGCTGGAAAAGACGACGGCCAACTTTGTCGCGCTCTGTACGGGGGAGAAAGGGGCGTGCAAGAATGCATCGAACAAGAGGCTTCATTATCTGAACTGCCCCATCCATCGAATCGTCAAGGGCTTTATCGCCCAGGGCGGAGATATACTTCGGGGAGATGGAAGCGGCGGCGAGGTAGGATCCACTCGACATAGCATGATGAACAAACGACCTTATCTCTGACCTGATCTGATCTAGTCCATTTACGGCGGCGATTTCAAAGCCGAGGATGAAGGTCTCAAGGTGGTGCCTCGCAAAGGCTCACTTGGGATGGCGAGTTCCAAGACAGGGTCCGGTGCTAGAAACACATCACAATTCTTCATCGTGCTCACAGACGATGAGGCTCAGCTGAAAAAGTTGAAAGGCCAGTACGTGATATTCGGAGAACTGAAAGGCGGAGAAAAGGAAACACACGTGCTGGATCATCTTAGCGAGGCTGGAGGTGATAACGAAAAGCCATGCATTCCTGTCTGGATAGGGGACTGCGGAGCATGTTGAGCAGGGGATCGGAATACATTGTGGGTCACTGTAGGACCTGCAACGGCGACTGAGCTGAGTTGGTCATCGGCTCCGACCTAGGTCGAGACTACCACTGCATTGTTGATTGTTACATCACAGATCCCTCCAAAACGTTAAAACCATTCAACAGACAAGACTTTCAGAATAAGCTCAGAGAATGAAGTCTTGCGTTTCGTGCCTCGATTCGCGGACCGTGTGACAGCGAGGTCAAGCGCAGTGAAAGCTTAACGCGAGTCATGAGACGAGAAAAATCTCAGTACCCTCAGGCCCAGTCGTCTTGCTGATTGTGTACTGAGTTGAATTTCAAGCAAATATTGATCAATGGGCAATTCGAAGGAGGAGTGTACCGGATTAACAGGGTCGCACGCGCCACTGTGACATCGAGGCATGCACAAGCTCCGACTCCACTGTGTGATCGGCCAGTTGACTAGAACCCGGGCGAGTGCACGCGGAACGTAAGCATGCATTAGGCTCCCCCGCAGTGATCGGAAAGGGTCGGGAACTTGTCTGAGTCTCGATTGCGCGGTGAATTGAATTCCATGGGAAGGGTGTTGTTGAGTTTGTTCTCCGCATGAGCCTACTGCCGCGGACCGCGGCCTCGTGTATGTGCGAATTTGATGCATGAGGCTCAGTGTAAAGACGAACGAGGCAAGGAAGAAACAGCGAAGTGGGTCCCTTCGAGTTTGAAAGTTTGTTCACCTGTGCAGATAAAGGGGAACTAATATACGACTAATTGATTGATTGACAGCGCTAAGAAGAGACTATCAGTTCCGTCGCACTAGCCGTGGCCCGAGCTTGGCAGTGGATGGCTGGACTGATCCTGAGAACACTTGCAGAGTGTTTAGTGAATAGCATAAGTAGAGGGGATTGTCGCACGCGTCGATCCGCCACAGGACACGGCAAATCCACGGGGAATATACTGTCGCAGATGTTCATGCTTGGGAACTCGAGAAGTAGTGTATCCTATTAAAAATATAAACAACGGTTGGTTTTTGATCCCGAGATACCACCCAACGACCTGTGTCAGATGAGCATGGAAACGGTTACAGTCCAGCGGCACTGCATCAGATGTAAGTTTTGTTCACTCAGGTGAAAATGAACAAAGTGGACTCACGCGACCCTCTTCTTGGGTGTTATATGTACATATTCGTCCTCTGTGTGCCCAGGAATGCTTGGACGATGTATTAACTCGCTTTCCGTTCCGCCCATGCGGTCACAAATTTTTAAAGCCGTAGCATGATACTCCTCTGGAACTCCGCTTGATTTCTCTGGTAGCAGAAGGTGCGGAAGTATCCGTGTGTGGAATAGTTGATGAGCGACAGAGCCACCCTGTACCCCGCACATCAGAGTCACCGTCATGTACCGTTGCAATCAGATCGATCACGTACAAATTGGTGGTAAACGCCCCCCACTACAGCTTGAACGGCTTCACCCATCACCTTGTAAAGCCCGACACTCTTGGCAATACCAGGAGACAGCAACAATGCCTCGTTCAATTCGGAATCTGGATTTTGATTTTGAGCCGTCCGAAGAGTTTCCTTCGAGGCTGTGGGGACCCAGAGAAGCACGCGACCGAGCGACCACCGAGGAGCAATATGTTCTCCCAAAAAATATGTATTTAGAGTGCGTGAAACCAGGCGATCATAATCGCGGTGAGTACGGCCGTGGGCAGCTTCGTGGATGAACAATAGGTAGTACGATTCCAGGACACGGCGGCCTATCGACGTTCGCGTGATGGAAACAAATGTCAGCCACGAGCAACGAAAAGTCTTCGCGTTGCATAAATACTCACCGATGAATCCAAGTCGACCGTTGTGTCCATGAATAGCAGCTTTATGACTGCCATGGGTGAGTAGCCTCCTTGCGAGCTCCGGGGGAAAGTCCAAGGATCGGAAAACGGAATTGAGATGCGCAGAAAAACGCGCGTCGTCTTCATCTGATACTCTTGTATTATAAGACAATGTATCTTCGGTATGTCGCGTTGAGAAGTTGACCAGACGCGATAGTGTCCGGGTTGGTGCAAGTGCCGAGGCTTTGCAAGAGATCTGAGAAGGCCGCAGCAAGGTATTGATAGCTCGAGGAAGGCGAGACATGGCAAGTCCAAATGTGCGTGAGGAAACGGAGTCACCTTGAGCCTTGAACTAGAGTTCACGCGAGAAGTCACTAGAAACTTGGCAAATGGCAAGCTCGAAAAAAAGTGTAAGTAGTCACGTGCTCACTAATTGTTATAATTTAAATTACACCCTGGCAGTGCACAATGCACCTCATCCAAACTTCAATGAGCTCGATTTGTTATGACAAAACCGTGAGGGTGACCCCCAGATCATGCTGTCAAGATACTGGGCTTTACAGGTAATACCTTTCACATTTCAGTTACAGTCGCGGATCAGACTCGCTAAGAAGGTTTCGGTCCCAACTAGTTACTCCGTCTGTAAGCATACATACTCATCACCCCAGATGTCGTTCATGTAAACCTGCAACGTGGTTAACATGTGCCCACTGTTATCTCCAGGGAGTATCAGCGGACGGTGCGAGTGCCCTCATCAGATTCTACTCAGATGTACTTTAACAACTGCCAATTAGGAATCAGCGGGAATTACTCGTCGACTTTAGCCCAGATCCCACGCGTGTTTCGACAGCCTGGCGTCCCTCGCATGAAATGCCACTAGTTATATTTCCAAATCTCCGAAAAGCCGTTGTGTATCTTCATCAACAAGACCCATTCTTGTTGATGGTCTCGATCTGGGATGTGCTTCCAACGGACCTCAATATCATCTAGAATGGAAGAAATCTCTGTTGGCGCGGCCAGACTTTGATTCCACGCGGTCATGGGCCTCTCTAGGCCGCTCATCAGGTCAGCAGCTGCTTCCTTGCGTAATGTTTCTCCCACCAAAGTGGTGTGCCCTCGATGTGAATTCGCAACGAGATTGATCACACTGATGGACACAGGTATAATCTTGGTACAATCACCCACCGGTAACGTGCTTCGCGGTTGCGAGACGCGTAAATTCAGGGCTTTTGTTTGCTTCGTCCCTGACCCACAGGCCGAAACACATCGGCCTCGCGGCTTTCTCCGTCTACTGCGGTGCTATGTCTCCAATGCCGCAATTCAGAGGGTTCGAAGGCGCCGGTCCTTCGATGCACAGTATAAAAGCCAAGAGGAAACCCATCCATTCTCAATTCCGATCCCGGTTCTGCCTCTGCCTCTGCCTCTGATTTGTTCTGCTAACTCATTCTTATCATAATGAACTTCAATTCCGCGCCTACCGTTTCGCTCAAAGCAACTTCAGCTGGCTTTCCCTTCCTAACCAAGCATCTCTCGCTGCCGTACAAAGTCAGAATACAGCTAGAGGCCCAATCCAGTGAAGCACCATCAACATCCAACGGCGTTTTTCCAACAGGTTCTCTTTCGTTGAGTACACCACATGCGGAAATCTGGATTCAGGGGAAACAGGTTCGAACAACTCTCGTTCCTTCTTTGTAAGTGCTGATAAGGGTCACAGTTGCTCATCAGAGACCGTTCTTCGACGTACGGCACCTACATCAATGGTATCCGGATCCAGGAACAAACATTATTGCAAGACGGTGACATCCTGGTCCGTGATCCTGTCTCCTCCTCTTTCATCGCCCTCATCTCTTCACTTGTAGACGTTGGGTGAGCAGATTGCTCGTGCATCCGCACCCGCGAACGCAACAGATTCCCAACTCTGTCCCATTGAGGCGACCGTCAAAATCGTGGGTGCATGAGTGTGGGCACCAAGGACACGGCGATATTTAGTGTCATGGGTCCCTGTTTGCAAAAAAAACTATCCTTCTATATTTCCGTCGAGGATGTTACCCATACCTCCGCCTCATCACCTGCTGTTTGTATCCAATAGCACTGTCCCTGTACAAGCATGTACCACTTATGTACTTTCGAACTGGTGTGTTACCGTTCGCATGGAATGGCATATCGTCATATATTTGGTACCCCTTGCACGCACACAATCTCGACGGCATCCGAGAGAATCGCTGAGCGCACTCGGATGGGGTTCACGGTCTTGGGGGAATCTCCGACCCGGCAATTCGACATCGACCCGGACGCGGCGTACCTTTCTGCTCAACATTCAACCTATCCCAAACGGCTCTCGGACCGAATGTTGATGCGCGCATAAAGTTGCCTAAATGGAAAAACGAGTACGAGAGCACTGGTTGATTATCAGATCAGCGCCTACTACGCAATACATGTTCCAAACGGAACGTCAATTAACACCGGTGACCGAGACTTGGGTGCGCTCCATGGCATGACCCTTTCAACCAGTGCATTGTCCTCGTTCGGGGCATCCAGGGTGTGCATCTCAGGGAGAACGAGGTCACTGCGGATGGATAAGCACAGGTTCAGCGAGGAAGACCCGTTGTCACATTGCAAGAATAAACCCACACACTGGCACATGGATGAGGAGCAGGCCGGCTCTCTCCCAGGATGTCAACCGCTTCAAGTCAACAATCAACGAATAGAACGCCGTGAGTGTCATAGTCATGAACCAGCAAGCCCAAGGAAGCCGCTGTAATTCGATCACCAATCATGAGAAGTTGTAAACGCCGTCAGAAAGGGTTGTCCAACACGGTGACCCACCACGTCTATCGTGTGCACCGCGTAGTCGAATATACCCCGCAGGCAAAAAAAATTTGTCCAGCCGGCGGAAAAATATTATTGCTGCTAGTGTGCGACATTTTTCACTCAACATGGCGGGCGGCCCACAAGAATCGAAGATTGCTCAGGCTCTGAAACGCCGTACCTGACTCTTCGTAAGTACACCGCCCGAGTGGGCCGACGAATTCAGTTGAGGCTCCAGGATACCATCCCATACGGACCAAAATCCTGGCCCGGAAGGCCATGCGTTTTCCGCACACGCCTCCCATTATCTATTGGTTCGAACACTAACAGACACCCTTGGAGTGAGAAGAGCGCACCAAATGGAGCTTACTGAGTTAACCGAAGAAGAGCGGGCTTAAGAGAGACAATAAGGAATGCTATGCCAGTTGTTGAGAATGCGCAGTGCCTGGAACGTTGGTCATGTGCCTGCTGATAGGATCAGCAATTTCAGCACCTCCTATACACTGCCCTTCTCTCATGACCGTGACCCCCAGATGTGCAGACGAAGGGACTGAATTTGCAAATTCAGTCACAAGTTTTTCTTTCATCGTGGTCCCCGGGCCGACCGAGGTGAAAACAATTTCAAGATCACCCTGGGGCATTTGAGAAATCGATCTTTCAATAAGAACAGAAATGGAATACAAGTCGTGGAGGGGGAGTTGTCCATGAGGACACTTGTCAGGCTTTTCCCAAATGCGCTATAGTGCAGTTCAACCGGCTCACTTTTCCGGCCAACCCGTTTGATAGCATGTGAATAAAGCCGCCGCCGACACGATATACATCGAAGCCCAGTTGCCATTAGCCGACAATGAACTAGATGATTGCGACTTACCTGGGAGGGATCAAATCTATCAACACGTCTCTTACAATGCAAACCGGATGGAGATATTCCTGTTATCCCCACCGTCCCTCAAGTTTCAGGACGAGTGGTCGACTCGGAGCTTTGAAATAACCGACTATCAAATTGAATAACCCTCCTCATGTCACCCTTAAGGCTTCAGCGCGACGACTACTCCACTGTTCTCGAGATGGACCCACCTGATCGCTATCGAATATTTATTCACCGGAACGGAGATAAACCGGCGCAATACCACAATCATGGAGCCCCCACCGGTACGTAATATCCTGCCCAACTTCCCAGAGCCCAGGCGAACTCAGAGATCAGGCGATCCTGAATGTCAACGTCAGTCAGAACGAGGCCGAAGAGGGAGGGAAACGTGCTTTCAAACTTGCTGACGAATCAAGAGGAACGATGTCATTTTCAAGAATGGACAAGTCATTACAAACAAACCCTTTTGAAAATGATACTTTGTGCACAGCAATTCAAATTGAAAAGAGGAGGATGCGACACCCTGGCAACTTCGTCAACAAGGTAAGTAGACATTGTCAATAGTAATAGGAACGCCTACGACACACGGCGTCGGATGCCCGACCCAATCGCGAATGGTAAGCTTCAACTTGTTTTGTAAGACTTGAGAGAGTCGCGAACGAAGTAGAGTGACACTTACACAGGCTATTGCCTCCTGGGGCGTTTGACAGCTTCCTCCCAACGACCACCTGTCAATGCAAACGATCTAGCAGCACTCCGAAGCAGCCACATGAGCCCTCCCGGCGCAGGATCGAGCCCAGGCTAAATGTACATGACGAGTTCGGACCAAACCCCACTGGCACCACGCTCAGGCTCCTGCACACAAACTTTCACGGAACCGTAACGTGGAAAGGCCCCCCATTCGGAACCGTCTTACCAGCAAGTGGTGTTGCACCACAAAGGAGCGACGTTCAAGTTATTGGTAAATTACAATGTATGTTCGGCGAATCCCGGCGGTATTCGTTAGCGAATGTTCCAGTTCCGAGTGGGTGGAGTACTGCTCACGCGTTAGACTACGCTTGTAGTAAGAGCCTGGACGGTAATGAATATTCACCGTCATTTTTGCACTTCTGTGATTGTAAATGTTTGTTCCATCCCTCGGCTTGACGGCTTAGGTTGACTGGAGCTTGAATTAGTTTGTGTATCATCACCCCGTACATATGCCTCTTGATGGTGTTGAGGCCCACAGGGCCATTGCCCAAGACATTCTGGTTGTTGTTGAGACACTTCTCATCTCACTTGTTGATATTTCCTCAGCCCCTTTGCCCCACAGGCTCCTGATCCCTTATCACACCTCAGCTCTCACTGGACGTGCATGGGTCAATGAACTCATCACTGGTCACCCTGATCGCATCTGGTGTGAACTCAGGGTTCATAAAGAAGTCTTCCTCCAGTTGGTCTCTGAACTCCGAGCTCAAGGCCTTCCTGATTCAAGATCTGTCAAACTAGAAGAGCAAGTCGCCATCACCCTCTACATGTGTGTTACTGGCCTCTCCATTTGTCACGTTGGCGAGCGATTTCAATGTTCAAATAGCACAATAACTGTGTAAGTGATCATTCCTGCGTTTATTTCTAGTTCATTATACGATTATGCTAGGTACTTCAAGTGGATCATTGAAGCGCTCTCAAGCCAACGATTTTATTCAACATATGTCTCATTTCCACCTGGCACAAATACCCCATCAAAGATCCTTCGCAACCCAAAGTTTTTCCCATACTTCCACAACACAATCGGTGCAATTGACGGTAGTCATCTCCCCGTCAGACCAATGTCCCTTGTTCGCTCAAACTATTGGAATTGCAAGGGTTTCCTCTCGCAAAATGGTCTTTTCGTCTGTGACTTCAACATGAATTTTATGTATGTGTTATTGGGGTGGGAGGGCTCAGCTACTGATGCCTGGGTGTACGAGGATGCAATCACCTCTGACCTTGAGCCCCCACGTGGGAAATACCTTCTCGTGGATGCAGGGTATCCCCTCTGCAAGCAACTCCTCGTGCCATACTGTGGGGTGCGTTACCACCTTGCTGAGTGGGGTTGCGCAAGTGTCCAGTAAGTCTGCCTTGTTCAATTATTGGATGTCCGAAATAATTTTTTTACTAACTACTTGAACTAGCCCGTCAAACAAAGAAGAATTGTTCAACCTGCGGCATGCATCTGCCAGAAACGTGATTGAATGTATCTTTGGAGTCCTCAAGTGGCAGTTCTGAATCCTCCATCTCCCAATGGAGTTTTCTATCAAATTTCAAGTGAGAATCCCTGCCACACTATGTGCCCTGTGAAACAACCTAGAACAAGACTAGACTGTTAAGTGTAGTGGTTGAGTGAAGAGGGGTTCAGTCCAGTGAAGAGGCAAAAACTCCAAGAGGACTTTGTTAGAGCTCTCTGGCTGAAATTCATGGGGTTTATATACTACATGGATGTCAGAGTTCTAAGCTGAGTATGAATTATGTAGATAAGCATAATGTATCCTATTGGATGATAAGGTGTGAATCGTTATGAGTCATAGATAAGAGCATAGCCTTGCATTGCCAATAATGAGTCAGTGATAAGGGAAATGAATAGATAAGGTCATGAGGTGATGGATGCTGTGTTATTGTGGCAGCCAATCAGATATGATCCTTTGGACAGCCTTGACATGAGGCGAGTATCTTTAGAATAGATTGAAGGTTGAAGTTGTTAAAGAAGGAACAGTTGGTATCGTAACACTATCCCCCTTCTGTTGATCAGACTCTGAATGATCTGTTTCATAATTGAGACGATGGAGACCATCCTCATGTTTGTTTTCTGTTTTATCGTCATATGAGTGGAACATAGAGTTGAATTCGGTCTGTGTGACTTTTAGTTTTCTTGGGGCATCTGGATGTGCTTCATGGAAATCAGATATGAGATCTGGAGCGTTCTTTAGATTCTTTAATGGTTCCCAAGTTCTTTCGTCATCATCATAACCTTTCCAGTGTATGAGATATTCTAAGCGGCGTCCCTTCATTCGGGAATCGACAATATAGTCTGCTTCAAATTCTTCTTCTCAGTCATCTCCGATTACGACAGGTCATGGTTTATAGACCGGTTGTTCGGGAAGGTGTTCCTTATAAGGTTTGACCTGAGAAATATTTACGACTGGGTGTATTCTCATAGTGCGTGGGAGTCGAAGCTTTAAAGCATTCGGGCCATGCATGGATATTATGTCATAAGGTCCAATCCACTTGTCTGTGAATTTGGGGTGTTGCTTTATTTTTAGATTTGTTGTGGAGAGCCAGACTTTATCTCCAATGGAGTAAGAGGGTGGTTCTGATCTCGATTTATCTGCAACGTTTTTCATGTGTTCCACGGCTTTATCTATATTAGATTTGGTTTGTTCTAGAACTTTGGAAAAGTCCGTGATGTAGTTCTGAGCAGCCGGGTTTTTCATAGATTGTGGCATAATTCCCATCCTGGGAACGTAAGAACGTGTGATTTCGAATGGTGAGAATTTAGTGGCAGTGTGTTTCTTGCTGTTGTATGAGAATTGTGCGAGAGGGAGCCAGTCGACCCATGTATTATCTTTCTCGGCACAGAACATGCGAAGATACTGTTGCACTTCTCGGTTCATTCGTTCCAATTGTCCATCTGTTTGTGGATGATGTGTGGTGCTTAATTTGGGTGTTATTTTTAACCCTGAGCATATATCTTTCATAAGTTGGGAAGCGAATTGTGGTCCTCTATCTGATATGATGGTTTTAGGTAGGCCATGATGTTTCCATATGTGTGAGAGATATAATTTAGCAAGATCCATAGATGAACACATTTTGTGGCAGGGAATGAATTCGACTTCTTTAGAGAAGTGGTCCACAACCGTGAGAATGGTGTCATAGGAGTGTGAAAGTGGGAGATCTGTGATGAAATCTGCTGAGATATCTTCCCATGGTGATGATGGTGTTTCTAAGGGTTGCAGGAGTCCTGCTGTCTTTTGATTAGAACCCTTGAATCAAGCACATCTTTCACAGTGTGAGACATAATTTTTGACTTCTTCGTTCATTCGGGGCCAAATGTAGGTTTGAGATAGAAGTTCTAAAGTTTTATCGTAACCGGGGTGTCCGGCTTCAGGTGTGTCATGAAACATAGTTATTGATTTAGTGCGTAAAGCGTCCGGAATGAAGATCCTATCCCCCTTTCTAAGGAAGGTGTCCTCGACTTTATATCCAATAGATAGTAGGTGTTTCATGGCATTAGGTGATAATTTCATAGTTTCATGTTGTATGTCTGATAAGAATTGATCACCATTATAGAGGAGAGTGACGGCTGATCTGATTTTAGAAGGATCCATGAGAAGGATTCCTTTGTTATCGTCTTCGATTCCAATCATGTGATCTTCTCTTCTACTTAAAGCGTCTGCTTTTCCCATAGTGACTCCAGCCTTGTGGTGCCAAGTGAAGTTAAAGTGTGAGAGATATTGTGCCCATCTCGCTTGTCTTCGGTTAAGGTCTTGGTGTGTCATAAACCACGTAAGGTTCTGGTGGTCATTCCATATTTCAAATTCATGTTTTGCACCTTCAAGATAGTGGCGCCATAGTTCCAAAGAGTGGATAACTGAAAGCATTTCTTTGTCAGCAATCGGGTAATTCTGTTCTTCTGGTGTCATAGAGTGGCTATTATAGGTGACAGGGTGCCAAAGTCCTTCCTTTTCTAAAGATAGAACTGCTCCCGTTGTGTAATCCGAAGAGTTGCATTCTAAGCGATATTTGGCATTTTGATCCAGATAAGCAAGGATAGGGGCTGTCATAAATGCCTTTTTAAGCATAGTGAATGCTTCGTCACAAGCAAAGGTCCATTCAAATTTTTGATCCTTTTTAGTAAGGTCATGTAATGGTCGTGCTATTTTTCCATAATCTTTAATGAATCTGCGATAGAAGTTGGCAAGTCTGAGGAAACTTCTGATGTGTTTGACTGATGTGGGAGTTGGCCATTCAGCTACTGCTTTGGTCTTTTCGTTATCCATTTTAATCCCATCAGTTCCCACAATCATTCCGAGGAAGTCCACTTCTTTTACGGGAAAGAAGCATTTTTCTGGTTTTACGTAAAGATCGTTTTCTTGGAGGCATTTGAGCACTTCAAGTATGATTTTGTCATGAGTTTCATAATCATTGGTATTTATGAATATCATGAGGTCGTCGATGTAGACAACAACAACACCATTCATATTGGCAAAGATTTCATTCATCATAGTTTGGAATGTGGCCGGTGAATTGCATAATCCGAAGTACATAATGATAGGTTCGAATGACCCACGGTAGCAGACAAAAGCTGCTTTCCATTCATTGCCTTCTTTGATGTGTACATTATTGTATCCCCATTGGAGATCCATTTTTGTAAATAGCTTAGTGTCTTTCAATTTATCCACAAGCTGCGAAATAAGCGGCAAGGGGTAGTTATTTTTGCTTGTATGTTCGTTTAGATATCGGTAGTCTTGGACCATACGTTTCTTTCCATCTTTCTTGGGAACAAAGAAGACTGGAGATGTTTGTTCGGACTTAGAGGGTCTGATGTAACCTTTCTTTAATTGGTCATCGATAAATGCGGAAACCTCCTCTTGTTCCGTGACAGAGAGGGGTATTAAGCGACCCTTTTTAGGAACGAATGACTCTTTTAGGTCAATGCTGTGATCCCATGGTTTACGTAATGGTATCCTTTCAGACTCCGTTTTTCCAAATACATTAGCATATTTCATATATTCTCGTGGGACCATCTCTTCAAGAGTGCGTTCCTTAGGAGGAGAAGGTGGAGTTTCCATGTTTGCGGTAAAAATACATGATTCCACGATGTAGGAGTCAATGACCCCTTGAGGTGATAAACCCGTGTTCCCGCTTGTTTACAGGATGCCCGGATTGCCCATATCGATTGTCCTACCCGTCTGTCGTGGTCCCGTGTCCATCCGAGTGGATCCAACCCATATTCGTATGTTTTGTTCTTTGTTCCTACACGTTTTCGTGCGAGGTGACCGAATCAGGTTGCTCGATCGGGATCGCATGACGTACACTAATCAACTCTCTTTTGTCCAATTTCTATTTTATTTCGTACCTTCTTAGATTTTTTTAGACGGTTCCGTGTTATCGACACGTATCTGATTGGTTATAAGGAACGGATAGTCGGGTCATACGACGTTTTAAAGGTAGTCCATTGATTCACGGATCAAACCTTATCCCATCTTGACAGAACATTGTTTTCCTTTTCATGGGTCGATCTCCATGAGAGTCGGCTCCATATACGTATGCTTTCTTTATTTATTTGATACTTTATCCACTGTAAAAGTCCCGGGGAATACCTGAGACTATAAAATTTGTGTTCGTAAATAAAAATTTCATCTTTCGATCCCTGTTTTCTCTCGCGTTCTAAGTCGCCTCGCCCGTTTAACTATCTTTTCTATCCGCCCTTACTCGTACTCGATCACCGTTGTGCTCAAGTCTCTGCCTTGTTGCCAAACTATCCGACTGTCCGCATTTCGGCCGGTTTTGTCGACCTTCGTACGGTTTCACCCGGGAATGCGTCCGGATTGCTTTCAAGCTCCTGTCAACACCTTGACACTTTGTCTCCAACCTCAGAACCCCTTGGGACGAGTCATACTCGCGCCCATCCCTTTTCTTTCTATCTGACAGTTCTACTAACCCTGTTCCTGTCACACCAGCCTGTTCTATATTTCTTCAGCGATAGAGTTTGCATATTTAAGTTCTTCTGCGATTATGGAATCCAAGAAATCGTCTTCTTCTTGAGAATGACATGATTCCGGGCATCTCTGCATTACAACTGATCCCGTGGTCCAGTCTATATGGGGATTGTGGTGCTTTAACCATGTATATCCGAGGATAAGGTCGTTCTTTCCAAGGTTGGTAATTTCGGCATCCACTATTTCTCTGTGACCTTTGTAATTGATCAGGATTTGTGTAGCGTGAGTAATAGAAACCGCTTGATTTCTGGTTCCATCGACATTGAAGACTTGTATGGCATAGGGAAGCGCGTGAGTGGGAAGTTTGTGTTTAGCAACATAATCCTCGTGTATGAAGATCGCATTAGCTCCACTATCTAAGAGCGCTTTTGCTCCAACATAACCAATTTGGTTTACTGGGGATACCAAAATTGGTAATACTATTTCTTTTTCTACCGATGTAGATCTAATGAAAGACCCATCAGGGATTTGTTTTGTGACAGAATTAAGCACGGAACTATTGTGTCCGCCGCGCTCCGCAGAGACGCTGTCAATGCTTTCATTTTCTGTTGTTTTTGGTGATTTAGGTAGTTTATCCTCTTGCCAGGGAGGTGTTTCGGAGTATTGGAAGTCAAACTTTAAAGAAACAGAGTTTTCATAGTACTTTGGAAGGGTAGTGCGAACGTGAGATCCCAGTTTACTCAGTTCGCCTTGCCTTTTCCCTTCTTTTCGGTTTCATATTTGTTGTAGTAATATGCCTGTACTTCTTCAGGGTTCATTCCACGAATGGCCACGAAAGGGTCCTTTTCGGGAACTGAAGAAGTCGAAGCTTTAGGGGCTTCTTTTTGTTGTGTGGTAGATCTCGCTTTTCGAGATTTCCCACATGTGGCTTTGTGGTTGCCAGCATAATATTTGCAGTCGGGGCACTGCACTTTGGGTTTGGGACACTCTTTTGGAACGTGTCCTGTGTTCCCACAGTTGTAACACTTGTTATTGGGGTTGACCTTCTTTTGGCCAACCGCCCTGACTTCTTTGCCGGTAAACCAGCCATCTTCGTCAACTTCATATTGTGACGTGGAGCTGATGTCCATTGTGTTAGGGTCCTTTTTCTTAGTTCGTTCCCCACGGACATATTGGAGTTGCTCCAATGAATTTCCTGCCTGTCTTATCCAGGCGAGGTATGCCATTACAGCCTTGTTACGATCTGGTTTGTATTTTGGTGCGAGTGGATCGTTCCACATTGGTTCTTGCAGGGTGATTCTTGTTCTATCCCTGAAGATTTGATGTATTAGTCCTCATGCTGTGTTTGCCTCGAGGAGTCTTATGGCATGTGAAGGGTCTATTCTGGCTTGGTGCCATAATGCTTCCCATTGAATTAGGAAGTCTTTGACCTGCATGTTTCCTTGTTCGAGATGTTCTAGCTCTGTGCGAGCCCAGTCAACCTTGTTGTTCTGGCGGAACATCCCTTCAACGTCAATGACCAATTGTCCCCATGTGAGGTTGGTCCCTTGTGCTAAGCGCATTTCGGTGAATTGTGAAGCACGTTTTCCTTTTAGGTGAGATAGCACGGTGAGTACGGTGGTGTATGAGCCGGGTGTGATAGTGTTTTGGTTCACATCTATCCATCTTTTAATTTTAGCCCACCACTCTTCGAATCGGGCTGGTTCTCCATCATAGGATCCAGGGTCGGCGAAGATTTCAACCTTTCCCATGGAATGGGGTTTATTTTGTAGAGCAGCAACAGCTCTGGACATTTGTGTAATAATAAATATGGCCACTTGCAGCCGATCAGAATCTTTCTCTTTTGGGTCATTCATGACCATGGTCACATCAGCGATATCTTGTGTAGACATATTTACCAAGTGTCAGTAGCTGGTTCTGGTGCTCCCCAAGTGTTAGCGGCGGCTGTTCCATATTCTTCGTAGGGTGAGAAAAGACTGAAGGTGACTGCGAAAGGATAGTCTCGTCATTTGATAGAGACGTAAATTGGGTGTTGAGATTCTTGTACCTTGTTTGTAAGGTAGAATGCAATATAGCCAAAAAAAGTAGGTAGTGAGAGTGCAGGAGATGATGAGTGCGATTGCAATGAGTTCCCAAGACATAAAAGAATTTCTATTTAGAGAAATCTGGAAGGGATCCTGAGAGTATTTCTAGGTCGTAAGGAAGGGAAATCGAAGTTATCATATTGTGAATATGGACGGATACAAGAAGGGACTCGGTTGGCTTTATAGTGCCTGAGTGCTCTTTTCCTTTCTAGTTCTGTCCTCACGTTTCTCCTTTCAATCTCTCAAGGTGGGAGCCAATCATTAGGGTCTCCTAAGCTTTTCTCAGAGGGCTCTCGTAATGGAGCAGGTGGTAATGGTGAAGGTTCTCGTTCAGGAAGGGGTGCGGGAAAGTATTCGCGCTTTACCTCTACTTCCTCTGTTGGATACCTAAGCTCCGGGCTGTCAGACTGGGTTGACTCGTAGTCTGATAGGGACGCGTCGTCTCCTATAAAGTGGCCTAATAAGGCGTGGAAAATCTCTGTGTCTGTCCTGTCCTCGGGATCAAGATCCTCTAAGGCAACTACCTCAGCAAGATAGGCGGCATCAAGTACGTATGGTGAGTCTTCTAGACCCGGGAACGCTTCTTAAGTGGTGGTGACAATAGAGAGAGGGAGGGAAGTCACTATTTTTTTGTGGTCTCAGTAAAGAGGACAATATCAGCGACAGGTGCACTATTAGCTGGTGTGCTATGTGGACCTTGAGTCTCGAGCGGCTTATTTGAAGCTAATAAAATCTTCCATTCAAAGGTTGCGACTTACTTCTGGCGCTTGCTCCTTGTTTAGTGGTAAGACGGCTACGACGAGGTCGAGGGACTTGACAGTAGTTTCAACGGCGAAGAAAGGCAACAAAGTTCTAATGAAACAACCTAGAACAAGGATAGACTGTTAAGTGTAGTGGTTGAGTGAAGAGGGGGTTCAGTCCAGTGAAGAGGCAAAAACTCCAAGAGAACTTTGTTAGAGCTCTCTGGCTGAAATTCATGGGGTTTATATACTACATGGATGTCGGAGTTCTAAGCTGAGTATGAACTACATAGATAAGCATAATGTATCCTATTGGATGATAAGGTGTGAATTGTTATGAGTCATAGATAAGAGCATAGCCTTGCACTGCCGATAATGAGTCAGTGATAAGGGAAATGAATAGATAAGGACATGAGGTGATGGATGCTGTGTTATTGTGGCAGCCAATCAGATATGATCCTTTGGACAGCCTTGACATGAGGCGAGTATCTTTAGAATAGATTGAAGGTCGAAGTTGTTAAAGAAGGAAAAGTTGGTATCGTAACACCCTGCACAACTTCATCCATTCCCATGATCTCAACGATCACACCACTGAGGATTTGGACTCGGACTCCGAATCAGATGATGATGATGATAATGGTCAAGGTAATGGTAGGCAGGAACACACTGCCGTTGATCATGTTAGAACAGACCAGTTCCAAAGGACCCGGTTGTCCCGAGGGCAGAGTCACTGCTCTGGTGACTTACCTGATGGTGAAGCTCAAGATGATATTATGGAGGATGGAGAGAGAGAAGATTGTTATTCTGTATGTACAGTAGAACATGTTTATATATCTACTGTAATGCTATGCTGTACCTGTAGTGAGGAGTAATGGTACTGCATTGATGATTGTAACTAATTGTATTGTAGTGCCTAAGGTACTACAATAAGTCTATAGTCATTCCGGTACTTCCAGAGCGTGGGAACCTTGGAACTTCCAGAAGCGGAAGCCTCAGAAATGCGGGAACTACCCGGAACAGTCGGAACAGATTGTACATATTCCAACAGATCAAGACCGCGATGCCGCTGATGATGTGATGGCTCGACGGATGCACGACAACATTGCCCAGGCGATGTGGGAGGATTACCAGAGGATTTTGATGCAATGTGGGGAGCACCACGGGCAGGCTGAGGACTCAGATGCAGACTCAGACATTACCAACGATCTTTTAGATGAGCTCGATCTGTTGTAGCACGATTATTCAAATTGTAGTGACCAATCAATTCAATTAGGAAAACATGACAGACTACTGTGATACAGACGGATTTCCACCCAACTTGAATCCCACTCAAGCTCTAATCGGACAACACACCTAGCATGACAGAAAGCTTCTTGGCGTAAGCCACATGCTGCGCTGCTTGGAAATTCAAAAAAAGCTGTGCTTTCCCTTCATTCTCAGGCTCAGCAAAGTATTCCCCAATGGCGAGGATTTGTTCAGGAGAAGGTGCCAGCTCAAGGGAGTACAATTGTTGCATGGCCTGAGTGATCACGGTTAGCTTGTCACAAAATGAGGACCAGACAGTGTCAGTGAGGTTGGCGATTGAGCTTGTCACCATAGTGATTGATGGTACATCTAGCGTCCTGTTCAGGTTATTGTCTCTGCCTCCAGCAGAGAGGTGGCTTCGCTTGGAGCTCCTTGAAACTGTGGAGGGTGGGTTGATGGAGTACGTTGAAACAGATGCCAGTGCTGGTGGGGAAAACAGGAGTGAGGGAGAGGTGGTAGAATCTGGGGAGACCGTGGAAAGAGGGCGTTTGTTGCTAGTGGAACGAGTAGAACTGAGGGGGGCGGGCGATGCCGGAGCAGATACATCCATCATGATGGGACTCAGACCTCCAAGTCCAGTGTCGGACAACATCATACCGCAAGCTGTGGCAGTAACGCCACCAGGAAGTTGCAGTGCTGCACCATCTTGACCCAGGTGGAATACATTCTCCCCTCTAGCTATTACCTCCTCGGGATAGATCTCTTCCATGAGGTTGAGCAAGGGGAAACTTTTCTTCTTGAAAGGCTTCACTGCAGCATTGGACTACAGTAAAACAGAGATCAGTTAAATTGGTGTCACGGTGTACAATCATGATGCAAAAGAATACCATACCCGGTTCTGTGAAATATACTCCTTCCAAACCTTTTCAGCTTCCTTCCCCTGAATATTTGCTCCATGGACGTCGTCCCAGCTGAAGCCGGATTTGTGACGGTACTTAGCAATAGCTGTATACTGCGCTTTGAGCTGGACAAGGATTGAATGACTCAGATCTAGCTGTACAACATGGAATAAATAATCGACATACAAGATTCCACTTTGTCTTGACGTGCTTGCCCTCCTTTCTCTTTGAACCTGCAATATGGAAGCCTTGGAGGTGCTCGGCAGCTCCAGTAAACGATACGTCCTTGAAGCTGGAAGATCCCTCCTTCTCAGCCTTGTGCTAGTGGAAGTACCTGATAAGGGCTTCGACCTCTACCACTCGCCAATGGCATTTTGTGGCATCTTGGGGATTCTCTGCAACACCATCCTCAGTGGCATCTTGAGGTGCATTCTGACCAACATAATTGACCATGATCTGTGCAAGATCTGAGAGTGAATCGATTGCTTGAAGAAGAAGGGAGTGGATGTGAATATGACTTTGATTGTGATTGTGATAACGAACTGGAATTGGAGGCATCATCCTATGTACAAGAGGCGGATGAAGGTTTGGGAAATTTAGATCTCCGTCTCAATCGTCAGCCCCCTACCAGCCACAAGAACAACATTTACAATCACAGAAGTGCAAAAATGACGGTGAATATTCATTACCGTCCAGGCTCTAAGTAGATAGGTTATAGTCCCGTAGCATTGCCCATCCGAGGTCGACACATCTTGCCAATCCCCGGCTCTCTAATTTATTCTACACGTCATCCTCCCAATCATCCGGTACGTCCTGTGCGTCCCCGGCACCCGCACCACTCGGCGGCACCTGAGGGTGAGACTCCTCTCCACGCTCCTGCGCGCGCAGCGCTTGCACCGACGGGGACACCCACGTACCCGACTTTGTCCCGCCTCCCGCACTCACCGCACCCGACCGGCCAAGTCCAGTAACATCGCCCGCGGGCGATGGCACCCTGGCAGGGGTCGTACTCCCCGAACGGGACCCGCCCATAGACTTGGCCACCATGTTCCATCGTCCAGTCCCGCCACTCGCGCCCATGCCCACATTGCTACTCCCGCTTCCACTCGCACTCGCGCCGCCCCCGGCGGGGGCACCGACAGCCTTGCCCCCAGCCAGCGACCTCAACTCGACCAGTCGTCCCATCGTCGACGCAATGTACTGCGATACCAACGGCGTCGGCACACGCGTATCGATCCGCCGAATGAGCTGTACACTTCGGTGTGGTTCCTGGTCCACCATGACCGTGTCCATACGGTACACCGACGCGAGCTGCATGATGCACAGTCAGACACCCACACAAGTCGACACCAAACACGCGAGACACCTACGTCGTGTACGAATTTACGCCGCTCAAGCGGCATGTGTGGCAACACCTGCGTCCTGCGATCCGAGTGTACGAAGCTATAAAAAACACGAACACAATCAGCTTTCTTCCCAAAAAATGCACGAACACGCACTCTGCAAATGCCTTCTCCACGATCCCCACAAACTTGGGTCCCATCACCCGCGCAGACCCGACCAACTCGGCCGACCACGTCACTTTGGGACCCTTGCTATCCCGCTTCTCCTCACTGATGCCGAGCGCGTCTGCCAACCGTGCGTTGCGCTTCTTGATCTCGCAGTCGCCCGTGCATGCGAGTGTGAGTTTGGTCCCGGAACAGGGGATGGTCGAACGGAGGTTGCCACAGGGGCAGGTGAGCATCACGGGCGCCAGGCAGGGTTCGGTTTCGGGGCATGCCGTGGGGGCGTGACAAGTCTGTGTACAAGGGTGGTGGGCTGGGAGACTAAGAGGAACGTGAGCATATGAATGTCCAAACGTCACGATCGACGCACCATGATTTACGGGATTTACCACAGACAGCGGTACACGTTCCGCACGCGTCCG
The DNA here is from genome assembly GCA_019787685.1 of Chiua virens. Lineage (NCBI taxonomy): Eukaryota > Fungi > Basidiomycota > Agaricomycetes > Boletales > Boletaceae > Chiua > Chiua virens. Next base: position 364,330 of record JAHNUO010000011.1, on the reverse strand, counting down.
CGTGACAGAGTCGCTCGCAATGGTGAAACCCGCATGCCAGGAGCCTACATGACAACAAAGGTCAATGTCGACACCTACAAAAGACAAGAAATCGTGTCGACACACTTTCCACAGACGCTTCCACAGCTCACCCTCTCTTGCGAACAGCGCACGTTCCCTACCCGCTTCTTCCCACATGCACACAGCTTCTCCGTCAAGAACGGGCACGGCGGACACGCACCCTGCACCTCTCTCACCCCCAGCCCCAAACCTTCATCCGCCATATCCGCACCCGCCACGACCTCCCCTTCGTGACACCCATGCGGTACATGCGGATGCCCACATGCCGGCGGCGGTCTCGCACACGGATACACGCAGTGCAATACCGTCCCGCACTGAATTGGGGGCTCGAGCACCGTCCGTCCACACAGACACACGAGCTCCTCAAACACCCCTCTCGGACACAGCGCACACGGGCCCTTGTGGTCGCGTTCCTGACAACGGTGGTTCCCGCACGCGAGGACGCGCCCGCAGGGCAGATCGCACTCGTGCAGCGCACGCATGGCAGGGTCGAGCTGGAGGAGCACGTCGAGGTCGAGTTGGGCGGGGTCGCGCTTCTTGGAGGATTTGGCGGGGCTGCGTTGGGAGGCGAGTGGGCAGCAGATGCGTCCACATTGGTGGCGTCCGCAGACGCGGAGTGCTTGGCAGGGCTTGTCACAAAGGATAGTCTCGCTCGCGGGTGTGTCATTGTCGATATTGGCAGGGCGGGGCGCGAGTAGGGGATCGCTGCAAGGGGATTTGTGTTTCGTCGCGCCGCAGCGACAGGTGCGTTTGACGATTTGGGTGCAGGGTGGACACAGATCCCAGTGACAGGTCGCTTTGCAGAGGTGGCCACAGGGGAGGGGTTTGGAGCACGGGGAAGTGCAAGTAGGCAGGGGTGACGTACAAGATGAACGAGGGGGGAGATGTGAAGATGATTGGGTGCTGCCTCTTTCAAGTTCGTCGGATGAACGGGCGACACGACACCGACCACATGCACATGACAAAACGCGTTCGGGGTCAAAGGGGCATGGCGGTGGTGTCCGTGAAGGTGGATGACAGAGCTTAGAACAAGAGTGATGTGAACAGGCGAATGGGCTAGGAAACATATATCAATACAGCCGCAGTTACTAGTAAACAACATCCATACCGTTCGCATGGATGATAGCAGCCATAGCTTCCCATCCATGTTCTTTCGGAGCCATCGTCCTCGACAACAACCAATTTTGTAGCGTCTTGGAGTTTAGCTTCGCCACATGCAACGTATTTGGTTGCTCGTCCACACCAGCATTGAATTTCTTCTCGCGCCGGACACGGCGGACACGGACCGTCATGACACGTCTCTGCGCATACATGGTCCGGATTGCCACATTCGAGTTGTCTAAGACACGGTTGTGTGCACGAAAACGACGACGAGGTCGCGCCCAGGCCAACCTGACATTTTGCGCTGTGTTTCTCCTTGCCGCAGAAACATGAGACCTGGATCGTCACCGCACACGGTGGACACGGGCCTGGATGACACGGCAACGGGCAGGCATGTTTGCACCCCGAACGCGGGCGCGAACACGGTTGTGCACACGAATGGGGGGTAGCAATACGCGGAGGGGCCGGGTGGCGCATGCGAAGACAAAAGCACCTGGGATCGGTTAGTCAATGTGCAAGCAACGATGTTCGAGCGACTCTGCATACATGTAAGTCTGCGGCACCGCCTGGCGCGTCGTGCGACACCCCGGACAGTGCCATTCGCCAGGTTTTGACTCGCCCCTTGCGCGCCAGGCTTCTTCGAGTTCCTTGACGCTCTTCTCCGCCCAGGCGCGTATGCACTTGAGATGGAAGGAGTTCCAACAACAGGTTTTTTCGTCTAGATCCGTGCTCCCAGGAGAGACAGGTGGAGAGCACGACCAGGTGGAATGTTCAGGACGAATCGGGTTGAAACAGATGGGACAGTCGGGGTAGGGTGATGTACGGAGGGCGTGGGTGAGGGTCGACGTGAGGTCGTCACCTGGGGGAAAGACACGACGGGTTCTGGGCTTGGGTTTAGCTGACTCGGTGGGCGGCGTGGAGGGGGTCTCTGGTTCAGTGAGGGTCGCCTTGAATCGAGCACGACGAGATGGACGGGGTGGGTGGGATTCCGATGGCGCTGAATCGGACGGTTGGTCCTGCTGGCCACGTCGAGGACCACCGCGCCGATGTCGTGGTCGATGTTGGCGTTGTTGAGGGGAATCATCGTGTTGTTCTGGCATGGTCGACGTCACAATTCAAGAGCTCATCGGTTTTAAGATGCTTGCACGCTGAGTCACACCGAATCTCAATGACTCGATCGGTTCACAAACACAAGCCACATGATCCCTTCGTACAATCCCCGCAGATCCAGTCCCACACGGTCCCCATCCCCCGCCAGCGCCTCGCCTCTTGCACGCTCTACACCGCTACATCAGCACTAACCAAGTGTCCAAGTCATCACGCACTCTCAGCCTCTATCGATGCCCGTCGGTCCCGCTTCACCTTCAATGCTCGCTCCATCGCCTCAAACGCATCCATCACAGCATCCTTCGATTTGTTGTCCTTCGTCGTGGGACCGTTCTCACCAGTACGAATATGTACAGGCCACTCAGCCTCAGGTACATGGCGGGCAGAGAGCGCAGCACGGAGCGTCTCCACAGACTCCTTGTACGCTCCAAGTGCCTCCTCATACAGGTCGTACACGCACACGGCGCATCCAGACATACAGCACTCTAAGACAACGATCTCATCAGATTCGAGAGTGAAACACGGCATCACATACCATCGTCTCTAGGTACCAGTGGCTCTTTGGGTATCACCAAACCAGAAATGATATCGGTATCCGTCGGTGTAGTGCGGGTGGGTCCATTCGGGAACAGGAGCGTGGGGCGATTAGTCTTGCCGGTCTTTTCGAGCGTGCGGTATCGTTCTGTGAGGTTTCTACCTCGCCGTGGATATGAGACACTACTAGATGCCCATCGAACACCGGGGGAAAGCCTAAGTCGGCCAAGGAAACATCGAGAAAGCATGCACAAGGGTTTTCTTACAAGATGGGGCACGTGACGAGCAGCTAAGCTTGGGTGGCGATGCACCCATTAGATCCGATTGGCTATCTTTGTGCTGCACGTTGTGTTCGCGACACAACATTAACCTTTGATCTTGTTCACGAATCGTGGTGTCTTCCCATGTAAAGCTGGTCGCAATGATTCTCGCTGTTTAAATATTTCCAGTTCAGCGCCGAGGTCTGAAAGATTGGGTCATCTGGATACACTGGTAGATACGGACAAGCAAAACTATGGGGTCATTGCTATTGGAGCTAGAAGTAGCTGCATTCAAGTTTGGGGGTAGATGCATAGTTAGTACTTGCCTCGAGATCAAGCGTTAACAGCACAAGTAACCTTCAGTTGACCCTCTTTTTAAACAATACTTTGGCACGGGGATCTGCCAGGACCGTAGTTCCAACAAACAAACTAGCCGGACGCGTCGCCTGGTCCTCCAACTGGACATCATACGTTATGACGATATGTGCCAACATAATCATCATCTCCATTGCGGCAAAGAAACGCCCAGGGCTGATCCAGAAATCAGTACCCGTTCAGAGGACCAGAAAGAAAGAAAAAAGTCGTACCACGCATGCTTTCCATGCCCAAAGGGCAGGTATTCCATCCCGGTCGAGGTCAATCGATATTTAATGTCCACTTTGTCCTCGCTCTGCATCGCATCAAATCGGAATGGCTCGAATGCTCTTGCATTCTCGTACAAGTTATCGTCCAAGTGCAGGGACCGTGTGGCAATTCCAATCATTGTCCCTTTCGGTATAAACGTGCCATCTGAAAACGTAAAGTCCTTCGTTGCCTTGCGTTTGATGGCCACTATTAAAAAACAAACGAGTCATTTCTACCTTTACTAAGGTCATTACCAGGGCTATGAACACCCACGAGAGTTCACCCCTTCCAGACGCTGGCACTCTTTCAGAAAGCTGTCGATTTTAGTCATCTTATCCAGCCCATCCTTCGTCCATCCCTCCTCCTCGATAACTGTTTCAACCTCCTCGCGGAGGGGTTGGATATACTGAGGATTTGCCGCAAGGTAGTAGAGTGCGTGAGTGAAGCTCTACAATCGGATGTAAAGCCAGGGTCAACTCGGAACCGTGACAACCACATCCACTCGTACGCACATGGGCAGAGTTCTGTTACAAGCACACCGTGATCAGTAACGCGCGAACAGACCAACAGTATCGAACGCACGTGAATGGCACTTGTGTTGACCATCAGCACACGCAATACCAAGCCTTCGATAGTCAACCCAGGACCTTCCCCCTCGTCGATCAACCACGATAATAGGTCGTTCTAATGGCGACCACAGTCAGCATGCTCAGATAAGTACACATAAACCAGACAAACAGGTTTTTCAGTCCAGGCATTCCCGTACTTTTTCAGATATGTCAGTCGGTTTTCAATGACGGGCCCGAGATGCTTCAGAGCACGAGCCTTCTCCCTCGTGACAATGCGCGCGAGGAGATGGGCTGCTAGACTGTCGACGGTATGAGATTAGTTCTCGATATCACAAGACGACCCACGGTCTCATGAGCTTGGGGAGCGTCCCGATGGAAACCCCTGCTTTTACAACATTGATGGAAAAGCGGACATTTAAGCCGATGTAATCCGCATTACGGCCTAGAATGACGAATAAAGAAGCATACCAAGGAATGAGCGGAAGAAAAGCGTACACAACGGAAGCCCAACGAATGCCCTGTTGCTCGCCCTAGAGATCACCTGTTGCACCATACTGAGCGCTGGGACGCTCTTCCACTCCGAGCCTTTCCGAGATCAATCCATGGACCCGGCGATTGACGCAGAACCACTCACCACCATCATTGAGATCCAAAAGTTCATTAAACGTCGTCACAATCTCCTCCCTCATATCGGGATACATCGTTCGGGTATGTCTTGTCAAATGCGAGAGCCAACGCACAACACGGCCACTGTTCTCGTTGCTTTCATCTCCCACCGTATATCGCAGATTCAACCACTATTAACGTTGTCTGTCAACCCGTATCGATACCAAGACTAATTGCGAACCTCATTCAAGGCATGGAAAAAAGACAAGTCATCCTCGGATGCTTTCACCACTTGTTCCACGTGCTCGCGTTTGTTCAAAATAACCACCCAGCGGTGTTGATAGGCGATCTTGAATGGCTTAGAGTGGTACTACCAACACCAAGCACGTCGAGTAAGATATATGAACTCTGAGAGGAAGTACGACTTGCCTTGTCGTAACCTTTCTGCAACATCTCAGCGGTGCTGGTTAAATACTGACCAGACCAAGAGCCCAACCAGCCATTTGATCCGACAGTCGGGAAGGCATCGAGCTGCACGAGTACGAGCGAAGCGCGTCAACGCCACGGCGGTGGAGGATGAACGAGAAATCGCTTGATGAGAGTGTGCTTACGCGGGGGCATCGCCGCAGCCATTCGATCACGATCATGGTAACGACAATGGCACAAGCTGCCGCTGCAACGATGAACTTGGCATTTTGCTGCGGTGCAGGGACCGGGTCTTGGAAACTCATTAACGTGGCAGTTAACTGTTCGAGGGGGCGGTTTGTAATGAGGACCCTGCCTCCTTATCGATTCACGACCTTTTATATCACCTCGTCAGCATCCCCGAGTCGAACGGAAATGAACGGATCGAGCATGAGAGTGAGGTGGCACCGTGACCAGTTTTACAGACACGTCAGTTAGATTTCGATTACTTCACACGACCCAGAAAGTGCATCGGCGACCCGACCTCAGGGACATGCTTGGAGCTCATCGACGTACTAACTGGCACTATTGCAGACACAGTAGGAACCAAAGTCACGGCCCTTGGCGGCTGATTCCCACGGCCCCAACCCTGTGGTTCAGCGTCAATGATGGAGTTTCTCATTCAACATGTAGGCATACAAACCTCTCCTGGGGTAATCACATCTAATATATAATCAGCACCTCGTTTGATGTTCAGTGTCATACTTACGCATTGTGACGTTGCAGGAGAGACTCGGTGAATGCCGTTTCGATTGGAAAACTATATATTCCGTCGTGCGACAGTACCATGATCGAAAATGGTATTTTGAACCTTCAATGAACGACTCCAAGATCGTACTCGCACAACCAGACATCTCTGATCTACACGATCCGGATTTAGTGATCGACACCAATGGTGGATATCAGATATACTCCGTCTGCTTTGCCAAGGATGGGGAACAGCTCTTGAGCAGTGGTGATGAATGGATGATTCGGCGATGGCGAGCAGACAACGGACTTCAAGTCGGTAAACCCATTCAAGCAGGTAGCGCCATCTGGGCTGCTGCGCTATCGCCGGATGGCAAGTGGCTAGTATGCGGACTCAAGCGTTCAAAGCCGAACATAGCCGTGTGGAACGCGGTGACTGGTGAAAAGGTCCTGGACATCGATGGCCATGAAGGATACGTATGGTCAATCGATATTTCTCCAGACTCGACGCGATTTGCGACGAGCGGAGATGACTGCGTTGTCTCTATCTGGAACATGGTCACTGGCGCACAGCTCATCAGCTTGCTTCCTGCCGCGTCTGTAGTGGCGGTTCGATTCTCTCCAAATGGAGACTGCCTCGCCGTCGCCACTAGGACGTCCATTCGGATTTTCGACAGTGTTGGCGGACAACTACTGCTGGACATCCCGTGTCCGTTCCCGCCATGGTCATCCACACCGCTCGCATGGTCTGCCGATGGGCGTCAACTTTTTGCTGCCTCGTTCACTGATGCCAAATATTTCGATACGTCGTCAGGATCCTTGCTGACTACCTGGGCCATTCCCGGTTGTACAAACGTGAACACAAATTCAATCGTCCTATCCCGAGACCAGAAGTTTTTAGCCGTCGTCGCAAACATGTTCATATCCTTCTGGGACGGCTCTACGCAAGTGCAAATTGGTCCCGTCATCGAGTACAAAAGCTCAGTTTGGTCTATTGTACTTTCTCCGGAAAACGACTGTATTGCGACCGGTGAAGAAAACGGGAAAGTCACTTTGCGGAGTCTTCGTGACATCCTTCCTGAAACCTACTTCCGAGCGCATGTAAGTACTTCAAGTTCTACTGGTAGCCTTAGCAAATCTAATGAGTTGTGATTCATTCCTACTGTCTCTTCGCATCGTGAGTGTGTTTAGACATACGTTTTCTGCTCTTTCTCATCCTCCACTTCGCAGTGACCAAGCTGCCGCTCATGAACATGAATCGAGGCACATTTGATTCATGGATGCAAAGCGATCTGGCCGGCGTCGAACGCTTTCTCTCAGATGAACTGTTACATCCATCAATCTCTTCTCACCATGCATACACTCTGGCTTATCGCTCTCTCGTGCGGTCGCGTATGAAGCTGTACGATCTGGCCATCGACGACGCAAAAAAGGTAAAGTTTTGTCTTTTGTTGTCCCGTCTCATGTTGACGACTGGCGTCGCATACCAAGTCTATCGAAGTTCAGCGGTCCGCAATTGGTCATATCGCAATAGCAATAGTACACGCTGGAAGTGGGGAACCTGACGCTGCCATGCGTGTATATGACCTGGTGTTCAGTGAGGGTGTCCCGATTGAAAACAACCTTCTGTTGTTGATCAAGGTATGCATGTCCACGCTGTTGGTTGTACTGAAGTTATGTTTTCCTCAGGCGATAGTCTTGTTTGAATGCGGAAAGCAAGACGATGCCTTTTCACGTATCGACGATTTGATTGATATCGTGGACAATAAATCGATATATTTAGTTGCCCGTGTAAGTGAATACTAGAAATATGAGGGGGACGTTTATGACGCCCACTACAGGCCCAGTTGGTTCTGTTTTCCCGAAGTATACCGCAGAAAAAGGACCATGGACGGACCCTGGCGTTGTTCGTGAGAGCGCTAGAAGCTGTTCCGTTTCAAAAGAGCCCTCATCTATTGTCAATCTCGCTCGTACGCACTTCGAGTTCTCATCCAGTCCTTCTACAAAGGCTAACACGACAAAAAAGATTTTCGGGTGGAAGCTTGACGGTCTTGCAAACGCGATTCGACAATATATTCAAGATACCACCCAACCATTCGAAAACATTGGTGATGCAGCTATGCACTCCGAAAATCCATCAGAAGCAAACATCCAATACTTCCATGCATTGTGTCTCAACACGTCGAACCCTGCAGGTCTCTTTATCAAGCGAAGCAAAGCCCGAGCATTGCTCGCGTTGTGGGATGACTCCCTGGAGGACGCGGAAGAGGTACCTTTTATCTCCTTGGTATCGGACGCATCTGATCATAATGTATCCTAGGCAATCAAGGCAGATCCCCAGAGTCCATGGGGATACGAGAGAAAGTATACTGCACTGCACTCATTGCAACGTTATGGTGAAGCAATTGACGCGATCAACCACATGCTTCCTCTCATCAAGAAGTCTTCCGATCTCGAAACTCGCGGTTTAAATATTGTGGTGTAACCCCAGTAGGGACAAGATGATAGTGACTTGAATTGCGCAGAACTGGTCAATCAATTTATTTCGCCTTCCAAGTCGGAAGAAGCCATCATCACTGTCGTTCGCGAAGTCTTGAAGATATGCCCGATCGTGCCGATAGACATCAAAAGTGGTTGTCTGTGTGATGGACCAGAACCTATGAGTACATTCAGATCGGAGCTGGAGTGCAAGAAACTCGTTTTGTCTATGATCCGAGAGCTTGATCACGGACGTATTCGTCAAGTGGTGGCAGATTTTTTGCGATATGTGACGTTTTCGCACGTATGGCAAGGAGAGGAACTATCATACCAAAATGTCAAGCTGGCTGGTTCGATCTGGGGTCTCGATGGGTCCTCGCTCAACGACAAGCTTCGCACATTCTGCAGGATCGTCGGCGAGGACGGATACCGCTGTGTATGGTCAGATACATGCTGCATCGATAAAACCATCAGCGCGATGTTGACTCAGTCCCTGAAAATGATGTATAAATGGTACAAAACTTCCACCGCCACCTTTGTCTATCTTGCGGATGTAGACTCTCTGTCGGCCCGAGACAGTCTTCTGAGGAGCATTTGGATGACGCGAGCCTGGACCTCACAGGAGCTCCTAGTCCCAAAAGTGATCCGGTTCTATGACCACAACTGGAAGCCATACCGTGGGGATACCCGTCCCAATCACAAAGAATCCCCCGAGATCATGCAGGAGCTTGCAGACGCCATTGGCATTTCTCGGGTGATTATCAAGGCTTTCAGCCCTGACAATCTCAGTGTTCGACAGAAACTTCGTCTAGCTTCGAGGCGTGCCGCGACTAAGGAAGAAGACATTGCGTATTCGTTGATCGGTATCTTCCAAAGTGACATACACCCAGACTATGGAGAGGGACATGCCGCGCTGGGACATCTGTTGGAGGAGATCGTGGCCCGTTCAGGCGAAGTAACGGTGCTGGCTTGGACTGGCCAGTCATCGTCGTACAACAGCTGCCTTCCTGCCTGCATCGCCGTTTATCAAGAACCACTGTCCGCACCGCCCGCCATCAACGATGCCGACATGAACTCGTGTATTTCAGCGTTGAAAAAGTCATTGTCGCAGGAAGTGGTGACGCCCGTTTACCACAAAATCAACCGTTTATCTCCAGCACGTTTCGCCCACAGACGGCTATACCTTCCATCAATCATCTTCCGAGTCAAGAAGTTTGCTGTACAGAGTGGAGGGGGTAGTCAAGAAAGCCGTTACCGTGCTAAGGTCTCCGGGATCGGAGTCGTGGGTTTCCATACGCTAAACAGGCTTTCGGTGGATGAGCCCCGGAGGCTTGTGTTCGTCCATCCGTGGATCTGTGATCTCCGCGATCCGCACGGGATCAATTGGGGGAACGAACACGGAGACGAGTCCAAGGATAATCCGGCGTTGGATAGGGGACCCGTTTCTCAGATGGACGAGTATACGCGTGGGTTGCGGCTCGTTGTCCGTTTACAGCAACCGTTCCGGGCGTTGTTGCTCCAGCAACAGCCTAGTGGAGAGTTCAGACGGGTCGCCGCCGAGCATGAGATTGTTGTACCGGGGATCAATCGCCAGATCAACTTTGCAAAGGATATTCATATCGACACCATAGAGGTCTTGTGATGAAAAGAGCTCTTTTTGCTGTCGCGTTCCTTTTTGCTTAGAGATGTGTATCACGACATGCGTTGAACATTGTCTAGTTGTCACCTCTTTCTTCCGTCTGTTTGCTGTCGTACTTCTCACTGTCGATCAAATAGTTCACTCCCTATTATGACAATAATGACACGAATGAACTGGAACACGTTCAAGTTCGTTCCATGATTATTGGAGGCCAAAGGCACAGTGTTCGCTGAACCTCAAGTGCTTCCTCGACAATACTACATACAGTAGAAGTTCTCATAACGCACAACGTTGGGCAGTCACCGGTCACCTTGCCAACGCACTATTAGAGTTATGCAACACAAGGTGGATGGGCCCTTACTTTTGTTGCAAACATCAACAAACTGAGGGTCACGATGCCATATTTGGGTGCTAGATACCCCTTTCAAATTCAACGCCCTTTTGAGTGCCTTCCAACTGGGCCTTAAGTGGAATTATTTCGGGTCAAGTTGGAAGTGAATTGAAAGCCGGCGGCATCTTGGGGCCTTATAGGCATGGGAATTAGAAATATATTTTTCCGACATTAATTTATGCCTCTCTGATGATCTCTCTCTGGGCTGTTTCTCGACCGCTGGCAGTTGGATTTCGTCTGCAGACAGCCCCCCCCTAGTAATGCATATTCTACCCAAAACACCGATCCATTATGTGATATGCATGGCCCCTGCCGCCCATGGGCCGCCGGAGCCCAAATCTCGTGCATTATGAGAAGTTCTAGTACATCATTGTGACAACGTGTTCGGTCGCACCTCAAGGCAGTCAAGTATGTACTTGCTTACTATTTCCACCGCGAAGAAGGCATCTCTGAGAGAGCAACTCACCCATGCTGCAAGATTAACTTTTTTCGCAATGCCTACTATCATTAATCGCTGAGGATGCGGTTTCGAATTAGGCGGTGACTATGGCATCAGGAAAGGATAAGTAAGTATTGCCTCATCACTTGCGGGAAGAACTTTTTTAAATTATGTGTTCGAATGTGATGATCACGGTGGAAATGCGGGTGAGGACGCAAACTTTGAGCAAAAGCAGTTAAATAGTTAGGCTGAGTTTAGCACTCTCAGCATGTGGCGTCGGTTGTATTGTATTCATCTCGGGCGCGAACGATGAAGGCGCTTACCAGGTGAGTACATAAACCCTTCAAGCACTTGATCATGGCCAGAGTCGGATCCTACAGTTCACAATGACCAAATCGGATGCGTCCATCCACTCTCCCTCCTCGCATGACGCGAACGACCTCAAAGAATTCAAGCAGGTCACAGTAGAATCATTGGAAGTCGACGATTCTGCTAAAAGGCTGGAGGGCATTGTCTGGAAGAAGCTTGATAGGTGGATCCTTCCGGTGTGCACTTGCTTCATTTTGCTTTCTGCTGCGGTACGCTTTTCAGTTCGAGCGTCCTCTACCTTCGGATGACATATGATATGTCATTGACCTATAGGACAAGGGCAATATTTCGTGTGCACGTATAGTAGGTCTGCAGCAATCGTTGCATTTATCAAACTACCAGGTGCGTTAGGTGTTTCGAACAGCTCGTCTCCTGAGCTCTAACTGACCAACTTGAACTCGCAGTATACTGTGGCGCTGACAATGACGAACGTGTACGCGTGTGAACTCTTGGAAGTCTTCTATATTGACTAATTATCCACCAGTGCATTCATCGTCAGCGGGACTCTCGTCCCCCTAATCTTGAAGGTAAACCAACCATCATCTGAAATGCAGCAGACCAGTTATTTTGATGTTATAGCATATTGGGCCTCATATTGTACTCCCTACTATGGCCGTGCTGTGGGGTCTGGCCGCTACCGCACAAGGTGAGCAACTATCCCTCAATATCAAAACACCTACTCATACGTTCTCAAGGCTTCGTTAAGGGCTTCTCCGGGCTACTAGCATGTCGATTCCTATTGGGATTGTTTGAAGGTTTGAATATTGCAAGCGGCTTCGTTCTTTCTACTCACTCCCGATCAGGTGGTCTCATTCCTGGATTGGTTCTCTACCTCTCCTTTTTTTATCCGCGGAGGATATTGCAAAAACGGTCTGCAGTAACAATTGTTTTCTGGTGTGCAAACTAACGTTCTTCCCAGTGTTACAGGCTTCTATATGACAGGAAACTTCTTCGGCGCGTTCGGTGGCTTGCTAGCGGCCGGCATCAACCTGATGAGTGGAAAGGGTGGCAAGCCGGGCTGGGCGTGGATATTCATTCTGGTATACCGAACCCCGACTGGGCTGTCAAACGAGATTCATTGGCTTTGACAGGAGGGCGTATTCACCATCTGCTTTGGTGTATTCTCGTTCTTTATTCTTCCTGGTTCACCCCAAAGGGCACGCTTCTTGACGGATCAAGAACGGGAATACGTTACTTCCACCCTCAAGCGTGTTGGCTCTGTGTCGGAGGAGGACGACAGAGACTACTTTAGCTGGAATGCGGTTTTTGGAACGGCCAAATCCTTGCACGTTTGGCTCTTTGCCATTATTGCATTCCTCGCAGGTGAATACATTTGCACCCTGTTTTGCCTTGGTTGAGAGTAGTACCTGTAGGTGCGGCGATGACCGGAATGGTTTAGTAAGCTCGATCTGTTCATCCCTCTGTTCGGTCCTGATATCGTGATGCCAGCTTCGAACCATCCCTTGTCGCTAGCCTCGGATATTCAGGTAACGTGGCTTTGGTCATGAGCGCGCCTCCATACGCGACCACCACTGTCTGTGCGTATTTCGACAACAAGGGGGCCTTGGTGTTTACTAATATATCACTCAAGTTTCCTTTATTGCTGCCGTCATATCGGATCACTACCAGTGTCGTGGATACAGTTTGATGTTTCTCTCTCTTATGGGCGTAATTGGTTGGAGCATGTTTTACGGTATGTTGAATGTATTCTTCAGAAACACCCATTTGATGCCATGCCCATGCACAGCGAGCCACTCGAATCATGTGCGCTACGCGTCCATTTTCTTCTCTGCTGCCGGGGCGCAGGGCGGGTTACCTGCCATGTTAACATGGCTAGCGAATAACTTTGCACCGCACACTCGACGTGCTACCGCGTTGGCAGTCAATAACGTGTCGACCCAACTGGGAAGTATCCTCGGCACCTGGCTGCTTGGCTATATCTCTCCAGCTCCTGACTACACGACCGCGACAATTACCTTGTTGAGCATGTCTGCTGCCCTGCTGGTCCTGTCGATGATCAACTTACTGTACCTGTGGCGAGAAAACAGGATGAAAGAGGAAAGAAAGCTGATGATGAAGAAAGGAGAGGAGGCTGATGAGCTCGGAGATCGAAGTGCGTGGTTCAGGTACACTTTGTAGAGCCATATCTTCGCTTCATATGGCCCTTGAGGTTTGGGGATGTGGTGGGAACGTTGGATGAGTTTTGTATCAGGTCATCGTGTCGTCGTGTTATGTGATACTTTGTCTCATGGATATCTAGTATTTTGCTTCGTCCTGACGGTTTGTTATTGTTGCTACGTGCTTCGTTCCTGGTCCGCACGGCCATAAATTTGCACTCTTTACTTACAACGTCCATTAGACATTCCACTTTGCCCGATCCTCTGCGCTCGTGATCTCTGGTATTTTTGTGCTGTCGGCAGCTGTGCACACCTGTGGGCGATTGGTTCATAAGCACAAGATGGTGGCCGGCCTGATCATGCTTTCACCCAGAATTCAGTCGCGTAATAATGGACCAAGAAAAAGAGAAGGCAAGTAATCCAACGCAGTCGATGGCGAATCAATACCTGTTAGTTGCCTCTTCCTCACCGCGCATGTCGTCAGGCCGGAATGGCTTCAGCACCTTCGCATCATCTTACAATTAATTGGTCGTCGATCGTCGTGCCTTTCTGTATCAAAGTGCTATCTGTTCATCGCCCAATTGCGTTAGATGGGCCCACTGATGAGTCCGAAAACACGATGACCGCCTTTTAACCGTCGCCAAAAACACTCGTGAGCCTTGAGGGCCCGTGTTCCTCAAAGACGCAGACTTTGTCTCACGAAGCTAAAAAGTCATTCTACCGGATGTGAAGGTCTGCTAAGCTTGAAACTTGAGCTAGGTAGTGTTCTGGCAGTTGCACCCCAATTTGAAGTAAACTTAACATAAGAAGTACTTCTATCTCCGCTGAGAAGCCACGAATAACTTGGCATGCTGTAAGATGAACTTTTTCGCATCGCCTACTAAGTATCTGAGGATACTAGATTATCATACACAGGACTTCGCATTGGGTGATAACATTTGTGCTTCTGATTGATCAGTACTTTGCGACTCGGAAGAAAACGTTTCAGGTGTTCAAATGTTCACCATATGGAAGTGAGCGGTGACGACTTGAATTGAAACTGACACAAAGGGCAAAGACTCGCATAAGGCCGGACTACTAGCATAGCTACGTGATAACCAAACGAAACTATTCTCGTGCTGCAAGTGGCGTCGTTTGTATTACACCGATCGGACGCGAACAATGAAGGCGCCCGGTGACCAAGGTGAGTACATAAACACTTCAAGCATTCAATCATGCCCAGAGGCGGATTCTACAGTGCACGATGGCCAAATTAGATGTGTCCATCCATTCTTCCACTCCGCATGACGAGAACGACCTCAAAGAACTCAAGGAGGTAGAATCGTTGGAAGTTGACGACTCTGCTGAAAGGTTAGAGGGTATTGTCTGGAGGAAGCTTGATAGGTGGATCCTTCCGATGTGCACTGGCCTCCTTTTTCTCTCTGCTATGGTACGCCTTGCGGTTTTTGTGCCCTCTATCATCCTTGAATGACAGATGATTTATCATTGATGATGTATAGGACAAGGTCAACATTTCGTCTGCGCGTATAGTAGGTCTGCAGCAATCATTGCACCTATCGAATTATCAGGTGTGTTGCGTGTTTCGAATAGCTCACTTCCCGACTGACCAACTCGCAGTATACTATGGCGCTGACAATGTCGAACGTGTATGCGTGTGAACTCTTGGAAGTCTTCTACATCGACTAATTATCGATGTGTCAACCAGTCCATTCGTCGTCAGCGGGACTCTTGTCCCCCTAGTGTTGAAGGTAAAATTATCCTCTGTGATGGAGCCAGTCATTCATTTTGAAACTACAGCATGTTGGCCCTCATATTTTACTCCCTACCATGGCTATATTGTGGGGTCTGGCTGCTGGCGCACAAGGTGAACAACTATCCCTCAATATTAAACGTTTTCTCATAAGCTGTCAAGGATTCGTTAAGAGCTACTCCGGGCTATTAGCGTGTCGATTCCTACTGGGATTGTTTGAAGGTTTGGATATTGTAGGCAGCTTCGTTCTTTCCACTCACTTCTGATCAGGTGGTACCATTCCTGGATTGGTTCTCTACTTCTCCTTTTTTTATCCGCGGAGGATATTGCAAAAACGGTCTGCAGTAACAATTATTTCGTGGCATGCAAACTGACGTTCTTCCTAGTATTACGGGTTTCTACGTGACAGGAAACTTCGTTGGTGCGTTTGGTGGCCTACTAGCGGCGGGCATCAACCTGATGAGTGGAGAGGGTGGCAGGCCGGGTTGGGCATGGATATTCATTCTGGTATGTCGATTCCCGACGGGGTCGTGCAAATGATGTTCATCTGCCTTGACAGGAGGGTGCATACTTACCATTCTCTTTGGTGTACTCTCGTTCTTTATTCTTCCTGGTTCACCCGAAGAGGCACGCTTCTTGACGGATCAAGAACGGGAATACATTATTTCCACCCTCAAGCGAGTCGGCGCTGTAGTCGGAGGACAGCGACAAGGACAAATTCAGCTGGAGTGCGGTTCTTGACACGGCCAAATCCTTCCACGCGTGGCTCTTTACCATTATTGCATTCCTCGCAGGTGAATGGATTTGCATCTATTTTGCCTTGATTGACGATGGCATCTTGTAGGCACGGTGATGTCTGGAATGGTTTAGTAAGCTCGGTCTGTTCATCCCTCTGTTCGGTGCTAATATCGTGATGCCAGCTTTGAACCATCCCTTGTCGCTAGCCTCGGATATTCAGGTAATGAGGCTCTGCTGATGAGCACACCTCCATACGCGACTACATGTCTCTGTGTGTATTTCGACAACTGAAGTGCTTTATGTTCACTAACATATCACTCCAAGTTTCCTTTATTGCTGCTGTCATATCGGACCACTATCAATGTCGTGGATACAGTTTGATGTTTCTCTCTCTTATGGGCGTAATTGGTTGGAGCATGTTTTACGGTATGTTGGATGTATTTTTCATAAACACTCCGTTTGATGCCATGCCCACGCACAGCGAGCCACTCGAGTCATGTACGTTACGCGTCCATTTTCTTCTCTGCTGCTGGGGCACAGGGCGGGTTACCTGCCATGTTAACATGGCTGGCGAATAACTTTGCGCCACAACCCCGACGCGCTACCGCGGTGGCTGTCAATAGCGTGTCAACCCAACTGGGAAGTATCCTCGGCACCTGGCTGCTTGGGTATATCTCTCCGGCCCCGGACTACACGGTTGCGACGATCACCTTGTTAAGCATGTCCGCTGCTTTGGTGGTCTTGTCGATGATCAACCTACTATACCTGTGGCGAGAAAATAGGATGAAAGAGGATAGAAGGGTGATGATGAGGAAAGAGGAGGAGGCAGATGACCTCGGAGATCGCAGTGCGTGGTTCAGATACACTTTGTAGGGTCATATCTTCAGTTCGTATGGCTCTTGATGTTTGGGGATGTGATGGGAAAGTAAATACAGGAACTTGACCCATACTTTCATGCCATTCTCGAGTTTTGGCCGATGTCATCCGCCCATGACACAGTACGAAATCAAATTGATTGGTTTACTCCGAAAGGTATGAATGTACATCCTCGAAGCCCAAAGTCGATGGGCGAAGAAATAAATCCACATTGAAACAGCAAAGTAACAAGCGTTCAGTTATCTCTCTTTCTGAAAAGTACTTTTGCAAACGGATTGGCTACGATCACAGTCCCGACGTGCAAACTCGGTGGAGGGGTCGGTTTCGAGTCCTCCAACTTGATATCATATGACACAACGACATGTGCTAGCATAGTTTTCAGCTCGATTTCGGCGAAGAAGCGCCCAGGGCTAACCCGGAAATGAGTCGTGTAATAAACCCAAAAACAAAAACTCGCACCATGCAAGTTTGCCGTGTCCAAAAGGCAGGTAGTCCAACGCAGTCGATGCGAACCGATACCGTAAACTGTCACCTGTCACATCCTCACCGCGCATGTCGTCAAACCGGAATGGCTTGAATACATTCGCATCAGTCGCATGATTGCTCGTCTCTCTGGCGAGACCGTGTGGCGATACCGATCGCTGTACCCTTTGGTATCAATGTGCCATCTGATAATGTAAAGTCCTTCATCGCCTTGCGTTGGATGCCGACTAACAAGACAATATGGAATGTCATCAAAGTGACCACATTCTGATCGCTGCTAGAGGCACTCACGAGGACCGGTGCCTTCAAGACGCACGCTTTCTCTCAAAAAGCTGTCCACTTTGCGCATCTTATCTACTGCGGCTTTTGACCATCCCTCCTTCTCGACGATGCTTTCAACCTCTTCGCGCAGCGGGTGAATATACTGAGGATTCGCTGCAAGGCAATAGAGCGCATGGGTAAAGTTCTAAATTTGCGAGATACGGGAGTAAGAATGGCGAGCGCTCCACTGGCAGGGATTTGCACGTACATTGGCAGTCGCCTGGTACAAACACAGGTTAACCGAGTTAGGAAGACAAGACCGAATAAAGAACGTACATGGATGGCCGCGAAGTTAACAGCAAGTACACGCATTACCAAGGCGTTGACCGTCGGCTCTGAATCCTCCGAAGCCTCGATTAGCCAAGATAAAAGGTCGTTCTGATGATAATCACACTGAGTGCCCTTTCGTCCACGGAAGAAATAAACAAACGGGCTTATCTTTCCACTCCGAGCCCACGCATCTCAGTCGTTCTTCGATGACTGGGCCGAGTAACTTCCGGGCACGCATCTTATCTCGAACGACGGCGCCCGTACAGAAGCTGGCTACTAGACTGGCCAAAATTTTGAACTCGACTTTCGCCAGGCAATCAAAGTGACTCACGGTCTCATGAATTCGGGGAACAAGCCGATTATTACACCTGCTTTGAAGGCATCGATGGTGAACTGGATGTTCAAATCAATATACTCCGAGTCACGACCTACATAGAACGATGAGTAGAGCATCAGGGGATGCGTGGTAGAGAAACGTACATAATGGAAGCCCAACGAAGAGCCTATTGCTTGTCCTGCAGATGACATTTTGCATGGTTGCAAGCGCTGGTACACCTTTCCACTCTGAGCGTTTCAAAGTTATCGTATGGTGATACATGTCAAATCGGACTCGCCTTTGTCAGTGATATCCAATGTCTCATCAAAGGACAGTAACAATCTCGTCCCTGATTACTGGATATTCTATTGCAAGTTGTCGGGTTAATCGTGCAAAAACGACGACTGCACGATAGGGATCCATGTGCATGTCATCTCCCATTGTATATTTCGAGTTCAAGAGCTGTGAATATCCCTTGTCAACACGTGTCAGACCGAGAACGAACAGATCGCAAACGTCATCTGCAGCTTCTAATAACGACAGCACTTCCTCGGGTGCTTTCAGCACCTCTTCGACATGTTCGTGCTTGCTTAAAACGACCATCCAGCGACGATGATCCGCGATCCTGAACGGTGCGGACTTGTACTACCGACGTGATGTTTAAGTAACATGTACGATCAAAGAGGGCAACTGGAAGACAGCACTGCTTGCCTTTTTATAGCCTAGCTTTACCATCTCAGTGGTGTTTATTGTGGACTTTCCACCATCCCACCAGGAACCAAGCCAGCTCTTGGGTTGGATCACTGGGAATGCATCAAGCTATGAATGTGGAAGCGAAGTACCGATCAGCATCTTCTGTTGGGGATAACAAGGTTGTTCATTGTGATGTTATTACGTACTTTTGAACCCTGCGATAGCCTTCCAATAAGAACGCTGGCAACAACGATGCCCTGCGATGCTACCCATCACGGTTGCAAAGTTCAGATTCGAGTTGGTCAGTAGTAACGGGACTGGCAGCTGGAAGTCCATTGTCGAGCTAAATTTTACACGGAGGTTGTCTGAGGCAATACATATAGTCTGGCAATTCTGGTCATTTCCTAAACTTGTTTCAGGATTCAAATTCCCTGGGAGTGGCAAGTGTCAGCGTGTCAACTTGGAGACACACCGTGCTGACTAAGCAGCAAATCATGATCAACGACACCGTTACTTGGCTTGCTCTTCGATGAAGGGCTACTTGGCATTCCCTCCTTTGTCCTCCGCCCCCAAAGTCCCACTCCAGTTATCGGAAACAGACCCCACGAGCGCATGCACTACATGGAGTAATCAACCCCAGGGCGCATCGCAATCTGAAGACAGCGGGGACTTGGAGGAGAAGCTGGAGGGCGAAAGACGAAGAAGACGCGAGCAAGAACGTGCGCTAAGTGAGCGCAGTGAAGTCGAGTGGGTTCGTGCAGGTGGTGTTCTCCGAGACGCCTCTGGTAGGCGCGACAGGGTCCGCACAGAGCGGATACGTCAGGAACTCCAACTGCAGGACATGGAGGGACAGAGAATCGTGAGGTGGGAGGCGTCCGAGACGCGTTGGCGTACGATTCAATCATCTCCTGCACCCATCACATTCGTCGACTTTCCCTGGCCACTCGCAGAGCACGTGTCAAGTCGTGATCTCAACTCGCTCACACGGCGTGCCATATCTAACTTCCTGTTTGAGAGCTTGGCG
This sequence comes from Chiua virens, assembly GCA_019787685.1. NCBI lineage: Eukaryota > Fungi > Basidiomycota > Agaricomycetes > Boletales > Boletaceae > Chiua > Chiua virens. Next base: position 344,413 of record JAHNUO010000011.1, on the reverse strand, counting down.
GTTAGGGGGAATGCGACGACGAAAAGGGAGAGAATCCGGAGTGCGCTACTTCGCTGGCATCCCGACAAGATATCCGTTTTGCTTTCCCGTGTCGTATCCGACGATTTAGAACTCGTACGAGAAGGGATCCACGTCGTGTTTGGAATTCTCAAATCTTTGCAGGTCGCGGAGCGGACAGGAGTTCTGTAAGTAATTGACACTGTAGATTCGTCACTGGTAGGCAGGACCATTCGTTAGCGTTTTGCAAGGTCTGTAACAATCATTTGTGGAACTATGACACCCGTTTTCTTGTTTGCGCTCTGTTTTCAGTGAGTGAAATCCTACGACTATCAAAATTGATACGATATCCCTTGTTTTAAAACCTTGATCGATTAGGTCCGCCGCTATTTAAAAACGAGCGGACTGTGTCCCCAAATTACACCTAACTTGGTTAAGTACTACCAGAATGATCTACTGCAGCCTAAAGGATAATTGATAATCCACCAAATCTTACTGTAATACGCTTTGCTGATCAACGGAATGGGTTTCATTCGCTCCTGACCATCCAACACATTGCTCAATCTCCCAATCACTCCGAGACATCAGCAGAGGGTAACACGGAACACCTCGCCTTGTTCACGTTCTGGATAGTCTCCCCCAGATGCCGATGAACAACCGGGCTCGCACTCGCAACGTGAAATACATGCCGGCAAGTTCCCCAGATCATATAACAACTTGAATGCTATGTTGCAACGATCGTTCTATCTAGAGTCAAAGTTTCACGATGCCGTGGAACCACATCTTATGCTGGGCAACACAAGAGTGTCGCTCTCACGGTTGGACTCGGACAAGTACTCGATGTTATTTGCGGAACACACTTGGGATAGCAAGCCTTCGGGCGGCATCGCCTAGCTGGGACGCTGCTGAACAGTGAACACTCTAAGCCCCCGTATACTTTCATCTGTTCCTGAATTCCCATAATAAGTGCATGGAAGCCTCATGTGCACGAGGTTATGTGGCAACGCGAGCGGGCCCGGTGGTATGATCACTCGACATCAAGTTTGTTATTGTCCGGTGAACCTCTGACGTATAGGTCTTGGTGCTATGAGAAAGCGGGATGTACTGCCTGTTAGTAGGGTCATCTCGTGAAAGATGCGCTGGGCGCCGGATTCAGCTAAAATGTTCACCTGGTCTCAAAAGAACATAATTAACATGCACTTGAAATATCATAGAGGGAACTGGAAATCAATCAACTTCTGCTAGAATGTTTCAGTACTATAGCAGAGGTTTGGGATCGTCAAAGTGGCGAACGAGTGGCATTACGTTGTGTAGCTACGGCAGGGAGCCTCTTGACTACTTTTTGTATTACGTAACCATTAGTTGTGCCACTACTTGGACACCTCGTAGTCGGACTCTACACCAATGTCTTCATCAACTGCATACCAGACATTCTCTCTGGCGAACCAACTGCAACAGATCTCGCCCAAGGATGAAATATATGCGTTCGATGTCGAAGCGAACAAACGTATTCTCCAACAGGCTCCTTGGGACCACGAGTAAGTCTTTCGCGATCACCGCCCGCGTCGTTCCACATCCAATATCTCATGCACTCATGTTACTGGATAGTCCGCATTATTTCAAATCGTGCAAAATATCTGCAGTTGCACTGATCAAAATGGTATGCCAACCTCCTACCTTTGGTTTCGTCTCTCCTCCGTGCCTTTTCGTTCGTGTCACTCAAAGTGGTACATAGGACACTGATACTGTTGGTGCTGATAGGTAATACATGCCAGATCTGGCGTCCCACATGAAATCATGGGCCTCATGCAAGGAAAAGTCATGGGCAATTCACTCGTGATCATGGATTCCTTCGCGTTACCGGTCCAGGGTACCGAGACGCGGGTCAACGCTGCCAACGAAGCGAATGAGTATATGGTCACATACATTCAGGAGAGCGAAAAGGTGCGTCTCGGTGGCATGTTTCAGTATTAGGCTCATTTTGGAGAAAGGTCAAACGACTAGAGAATGCAATCGGATGGTATCATTCTCATCCGGGTTACGGTTGTTGGCTATCTGGCATAGATGTTGATACTCAGATGAATAACCAACAATTCCAAGACCCGTTCGTGGCTGTCGTCGTATGTTCTATTTCGTTGAATGCGTCTTTCTCTCTCACTTCCTTTTCATAGATTGATCCCAACCGAACAATTTCAGCAGGAAGGGTGGATATTGGTGCCTTCCGCACTTACCCGAAAGATTACACCCCTCCAACCTCTTCCGCGTCTGAGTACCAATCCATTCCCCTCGCCAAGATCGAAGATTTTGGCGCCCACGCAAATCAATACTATCAACTTGAGGTGGAAATTTTCAAGTCCAGTTTGGATGAGGAGCTACTTGGGCTTCTGTGGAACAAATATTGGGTCAATACGTTAAGCGGGAGTAATTTGATCTCGGTAGGTGTGATTTTACCAACCCGTGCCCCTCCTGTGACGTCATTTATCTCCGTACATCTTGTAGAACCGTGCCTATGCAGTATCCCAAATTGCAGATTTGCATGAGAAATTGGCGAGAGCACAGACTGTGGTCGGAAATACGAGAGCGCCGGTACCAACATTGAAAGGGCAGGATGAAAAGGGACCCAACAACAAGGTACCGCACGCACTCTTAGTCCAAATCTACACTTAACGTAATGTTCACAGCAAGAAGATAAGAAAAAGGAAGATAACCAACTCACTAAGATCGTCAAAGACTAGGTTGGTATCGTTTTGCCAGTGTCTCTCAAGTCAGATGTACTCATCCTGGACACTGCTATTTCAGCCAGAAAATTGCTGCCGAGGTACAACATGGTCTTATTTCCCAGATAATCAAGGACGTGCTCTTTTCGTCGAGACCGAGTCAAGAAGCGGACGTGTCACGAGTAGCAAGGCTGGTAGATGCGACGATGTCGATTGGTTGATTGTATCCATAGACTCTGTTGGAAGTGCCACTTTGAGGTACGAGTATAATATGGCATTCATTCGCTGACGTTGTATTTTGTGGTGACATTAAGCAGTGGGGTCGCCTTAACTCTTCCATACGTCTGAAACGAGGAGGACCGGTGTCAGTGACTGCCAGTCTCAAGTGGAGAGACACGACATAGCTTCCCGAGGTGGCCGTGGCGTCCACTCGGAATGTGTCGATTGGCGTTTTTGTCCGGTGGCGATAAATGCAGACCAAATGCGCTTCGCCGGGAGAACCGGAAATGCGCAGGCATGTCTAACTTTACAGTAGCGGTCGTTTACATTGGCACGATCGCCGCCGCGAGGTCGATCCAATGTGGTATTCGGCCATCAGCGTTTCAATTCTTTACTAGGTTCACACCGCACACTACAACGTCAGTGGTATATCCCAAAGGCTAGTATGCCATCACTTAAGAATCAAATTGGTCGCTATGTGTAATATGGTGGTATAAGTTCACTTTCTCAGCTCGATCCCGCAGCACACTCACGACACCTGTGTCCTTGTCATTTCCGTTCATCCTAGATGCATCGTCACAATCTCCACCCTAATTGCCATGTCCAACACGCACACTTCCATTCTAGTATCTTGGGCATCCAGACTCGACTGTCGTACCCACAACCCAGCTATCACCAACCGCAACTGATCGGCGCAGAACCCTGGCGTCAGCCAAACCTACAATCAAACCATTGTCATCACTGCGGATTGCAAACAGCAAAACTTCTTGTCGTAAGTGCTGCAGTATAAAACTTGCTCTATAATGTGGAACCGTGTATAACGCCTTTACCAGTGCTCATATTTCTCGGTTCATGTCGGTGGCTGCACTAGTTAAGCTATTTCCCTGTCTGAAATGGCAGTCCCCACCACCATCGAAACCGGACGAGGTCGGTGACAAAGACATGGAGGTACAGCTCCCAGAGCAAGAGTTACCGGCCCAAGATCGAGGGATTGCGGCCTGGTCCTTTGTCAGTAGTACATCCTCGCGTCCTCCGCGAATTTGATTAATAAACGCTCTACCTCTCCAGTTGCTTGCCGCTGCTGTCGTGGAGGGCGTTACATGGAGTATCCCTTTTTCCTTTGGTATTATCATCGAGGACTACCTTCAGGTTCCCGAAATAGCGTCCCAACGGAATGCAGCCAAGCTCATACCCTTGGTTGGTCAGTTAGCTTCCGGGATAATTTACTGCTCAGGTAACTTCCTCCCATCGCCAATCTTATTCTCTCAACTTATTTGGGATATCAATTTCAGCCCCCGCTGTCTATCCTTATATGAACCGGTACCGAACTCACGTTCGTCCCTTGATGTGGTTTGGGATGACTCTGTGCTGGACTAGTCTCCTGATAGCGAGTTACTCTCGCAAGGTGAGCAAATAGAAGACGCAGGGAATGATCTTATTTGAACTTCACCCGTGCAAAGGTATATGAATATGTCATTTTTCAAGGTGTGATGTACGGCATTGGTGGAGGTATGAAGTGTACCGCCTGTGACCTTCAGCGTTTATGACTATATCCAGGGCTCATCTACCCGCCTTGCATCTTATACATGTCAGAATGGTTCTTTAAACGAAGGGGTTTCGCAAATGGTGTCATCTTTGCAGGTAAGATGAAGCACACTCGCACGACCTTATTACTCCTACTACAGTTTCTAGGAACGGCTGCCGGAGGCCTCGTTATGCCCTTCTTGCTTCCATCTCTTGTTAAAGCTTATGGCTTATTCTTGACACTGCGCATCATCGCCATCGCCTCCTTGATCATTCTGCTTCCGTGTTTGATATTCGTGCGCCCGCGCCTCCCACAGGGGAATGTACAGAGTCCTTCTATCCGAGCCTTCGCGGTGTCATCGATCACCTTGCGGGACCGGACATGGTGGATGCTCGTTGCCGCAAATGTCTTCCAGGGATTTGCATTCTTCGTTCCATTAATCTATATCCCGAGTTGGTTCATATTCCCGTGCTGTTTGGGAGTCATATTGACAAATTCTTACCCTCAATGACAGCATTCTCCTCTGCGCTCCATCTCGACAGCGCCTTGTCGTCTCTCGCAATGGCTTTACTCAATGGTACACACGATTCACATTTCCGTGCAAGCTCAGGAATGTTGATCACCACTGTCCAGGGTCCTCTACTGCTGGCCCAGTGCTGGTCGGCTTCTTATCAGACTACTTCATGCCTTGGCCAATCGCTTCCATCATCTCCGTCGTCTCACTGCTGTGCACGATCGTATTCTGGGGTGCCATCGGGGATGTATACGGCATCATGTTGTTCTGCGTGACGTATGGCTTCGTTGCAGGCGGCTGGAGTACCTTGTGGACCTCCTTCATCCGTCAAATCGCACGTAAGTTCACCCCAATGCTCTCACGTGTTGTTGCCAACGAACGTCACGCCCAGATCAAGACGCTTCGCTCTCCATGTCCATGTATGGCTTCATGTTCTTCACACGGGGTCTGGGCAACGTGCTGAGCACGCCTATTTCGACTGCCCTTGCACCGGTGGCGTCGCAGTCGATCGCCCGCGACGTGACGCAAAACAGGGTTTTACGCTCCAAGACGGGCGGTTTGCCCCACTGATCGGGTACATTGGGGGGTGTCTTGCTGTGGCGACGCTTATCTCCACCGTTGGCTGGTATTTGGAAATCAGGCATCGTGTCAAACAGGACCCGGACCCGGGCCTAGGCTCCACTGGCGCGTGTGGTGTTGACGTAGATGTCAAACAATACTAGCGATCGACGATTGTCGACCGCGTCACGTGCTTCACTATGCATAACCGTTTTAAGTCACCGATTCCACGTAGCCTCTATTGGTCTATTCCACTCTGTTGAGCCCGAGACGAGCCGGACAAGAATGCTGTATTGAGAGGTGATGCGCCAGCAAGGGCCTTCAAGTTGGCTGGAGTCCCAGTGTCCCTTTCAGGTACAATTCAAGTTGCGCATGGAAATAGCAGTCCAAGAACCGGTGTGACCGCACCTGTCCAACGCTTGGTCAGCGTAATCAACGGCGGGTCATATCGTCAAAAGACGATCATGCTTGAACGCGCATGCCAATTGTCGCGTTGGTGAGGGTGTTGCGATTCAGACTGGCGTTTGCTTTATCGGGGATCAGCGAAGAACCGAACGTCAATAAACTCGATGACGGGCCGTGGAGACAGTGATAAGTTGATACTCGTGGACTCGTGGCAGGCACCTGAGGCACATCTTTTGAATCCGGTTGTATTCGTCGACATAATCAATCAAGGAGCCTCGATACGAGCAAACGAATGATGCTTAGTCGACCCTCTTCCTGAACAAGACTTTTGCACGCGGATCCGCTAGGATCGAAGTGCCAATGTACAGGCTGGGTGGACGCGCCGTATTGTCCTCCAACTTGACGTCGTACGTCGCGATAATATGTGCCAGCATGGTTTTGAGCTCACTCGCGGCAAAGAAACGTCCAGGGCTCGTTCGGAAATTAGTCCGCAGAAATGGTTGAGAACAAGGGGGAAAGCCCATACCATGCATGTTTGCCATGTCCAAAGGGTAGGTAATCCAGTGCAGTCGATGCATATTGATGTTTGAAACCTGCGCCGTCCTCCTCGCGCATGACGCTGAACCGGAATGGCTGAAATTCAGACGCATTCTCGTATACCTTGTCGTCCAAGTGTAGTGATCGTGTGGGAACACCGATGATCGTTCCCTTTGGGATGAACGTGCCGTCCGAGAACGTAAAGTCCTGCATTGCCTTGCGTTGAATGCCCACCAGCAAAGAATAAGTTGTGACGGGTTCTTTGACGAACACGGCAGATACTCACTACCGCTCATACCCTCAAGACGCTGACACTCTCATGAAGCTATCCACTCGACGCATCTTGCTCACTGCAGCCTTTGACCAACCTCCATGTTCCACAATTGTTTCAACTTCCTCTCGGAGAGGTTTGATACATTGAGGATTTGCAGCGAGGTAATAAAGCGCGTGCGTGAAACTCTGTACATTAGGGAACCGCTGGTTTGCCATAGTCGATTCAAACGTACATTGGCAGATGTCTATCTTAAATAATCAGTCAGGAGAAAATACGAAAAATGTCGACAATATACTTGCATGAATGGCAGCAAAGTTGATAGCTGAGACGCGGTGTGTCAAAGCCTCGACTGTCAACTCTGGACCTTGTGCTTCCACGATCAACCAGGACAAAAAATCGTTCTGATAATGATTATGGTGGATTCCTTCCAGTCAGAAAAAGGGATAAACGAACAGGCTTTCTATCCCACTCATTCCCATACTCATCCAGACATTGCTATTACCCCGGACAAGACATAGGTGGCTAGACTGACAACCAGCATGAAATAGGTCGTTGCATAGTTATTGATGACGACTTACCCCCTCATGAATTTGGGGAACAACCCGATTAGAGTACCTGTCGTAACAACTTCGACAGTGAACCGAATGTTCAGATCGATGTAGTCCGGGTCACGGCCTAGTTGATGAATGAAGAAATATATCATAGCGGTGGCTGGGAAACATTCACAATGGGAGTCCGACGAAAAGCCTATTACTGGTTCTGCAGACAATCTTTTCCATGGTACTAAGTGCTGGAACGCTCTTCCACTCTGAGTATACCTGGATGAGGCATGTTCACGCTCGTTAAAGCAGCGATGCTCACCATCGCCTTTGAGATCTAGCACCTCATCAAAGGCTGTGATAATCTCGTCTCTTATTTCGGGATATTTGGTTCTGAGACAGCGCGTCAATTGCGAGCGAACGACCCCAACGTGAAAAGGGTTTTCGTGGAGCTCGCCACATATGGTATATGTCATATTCCAGCGCTGTAGACACCGCTTGTCAATTCCCAGACAATCGTCGAACGATCACAGACTACAGATAACGAACCTCATCTACAGCTTCCAGGAAAGAAAGCACCTCTGATGGTGCTCTCAGCACTTCTTCGACGTGTTTCCGATCACTCAAAATCACAGTCCAGTGATAGCGATCCGCAAATCTGAAAGGCACAGACATGTGCTGCGGAAATCATGACGAGCGAGGAGTATATGTAAATCGAGAGGAGCAGAAAAAATGGGCTAAGAACAACTTGCTTTCTCGTAGCCTTGGTGTATTATATCTACGGCGTTGGTCACATGCTTGTAAGCATCCCACCACGAGCCGAGCCAGCTGCTGGATCCGATTTTAGGGAAAGCGTCGAGCTGCGCAAGTGAGGGCAAAGCAGGTCAATGAAAAATACTGTGAGAAAGGATGAGTTTACTGACGCCAGAACGCCGGTACTGCGCCAGCCTTGTAATGACGACGACGACAGCAACAATCCCTGCAACTTTCCATGTACCGGCATATTTCACGTCTAAGGTCCCTGTGAGCGCTACTAGCATTGGCGATCGGAAACCCATTGCTGCGTAATGCCCACGGGCCACAGTGGAGGTTGGTCGGAAATGATCAAGTTAAGGTTTGGCATCCTTTACTAAGTTACACAACGCAATGGGCAGACTTGAGACGTAGCCTAAAAGTCAGACGAAAGGCAAAAATAGATCTTTGAAAGTTAGAATACCATAGCTAAGCCACTGTGACAAAACTTACACAAGAAAATTTGTTTGAGATGAATCGCATGAGGGTTAGTCAATCAAACTAAGAGGTATCGGTAGAGACAATAAGGCAGCGAGTAGTATTTGAAACACCAGGCTGCTCGGGCGGTACAGCTCCGCGCAGGTGCCAGGTATTCGTCACCGTATTTCCGAGTCCGGCTCTCCAAAGGATTACCTCGTTTAGACGGGCTGGTCACCAGTCTAACAGATGGACTGGAGTGGAAGAATCATCTTGCCTAAAATCCGCACTGGCAAGGTTGGTCTTTGCTGAGTTCCGACTCCCGACGCAGTCGGCATTTCTCAAGGAGCAGTTCAAACTTCAAACACAGTAACAGTATACGTCAGCCGCCGAACCATTCCAAGAATCAATTAATCACCACCGGCTTCGAAAAGCCTACATACGTCCCTTCAACGTTGATCCGCCAAGCGGCTATGGATGCCCAGTTCACACCTCGACTCGAGCCTGAGGGTGACAAAGCACAAGTTGACGCAAAATGCGAGAAAACTTGGTAAGTGTGTCGCGATGAATTCGTCGCGCGAAGAGTCTTGAGATGACAATAAAACTTTACAGCGAAGTTGTTATGCGCACTGCTCTTCTTTCCATGGCATCCACGCTGTCACATAAAGTTTTCGACGGTTTGCCTGGCATCCGCAGGATCGCGGGACTTCACAGTGGTCGGTCACTAGGCTACGACGAGGTGGCCGATAAGTGCGGTAGGTATCTCGATTGCCAGTAAACGCACCGAAGTACACTACTAGGATGCCAGCATATGAATGGCAGGGTGAGCTAACGTCGTTTTCCCGCTGTCATACCATTGCTGCCGCAATGGGAATTTCTTTGTCTCGCAACTCATAATTCAATGGTTCTACTACGGATACAAAGGATCCCAGTTACATTCACGAGCTGGCCCAAGTGTGCTACATGGCCTTGCAGTCGGATCGCGAGTGGAACATTTTTTCGGCCATGTTTTGGATTACTGCGCTTCCGGGAGTTCTCACCGGAGTCTGTCCCCCATCGACGAGTCTGTAGAACGGTCAGGTCAAGGTGCCGCCCCGGATTGATTAAGTGGTGAGTTTGTCCGTTTCAAGTTGGTCGTAGTGCGGGCGGTCTCATGAATTATCTTTGGAACTCAGATACAATCTAATAACATCGATAGAAGATGCCTGAGGCTGGGTAGAACAGCTTGGGCTGGAACGTAACTGTCCTTTTGTGAGTTGAGATGGGCGTGCACATCGGCTCTCAGCCCTACTGCCTCATGGACGCTGGCAATACTGTTCAACTTGCACAAGATTCCCTTCATTCATTCCCGTTAGAATGTGCTGACGAGGAGGTATAAAGAGGTCCGTGGATCGATGGGGAGCCCATCACTGTCATCATAAGCCACTCTTCGAACAGCAAACTGCACCAACGAGTTTCCAAATGCAAGTTTCCACACTGCAGCAAAATACCAACTTGATTTTTGCAGCCACTGCCTGTGGCATTGTCGCTACTATGACCATGATCGCAAGGTCACGGTTGCGGTGGTACCCTAGCGTGAGTACACACATTCTTATCGAGCGTTTCTCTTTCTTCCGTCACTGTGTTGGCCATTTACGCTCTGACTTGTACAGCTTGATGCATTCCCGACTGTCGGATTCCATAGCTGGTTCGACTCCTGGTGGGTCAGTGACACGTATTTAAGTGGCACCGCACAGATGTTGCAGCAGGGTTACAACAAGGCAAGTCGCATTACGTTTCGGAGTTCTCGCATCTGACTCGACCTCCTCGGTGTCGGTAGTACCGCTCTAAGCCATTCAAGATCGCCTATCAACACCGCTGGATGGTCATTCTGAACAAACGTGAGCACCTGGAACAAGTGCTGAAGGCATCCCAGGACGAACTGTCATTTCGGGACGCCTTGAGCGAGGTCCGTGAAAAGTCTTATTTTACCTGGTATGAACACGCATTGACAGACGGTGTTGGCAGCGGTTAAACTTGCGATATACGGTGGGATATGACAGCCTTGAGAATGCTGATCATGCTGTGCGTGCGCTCTCGCAGTTGACGCGACATACTCGAACGATGTACCCCGATATGAGGGATGAGATTGTGACGACGTTTGATGAGCTCCTGGATCTCGAGGATGGCAGTGAGTGTCTCTGCGTTAATGAGCAGTACCATGCATTGATTTCGGAAAGATTCGGAGTGGAAGAGTATACCAGCGCTCAGCATGGTGCAACAGGTGATCTGTAGGGTGAGCAACAGGGTATTCGTCGGACTTCCATTGTGTACGCTTTCTTCCCATTCACTCCTGGGTATGGTCCTTGATTCATCATTCGACTAGGTCGCAATCCGGATTACATCGACTTGGGTCTCAGTTTTGCCATTGATGTTCTGAAAGCAGGGCTTGTCATCGGAAAGTTCCCCAAGTTCATGAGACCGTGCGTCGTCTTGTAATATATTGAAGAACTAATGTCATGTCGTCACAGTCTAGCAGCCATTTTCTTCGCACGCGTTGTTACGAACGATAAGGCTCGTGCTCTGAAACATCTTGGGCCCATCATTGAAAAACGACTTCAGCATCTGGAAGAGTATGGGTACTCTGGGAATGCCTGGACTGAAACGCCTGTTTGTCTGTATGTTTGTTGACCTGAATGTGCTGACTGCAATCGTCCTTAGGACGACCTCTTATCATGGTTGATCGACGAGGGAGAAGGCTCTGGGTTCACAGTCGAAAGCTTGGTATTGCGCGTACTGATTGTCAACTTGAGTGCAACTTCTGTGCGTCCAATACCTTTGATCTGTCCGCACCCAACTCAATGAGGTGGGCTCGTTAACAGGACTCTTCCCATGTGCGTCGGAGCGGATGTGGTTGTCATGGTCTTGACTTGACATCGGACTAATGCTTGTAGAGTTTCACGCATGCACTCTATTACCTTGCAGCGAATCCTCAGTATGTTCAGCCACTCCGCGATGAGGTTGAAGGTGTTATCGCGAAGGAAGGATGGACAAAGGCTGGACTTGATAAAATGACTAAAATCGACAGCTTTCTGAGAGAGTGCCAGCGTCTGGAAGGCGCGAGCTCTCGTGAGTATTCCTTTCTTTGGTCGTGACCGACAACAACATATTTCGCTTTCTGACAGTGGGCGTCCAACGCAAGGCAATGAAAGACTTTACGTTCTCGGATGGCACGTTTATACCGAAAGGGACGATCATTGGAACTGCCATAGAATCTCTGCACCGGGACGAGGACTACTACGAGAATGCGAGCACATTCGAGCCGTTCCGATTTGATGCGATGCAGAGCGAGGACGAGGTGGACTTTAAATATCGATTCAGCTCGACTGGGATGGATTACCTGCCCTTTGGGCATGGAAAACACGCATGGTATCGAGTTTCTTTTATCTCTATGGTTTTTGCACGGACACTGATTCCTGGATGAGCCCTGGACGTTTCTTTCTCGCAGCGGAGATGAAGATTATGTTAGCACACATCGTCACAATGTATGATGTCAAACTAGAGGACAAGGCGATGGGTCCGGCTAGTTTGCATATTGGCACGGCAATCCTGGCAGATCCCCATACCAAAGTATTGTTTAAAATGAGGGTCGACTGAAAGTTGGTTGTGGTGTTGATCTCGAGATAATATTTATGCATTTGATCCCAAATACACACTGGAGATGTTATTCTGAGCAACTTGAAGTATGTAGTCGCCTACAAATTTACCTAATCGGATATAAAAAGTGGACTCCAAAGTTCAAACGTCAAGCGCCGTTGAGTGGCCGATCTTAGATCTAACCACACTCAGCTGTGCTAGAAGGTGGTCATGCACTCATGCCCGCCCCGAGCCAAGTCGAACTACTGCTAAGTACTAGCAGCAATAGCAGCAATTTTCAAGTCGCATTGTCTATTCCCTAAAATGGCTCTGATTTTTCGGGTTTGCGATCTCAGGACGACAAGGCTAGCATCTCCATTTCTGAGGACGGTGAAGAAGAGGTTGACTATACATCGCAGACCCCTACTATTTATAGGACATGGTAAGTTGGTCTCTATACATCAAGATCGTCATCAATTCAGACTTTTTCAGGAGATGCGCGCCATATAGACGTCAAAGCAATGGACAGCAGGACGTCCGCGGGAGATTCCGAGTCCCGCCACTCAGAAGGAAGGAATACTTTCAGAAGAGACTTAGCTGATCGTGATACGAGATGTGTATTATTGGGCGAGCCGGAAAGGGGTTGTGATGCATGCCATCTGGTCCCCCATTCAAAGGGAGACGGAGTGCGTTGTGCATGGACCATCATTCTATCGATTCACACTAAATTGTGACTAGTATGTGAGAAACCTCTCCCGTCACCGAGGTAACATGTACGGTCCTGGCGTGGGGCCATTGGAGATACGCGAAACGGCCTCCTACTTGCCACCCACTCGATAGAGGCGAAATAGCTTTTTTGAAAGTGTGTGGTTCATCATCATTCTTGGATATTCCATGCCGCTCATGGATCTTAGACGCCCAATTTCGCTTGGAGAGTGGATGACGTTCGGTACCAATCACCCACGAAATGCCGACAGGAAGTGATCAATTACTGGGAGTGAATGTGAGGAGAGATGACGGAGTGATATGAACGAGTCGTTGCAGCGGGGTGAGTGGAACAACGTGTAAAGTGCGTGTAAAGTACGAATTAATCGATAAAGTGACTTAAGCGGGAAAAGTTTGCAGGGAACGTACATCTCACTCGTGATTGGCTGCGCGTCGACTGTAGATCTCGTCCCCTCGGAACATTCCCGACGAATTTCCCGTGCGTGAACACGAACTGCGGGTTATCCACCACACCCATAACTTGCCAACGTAGGCCGTTCGGGTCCGTCGCGTTCCCTTGTTTTCTTTCCTCCTCGATCTAAGACTCTTCCGTTTCTGTTTTGCTGTTTTCCTTGAAGTCCGCTTTGCATCTCGACTTCAAGCAATTCTTTCTTCCCGCGCGCTGCCACAGGCGTCAAACCCGTTCGCGCCCCAATGGCGACTCACAGGCACGTCGCCGACGCGACTGGTGCATCACGGCCGCCGTTCCAATCGCGCTCACCCGCACTTCGACGGTACCGCACCACCAGCCGAGGCGCGATCCAGGGTTTCCCACGAGGACCTCACGTACACGACGTATAGCACAGCATTGTAAGTTTTCTGGATTATCGTGACTTATACTTTCTGCGCTCCTCCTGCAGCGCGAGTTGCTTCTCTTGCTCTTGGTCGACTCGGTGTTGTTCGGCTTGCCTGGCAAGGCGGTCTTTTCCTTTAGTCCCACTTGCCTGGCTTGGTCCCAGGCGTCGCACACTTTCTGGTGGCTGAAACGCCAGACCTCACCTAGTAGAGCGGCTGCTTGCTCGTCCATCTTGCCTTCGACAGTAAAGATAAGCCTGGCGTCAGCAGATTCGGGAACTTGTAGTCAGGCTCTACCTCGAGATGCGGATTGGGCATGACGAAAGGGAAGGAAACAATATCAGTACGGGACGGACTGGATAGCTAGGAACGACAAAATAACGGACGAAACCGAGAGCTCGAGCAGACTCGAAGGAGGTGGCCGCAGGAGGAGAAGCGCTGCAGCCTCGTCGCGCAGACTACGCCCTGCGCCGTCTCGTGCCTCGGCTTACGTAGGCCACGGCATCTGTGAATCGATGGGCAGCCCATCACTGTCATCACAAACCACCCCTCAAACAGCAAACTGCACCAATGAGTTTCCAAATGCAAGTTTCCGCACTGCAGCAGAATACCAACTTGATTTTTGCAGCCGCAGTCTGTGGCATTGTTGCTACTATGACTATGATTGAATTGTTGCGGCGGCACCCCAGTGTGAGTACACACATTCTTATCGAGCGTTTCTCTTTCTTCCGATACTGTGTTGTTGACCATTTACGCTCTGACTTGTGTAGCTTGATGCCTTCCCGACCGTCGGATTCCATAGCTGGTTCGATTCCTGGTGGATCAGTGACACGTATTTAAGTGGCACCGCACAGATGTTGCAGCAGGGTTACAACAAGGCAAGTCCCATCACGTTTCGGAGTTCTCGCATCTGACTCAACCTTCTCGGGGTCGGTAGTACCGCTCTAAGCCATTCAAGATCGCCTATCAACACCGCTGGATGGTCATTCTGAACAAACGTGAGCACCTGGAACAAGTGCTGAAGGCACCCCAGGATGAACTGTCATTTCGGGACGCCTTGAGCGAGGTCCGTGAACAGTCTTATTTGACCTGGTATGAACACGCATTGACAGACGGTGTTGGCAGCGGTTAAACTTGCGATATACGGTGGGATATGAGAGCCTTGAGAATGCTGATCACGCTGTGCATGCGCTCTTGCAGTTGACGCGACATACTCGAACGATGTACCCCGATATGAGGGACGAGATTGTGACAACGTTTGATGAGCTCCTGGATCTCGAGGATGGCAGTGAGTGTCTCTGCGATAATGAGCAGTACCATGCATTGATTTCGGAAAGATTCGGAGTGGAAGAGTATACCAGCGCTCAGCATGGTGCAACAGGTGATCTGTAGAGCGAGTAACAGGGTATTCGTCGGACTTCCATTGTGTACGCTTTCTTCCCATTCACTCCTGGGTATGGTTCTTGATTCATCACTCAACTAGGTCGCGATCCGGATTACATCGACTTGAGTCTCAGTTTTGCCATTGATGTTCTGAAAGCAGGGCTTGTCATCGGAAAGTTCCCCAAGTTCATGAGACCGTGCGTCGTCTTGTAATATATTGAAGAACTAATGTCATGTCGTCACAGTCTAGCAGCCATTTTTTTCGCGCACATTGTCACGAACGATAAGGCTCGTGCTCTGAAACATCTTGGGCCCATCATTGAAAAACGACTTCAGCGTCTGAAAGAGTATGGGTACTTTGGGAATGCCTGGACTGAAATACCTGTTTGTCTGCATAGTTTGTTGACCTGAACGTGCTGACTGCAATCGTCCTTAGGACGACCTCTTATCATGGTTGATCGACGAGGGAGAAGGCTCTGGGTTCACAGTCGAAAGCTTGGTATTGCGCGTACTGATTGTCAACTTGAGTGCAACTTCTGTGCGTCCAATACCATTGATTTGTCCGTACCTAACTCAACAAGGTGGGCTCGTTAACAGGACTCTTCCCATGTGCGTCGGAGCGGATGTGGTTGTCACGGTCTTAACTTAACACCGGACTAATTCTTGTAGAGCTTCACGCACGTACTATATTATCTTGCAGCGAATCCTCAGCATGTCCAGCCACTTCGTGACGAGGTCGAAGCTGTTATCGCGAAGGAAGGATGGACAAAGGCTGGGCTTGATAAAATGACTAAGATCGACAGCTTTCTGAGAGAGTGCCAGCGTCTGGAAGGCGCGAGCTCTCGTGAGTATTCCATTCCTTGGTCATGACCGACACCAACGACATGTTTCCCTTCTGACAGTGGGCGTCCAACGCAAGGCAATGAAAGACTTTACGTTCTCGGATGGCACGTTTATACCGAAAGGGACGATCATTGGAACTGCCATAGAATCTCTGCACCGGGACGAGGACTACTACGAGAATGCGAGCACATTCGAGCCGTTCCGATTTGATGCGATGCAGAGCGAGGACGAGGTGGACTTTAAATATCGATTCAGCTCGACTGGGATGGATTACCTGCCCTTTGGGCATGGAAAACACGCATGGTATCGAGTTTCTTTTATCTCTATGGTTTTTGCACGGACACTGATTCCTGGATGAGCCCTGGACGTTTCTTTCTCGCAGCGGAGATGAAGATTATGTTAGCACACATCGTCACAATGTATGATGTCAAACTAGAGGACAAGGCGATGGGTCCGGCTAGTTTGCACATTGGCACGGCAATCCTGGCAGATCCCCATACCAAAGTATTGTTTAAAATGAGGGTCGACTGAAAGTTGGTTGTGGTGTTGATCTCGAGATAATATTTATGCATTTGATCCCAAATACACACTGGAGATGTTATTCTGAGCAACTTGAAGGTGTGTAGTCGGCCTACAAATTACCTAATCGGGTAGAAAAATGTCGACAAGCGCCGCTGAGTGACCGATCTTAGATCTAACTACATTTAGCGCGGTCCGAGTCATGCATCATGACCACCTCGAACCAAGTCGAACTATTGCTAAGTATTAACGACAATAGCAGCGATTTTCAAGTTGCACTGTCTGTCCAACTTGCCTCATGTTCAAACTTTGCTGTCTACCACCCGAAATGGCTCCGATTTCTCGGGTTCGCGATCTCGGGACGACAAGGTTACCTCTCCATTTCTGAGGACGGTGAAGAAGAGGTTGATTACACAGCGCAGACAGAAGCGCGTCCTTACTACTTTATAGGACATGGTAAGTTGATCTTCTTTATACACTCAGATCGTCGTTAATTCAGGCCTTTCAGGAGATGCGCGCCCTGTAGACATCAAAGCAATCGACAACAGGACGTCCACCGGGGATTCCGAGTCCCGTCACTCAGAAGGAAGGGATACTTTCGGAAGAGACTTAGCTGATCGTGATACGAGATGTGTAATGTCGGGCGAGCCGGAAAGGGGTTGTGATGCATGCCATCTGATCTCCCATTCAAAGGGAGACGGAGTGCGTTGTGCATGAACCATCATTCTATCGATTCATACTAAATTGTGACTAGTATATGAGAAACCTCTCCCATTACCGAGGTGACATGTACGGTCCTGGCGTGGGCCCATTAGACAACGTTAACGATACGCGAAACGGTCTCCTACTTGCCATCTCGTTCCATCACCCACTTGATAGAGGCGACATAGCTTTTTTGAAAGTGTGTGGTTCGTCATCTTGGATATTGCATGTCGCTCAAGGAACGATACAGTATATTCGGCAGACTGCCAGTGAGTGTGTTTTGCTGCCCTTCCTTGGCCCTCACAACTCTGACGCACGGCAGCCGGAAGACCTCGATCAGTGGCCGCCCGCCATAATTGTTGATCTCTGTTACGCTGCCGCCATTTTGCAAGAATTCGGTCCATCGACTTTCCGCAGTCATATCCAGGATATTGCTGATGATCATTATTATGGAAGAGACATGGGCGGCGGTGATGCGGGGGGCAATGACGGTGAAGATGCATCAAGAGATTGGATCCCACAGTGACCGTAATCAGCTCGAATTGTTCAATATAACCTACGTAGTGCCACAAGCAAAGCACAAGCTGGCACCTCATCTGACCGGCGGACTCGCACAGATATGTTTGATGGAATTATGGCCATGTGGTTGCGAGCGGCAAGACAGGGGAAAGGAAGGCAGCATGAAGGAGATGTTGCCGACAATAAAAACAAGGTTCAGACGTGGCTACAGTCAGTGGAAGAGTCAGATGATAGCATGTAACATACTCGGGCGATATAATATAGCCGCCGGTGAATTCGTCCGACGAAGAATGTTTACAACTCTGATCAGTGCAGCTTCAGCTTTGCATAGCGCATCCGAGTCTGTCCAACGTTTGTGCAGCCCATCCCTCTTTAACTACTGTTTTCTATTCATTCCACTGAGACGTCAATCTCGGGAGCCTTGAACGTCCCAGGTCAAGCAATACGGTACTTGGAACCAAAGAACTCAATGACGGTGTCAGTTCGCGACGTGTCACATCAACTCACACACGACAGCCATACAGATCGCGCACACCTTTCGAATTCGGTTACGATCATCTGCAGAACAATTCAGGAGAGTAATTACTAGTAGAGAAAATAACGCCTAGTCGCCCCTCTTTCTGAACAAGACGTTGGCATGGGGATTGGCCAGGATTGTAGCGCCAATGTACATGTTATGTGGACGTGTCGTATTGTCCTCCAATTTGATGTCGTACGTCACCAAGATATGTGCTAGCATGGTCTTGAGTTCACTTGCAGCAAAGAAACGTCCAGGGCTCATCCAGAAATCAGTCCGCAGAAATGGCCAAGAAAAAGGAAGCGAAAAGCCCATACCATGCATGTTTACCATGTCCAAAGGACAGGTAATCTGTCGCAGTCGATGTATATTGATATTTGAAGCCTGTAGCGTCCTCGTCGCGCATGCTGCTGAACCGGAATGGCTGAAATTCACGCGCATTCTCATAAAACTTGTTGTCCAAGTGTAGAGATCGTGTGGGGATACCGATGGTCGTTCCCTTTGGTATGAACGTGCCGTCCGAGAATGTAAAGTCCTCCATCGCCTTGCGTTGCATGACTAGCAACAAAAACGAACTGTCACTTGGCTCTTTAACCAACGCAAGAAAGTACTCACGGGCATTTATACCTTGCATACGCTGACACTCTCTCATGAAGCTGTCTACTCGATGCATCTTGTCCACTGCATCCTTTGACCATCCTTCATGTTTCACAATTGTCTCAACTTCCTCGCGGAGAGGTTGGATGTATTGAGGATTCGTGGCAAGATAATAGAGCGCATGCGTGAAACTCTACAACCAGTACCCATTAGGTTATATGTCGAGGAACTGCTGGTTGCCATAATAGATTCGAACATACATTGGAAGATGTCTGGCTCAAGTGACCAGTCAGTAGAAAATAGGAACAACAATACACTCACATGAATGGCAGTAAAATTGACAACCAAGACTCGGAGTGTCAAGGCCTCAACAGTCAAATCAGGGCCATTTGCTTCCTCGATCAACCAAGATATAAGATCGTTCTGACAACAATCATAGTGACGTCGTTCCAGTCAGCAAAAGAAGACAAACGAACAGGTTTCCCTTCCCAGTCCTTCCCGTATTCATTCAGATATTGCAGTCGTTCTTTGATGATGGGGCCAAGGTGCTTCAGACCGCGCATCTTATCCCGAACCATACCACCGGTCAAGAAATAGGTGGCTAGACTGACAACGAGTATGACATGGGCTGCGGTATAATTACTGATAATGACGTACCCCCTCATGAATTTGGGGAACAAGCCAATCAGAGTACCTGTCTTAACGATTTCGACCGTGAACTTGATATTCAGGTCAATGAAGTCTGGATCACGACCTAGTTGATGAATGAGAAACACGTTGTGTAGCAGAGGCCGGAAATTATACACAACGGAAGTCCGATCAAAAGCCTATTGGTGGTTCTGCAGATAATTTGTTGCATGGAAATGAGTGTTGGTATGCTCTTCCATTCTGAGCATTCCGGAAGTTGAGCACGACACACTCCTGCTAAGGAAGGAATGCTCACCCTCGCCATTGAGATCTAGAACCTCGTCAAATGCTGTGACAATTTCATCTCTTATCTCGGGATATTTTATTCCGAGCTGTCGCGTCAACTGCGAACGCACGACC
Source organism: Chiua virens (assembly GCA_019787685.1). Taxonomy (NCBI): domain Eukaryota; kingdom Fungi; phylum Basidiomycota; class Agaricomycetes; order Boletales; family Boletaceae; genus Chiua; species Chiua virens. The sequence continues at coordinate 324,617 of JAHNUO010000011.1, read as the reverse complement.
TCGACATGATAATAGTTTTCGTGGAGCTCGCTCAAGGTATATGATATAGACCAGCGCTGTATACACCACTTATCAATGCCAGAAAATCATCGGGTTAATCGTTGAGAACGAACATCTTTTATGGGTTCGTCGAAAGAAAGCACCTCAGCTGGTGTTCTCAGTACTTCTTCAACTTGCTTTCGATCACTGATGATCACCGTCCAGTGATAGAGATCGGCAACCTTGAAAGGCACAGACATGTGCTGCCAGCGCCATGATTGTGATGGGTATCATTCGAGAGGTGCAGAAAAATAGAACAACTTACTTTCTCGTAGCCTTGTTGTGTGATCTCTACGGCATTGGTCACATACTTGTAGCCATCCCACCACGAGCCAAGCCAGCTGTTGGATCCGAATATGGGAAAAGCTTCAAGCTGCACAGTCACGGTCAACAATGAATAAGTGTTGGGCAGAGGTTGTGGGTCACGTTTGCTCACGCTTGGACGCCTGCGCTGAGCTAGCCTTGCAATGACAATGACGGCAGCAACAACCCCGGCAGCACCGCATGTACCTGCGTATGTCACATCCAAGTCCTCTGCGAGTGCTAGCACTGGCAATCGGAAACCCATTATTAATGTGCTGTGTCTGAATCGAATGTCCACGGCGAGGTTAGTCGAAAATGATCAAGTTCAAGTTGGGTTCGATATACTTACTCTACTTGGTTGGCTCCCTCGATTTTAAAGGATTCGGAAGCTTTAAGGAACTGGGAGGAATACAACGGAGGAGGGTTGTGTACCTTGGTGCAGTGAGGCACGAGCGGGCTTAAGTGTGCGTCTTCAGACAAGCGAGTGGCGCTTTTACCTCTGCCACGTCCTTCGCCGCTCGTCCTCGGCCGTTTCAGCGCAGTGAGCGCACCCTGGGCTTGGTCCGTGGGCACGTAATCCCGACTGCGGCAAGGGCAGCTCGAGCTCTTCTCTCTCCCTCGTCCCACTCTCTCCCTTTCCTCAGAATCTTCACAGCTCAAGGAGCGATGTCCAAAAACGTGCTCCTTCAAATATATCGCATGTGTCAATTCGGCGACTTCAAACAGTAACGTGGGACCTCAATCCCTCGTCTATACCGTGATCGTTCCGCCACTGAGTCACCGTGACGTTCCACAGCACGAGGAAGGATGCCCTCTCAGCCAGATGCAGCTGAGGAAGGAAACTGGCAGCCTGAGTGTGACTGGGTACCCAGTGCCGCCACGTAGATTCGGAGTCAGGTATGAAACGACGGAACTTCTGAAGCCTTGAGCATTTGAACGAGCGCTGAAGATGGATCTGGCGGCCACTGGGCGGCATTCCGTCTGATCCAAAAGGAAAAACGTGGCCAGAATATCGGCTACCCAGAAAGTGTTCTCAATGCGCATTCCACTGCCAGGTGGGTTGTGTTTGAGCTGGATCGGTAATGATAACACAAAGTAGAACCATTACGTTCGTAATAGTACGAAGAGAAAATAAAACATTGCAGAGCCAGACTAAGCACAAGAAAAGGACATTCTTACAATTGCTCCTCGACACCTTCGACATCCCTCACATACACAAACATTCATCCACGTCGTGGATAAGTCGCAGACGTAGACACAGCCAACCCAGGTATCGCCTCGACGTACTCGTCGAAATACGGCACGGCTCGTTTGTTGGAACGCACCGTCAGCTTTGCCAACGTACACCTCGATCGACGAATCATCCCCATAAAGGTTGCATGGGGCCACTCGTCACGCTCACGGTAGCAAAAGCAGACGTCGAGCTCTTCAATAGCGGGCAGCATGAGCACGTTGAACAGTTCATCAAGCCCCGCACGAATCAATTTGATTTCGAGGCGGCGGAGCGTTGGGTGGGTGAGGGATCCCGACGCGAGGCCACGGGGAGGGCCAAGTTAGGCATCATCGGCAGAGAGGCAGGAGGTGATGAGTGTGTGGAGGTGTGTGCAGCCCATGAGGAGCTGGAGGAAGACGCCGGTGTTGAAGAGGGCAAAATGTACGTGGAGCTCTGTAAGGTGGGCCAAGGGGAGGGTGATTGCATTGAGGGACTCGAGATCGTAGTTGAGAGATTGGAGGGATGCGACGCGAAGGCGGGTAGCGAATCCGGGAAGGTGAATAGAGAGGATGTCTCGATGGGTGGTGATGCGGAGTTGCTCTAAGGGGAGAGCCAGGGTAGTCTCGCTCTCGGGTTGGATCTCCGGAGTGAAGAGAGTTGGTAAGGAGGAACTGTGCCACCAGAGATCGTCGCAGCGGGTAATGATGGGTCGAAGCCAGAGTGCAAGAGACGAAATGAGAGTGGGTCTGCATCAAAAATAATATCATTGAGAATCCGAATAGTCAGGGGGATGCTCTTGGCTCTGGCCAACCAAGCCTCACACCCGCTACGATACTCTATGCAAGCGGTTCTTTGTAGAGGGATGGAAAAAGAGGACCGGAGGTGTGGGTGGACAGCGCCACAGCACGCCAATGGCGACAGACCCGGGTAAGCACCATGGGGCATTCCACATCCCTTAGAGTAATGTAGAGCGTCATGGCTAAACGCACTATTATCGTCAAGTTTAGTTCGAATATCTGCTAGCTTGCGGATAGCGCTGTCTACACTTTCTATCTGGAGTCCAAGGACGGAGAGCTGAGAGTGTCGTTCATAAACAATGGCATCGATGAACGAGGTGTCTTGAGCACTAAGTGCGAGGTTGAGTGCATTGAATTGCGAAAACGGGGTTTCGAGGTCATCTAGGTGCTAGAAAACAAGCGCTGTGAGCTCAAAGCAAGAAGGATAAGAGACGGGCGACTGACCAAAAGAGATGACTGCAAGTTGAAACACCGGGTATGAGACACGATTCGCAATCGACCTGAGAAACACACAACTAACGCACCTTGCCGAGATACTCGACCAACTGATCGTTTATGGATTGTAGAATCTCCATCTCAGGGATATCCTCCTACCGAACAAGGTACGTTGACGGTGGTCGTGCAAGGATGGGGTGCAGGCACAAGACTCCCACGACTCCACGAGCCAGCTTGTCAAGTCTTTCTCGACGACTCAAAGCCCCTGGCTGGCAGTTTTATCAGGTTCTTCAGTATAGGTTAGATTGGACATTGATGGATCCCAGTTCTCGTGATTGCAGGTATCGCCGCCCTCGCACTGGCAGTGCGGGAATTTTATCCCACAGTTGTCGAGCTCCATCCACAGCGCCGTTCGATGTCGGGTGCTTGCTCACACAGGACTATAATTCTGATTTCTGATTTCTTCACGAATAGCCATTCCCTCAATGACCACCTGGAGCGTTATCATTACTCTGATGATCCTGAGTGCTTCGAGGTTTTTCCTGCCACTGACAATGCGTATCAATGTCAATGTTATTTTTCCATGCACGATGTGCTGCATGCGTGCATTTAGGTACGTCGCATCTCACGTGCAAGTTGTTGATCTCAACTTGCTGACTGCAATCGTCCTTAGGACGACCTCTTATCATGGTTGATCGACGAGGGAGAAGGCTCTGGGTTCACAGTCGAAAGCTTGGTATTGCGCGTGCTGATCGTCAATTTGAGTGCAACTTATGTACGTCCAATACCATTGATTTGTCCGTACCTAACTCAACAAGGTGGGTTCGTTAACAGGACTCTTCCCATGTGCGTCAGAGCGGATGTGGTTGTCATGGTCTTAACATTAACACTGGACTAATTCTTGTAGAGCTTCACGCACGTACTATATTACCTCGCAGCAAATCCTCAGTATGTCCAGCCACTCCGCGATGAGGTTGAAGCTGTCATCGCGAAGGAAGGATGGACAAAGGCTGGACTTGATGAAATGACTAAAATCGACAGCTTTCTGAGAGAGTGCCAGCGTCTGGAAGGCCGAGTTCTCGTGAGTATTCCTTTCCTTGGTCATGACCGACACCAACGACATGTTTCCCTTTCTGACAGTGGGCGTCCCAATCCAGGGCAATGAAGGACTTTACGTTCTCGGATGGCACGCTTATACCGAAAGGGACGATCATTGGAATTGTCATAGAATCTCTGCACCGGGACGAGGACTACTACGAGAATGCGAGCACATTCGAGCCAGTTCCGATTTGATGCGATGCAGAGCGAGGATGAGGTGGACTCTAAATATCGATTCAGCTCGACCGGGATGAAGTACCTGCCCTTTGGGCATGGAAACCATGCATGGTATCGAGTTTTCTCTGTCTCGATGGTTTTTGCACGGACACTGATTCCTGGATGAGCCCTGGACGCTTCTTTTTCGCAGCGGAGATGAAGATTATGTTGGCACATATCGTCACAATGTACGACGTCAAATTAGAGGACAAGGCTATGCGTCCGACTATTTTGCGTATTGGCACGGCAATTCTGGCAGATCCACATGCCAAAGTATTGTTTAAAACGAGGGTCGACTAAAGTTGGTTGTGGCGCTGAGCTCGAGGTAATATGAGCGTAGTTGACCCCAATACACACTGGCAATATACTATTCCTAGCTTCAACAGCATTACGACCACCTGTTTTATTTATTTAGTTGTATCTATTCACGACCGTGTGTAACCTGTGAGCAATCAACTTCAGCAGTGTAGTTGATGGCCGATTCCGTCAGATTTTTGTCAGATCGATGTGTAATATGTATTTATTGGTGTTTCCACGACCCTCTGCAATCAGTCGTTCAGTCGTTTCTTTCTGTTCCATGTAAGTACTGGAAAGTTGCAGATAGTACACGTGGATAGTTAGAATCAGTGACAGTGAAGCAAGCCCTAAGAGATCACAGTGCAGTCCGGGCCACGGACCTAGTTAACGAACGAAAGAACACGACGTATAGTATGCATGGGACTGAGTGCTGTCCGTGAAGTTCAATCACGGTGGTGAGATCCCGAGTTGGAGATGGCGACGACATGCTGGCCTGCGACAGATGTGCATTCAAGTTCTTTGGACTGACTGCGTGGAGGGCGAAGGTGTATTGAATTAGTAAGGGACGTAGATACAATACAGGCGTATGGCTAGGGATGTAAGTTGCGAGAGAGAGTTGTGCGGAAGCGCAGAGCACCAGCCGGCCTAGGACGGAAGCCGAGACCTGACGAGTGAACGGTGAGCTGGGTGGGTGGGTGGGAAACCGAACACGCTGTTGAAAGCCTACTGGATCAACAGGGCTTGCATGCCCTACATGGAAAGGGAGCTGAAAAGAGTGAGTGAGAAGGAACCACGGGAGTGATGAGACTTGGGTGCAGTGGACGGGGGCGACGAAGTCATCATGATCGGATGAGGGAGTAGGTATGTACATTGTAGGAGTGAGGATTTGGGGCGAAAGCCCCGGCTCTCTGGCCCGACGCAAGGCTGTGGGGGCGAGTGAGCCCGGATGAGGTGCGACGGACACACAATCGAAATTGACCAACTTGAATCATGAATGTTGGTCAATTCCCATTCAAGTTGTGACAGGTATGGTCGGACGTCGGACCTGCGACAGGGAGTGGAGGGTGGGTGCGAAAAGGACAGCTGGCAAGGCTACTCGCTGGCACGAGATGGCGACGAAAAGTCGGGCCGCCACGTGCCGCGATAACCTAGAGGCCCTAGACTTCCGGTATGCTCTTCCATTCTGAGTAACCCTGAAATTGAGGCAGACACATCCTTGCCAAAGCAGAGCTCACCCTCACCTTTGAGACCTAGCACTTCATCGAATGCTGTATAGTAACAAATGTTGAGGCATCTTGATCGTCGTCTGCGGTCCAAGCGTCGGAATCCTACTTACCTAATCGGGTAGAAAATGTCGCCAAGCGCCGCTGAGTGACCGATCTCAGATCTAACCACATTTAGCGCGGTCCGAGTCATACATTCATGACCGCCCCGAACCAAGTCGAACTATTGCTAAGTATTAACGACAATAGCAGCGATTTTCAAGTCGCACTGTCTATCCAACTTGCCTCATGTTCAAACTTTGCTGTCTATCCCCTTGAAATGGCTCCGATTTCTCGGGTTCGCAATCTCGGGACGACAAGGTTACCTCTCCATTTCTGAGGACGGTGAAGAAGAGGTTGATTACACAGCGCAGACAGAAGCGCGTCCTTACTACTTTATAGGACATGGTAAGTTGATCTTCTTTATACACTCAGATCGTCATTAATTCAGGCCTTTCAGGAGATGCGCGCCCTGTAGACATCAAAGCAATCGACAACAGGACGTCCACCGGGGATTCCGAGTCCTGTCACTCAGAAGGAAGGGATACTTTCGGAAGGGACTTAGCTGATCGTGATACGAGATGTGTAATGTCGGGCGAGCCGGAAAGGGGTTGTGATGCATGCCATCTGATCCCCCATTCAAAGGGAGACGAGGTGCGTTGTTGTGTACGGATCATCATTCTATCCGATTGATACTAAATTGTGACTAGTATATGAGAAACCTCTCCCGTTACCGAGGTGACATGTACGGTTCTGGCGTGGGCCCATTAGACAGCGTTAACGATACGCGAAACGGTCTCCTACTTGCCATCTCGTTCCATCGCCCACTCGATAGAGGCGACATAGCTTTTTTGAAAGTATGTGGTTCGTCATCTTGGATATTCCATGTCGCTCAAGGATCTTAGACGCCCAATTTTGCTTTGGGAGTGGATGACGTTCAGTACTATCACCCACGAAATGCCGACAGTCCGAGTCCAGAAAATCGCCTTACAGTACAGTATATTCAGCCAACTGCCAGCGAGAGTGTTATGCTGCCCTTGTTTGGCCCTCACAACTCCGACGCACGGCAACCAGAAGACCTCGATCAGTGGCCGCCCGCCATAATTGTTGATCTCTGTTACGCTGCCGCCATTTTGCAAGAATTTGGTCCATCGACTTTCCGCAGCCATATCCAGGATATTGCTGATGATCATTATTATGGAAGAGACATGGGCGGCGGTGACGCGGGGGGCAATGACGGTGAAGATGCATCAAGAGATTGGATCCCACAGCGACCGTCATCAGCTCGAATTGTTCAATGTAACCTACGTAGTGCCACAAGCAAAGCACAAGCTGGCACCTCATCTGACCGGCGGACTCGCGCAGCTATGTTTGATGGAATTATGGCCTTGTGGTTGCGAGCGGCGAGACAGGGGAAAGGAAGGCAGCATGAAGGAGATGTTGCCGACAATAAAAACAAGGTTCAGACGTGGCTACAGTCAGTGGAAGAGTCAGATGATAGCATGTAACATACTCAGGACAGATAGAACCAGTACGATATACTAGTAGCCGCCGGTGAATTCGTCCGACGAAGAATGTTTACAACTCTGATCAGTGCAGCTTCAGCTTTGCATAGCGCATCCGAGTCCGTCCAACGTTTGTGCAGCCCATCCCTCTTTAACTACAGCTTTCTATTCATTCCACTAAGACGTCGATCTCGGGAGCCTTGAACGTCCCAGGTCGAGCAATACGGTACTTGAACCAAAGACTAATGTCAAGAAACTCAACGACGGTGTCAGTTCGCGACTGACATCAACCCACACACGACAGCCATACAGATCGCGCACACCTTCGAATTCAGTTACAATCGTCTGCAGAACAATTTAGGAGAGTAATTATCAGTAGAGAAAATAACGCCTAGTCGACCCTCTTTCTGAACAAGACGTTGGCACGGGAATTGGCCAGGATTGAAGTGCCAATGTGCATGTTATGTGGACGCGTCGTATTGTCCTCCAATTTGACGTCGTACGTCACTACGACATGTGCTAGCATGGTCTTGAGTTCACTCGCAGCAAAGAAACGTCCAGGGCTCATCCAGAAATCAGTCCGCAGAAATGGCCGAGAAAAAGGAAGCGAAAAGCCCATACCATGCATGTTTACCATGTCCAAAAGGCAGGTAACCTATCGCAGTCGATGCGTATTGATGTTTGAAGCGTGCGCCGTCCTCGCTACGCATGGTGCTGAACCGGAATGGCTGAAATTCATGCGCATTCTCGTATAACTTGTTGTCCAAGTCTAGAGACCGTGTGGCGACACCGATGGTCGTTCCCTTTGGTATGAACGTGCCGTCCAAGAATGTAAAGTCCTCCATCGCCTTGCGTTGAACGCCCACTAGCAACAAAAACAAGCTGTCACTTGGCCCTTTGACCGACGCGAAAAAGTACTCACGGCCAGTCGTACCTTCCATACGTTGACACTCTCTCATGAAGCTGTCTACTCGACGCATCTTGTCCACTGCAGCCTTTGACCATCCTTCATGTTCCACAATTGTTTCAACTTCCTCGCGGAGAGGTTGGATATATTGAGGATTCGCGGCAAGGTAATAGAGTGCATGCGTGAAACCCTGCAACTCAGTACGCATTAGGTTACAACTGCTAGTTGCCACAATGAACTTGAACTTGCATTGGCAGCTGTCTAGCTCAAGTAGACCAGTCAGGAGGAAATGTGAAGGAATCGACGATATACTCACATGAACGGCAGCAAAGTTGACAGCCAAGACTCGGAGTGTCAATGCCTCGGCAGTCAAATCAGGGCCATTTGCTTCCTCGATTAACCAAGATATAAGATCGTTCTGACAATGATCGTAGTGACGTCGATCCAGTCAGCAAAAGAAGACACACGAACAGGTTTCCCTTCCCAGTCCTTCCCATATTCATTCAGATATTGCAGTCGTTCTTTGATGATGGGGCCAAGGTGCTTCAGAGCACGCATCTTATCCCGAGCTACAACACCGGTCAAGAAATGGGTGGCTAGACTGACGACGAGTATGAAATAGGCCGCGGCATAATTACTGATAATGACTTACCCCTTCATGAATTTAGGAAACAAGCTAATTAGAGTACCTGCCTTAGCGAGTTCGACGATGAACTGGATATTCAGGTCAATGTAGTCCGGATCACGACCTGGTTTTGAATGAGGAACAGATCGTGTAGCGAGGTCCAGAAAACATACACAACGGAAGTCCGATAAAAAGCCTATTGGTGGTTCTGCAGACGATCTGTTTCATGGAAATGAGTGCTGGTACACTCTTCCATTCTGAGTATTCCGGAAATTGAGGACGATACACTCCTGCCAGAGAAGGAATGCTCACCTTCTCCACTAAGATCTAGAACCTCGTCAAAGGCTGTGACAATTTCATCTCTTATCTCGAGATATTTCGTTCCAAGATGTCGCGTCAATTGTGAGCGAATGACCCCGATATGATATGGGTTTCCATGGAGGTCGCCACCCATGATATATGACATGGACCAGCGCTGTATACACCATTTGTCAATGCCCAGGAAATCGTCGGGCTGATCATGGAGAACGAACATCTTCTACATTTTCAGGGAAAGAAAGCACCTCGGCTGGTGTTCTCAGTACTTCTTCAATGTGCTTTCGATCACTTAAGACCACCGTCCAGTGATAAAGATCGGCAACCCTGAAAGGCACAGATACGTGCTGCCAGCGTCATGATTTTGATAAGCATCAATCGAGAGGTGCGGAAAAAATAGGCTGAGGTCAACTTACTTTCTCGTAGCCTCGCTGTATGATCTCTATGGCATTGGTCGCATACTTGTAACCATCCCACCACGAGCCAAGCCAGTTGTTGGATCCGAATATGGGAAAAGCTTCAAGCTGTAGAGTCGACAATGAATAAGTGCTAAGGCAGTGGTTGTGGGTCGTGTTTGCTTACGCTTACGCGCTTGCGCTGAGCCAGCCTTGCAATGACAATGACAGGCAGCAACAACCCCAGCAGCGCCGCATGTACCTGCATAAGTCACATCCAAATCCTCTGTGAGTGCTAGCACTGGCAATCGGAAACCCATTATTAATGTGCTGCGTCTGAATCGAATGTCCACGGCGAGGTTAGTCGGAAATGATCAAGTTCAAGTTGGGTTCGATATACTTACTCTACTCGGTTGGCCCCCTCGATTTTAAAGGACTTGGAAGCTTTAGGGAACTGGGAGGAATCATGATACAACGAAGAGGAATATGTACTTTGGTGCAGTGAGGCACGAGCAGTGTCAAAGTGCCAGATTTTCGGACAAGCGACGCAAGCGAGAGGCACTTTGCCTCTGCCACGTCCAACGTCCACCTGGCAGTGATCGCCCGCCCTCGCCTGTTTCAGCGCAGTACACCATGGGATCTTGGCACGTGGTCCCGGCTACCGCGAGCCCGTGTCCCGGGCCGGAGCTCTCGCCCCCCTTTCCTCACAGCTCAAGAAGCGATGTCCAAATACGTGCTCCTTCAAATACTTATATCGCATGTTTCGTCACCAGGCTCCCAATCCGGCCACTTCAAACCGTAACGTAGTACCTCGTCTATATCATCATGATCGCCACACATGTGACATAACACGTTACAGCGAGTCACCATGATTTTCCGCAGCAGGCTTAGCAAGATACGGGTCACTTGGCAACAGTGACCCGGGTGTATTACTTCGCGAGAAAGAAATACAAATACAATGAAGCCACGAGGAATGCAACCCACTGAGGAATGCGTACTATGGATGTAGGAGGCAAACGGGCAAACGAAAAACACTACACTGGCGAGACAACGAGAAAGAAAAGGGTAAGAAACTGAGAGCCGCACCTGGCGAGACGATGAGAAGGATGTGAGAAAGGATGCCCCCTCAGCCAATGGCACCTTGAGTGTGAGTGGGCACCCAGTGCCGCTACGTAGATTCGGAGTCAGGTATACTGGTGATGAAACGACAGGAACTTCTGAAGCCTTGAACATTTGAACGAGCGCTGAAGATGATCTGGTGGCCACTGGGGGCATTCCGTCTGATCCAAAAGGAAAAACGTCGGTGGGCTTGTTTTAAGTAATAACTCGGCTGTGCGACGTGCCAGACTCAGTAGGCCAAAATATCAATTATTCAGAATAGTGTTCTCAACACTCATTCCACTGTCCGTGACGGTACGAAAAGTAAATAAAATATTGCGGAGACAGCTGAACACAAAAGAACATTCTTACAATTCCTCCTCGACATCCTCGACATCCCTAACATACACAAATCTTCATCCACGCCGTGGATAAATCGCAGACGTAGACACAGCCAACCCAGGCATCGCCTTGACGTACTCGTCGAAATACGGCACGGCTCGTTTGTTGGAGCGCACCGTCAGCTTCGCCAACGTGCACCCCGATCTACGAATCATCCCCATAAAGGCTGGATGGGGCCACTCGTCACGCTCACGGTAGCAAAAGCAGACGTCGAGCTCTTCAAGGGCGGGCAGTGCGAGCACATTGAACAGTTCATCGAGCCCCGCACGAATCACTTTGACTTCGAGGCGGCGGAGCGTTGGGTGGGTGAGGGATCCCGACGCGAGGCCACGGAGAAGGCCGAGTTGGACGTCATCGGCAGAGAGGCAGGAGGCGATCAGTGTGTGGAGGTGTGTGCAGCCCATGAGGAGCTGGAGGAAGACGGTGGGACTGAAGAGGGCAAAGTGCACGTGGAGCTCGGTAAGATGAGCCCAAGGGAGGGTGATCCCATCGAGGGACTCGAGATCATAGTTGAGACATTGGAGGGATGCGACGCGGAGGCGGATAGCGGATCCAGGAAGGTGAATAGAGAGGATGTCTCGATGGGTGGTAACGCGGAGTTGCTCTAGGGGGAGAGCCGGGGTAGTCTCGATCTCGGGCTGGATCTCCGGAGTGAAGAGTGCTGGTAAGGAGGGACCGTGCCACCAGAGATCGTCGCAGCGGGTAATGATGGGTCGAAGCCAGAGTGCAAGAGACGAAATGAGAGTTGGGTCTGCATCAAAAATAATGTCATTAAGAATCCGAATGGTCAGGGGGATGCTCTTGGCTCTGGCCAACCAAGCCTCACACCCGTTACGATACTCTTCACAAGCGGTTTTTTGGAGAGGAATGGAGAAAGAGGACCAGAGATGTGGGGTGGACAATGCCACAGCACGCCAATGGCGGCAGACCCGGGTAAGCACCATGGGGCACTCCACATCCCTTGGAGTGATATAGGGCGTCTTGGGTAAACAGTGGTAAAAGACTTCACCCAGCACCTCTGGAGGGATCCGAAGAGCGGGGGAGGTAAGCGCCTGGTGAGCAAGCAATGATTCGCGGACGTGAGCGCTGTTGTCGTCGAGTTTAGTTCGAATATCTGCTAACTTGCGGATAGCGCTGTCTACACTTTCTATCTGGAGTCCAAGGACGGAGAGCTGAGAGTGTCGTTCAGAAACAATGGCATCAACGAACGAGATGTCTTGAGGACTAGGTGCGATGTTGAGTGCACTGAATTGCGAAAACGGGGTTTCGAGGTCATCTGGGTGCTAGAAAACAAGCGCTGTGAGCTCAAAGCAGGAAGGATAAGCGACAGGTGACTGACCAAAAGAGATGGCTGCAAGTTGAAACACCGGGCATGAGACACAATTGCGCAATCGACCTGGGAAACACACAACTAACGCACCTTGCCGAGATACTCGACCAACTGATCGTTTATGGATTGTAGAATCTCCATCTCAGGGATATCCTCCTACTCAACAAGCTACGTTGACGGTGGTCGTGCAAGGATGAGGCGCAGGCACAACGAGGCGTGGTGAGAAGTCGTGTCACGAGCCACGAGCCAGTGCCAGTGCGCTGTCAAGTCTTTCTCGCTGACTTTGTCCCTGGTTGGCAGTTTTATCAGGCTCTTCAGTAGGTTAGATTGAACGCCGATGGATCCCAGTTCTCGTAATTACAGGTATCGCCGCCCTCAAATTATCCCACAGCTGTCGAGCGGGTTGAGCTCCGTCCACAGCGTCGCACAGCGTCGGGTGCTGTCAATGTTGGCACAGAACTGCAATTCCGAATTCTCTTTTCTTCACGGATAGTTGTTCCCTCAACGATTACCTGAGGCGTTATCATCACTCTGGTGCTTCGACCCTGGTGATCCTGAATACTTCTAGGTTGTTCTTGCTTCTGTCTACTATGCGTATCAGTATCAACGTTATTGCCGCTCTGGTTCCATGCATGATGCGCTGCATGGGTGTATTTAGGTACGTCGCATCTCACGTTGTAGCGTTGGTGTTCACTTGACCCGCCCTACTTGTGCCTAGCAGTCTGGTTTTGAGCAACTGATCCCAAATCAGTTTGATGTACCCAAAATACATGATGTCTACCATGTGGCACTCCGGCTCGCCTCTTACTTCCGTCTCGGTAGTTCAATTCACATCGATTGTCGCAAGTATCACTGCGCCATCTCGTATGTGTCTCTTGAGGTGACTTGTAATACAAACTTTCGCCGTTGAGCGGTTCCGAGGTCTTCGGTTATTACCCCGGCCCGAACATCTGCCAATACGATTCTGCTCTGTGCTCCCGCGCCTCCCACGCCCCCACGCCGTGCCTGTCGGGTGTGTAATCTGGGACGAGTAGAAGCAAGCAGGATCAATCCGGATATTTGCTGGCGGAACCCCGGTGGCTCGCTAAACGTGATAGCGGAGTTCCTTTTCCTATGCCGCCTAGGGCCCAAAGTTGTGTCCCCCTTTCGGTCGTTTTTCTCTCGTAACCACGTTTTTGTCAGCGAAACTGTGTTATCACAGTGGACTTTATGCATCTGCCCCTGTTTGTCCCTCCGTGAGTCCGTGGCGCACTTCAGGTGTCTGCCAAAGGCAGGTCCAGCTGGAATGTCTCAGGATCTCGCCCCGTCGGGGATGCCACTAGCGGCGGGGTCGGATTTCTCTTCTCTCTGCCAGGTCAGCCAAAACTGACAACTCAGTAATGCCCAGGACGGCCGCCACTTCAATGACAGGCTGACAACGAACCCCCCTAAATTGCCACTCGCAGGGACCTGCCAGCATGGCAGCATAGGATGGATGGCTCGAGTTTGACTCGTGTGGTTGGCCGCAGTACTCGATACTTCGAGTTGAAACATTGGCTGAAAGGTCGGGCATCATCTTAACATAACGATTTCATCAGGAATTCAGTTCTCCAATGCTCGCCTCGACCGACTCGGGCTGCCGCGTGGAGCAAAGAATTGAAGCTTGCAGTTTGGTCAAGGATTGGTACGTGTATTCAACTAGTGGTGTAGCGACGTCCTCCGTCCGAGCTGGTCGAGGTCACTTACTGTAATAGCACATCATCGTTCGTGTCTGGCAGCACCTTGCGGTCAGATTGTTCACCTCGGGCTTGCGGCCGAATGGCACGCACAAGAACTTCAAAAGTCTTGATCAACATGTATGTATGCGTGTTTGACGAGTGAACATCTCGGCGTCACTCAGCCTGGAAACAGTGGATACGACCGTATAAAAGCACTGGTTTAGGCCTGATTCTCATCTTACAACATACTCGACGTTATTCCTCAATTCATCGACACGAACGAACGCATATACAATACTGCTCCCATTACATCGTCCTCGGAGTCTAAACCATCACAAAAAATGACATTAATCATGCATACGTACTTCATGGCTCACCTCGGTGGTTGTAGCCGTGCATCCATGTTTCAAACGGCCTACCCCATCTGCATTGAACACGACCGAGGTCGCTGCCAGATGTGTGAAGCCACAACTTACTTTGCAAGATTTACCGGATCAAGACCGAGGATTTGCAGCCTGGTCCTTTGTTAGTAGTTCATTATTTGCTTCGTCCACTAGCCCCACCAACAAGTCGCTTTTCCATCTAGGTTTTTGCTGCCGCTGTCCAAGATGGTATCACTGGGAGTATCCCTTTGTCAATCGGGATTCTCGTCGAGGACTACCTCCGGCTTCCCGAATTAGCGTCCCAACAGAATGCGGTCAAGTTTCCTCCCTTGGTCGGCCAATTGGCTCCAGGAATTATGTACTGCTCAGGTCGGTTCTCTCTCGCGGGCCCGTCTCTACTCTTTCAATTGATCTTTATCACTACTCTCAGCTCTTTTGGTCTACCCTTATATGAACCGGTATCGGACCCACATTCTGATCCTGCTCGGAATGACCTTATGCTGGACTAGTCTTCTGATAGCAAGTTACTCTCGCAAGGTGAGCAGATCAACTGATTCAAAGAAGAAAGAAACAACTCTCTTCGAAAAGGTGAACGAGTATCTCATTTTTCAAGGTGTGATGTATGGAATTGGTGGAGGTATGAAGTGCGCGTTCCCAAAATGTCATCACAACGTTCAAGATCGACACAGGAATCCTCTATCCGTCAAGCTCTTTTATTTGTCCGAGTGGTTCTCGAGACGCAGAGGTCTTGCGAACGGCATCATCTTTGCAGGTGAGATAATTTTCATCGTTACCGATCCGCTTTTTCTTACTCTGCTTTGGAGGTACGTCCGTCGGGAGCCTCTTCATGCCTTTCGTGCTGCCACCTTTGGTCGAAGTTTATGGGTTATACTCGACGATACGCATCATTGCTGTCATCGACTTAGTTCTCCTGCTTCCATGTATGGTGGGTTTTACCTTTGATCGTGTACACGGGCTGCTTTGGGGTGACGCTGCTCGTCTGTATCGTCGGATGGTACTGGGGAAAGACTGATAAACGCGAGCGGGGATGGCGAGGCTTCATTGGATTCACGGAGCGCCTACTGAAAAGAGAATATTCCTGTCCTAAACTCGGGCACATGATGCGCTAGCTTCAATCATATCAGTGTTACATAAGTACGTACTCGTCGGTTGCCCAGTTTTTCGTCACTCACTTCGTGACATTTGACAAGTTGTGCTCACAGTACTCAGAATATACAGCACTATTTTTGCCTGAATCTATGCATGCGACTTGTGATGTTGCATAGGCATAGCATAGATGCAGTACATGAGTGTAGTAATAATACGCCTTCACACAAGAGCCAGTAGCAATATGGTACCTTTTCCGATCAGAACGTGCTGGGGCGGTGAGCAACAAAGGTTGCCTTTGCCTTGCCGACACGGTGCGGAAGAGGGAACTTGAGTTTGGGAACAAGGAGTTGCCTGATGTAAGGACGACGAACGTCGTCCGTCTTTTCAAGCTCAACGACGCGGAGGATCTGTTCACCGAGCCATGTCAGTCGAGGGGTGTCCAGGTGCATACCAAGTCGACGGTAAGTTCGACGAAAAACACATACATGGATCGACCGGAAACGAGCACGATGCCTAGCAGCCATATCTTGGTACAGTGCCTTGACGGCGTCCGCGCGCGAAAGCTCACGGAACTCCTTGTACATGTTGTGCGTGCCAGAACGGGAGTCATAGCGCAACCAGATACCAAAGTTCTTGACTTTCAAGGGTTTCTTTTCGTGGATCTAGAAATCAAAAAGGACGCGCGCGCCAAGGCAAGCGAGGGTTCGAAAACCCGTTAGCAATCCCATTCCGCCTGCCACTTGAACGGCTGCAAGGGATACACACAATGTTGACACCGATGATTTCACCGCTCGCCTTCTTCACCTTTTTCAGCTGCCTGAGGCGAGGTCAATCGAGTTGAACAAGAACTTTTTGGTTCGTGAGGCGTACCTCAGGAAATACCAGAACCGCGACTTGGCGACGACTTCATTGGGCGCGAAGATGCGCATGCGATAGATTTTGGGTGTCGGGTCTGATTCAGTGGGGAGGTGGCGCCCAACGACTTGGAATTCTTGAAGGCCCATCTGGATCACGTTCGATGTCAGTACGCCATCCACTAGTACCACACGGCATCCATCGTCAATAGACGTGATTGCCCCGGATCCATAACGTAGATGGACAAAACACCGTGCAAGAACGGAGATGACACGCACCTTTGTAATAGTCTTGATCTCGAGACGTTGACGCTGTCAGCGATGACGAGGGTACCTACGATGGGGGAGTTGTGTGTCTAGTTTGGTCTTGTTTACTAGCTAGCTGAGTATGAACTAACCATTACATAAGCCAAGGGCCCGCCGGCGGGAGCAGACTTCGGTCCCCGAGTAGGTGATACGTGTCTTGCAACTCAGATCTCAGGCCCAGGGCTCACTCAAGGCTACGCAAAGTATCCCAAACCCCAAGCTTTGAAATCAGACAAGTGACGTGGGTTTTCCTGTATCGTTGACATCGCTTTAAATGAGAAGTAGCGACCGCTAACCCTATAGGTCTTAATGTTTCATACTGGCGGACTGGTTCAAGTTGTTGGACCTATCAGGTTGACCTCCGCCGCGGGGAGTACTCTGAGAGCGCTGGTATACTTGACCTTTATCGTTCGTGCCACGTAATAAGGCTTGCATCAGGCAAACCTAGTCATCCAACCACACGAGACACCACCGTAACGTTCGGGAAGGTAGCTCTGTATGACGAGATCGCCGTGCATAGCTGTCAGGGCTTCCATCTCTCGTGGCTCAAGCCGAACCATACGGTGAAAAGCATGAAGTTACATGTGTCAGCAGTGTCTCTGATTGTATAAGACCTCCAGTCTCGATCTTCAACCACCCACAAACCCATCAACTGGGATTCTTAACGCATTGTCGTAATCTCCACTCACGTGTTACAATTATACACGAATAACGAGACATGAACCTGCTCACTACAGTGGCTGCGCCATCAGTTGACATGGTTCCGCGTCTGGAAGGGCTAGCCCCACCCCCGTCAAGCTCGTCCTCGGTGACTGCAAAAGAAACGGCGCTACAGTCCCTTGAAAACGACCCACCAGCTCAAGATGAAGGAATCGCAGCCTGGTCCTTTGTCAGTAGTGCATCAATCACTGCATCCGCTAGCTTCAAATTGATCAATCACCGTTCTACTTTCTAGGTACTCGCTGCCGCTATTCTCGACGGAGTTACCTGGAGCATCCCTTGGTCCTTCGGTGTTCTCATCGAAGACTACCTTCTGCTTCCTGAGATAGCGTCCCAGCCAAATGCATCTAGGCTCGTGCCCTTGATTGGCCAGTTAGCTTCCGGAATGATATACTTATCAGGTAAGCTTTCTTCCCTGTGGTATCATACCCATCTAGATCACAAATTTAGCGCCGCTTGTTTACCCCTATATGCACCGGTATCGAGCTCATGTTCGTCCGTTGATGTGGCTCGGGATGACCTTATGTTGGACTAGTCTCTTGATGGCGAGTTACTCTCATAAGGTAAGCATACCCGGATAATTCGAGCAGTCTGACGCGACACCAATCTCATTTCTCGCCGAAAAGGTGCATGAATTTGTTATGTTTCAAGGCGTAATATATGGAATTGGTGGAGGTGCGCAGCATACCATGCTAGCAATTTTGTTCTAAGCGATCTGAATGTGCACAGGGCTTCTGTATCCGTCAAGTATCTTGTATATGTCGGAGTGGTTTTTCAGACGCAGGGGTCTCGCGAATGGTGTCATCTTTGCGGGTGAGGCTTATTGCACTATACTATAGTTTTACTGTTTGACTGCAGTTTCTAGGCACGGCACTTGGGGGCCTCGTCATGCCATTCATATTGCCATCTCTGGTCAAGGCTTATGGCTTATACTTGACGATGCGCATCATCGCTATTGCTGACTTGGTCATCCTGCTTCCATGCATGGCGTTGGTACGACCGCGCGTCCCACAAAAGGACTTGAATAAATGTTCTGTTCGCACCGTGGCGGTGTCATCGATTACCTTGCATGATCGGACATGGTGGATGCTCATTGCTGCGAATACCTTTCAAGGATTTGCGTTCTTCGTTCCACAAATTTATATACCAAGTTGGTTCATGTTCTCCTTCTTTTTCAAAGTTGAGTTACGGACTTTCTTTGCTTGTAGCCTTTTGCACTGCGCTTCATCTCGACAGCGCCTTGTCATCTTTTGCAATGGCTTTACTTAACGGTAAGACGCACTTCGCCTCAGGTGAACTCATCCATATCGACCGCTGCCTTCTAGGGTCCCATATCGTCGGCCTAGTGTCGGTTGGCTATTGGTCAGACCACGTCACGCCATGGCCGATCGCCTTTATTCTCTCCCTCATCTCGATGCTTTTTACGACCGTATTTTTGGGTGCCATTGGCAATGTCGTCGGCATCATGTTGTTCTGTGCAACATACGGCTTCTTTACGGGGGGTTGGAGCACCTTGTGGACCTCTTTCATCCGTCAGATCGCACGTGAGTCGCACCACCCCGGCCATCTCAGTAGCAGACCGTATCACACACAGGCCAGAATATCGCGTTGTCGATGTCCATGTATGGCGTCATGTTCTTCACGCGTGGTCTCGGTAACGTGTTGAGTACACCCATTGCGACTGCCCTTACTCCCGTGCAGTCACAGTCAATTGTCGATGACGGAGCAAAGCAACTTGATCATGGTCGGTTTGTACCTCTGATTGCGTATATTGGGGGTTGTTTCGCGGCGTCGATGCTCATGTGTATCGTCGGATGGTATTGGGAAAGGACTGATAAACGAGCTGCGCAGCAATGCCTACCTGATTCGTGTTAGTGGGCTGCTAGTGCGTGACCAAGGTAAGTCCCATCCCCTTTGCACAGTGTACCTTTTTTTTTATTACTTCGGTGTCGATTCGCGTTTACCTCCAGTAAATGTTATGGAAAAATCACGAGTTCGCCTGGCGTTATTGGAGAGCACTTAATTAATTGATTGGTGGCTTGTGGCCGGAACTCATGGGAAAACGGAATCTAAGATCTGCAGATTTGAACGACGAAGGCAATGCTGGAGTGGTAGAACTTCGCTTATGGTCGGAAGGCCAAGGTTTACTACCAATGTCAATCGTAAGTTCGACATTGTCCAAACGCTCGTGTCAGACAGATATCGACCATTGCCCCGCGCGTGAGTCGTAGAAATGTTCAATTCCCTTGAAGTTTCAACTTGACCATATTTGCGGGAAACACGAAACGATCGAGAAGTTGCGTGCTGGTGCAACACCGCCGTGGAGTCTAAGCTGTAGCCGCCTTGGTCCCGGTTCACGCGCACGCCGCAGCACCGGCGCGTGAAAATGAGAGATAGACGTCCGGAGATTGCAGGATCCTAAGGAATCGACCATTCATTTGATGCAACTTGACGGAGACCACGTGGTGACGCTTTAATGGAGTGCTGCAGGCCGGTGAAAAATGGTCATATGGGGATAGTGGCACCAAAACAATAATGGGCCGCCACTCAAGTTGCGCCACGCGCCACCACTTGCGTCAACACGGAAATGCAACACCATTATGAAACTTTGGGCCCTTACAATGCCTCGGAATTCACGCGTCATGCTCTCCAAGCCAGGTTTGCCGAACTCCATGGGTTACATCCCCGGTTATTTAATGGTACATTTACTCTGTAGCACTGCTTGTAGTAACTCACTCTGCAAGACGTTCCTCCTTTCACTTCTTCCACCCCCCTCCTCCTTCCTGTCATTTTTCTTCTCTTAGTCATCGCGTTCTCCTTTCCGATTCTTGCTCGTCATGTGTCACGGCCAAATCGATCCGGCAAACGTAATACACCGGGGCGATGGTCAGGTTTCAAACGACGGATCAGCCCCCACAGCGTGGTCCAATCCTTTGGCTTTCAGACACGCGGATCTGTCCCACACCCAGAGTGGCATTCAAGTTATCCCCGTTGAGTATTGTCCTCCGAGTCCTACGGAACACGAAAAGGTCAGCGAGACGTTTTTGTATATGTTTCTATCACACCTACGAGCACACTTAGCAGATCATACAAGACTGTTTAGACTTACTTTGGGAGGAATATCTGTGGCACATCGTACCTCCTGACTCGGAAGACGCGGTGTGTCCAGCGTTCCAAAGGATACTCCTTCGTGATATGGAAGCGTTGTTCGGGAGTGCTGGTGCAGATCGGCGCGCTCTGACTCAGTGGCAGGTAATTTGCACTGTTAACTACTAGGCCAAGGTTGTTTATTGACTAGAACGGCACACAGGGTAACATCATTCTAAACCCCATAATGGGCTCTAGTCCTGATGCAGAACGTGAGAATGTAAGCATCAGGAGAATATTAATACCCTCCCGTATTGCGTACTCATCAAACACCCTGCAGTCGACGACGCAGACCACCGTTCACTGTCGTTGGACAGGAGATGGTGAGTCTGAGGTCTGCGGTGCAGAGATCGCATACAAAAGCGTCTCAGCTCACTTCGGGGACGCGCACGGTATCAAGAAATTGAATGAAGACGCACGGATTTACTGCCGATGGGAGGGATGCCATAAATGGATGGGGCGTAAGAATTTTGCACGGCATGTCCGCGAGCGTCACGTCGGACATCGTAGGGAGAAGGCGGTCAGTCGGAAACCAATGTAGCCGACGAAGGTGTGAAGCGAACTTGTGAGATATGTAGCGGCGTAGACGTATAATAATGTATCCTTAGACCAATCTTAGACTGTTTGTAATTTATAGTCATTCTCAACTCCGCAAAAAGATGTTCTGCTTGTTAACGCTAGTGATGATTCTGATGAAAGAGTGTGAATTGCATCTACCTAGGTTGGTCCAGCACTAGCGGATAACACGGATGCATACAGTTTGAGCAGCGACACCATAATACAACACAAAGTACCAACACCAAAATTACAAACAATCATCAGGAATACGAGTCCTCGTCACAGTTCACTCCCAACCGTCAGGACGACGACCCGCTGCGTGTGCGTCACAATCATCAACTTCCCGTTGAACGCCGAAAATTCGGGCTTGTTTTTCAGCGGCCGCAGATGTTGCGGCAGCCATAACACGCGCTTGTCGCCCTTGCACACCCATCCGTCGTTCCGTATGACGTACGGCATTCGGAGAAGAGAGTCGAAAATATCATCCTCGTGCTTGGATAGGAGATGTGGCAGCGATGGAGACTTGGACTTGGAGGGGTCTTGTTCGGAGGACGATCCATCCGGTTCCGGCTCTTCTCTGTGATCACACGTAGGGCAAGTGAGCGTAGGCTGAGACGAGACGTTCGCTTCCTCGGCCTTGTCTTTGACGTCGTCATGACTATCATCATTTCCTTCGCCACCGCCTGATGGTGGGAAAATGAGCTGCAGGCAGGGCACTGTCCAAAACGATACGCTATTGTCACTCGTCCTGCAGATCAGCCTGAGCGGCAGTGTCTGAACCTTGATCTTGTGATTCAAGATACCGGATTTGCCGAATGTCCTTCGTGAACTCGGTCTCACTGGGACACAGTGTATGCGACGCGGCCGATGTCGAAGACAATGCCACGATGCGAACCAACCCGTCTTCATGTGCGATAACGCCTATGTCATCGCCGAGCGGTGTTAAAAAGGCGACGGCCGTGGGGGGCGAATTGACATCTACGGGTGGATCAATAGTCGCTTTGCACGCGCCAGACACGCAATCTCAGAGTTGTATCACCCCCGCTCCAGAGCCACTCATCAGCGTCTGGGAATCACTGGAAAAGGCCAAAGTGGTGATGGAGACATCGTTCGCCACAATCAACGCCCTTTTGATCTGCATGCCAACATCACACAGCGTGATGGCACTTTCATGACCACATCCGATAAAACTGCCGTCTGGGGAAATGACGAACACTTGGATCTTTTTCACTCCCGAGAAACGGCTTTTTTGCGTGCCTGTCGTCGATTCGTAGACGCGAACCGAGCTCTTGTCCTGGCGGTCCCAGAAATCAGACATGGACCAAGCAAAGGTGCGCGAGTCAGCCGAGAAAACGGGACGGGGGACGTCCTCGGTGCGTGCGTAGTCGGCGATACCAAAGTCGACTTTAGAGAGGACATGACAATACGCGTCAGTGAGGTGCCATACCAATCCGCTATAAATGAGGAAGCGCGATCCATCTGGAGAGGTGGCCACTGATGTCACAGAGTGAAGGGGGGTCGCGAAATCTCGTTTTGTGACTTCGTCCCACCGTAGCGTTGGTACCGTCGTATCCAAAATGTCTAGTGATCCGCTATTGCTCCCCGCTGCAGCACGCGTACCGTCCGGGGATAACGCGAGCGCCGTCAAGTGACCCCGAGAAGAGTGTATGGAAGGAGAATCCACCTTGGACCCGAACGGCACACACCATGTTTCAGAGAGGTATGAGAACGTAAGGGAACACGACTGTGATGAATAAGCAACCAGGAGTTCCGCCCGCGCCACTCCATCTTCATTCTGCTCCATCATCTTCTTCAACAGGAATGCGGGAAGGCCGCGTGCAAGGATTTTAGCTTGCCATACAGGTGCATTACCCATCACTGCCTGCAGGTTTTTTCCAAAGTCCCAGATAGTGGCAGTCAGAAGTCGACCTACGACTTGTTGAAACATTGCTAGCGAGGATCAGTTCCATCCGACACTGACAGAAATTGTTTGTCGTGGTCAAAGAAGTGGACCGAGCGAACGACCTTCTTGTGCGCTCTGGAGAGGGTACGCGTACAGCTTCCCGAACGCACATCCCAGACTTTGACTGAATGGTCTTGTGAGCCTGTGACAACCATGGTGCCATCCCGCGACACGTCCAACGCTGTGATGCCAGCGCGATGACCCATCATTCCACGAACCACCTTGCCCGTGTTCACATCCCAAAGAACGAGCAAATTATCTTCGGAACCTGAACACAACCGTTGGGAGTCTGGCATAAAGGTGATCACTGTCACCGGCCCTTCGTGTGCAGTTAGTTTGTGTGTGCGCTGAGCAGACTCGAGTGACCACAGTTGTATCGTTTTATCGCGAGCACCGGATGCGAGCAACTTGCTGTCCGGAGAGAACTCGAGACACGTGATATCGTCCGTGTGAGCCCCGACGTCCTTGAAGTGTTCTCGACCCAGATTAGGATCCCACACTGCGACCATGCCGTCTGAAAATGCACCCGCGACAAAGGACCCCGAGCCTGAGAAACGGACAAAGAGGGAGGAGGCCTTATTTCCGAAGCTCGCAACGTTACCTCCCGTGACAACATTCCACAACTGGACCCCTTGGTTCATTCCGGCTGTTGCGAGGACGGTCCCACTCGGTGAGAAAGCGACGGAGGTGACGGAACCGAGATCGATGGCATACTGATAAGCTTGCCATTCCTCGTCCGCACCCTCAATGATCATAAACGTACCCCCTGCTTCGTGCTTAAAGTGAGCATAGAGGGGGCTGGATGTGGAAGCAAAGGTGATGGCCGTGTGATAAACGTGCGGTGCGCTTTCGGATATGGGCTGTCTAAAAAACAACATCAGCCGTTCGGCGTCTTCAATCAGCGTTGCCGTCTCTTCCGGTACACTTGCGAGCGACTTGGTAATCAGGTTCAGATGCTTAACCGAAGGAAAGATGGTAAGGGAAAGGAACATACTTGAGCCAATTCAGCGCGTCGCGCAAGACAATGATCGCCCTCTCCACATCGCCGAAAATACTGGCTGTCTCAATCCAGTACAAAAGCGTCTTCCTGCAAAACTCCTGCATCGCTTCCAGAAGCGAATCGTATACACCACCGTGAGGGGGAAGTTGTGTGAGGTGGTGGGACCAAAACCGACATGCATACAAGAGTGCTTCATCATAAGCCGCCTGTCGGCGCTCATTGAGATCCTCGATGTCACGATTCAACCTAGACGGGTCACCGATGCGACACATGTTCCGCTTCAATGATCTGGCCATGGTCTTGAAACAGAGCTGAGCCATGAGTCGATGATAAACCACGGGATCGATGGCATACTTGCGCGACCTCTGTGGTGAGACCAAGAAATCCCGAAAGGATGCATGGTAGAATTGGATGGGTTGCTCCCAATTGTCGGATGACATCAAAACGGAGCCAAGAGCAGGTATGACAACCCTAACATCCACGTCCGGTTTGTCAAAGAGCTGGTGTAATGCATGAACCGTCATCGGGACGGACAAACAATACACGATCCCAAGAATTAGACGGACGTTGTCGGCGTCTGGGAATACAGATACAGCGTCCAGATAGAGCGCGTCGAGCTCAGGGTATGCCGTATCGCGAGAAGGCTTGTCTTCCAAGATCGCTTGAAGACGCTGGACGGGATTGTGCATCCGATCGCCGACGAACTTGACGACGGTCAATGCAAATATAAATAGACCGGATGCCTTCGCGACGATCCGGTCGAGATCCTCTGTCGATGGCCACGGCTCGCTTGGCATGATTTGCACATGCTCTTGATGGACTTGACTGAGCGCATGTTGTAGAAAGCTTCGAATGTCGTCCTCCACACCGAAGGATTCGATTTCGAGAACGAGTGTGACTGACGCAATGTCCGGCTGGCGGAAGTGAAGTTGGAGCCAAGGCTCTGGGCGACTTGTTATGAGAAGACGTAAAGGAAGTGGGGAAGCGCGGACGAGTTGGATTAAAAGGGATACCAACTCCACGACAAGCTGGGGATCATCGCATTCATCGAGGGCGTCCACGATGACTAGAAGTGGTGACTCAAGACGGTCGAGACCGCTGGAGAGCGGTTCCAACAGCAGCTTGAGCATCTGTTCACGGAGGACCTTGAAGGGAATCATACTATCTTGTTCCAAGGTGGCAAGGACAGCCGGGCGCATAGCGGGAACGGAGAACATGAACTGAGTCGTGATGGTTGGGAAAAAGTGACGGGTAGTACGCCGTTGGATGTCGCGACGCGAAAAGAAGAAGCTGGCTGCCAGACGTTTCTGAGAGGCGTATTTTTCTGCAATCGTTTGGGATACGGCTGATTTCCCTGAGCCAGGTCGGCCGTTGACCCAGCAAACGGGCGTGTTGCATTCGGTCTCGTTGTCCATCCAGGATGTCAAGCGGTCGAGGAGCTGAACTCGGGTGCCTTGCAAACATCGAGGTGCAGGATGGCGATCTACTGAATCGAACGCAGCGCTGTGAGCGCTGGCCTTTTGCAACGTTTCCAACCCTGGCACAGTGGCAGATTTTCAGAACCTAAAAAAAAACTTGAAAGGAATGAAAGCACACTTACCATTAATCTGGCTACCTTGCAATATCTGATTACCATGCACGATCGTGTTTATGGTTTGATTTCCCTGTACGCTTGCATGCGAGGTGAAGTGCTGGTCACGATGGACCTCGCTGAACGTGGAATGGCTCGCGTCGATGTGGGACGAATTGTTGAACATAGTTCAGAGTAAGATGGTCCGGAGAGTGACCAATGTACCCCTGCCGAGTATCCAGCGCCTTCCCCGACTGAAACCCATCGATTGACGCCCTCTGAATCAGCAGCTTCACAAGCTCCGTGTAAGCCCCACTAGTCACGTGTGTTACGGTAAGTCTTGCACCGGGGCAGTAGTAAGTAGTAAGTACGTCTCACTTTTCGTAGTCGGTCAATTGTGAACAACATTGCGTCTAATCGTTGCCGTTTACGGTACTG
Organism: Chiua virens; assembly: GCA_019787685.1. NCBI lineage: Eukaryota > Fungi > Basidiomycota > Agaricomycetes > Boletales > Boletaceae > Chiua > Chiua virens. The sequence continues at coordinate 298,634 of JAHNUO010000011.1, read as the reverse complement.
ACTCGAGGTGCAACATCTCCAATGGCGTCCTTCGCGGTACTGGTGACCGGATTAATGTCTCGGTCTACAGGGTTCCATTGTGCGTGACGAATCATCCACCAGTGACAAAGTGCTTTTTAGCGCATCTTCCCAGTCATCCTCTTGATCGACCTTCTGTTTGCCCCCGAGTCTCCTTGCAGGTGGTTTGTTCGCAAAGGTCGACACAAGGCAGTGGAGAGGGTCATCGCTCAACTTGGAGGACCGACCGTCGACACTAAACTCCAACGACGGCAAATTCACAAGACTATTGAACTCAAAGACTCGTATTCCGCGACAGCGACCTACGTTGATTGTTTCGGAAGTAGGCTATTCATTGCCTTCAACGTCATTTCCAGGCGGTAATCTCAAACACACCATCGTTGCCATGATGGTGTTCGTGCCCCAGAAAGCCGCAGGGGATAGTTTCATTGCACTGTTCCTGCTGGTGCCAGACCCGTGGTCGGGGTATAGCTCGTACGTTTTCAAGCTCGCCGAATTCAATAACAACGACGCCTTTGACCTTGGTGTGGAGTGACTGCCATTGGCCACGTGTTTTGGCTGACTTCGAAGCCTCACGCCCCCTCCTGCCAGGTCATTGACAGTTTGTTGTCATTTTGTATTGTGAATCGGTTTGGTCGTCGCTTCCTCTTCAGTTGGGACATGGCTTTTTCTACCGTCATCCTGCTCGTGATTGTTTTCCTCTGGTTTGGGAGTGCCAAGTTTTGTCTATCAAGCCGGCGTGTGTCATCTTTGTTTTGCAAAGCTTCTCTATCCGTGCGTGTGCCCATTTTTTGGACCTGCTAGCGCGCATCTCGCTCGTTGTGGTGCTACAGAGTGAATCCGGACAGAGCGAATCTCGACGGCCATGTCGGCTTCATCTTGGCAATCTCGCGTTATATCGGGCATTAGAACACACCTTGAATAATGATTGTTTTCGTCCTAGAACTGTGATGGTCAGTGCATTCGCACACGGTTGGGACGATGATAAATACACATACGAGGTCGTATCCGTGGCAAGTCGACCTTGGTTACTGGTGGTCATGGTGATATACTGGATGGATATAGGAGGTACATAGAGAGACGGACCACAATATGGAGGTGTGAGGGATGCAGCTAGCGAGTCGAAGAACCCAGTGGAAGCGACCAACATGGACGTGCACTGCCTCGGGCGTTGGGAAAAGACACTAACTACCTTGTAGATTAAAAGACCAATTGTATTCATTTGTCGGTTTCATTTCCGAGTGCTCAGCGGACTCGGAGTCAGTATTTAATTATCGAACGGTTGGGACTTGGAAGAAGAGACGGCAGCAACCTGACAAGGTTACCTCATGGACGACCACTGTAACCAACCTGTCAACAGAATACCAACCGCTTCAGCAGGATTACCATGACCAGGAGTCAGCGCTCGATATTCAAACCCTAGTAGACCGTATAACCCCCACATAACGCCCCATACTGAGTACTGATACACTAGACCATAATACACTAGAGGGTCTACATAATAACTCCAGACACCAGGTCATGATCATCGAGAAATTGTTAGTACACTTCATCTCGTTATCTCATCAATCGTTTTCATGAATCATGAAATCCATGATCGTGGAAATTTTCATCAAAACATTCTCGGCGTGAACTTGCGACCCGACGCTTCGAGTGCTTCTTCGACGACCTTCATCGCTTGTAGAACGCGTTCTTCTTCGAACCGTCGCCCAATGACCTGCACGCCCACGGGTAGCCCATGCATCGCGTCTGCGTCGTAAACCCCGTACACGCCTTTAGCAGCCGCGCCCATCTTCTTGTACTCTTCGCTCTTCTGGAAATCATTTGGCAGGGCATCCACCTCTCTGCTTACAAACGTCACCGGAAGAACTCCCGCAACGCAATCAACCTGGGTCACGTCGCACGCCGTCAGCCAAAAGCAGCGAGGTAGGTACGTGAAAGCAAAAGGAGTACGCACGATGTTACATATCATGCCCGTCGCAGCAGACAATAACGTCACTTTCTCAGCCGTCCCCGTCGGTATGGCCGGCATGGGATTAGGAACGGAGAGAACGAAATCCACATCTTGGGCTTCCCAAACATCGTTCCACCGCCCTCGATATTCATCCCGAGCCACCACGAGGTCACGCTCCTGAGCCGTCGTCTTAGTGTGCAAACTCTCGATCAACGACGCGTAGACTTCATCTCCGGTCAGGGTGCGAGTAACCATGGCAAGGAACTGTTTGATGAACAGTGGCATCCTCAACAAGGACTTGGACCCACTCATGACGGGGTCCAGCCTTTCGTCTTTACGCAAGGGTTTGAAAAACCCATCCGCTTTTACGGGATTAGTGCCATGGAAGGAGAGCGGAAGGGAAATACACACCCGCATCAGAGAAGCAGAGTTGTAAGCCAATGTTGAAACCATCCGCAATGGAAGGTGGCGTGCTGGCGACATTCTTGAGCTTCGCATTCTATTCGTGACATAAGATGTGCTCAAATACCCACAAATCCACGATTTCATGCCCTTGTTGTTTCAGTGCCTCCGAGGCCCATTTCAGAGCTCGACGACAGGCTGGTGTTGGTGGGACGATCCCTACAAAAATTATGGCGGTGCACAATGACGAAGAATTCACACTCACCGTCTTCCCATATAACCCCCCATCGTAATTTCTTACCCTTCAGGTCAACATGCCTCCAAGGTAACGGGACACACTGTCATAGACACATTGGACATGAGACTTGGCAGGCACAATCTCCCTCTCACCGTGTGATCATAGTTCCATGGTTCCATATCCACAACCCGCTTCCAGAACACCTCCAAATCATCCAAGCGGCGTGCCATCGGCGAACACGATGTCCCCACAAACTCCTGACCGGGTAGCGGGGGCAGTGTACCCAAACTCGGAAACCTGCCAATGGATGACCGCATACCATATATACCGCAACAGTGTGCGGGCCATCGAACGCTTCCTCCGATGTCGGTGCTGATTTCGATAAGACTTCCGCGGCTGGCTAAAAGAGCGGCACCGCCTCCGGTCGAAGCACCACTCGCGAAATTGGCGTTGTAGGGGTTGCTAGTGCGACCGAAAAGGTCCGAGGAAGTTTCGAGGCCCAACAGTCCAGGTGGTGTCGTTGTCTTGACGTGTACAATCGCGCCGGCATCTTGCAGAAGGCGGACGATGGCAGCCGAGGAGGAAGCGGGCTTGCCCACTCTCGACGAATACCCCATTGTCGTATCGTAGCCCTCGACATCGACACAGTCCTTGACGCTGACGGGAACACCCGATAAGAGACGGCTGGGTGCGTGGGTGCTGGACTTATGGTCGCTGTGCGTTGGGGATTCGGGTGCTTTTGAACTCGAGGTCGAGGCCGACGACTGCGATCGGAACATGAGCGCGGCGAGACAATTGGTTGCTTTTTGCGCCGCGACGACTTTTTTGCCGTAGGCTTCCAGTATTGCCGACGTTGACAGTGTGCCCGTTTCATGGCGCTGTGCGAGTTCGCGCAACGAGAGGTCGAGAATTTCGTTGTCTTGTTCGGTACAATTTTCCGTGTAGGAGGGTGGGAGGGCATCGATCTGTTGCTGCCGTTCCTGCTGTTTTGCAGCACTGAAACAAGCGTAAGTGAACGCGTCGTGGAGAAAGTTTGTCAGGGAAAAAATCACCAGTCTCGACGATGGGGAGATAGTGAGAACATGGGATGCAGCTCAAAGATAAATTACAGGATGATCAGAGATGGTGTCTTTATGTATGTATGTGAAACGAAATTCGGGTCGAATCAACTGTCAGATCAATATTAATATTCACACCTTCTAAATCATATCGCTCAAAAAGATACAAGCGCCCTTGATGTGGCGTGTCCGAGATCAAAGGGGGTTTACATATTTCATAACCCTGTCTGCCAGCTGGACTCGGACATGACATTTGTGAGTCATTTTCTCAACGAAATAGCTCTGGGTTTCGAGGAAGACGGTGAACTGCAAGTTCGAGAAAGCATGAAGAAGATCCAGCCAGATGCGGTACGTTAATAAGTAGGACATGATGCGGCCACATGTCGGAGTCTCCGCAAATCTCACAAAGGGATGATGTCAAAATCTTTTTTCTGACATCTTCCCCGTTATGTGCACAAGCTTACAGCAAGCCTTCCGGAAAAAGCAGGTACCACTCATTGCATCATGGCGTCCCCTGGGGCCTGGGCAATGGCAACTTGTTTAGATCTTATGGTGTTATTTTGTTTGTTGGCGATGGGCTACCGGCGACTTGTAAAGTCAATCGACAGATACCTTGTGGGTTAGCGGTGCGCGACAGCTGCGAGGGATCAATCAGGAGAATAATATTAACCTCCAAGACCAACTGGCCATTTTGAGTTATAATTCTATTGCAGATTCGGACCGCCGCATCAGGTATCAGTGGTAACGAACCACGCGAATTTGTATACTTACTAACTAGACATTTTCCCATTAGGGGTAGACGTTTGTATCTGCCGAGTTTGGGAAGCACAGAAAGGTCTTCGTACGTTTTCTGTCAACACCTATCTAGGTGCGAGTACGCCATCCGAGTCCGAATCGAGCGATCCGTACACATCGCAGAGCCACGCACCGCATGGCAAACGTTACCATCGGTGCCTGGTCCGCACCCAGCCGCTCAATAAAAACGAGCGTTCTCCGGTGATATCACTTGCATGGTACCGAACAGAGAAACATAACTTGTACATGAGATCGGTCACGGTGGACGATCCGAGCTTCGGTGCTCCATTTCCCATGCGGGGTGATAATGAGTATTGTTGCCACGGGAATTCTTAAGGTTCGTTAGATACGCTGCGGGGGTTAGACGCAATTTTGAAAGATCATGCAGGTACACACCATCAACCTAAGTTCAAATTGCGACTCGGCGGAAAATTACAACCGACCAGGGCGTATGATCTAACTCTCGAAATCTGTCAGTGAATAAACGCTAGAACGGGGCAGAATGTAACAGGTTAAAAACGCACTCGCGACTTGTGGCACTTTCGCTCATCGTGAAGCGTACGATTGGCTGAGGGCAAGCCTTGTGAGCGAAGGGTACTAGTCAAGAAGCGGTGAGATTTTGAGAACTCAGAGAAGTTTTACGAGGTTCCGAAGATGCAATTGCAAAGCGATAAGATAAGCACAGCCTACCGGCAAAAGTATAGCTCAAGCCGTCCAAGCACATTTTGGCAATACGGCGAAAGAACACAGTACCCATCAGTGGCTGTGCAACATAGGTCACGAGAAAGTGCCACGTCAACAAATATCAACAAACGCGCCATTCAAACGATCACGCGTCTGAGTGTACTCCACAATGTTACTCTCCACCGTACACTCGTCCAGTCCTTTCTCTTCCTCATGTTCTACTCCAAGTCGCTCATCCTACTACTCCGCACGAAGTCATCAACCCCTCACCTCCTCACCCCTCGCGTCGCCAACCTATTCTCCAACTCACACCGTGCAAGAACGGCGGCGCGCACAGTATAAATCAACGACCTCTTCGTCACTCCATCGTACACCGACCAGTCAACCCTTTCTTTCCCGCGTTAGCAACCAGACCACGCCTGAAGATCCGCAAAAAGTCTTTCTGCGGGAACGTCTCCAGGCACGGTGCCGCGAGCATGCGCAAAAGCTGCGCGACCGGGCCGTTAGCTCTCGCAGAAGAAACAGCGAGAGGTATTCGGATGTGTTCATGGACGGTGACGACGACGAATCCGATGATGTCATAATGCAGGATGAGGTCCGTGTGGTGTTGTATAGGGGACCCTTTCTCTGACGGACCGAGTTGCACAGCTCTTCCGGAGAATCATACAAAGGGCAAACCATAAAAAGAATCATGCGTACCGGGTTTCCTACTCCCTTGAGGTGGGCTCGTCGTTTGACCCGGACTTCGAAGATGCCACCGTGTGGGAAAACGAGCTACGAGGCAAGTGCCCGACGACGTCATTGGCATGGTCCACTCATCCACCTTTGCTTCTCAGAACAAAGCTCGAGTGGCACAGAACTGACCCCTGACGACTTGGATGAAGAGGAGCTATTTGAATATGCCGCGCTCGCAGACTTTGCGGATCTAGATCTCACTGCCGACGATTTGGCTGCGCTGAGCGACATAGAGGACATGTCACACGCCCTGCCAAGTCAGACGTCTTCGGGTCAGGGAGAGATGGATGTCTCATGATCATATATTGTGCTTGTTAAGTTAAACGTTACTGTACCTATGTATCACTCAATATGTGTTATTACGCTCTCGACATCAGGCACAGAATAAGCGTTGTCTCGAAAGTCGCTTCTAACAAGCGAAACCAAGTCCCACGTATCCTCAGACAAGCGTTAGAGTGGATTACACGCCCTCGAACAAGGCTCTTCCGAGACCAACATCTAAACAGCGGTAAGCGGCGAGTCTGGACCTTTCTTCCGTCTTCTCAGCTTGCCTTTTCAGTGATGCTTTTCCGCGGAGTCCTGCCTGTCTCAGAGGTGTTTTGAACCGGGCGCGCTGAACAGGCTAGTTTTCCTCCAGTCCGAGGTACCCCTGGACAAGACTGCAATCAACACTGGATCAACTATCCTGGACAGCGCTTTACAGAGCCAGCAGAGTGGCGTGGGACGACCAACACGTATCATCACGGAGGTAGGTGTTCGCCGTGGCAGGGCACTCTTTGTCCGTCGCCGGGTTACCCGAAGCCAAAACGGCTGAGGGTTCGGGATTCGGGAGACTTTCCCGGGACTTGTTTGGAAAACTTGAAGGACGCATCAAGGTGACACGGGCCGATATCATCCCCTCAATAAGAGTTCGTTCGATCGCGTGGTTACTGTCACCATCACGATGAGTCAGGTCTTTTCGTGCAAGTGGCCCCCATTGCCGACCGACAACGTGTGCGTTTTCGTTCCTATTCATTATACGTCCAATATCTACACATGAGCATGGTCTACACATCCCATCCGTTTTATTTGTTCTAGTTGCCGTCGCCGTGCTTAATGAGACGCTTTGCTGTCGCCTCTGTGCGCCCGTAGCAAGTTTCGGATGGGCGCTCCCCTGGAACGTCTCTGTTTCGATTGCTAGGAACCACGCTTGGATAGCTGAAACCTCCATCCGGCGCTCAACCCCTTGTTGCTTCCTCTCGCTCTGTTGCATTCCCGATCAGACTTCTGTGAGCTCATGCATGGGGATGATGGTCGTCATCGTAGGGACGGTGCTGCGTCTGGTCGTTGTCCCCCGGGGCGTCATCTCCCGTATGTTGATCATCAAGCGGGACGCCATCACCGACGTCAATCTGTGTGCACGTAGTCAACAACTACGTGGGAATACCAAACATCTTCCGTTCAATCAGCTGTCATGCGAAGTTGACTTACGAATTGAGGATAACGCCACCGATGGCCTTGTAATCCGCCTAGGAAGCAAAACACGGACGCGTTTCAATCGTACGAAAAGTCGATGGTGACATGGCCGTGTCGGACTCACGTTCGCTAGCTGGCAACGCGTATTTCAGCTGTCGGTCCAGCAAGGTTTTCAGGACTCACTATAACCATCGCTATATTGGCGATGTTCGCAGCGGATAGGATACTGTTCACAACGACGGTGGTGAGGCCCTCGGAGAACGTGAACACGAGAGAGGAAGTTGGCTCACGCAAAATACAAGGCACCTGTATGTGACACGTCAGAACGATGAGTCACTCAGTCGATCAGAGGGAACTGACCGTCACGCAACAGCACGTCTACGAGCGAACGGTTGCTCTCGGTGCGAATATAAAAGGACCGCCACAGGGTCAAAACGAAGATGACGACGTCAAAAAACAATTGGCCACCCCATGCGATGGCCAGATCTGTATCAAACCCCCACCGACAATGATTGAGAGGTAGAAATATACGAACGGAACACGTACGTATGGATCTATAGTGAGGTAGTGAATGGCGGGTTTGCTCGAGAACGACATAGTGTGAAATACGGGACCCACACAGTCGGATCAATGGAGCGAATGCAGCTCATACTAATACCATTTTGAAGATTATAGGCTCCGGAAGGATCAAAGAAGAATGCCCACTTGTGTCGAGTGCCCTATTAGAGTGTCACTCGTGTCCCCAGGGAAACACTCACAAGGCTGAAACCGAGAACCGCCGCGGTTAGGATCCATAAGAAGACCAATACGACCCGTCCTTTCTCATAGAGTGCATACACACGCATCATCATGATTCCTGTTTGGTGGCTGTTCTCCTGTGAGCGAAAAGGGCAGCGTATTGGCTTACCTGCACACAACAGCTGGACAGACATAATCCCGCCCTGCTTAGCAATTTGGATAGGGTCGCAACTGAGGATTGCACATCACACTTTTTCAGTACTCGACAAGGGATAACTCACGTATACTAAGTGCGAGATCTTTGTCAGTGAAGCAGAAAAACATGACGACCGACGCACTAGATCGCCATCTGGCCTTTGCTCGGTTAAAACTTGCGCTGTTATGAGAATGTGAAGGCAGAAAGCAAAGTAGCGATTGGAGAAGAAAAGCGCGGAGCCCCAGTTGAGCTTTGGTCGTTCCCAAAAGTGGTAGACCTCGTCAGGGAGAGTGAGTATAAAGTCGTAAAAGAAGGCCGCTATGAAGGATGGTCATGTACATGGTGTCGTGTCTGAGGATGAATACGCACTGGAAGCCAAGAGATCTCCGGCTCGAATAGTTTGTCTATGATAGATAAGCCTTGTTAGGGGCAACTTGGCAGACGAACGTGTCGTGACGCACAGTGGAGCAGACATTGAGACATGGACACTCGGACTGCTGTGAGAAGGGATGCAGAAGGGTGGTGGACTGTGTGTGCATATCATATAGTGACGGAGTGTCAGTCGCAGTACAAATGAGCCATTCTAGGGCCAGCCTCGGACGGCCTCGGGTTCAGCATCCACGGTGCGGAATCTGGGATTCAAAATAGTCCGGAGGTGAAACGAAAGCGTGCCAGCTCAACAGCGCTGAGTCATAGGGTGAGCCATGAGCTCACTCGAGTCGAATTATACACTGCCAGTAAGTAAGTACTGCAACAACGGTCTGAATGCATGTCAAGATGCCTGATCGTCGGCAACTTCCTGAATTGTGACCGGGGTTTTAAACGAACTTGGATAGTTGCTTTATTTGGAAAGTGATTCTCCTTTGGATGAGCGGAGGCATCCTTCGAGGATGCCTCGGACGATCCTTTTTAGGTTTCCCTCCTTCCGTCCATAGTGCGGGTCCGTGCGTCATTCATCGCCGATGGATATAAAGAATCCCGTCTTCTCCTCTGCATGCCTTCCCTCCTTCACCTCCTTTTCTCTCCCACCTACTTCGTCCTTTCATATTCCCCTTCATCCTCGCTACACCCCGCTATTTACGTCAACTCCGTTGATTCTGACTTCCTTGTCTTTCCCTTTTCTTCTTCCAGAGTCCCCGATTCGCCCCCATGTCCTCTTCCGCTTCCTCGCCGTCGCAATCGTCCGTATCGACTCTAGATGAGTCCCATACCCGTCCAGTTAAATCCCCCGCACACGCTTGCACTTCCGCAAACAACACCACACGTACACAACCCATCCCACCCGCGTCGTCTAGCCAGCCTTTAGCGCCACCTACTCCTTCTCTTGCGTCTTCTCTCCCCAGCACCGGGAATACATCCACGTCTCCGATTCAGTCAAAAGCCCAGCCTAATTCCCCCTCGCGAAGCATGTCCACAAAGATCATCTCATTCAATAGTAGTCCCTCTTGTCTTACGCTTTCTGAGCCCGCAGCGTCATTGCGCCGCGATGAGCTCGTCAAAGTTTTATCTGAACGTCCCGACTCTGGTATGGCAGACCCAATTTCATTATCCACAAAATCTCGGCATTCCATCACACGTAGGTCGTATGGATATACCATGACAGCGTTTTAATGACGTTTATAACTCGTACAAGCTTCTTTTAGTTTTCCAGGTGCTCTGAGTTCCACGACTACGTCCGTGCGTAATTTTCCGGACTCTGCAGATTCCCATTGCACGTTAACCTCGACATCGTCGACCGATTCGATCACTGCCACGTCTCAACAGACGCCAAATGTCTATATCAATGGCCTTCCCGCTCATTGTTCCGAACAGGATCTCTTCGCTCTCGCTCGTCCGTTCGGAAATATAAAAAGTGTTCGAACGTTCACTCGGCACGTGAGCGACAAACCAACGTCGGTCTTTACGTCCCTCTCTTGCTGCCGGCAAAGCTGACATTGTCCTTGCATTTCTAGGGGTTACGGATTTGTTCTGTTAGTCGATCGTTGAACTACACATGTTTGGTGATGGTAACTTACTCAGGCATTCGCGCACCACTGTAGATTTGGCGATATTGAATCTGCTCGAAAGTGTATTGAAGGACTTCGAAAGCTCCGTAATATCCATCCCTCGTTCTCCAAAGTAAGCAGTCTTCAGTTCCATAGAGTATTTTTAACGTTCCGTCATAGCAAATCCATCGTATCCCTGGCACGGAATACGCTCAGCATAGTGCCGTCCAGTCGACAGACCAGGACGAGAATTCATTCAAGTCCCGCATGGATAAACTAAAGGACTTTACATCCACTAATCTCTACATCGAAGGGTGAGATGCTCAGTATTCATTTATATTCAATTACTCAGCAGACCAAAGACTCCCGCTGTCGATAGACGAAGAGGTGACATTTCATGTGCCGCCGAAACTGACCTGCATTACTGATACAGGGTTCTGCAGAGTCTTTCCGCGCTGATGAAGCCTCACAAGATCAAAAGTAGTCGTTTCTTTCCTACCAAATTGAGCAACCCACCCAGGATCATTGCTTTCGTGCGGTATGTCTACTTATTCCATACCTGCACTCGATACTTGACGTGAATCCAGTCTGGAGTCACGCGCGGCAGCTGTTGAAACTATCGAATGTTTGCACGGAAGAATGGTACGCGGGTGGAATGATCCTGGTTGTAGGATTTCCGTCCGCTTTGCGGATAGTGCCGACCAACGGGAACTCAGAGTTGGTGTTTCGACCTTTTCTTTGGTGACCTTGACTCAAGGGTACTCATGTGTAGCGCACCGAAAGGTCACAAAAGAGTGGGGATCAGTCTCCTTCACGGCTAACCATCGCACGCGCCGCTCTACTCAACCTTCGTGGCCAGCAACTTCAACCAAATATCCGAGATGTTGCGGGGCCTTGGCCACAACGCCTCGCCAACGCGCCGCCAGACAATCAAGCCATTATTAGCCCCGGATCGGATTCTGGGTTGCTTCCTACATCTCGCTCGTTACCTTCTACGCTGTGCTATCCATATGGGCAATCGCCGTTATTGTCGACGTCAAATCTCCCGCTGAACTCGGAGATGGACACTCTGCTGCAGTCGGTACAACACATGGGCTTCGACGATGGTGTGTTGGACGGTACGATGAGGGTCTCAGCCCTCGATAACGAGCACTTCCTGCCACAACAAACGCAGTCACAGGCCGTCCCAAGTGCTGCGTTGCTTTCCCCCGATCCACCTCCTATTACACTGCCTCGAGGCCACACGCAGGCACACAACGGTTTTACCCCCGCCGAGCAGCTCATTCTTGAGGTGCACGCGAAACGTCTCCAGCTGCAGGCACAGCTATCAAATTCCTCGTCATTGTTCGAGCCAATGATCCCCTCGTTGAGGAAGATTAGCGCCAACGTTCGAAATTTTGATCCGGCATCTCATGAACCCTTCCAGGCATCAGCGCTTCCTGGAATGGCAACGTTCGACACTTTGCCTACGATCTCTGAGGACGACTTTCACGCCGTGGGTCACTCCCCCAGTAACTTCGCTCACGAATATCAAGGAATAGCTAATAGTTATCCTCCCAACGTGCCTGCTACTACGAACACCATATTCATGCGCCCGCCTAGCCGTGCCGTCAGTATCGTTCCCCCGCCACCAGATTATGAAGAGCCTGGGAAACGACCAAAGGCCCATAATCGTGTAGAGCGATCCACGCCCTCCAAACAGATATCTTACCCTCCCTCCTTTAATACTCGCCAGCCTCAGGCTATTCCTTCGAGCGAGAGCAAGCCAAAACCCACCTTGCTGCAAGCATCGACACGCCAGGATAATAGAAGCAGCACCGCCGACAGAAACAACAATACTAGTACTATTTCATATGGCAAGAATATCGATTTTCAACATGCCTACATGTATTCGCATGGCGACGCGCGGAGCTGCCCTGAGGACAAGGTTCTACATTTCCGGGCTTCGTCAATGTACGCCAAGAACTCCCCTCAAGTTGGCGAACACCATCCGACCGTCAAGGAGGCAGCAAAGTCGCCTACCATCGTGTCCCCTGCCCTTACCTACTCATCTCGTACCCCGTCAACATTGAGCCCAGCGACGCCATTTTTTGGCTCTTTTACGGGCAATCAAGACACCTTTGAAGTGATGGCAATGGAGAGCGAAGAGTTGACAGAGAGAAAACAGAAGGCGAGAGTAGCCAACAGATGAGTTCTGTTGACTTTCACTACTACTAGCATCGAGTGAGTTTACTGTAACTCTTTCTGTTTGATATGTGATAGCTGTCCGAGTCGCGTTTGACCATAGTAGTATATTCACTACCCGTATAACCCACAGTAGCCCAACTATGAAATTCTTGTAGTCCTAGTGCACTGGCGCGAGACTCGTGACGGGCTCCTGCTTAGACTCTCCAGATCGCTACCTGACGTAGAGCTACTGATCAGCCATCGGGACGACCAGCTGCACACGAGTACTAGTGCTGGCGTGAGGTCACTGTATAATGTTAGTACAGTAGAGAATGTGCGTCTGTTCGCGACGGTCAGAAGCGAGTCAGAGCCAAGGGTACCCCAGGTAGCCGAGCTAGCCCTCAAATCTTTATTGAAAGAATCGCAGGCACTACTTGAGGAATCCATTCGCCGTACGCATAACATCGGCCTTCCTTATATGTATTCGCTCCGAGTGCCAGTGAGTCCCTCTCGCTTCTGCGACGCAGACGTCGACGCGCATATGATTCATTTCTGAAACAGTGCTGGCCCTGGCCTATCGTTCTCGTGCCGCTTCTACTGGGGGTGTCGCTTGGTTTGGGGAGTTAGCCCCTCGTTCATCCACTGAAAAAAAAAGGATCAGTTATACATAGCTTGCAGCACGAGAGGCGCCATTTACCGCCGGTAAAAGCATCCTGAAAGGCTTCTGTTGTCGACAGTCGGGAATGCACCCTAAGGATCTTGCGAGGATGAACCCTGTAGATCGTGCTGTGATGCATATCGCGCACAGCATTCCTCATTTTCGCGCTCATTTTTTGGCACTTAGAGCACCATTGGCATTGAGCCGCACGAGTAAGCGCGATGCGGGTCCAGGTCAACAACAGAGTGACGGCGGAAGGGAAATCGACTCGATATCCTGGGATGTATGTATGTGCATGCTTGTCCACGTTTAACGCAATCACCAGCGTCCAGGAGGCCGTACTTAATGCCGCCGTGATGTGTGACTTCTAGGCAAGACTTCAGGTTGTCCAGTGACGGCTTCCACAGGATTCTAGCGGATGTAAGTCTTTTTCAATTGTCTTATGTTTGTTCCCAGACCTGTATGGCACAGCGATTCTTACGGTGCCGGGGCCGGAATGATACCCATCCTTCGTATTTGACGGATACCTTTGCAAGGTCACTCCTGGCAAGTAGTAACCCCAGGAAGGTAGCTCATCTCACATAACTTCAAGGCTTGCAGACTCGAGCCATTTCATAAACGCCCCTTCGGCATTGCGAGCTTGGGTTGTGTGAGCTGAGAAATACTTCTTGATTCGAAGACTAAGTACCGTCGTGTCATACTTGTCCAGTTTGCGTTCAACTAGCTCATTCTGCCATCGCAAGAAGCAGTACTGGAGTAGATTTTACTTCGCCGTCAATATTTCCCGTTCTTACCACCCACTTCATCACGTGTTACGCCCGGCAGCAATACTCACCCATTTTTTTCGCATCTGCCTTTTTCTCTGCGGTGCTGCATTTCTTGCATGGTATGTCGAGTAAGCGGAAGTGCTTGCTGGGGCCGTGTGTCCTGCAGTCGGGTGTTGTAAGCGCTACCACAGCGAGCATGTTGAGATCAGAAAATGTTGTTACTACGTAATGCGTCATAGCATTCTGACGCTTAGAGGAGCCCGAGAGACAAACGGTTATAACTCCAACGGAAAAGTTCCGAGGAAACGAAGGTGCTAACCGTAGTTTGAGACCAGGTGAGACTGTAAACTTGAGCCATAGCTCGGAGCGGAGAATGAAAAGGAAGATCGGTCGAGTTGGAAAGCGGGCATTTTTAGTATTTTTAGTTACTCGTTTTACACCAGCACGAATATTTAATCCGTCGCTCTTTCTCGTCCACTCTCCTTCACATCCTCTAAACATGTTTTCTCGTCGCTTCCTCGCTGCTGCTGCCCTCGTCGCCGCTGCTCAGGCCCAGCTCACCATCACCAACCCCAGTCCCTCCTCCTGGTGGGGTATGTTCTCACTTCTCACTTCCCACCTCCACGCCCTCTTATCTGACTTTTCCCCCTCTCTTTGATCAGTTGCTGGCTCTGCCAACACTCTTGCGTGGACTTGCGACACGTCTCCCTACTCTGCCTACACGGTTGTGTCAGTACCACCTCGTCTTGCGTGTGAACATTGACTTACTCGGGTGCTCGACCAGCGTGTCCAACTCGGACACGACCATCTTGTCCGCTCCTCTCGCCTTGATCGCCTCTGTCCCCAACTATGACTGTTCCTTCACAGTCAACCAGCAGCAGTCGTCCCTGGCTGTCTCCAACACCTGGACCGTCTCGCTCGCGAACGCTGTCAACATCTCTGATGTGCGTTGTCTACTATCTACTTCTCTCCTGTCATTCTCATTGTACGCAGATCTACGCCTCAGCTCAGTTTGAAGTCAAAGCCGCGGGAACTGCTTACCCTACCTCAAGCTCTTCCGCGTCTGGTACTGCAACTGGCTCTGCCGCCGGTTCCTCCTCGACCTCTGCCTCGGGCAAGAGTAGCGCTGCTTCTACCAACTACATTCCTGTTGGTATGAGCATGGGAGCTGCTCTCTTACTTGGCCTCGTTGTCGCTTGAGCAGTCACAGCCATGAGCGTGGGAGATATCGATCGGCCGTCGGGAGGGAGTAAAAACTGCTATTCATCGTCTTGGACTTGCGCGTGTGCTGTGTTCTAACGTGCGTACCATGTATGGAGTTGACATACTGTGGACACTATTATATATACCCTATGCAGAGACATTGAGCGTGATTATCATTTCTTTCTTTTTAATGACCTCGCGTAGTTGGATTCAGGTTTACTCTTGATCTTACATGACTTGTTTTCTCCCCTGATGTGCGTTCTTACTCGCAAATTACCTCTTCGTGCTGCAATATGGACATCTTGTTTCACTTACCGTCTGACAGAGATGTGATATCTACCTTGGAATCGTTCCTCACCCGCGTCGGGGTTCGCCGGCCGCGGCCTCACTTCCTGCTACCGTCCATCTCTTGTGGTTTGTCTACAAGGATTTTCCCAAGGGAGGAAAGAGCGTCTGGCTGGAACGAAGAGTTCGATTTGAACGCCTTAGCAGGCGGTTGGACCGATCAGCGATGGTTCATTTTTGTTTCAAGTGATTTCCAGCTTGACCCTCTTCCATCCGATGTGACGCCACGCCCCTTGGAAGTGATCGTGCGTTTCGTCGAGAACTTATCAAATGATGCACTAGCAAGAGATGCGTTGCATCAAGGTCAAATATCGGCTCAGTATTGGGTAAGGCTCAAACTATCGTACCCCATTCACTTTTTCTGTGATCATCTGGTTCGAGACATGATGTAACGTCAAAATGCATGCGTCTCTCACTCAGGCACATCATGACTAACGTCTTAATCTCCTACCAGAACCCATGCTCATCAACTTCTCTAGCATGACGATCTCGCTCCAAAGATGGCCAAAACCTTCCGTGAAACTCGCCACGGGCCAAGACGGCTTTGGATTATCAATACCAGAGAACCAAATTTCACCGCATCATTCCCACGTTGTATTATAGTGCGGTACTTTGGCGGAAGTTCGCAGTTTTGTATATCCCCCCTTCATTCCGTCCAATGGTCCAAGCAACCAGATTGCTCATGCGTGAATGGTAGATGAAAACTACTCCAAGCCTCGACGAATTCGTTCGGTTCGCGGTTCTTCAGCACTACTGTCATTGCCTCAGGCTTGACGAGCCCACCCGTCCACCTATGGACTGTATGTTAACGCTGTGAGGAAGATTCACCTATGGATTGGCTTGCATTACAGGCGAAGTCATGGAGGGGCGGAGCTGATGAATCGGCTGTCGGCTAACCGCCGTACTAACATGTTTGCTCGTCGCTCCGAGTCCCTTACCGCCGCTGCTCAGGCCCTACTTCACCATCACCGACCCCAGTCCCTCCTCCTCCACGCCCCTTATCTGGCTGTCCCTCCTCTCTTTGATCAGCTGCCAGTGGCTCTGACAAGATACTTGCGTGGATTTGCGACACGTCTCCCTATTCTGCCTACACGGCTGTGTCAGTATAACCTCGTCTTGTTCCCAGTGTGTAAATGTCTGACCAACTCGGGAGCTGGACCAGCTGGACTAACTTGAACAAGACCATCTTGACTGCTCCTCTCCCCTTGATCATAGATGTCACCAACTATGACTGTTCCTCCACAGTCAACCAGCAGCAGTCGTCTGGGTCATCGAGCTCATGGGCACGATCAACACCACTAACGTGAGTTTTCTACTATCTCCTCCCTTCCTTCCGTTCTCGTCGGATGCAGGTTTGCGCCTCGTCTCCGTTTGAAGTCAAGCCCCATGGATCCCTTTACCCTCCTACTGCCAGCGCGTCTTGAAATCAAGGCTATCAAGGCAGCTGCTCTTATTCGGTCTCGTTGCTTGAGCAACCACAAGATATTGATGCGTCATCGGGAGTGAAAACCGCTATTCGGTATTCTTTCGTTGTTGTTCGTGAATTACCTCTCGTTCGTGGCGTGGTGCGGTATAGACGTCTGTTTGTTTACTGTCTAACAAAGATGATGCCATATGACGTGTGATCGCGACGAGTGGGCACGGAAGACAAGAACACTGGCATATGTGGACTCTGGCCATCATACAGTGCCTGCGGGTCCATCATGCCGAGTACAATGTATACATATCCTTTCAACAGTTCACCGATGAAATCGACGCTACGATTGACTGTGAGTTACAGCTCCGACGCAGTTTCAATGCTTCCGCTTGTGCTCTCCTTCTCTGAGCATTGACCTAGATATTCCTGGGCCTTCCATTCGCGCAGCATATGCCCGCTGGAATGGCAATCTGAGGGTCAGATCCCGATCCGCTTTCCTTATCCTGAGCGTTAGCCCGTACCAGCGTGTGTGAAATGCGGTGAGAGCAATCACATTTCTCTCTTCCTGATGCAGTTCATTGGTATTCGTGTCGTATTTCATTTCCTAGGTATGTCGCAGACGGCGATGTGTTGCATCGTGCGGCTGTGAAAATGTATATTTCGATACGACAGGGTGTATGACATACGACGACGCATCTAGCAGTCCGAGTCGTGCTTTAAGTAGGTCAGAAAAGCATCGCTGCGTGCCTACCAGCCCTTAAGTGCTTTCATCTACACTGGCAACGAGCGGTGTCTCCTGCGCACAGGGTTGTCCATTTATGTTCCCACGTTCGCCTTCAGGTTCTCCTCGCACCACTGACAAGTCTCGAAGCGATCAGGTATCAAGTTCGATCAAGATTGCGTTCATCCGACTCAACTTGATGCGTAAGTTCCCGTATCCGATCATCTCAACACGGCACGTGTCGGTCCCAAACGGTTACACAATCAAGTATGTACGGAATGGCGGAAAACATCGTGAAAAGGTGTGTTCAATATATATGTACTTCTCATTTCGCCCAAGTCTACAGAGTACCAGATTTGGTGATCTTGACGGTTTGCTTGGTCTTTCCGGTATCTGTGCCAACCTTCTCGACAGCATCGACGATTTCCTTGCCCTCAATAACTTCGCCTGAAGCGCGAGTTAGTTCCTCGAAAATATTGTTTGACAGGATCGACATACCGAACACAACGTGTTTTCCATCGAGCCATGAGGTGACAACAGTAGTGATGAAGAATTGGGAACCGTTGGTGTTCTTGCCAGCATTCGCCATCGAGAGCAAGTATGGCTTGGAATGTTTCAGTTGGAAGTTTTCGTCTACCATTCATGAGCCATCCAGCCATCATCCTGAACGGAAGGGAATATACACAGACCTGCAAACTTCTCTCCGTAGATGGATTTACCACCAGTTCCGTTACCTTTGGTGAAATCACCACCCTGGAGCATGAACTTGGGGATGACACGGTGGAAGGCGGAACCTTCATAACCAAAGCCGTGTTGGCCCGTGGCGAGTTCACGGAAGTTCTTGGCGGTCTTGGGCACGACATCGTCGTAGAGCTGGAACACGACGCGACCGGCAGGCGAGCTGCCAATAGATATGTCAAACTAACGTTGATCAGCATAGGATCTGGGTAGATCGGAGCAAAGAGACTCACGTAGACGTTGGCCATGATAGATCAAGAGAGAGATGGATGCAATTGAGGCAGCCCCATCGTGTGTATTTTATCAGAAGATGTCCGGACGATGCCGATCTAGAACACCCCTCAAATTAGATGATGATCAAAGAAAATAAAATGGGGTACACATATTTTCATGCAGCTGTTCAATTTGATTTTCGTCGACGTAGCATACGTGCACTTGCGGGTCGAGTTGTTCATCGTTCAGTGCTCAATGTCCATGCCCTGATTTCTACAGTGAACCGACTACAGACTCATCTGGCGTGTCATTAACCTCAACCTTAACTACAACCGACATTGGCATCTCCCTCACTCGAGCTAACGTAATTTGGTCGTAAGATCCCCCAAAAAACCTGTACATTCAACGTCTTCCGAGTCCAAGTTGTTAGGTATTATTTCGAGCTGGTCAATCGTTGTTCTCCGTGACGAGCCAAGTCTATACAGACGTATGCTTATTTTCAAGGCTTGGAGGTAATTGAGTTGCGTGATAAGCGAACCGGATGACGCAAGAGGGCCTAAGGATAAGATCGTAAGGAACCGCGATATCGGCGTCGCAATCAGTCAGACCAAGTGAGGATGAGCAAGAGGAGCTGGAGCGAGTCAAAGCTCCAAGTAAATTATTCGAAGAGCTGGACAGCTGGTACTTTTCTTTGTGCGCGTACATATGTTTTAGTTTTATTTTATGTTATCCTTTATCTGCCGAGGGGCATTCTGACGGCTCGGAATCGTCCGGAGACCTCCTGTTAAAATGTGTTTCTAGCGCTTAGATCTCACATCCATCTCTCTCTCGATCCATCATGGCATACGTCTACGTGAGTATACTACCCCAACCAAGCTGGATCGTATGCTGATAGACTCTAGTTTGACATCGCAATTGGCGAGGCCCCTGCCGGTCGCATTGTGTTCCAGCTCTACGACGAAATCGTGCCCAGGACCGCCAAGAACTTCCGTGAACTCGCCACGGGCCAACACGGCTTTGGTTATGAAGGTTCCGCTTTCCACCGCATCATCCCTCAGTTCATGCTCCAGGGTGGTGACTTTACCCGCGGCGACGGAACCGGTGGTACATCCATCTACGGCGAAAAGTTTCCAGGTCTGTCTATTTACGCCCCTCTCCGTCCGCAGACCGCTGTGAAGTTGCTTACATGATGGGATGTAGATGAAAACTTCCAATTGACACATTCCAAGCCTTATTTGTTGTCGATGGCCAACGCTGGCAAGAACACCAACGGCTCCCAATTCTTTATCACCACGGTCGTAACCTCGTGGCTCGATAGAGCACACGTCGTGTTCGGTACGTCGCTGTCAAACGATGTTTATCTCGCAATTAACTCGGGTTTCAGGCGAAGTTGTTCAGGGCACGGAGGTCGTCGACGCCGTTGAGAGGGTTGGCACTCAAAACGGAACCCCTAAACTGAAGGGTCGTGATCGTCAAATCTGGTACTCTCTAAATGTAATCTGGGGGTGGCGATGAGAAGTAGTGAGAAGTACGATACTATGTATGTATGTCCCGTATTGAGAATATGTATTAGTGAAGGAATCCGGGAAGTGGTTGACTGAGACGAATCTGCCAAGTAGAAAACTGGGGAGCCACGGGTTCGACCGACAATATCCACGATGGTCACGATGACCCGGTGGAGCCGATCAGATTGGGACGCGAAAAATTCAATTGATCGTAATGGATTTTCTCAGGATGTTTGAATCCCATGCGCGTCATATGATAAGGCACTGCCGTAACCACTGCATCCGTCCGGACTTTGCATATCCCTTCAAATTGCAAGTAATATCATTTTCAGGGTACAAACGCCATTCGGGTAGATCGTTTTCCAACTATGAGGCAAAACTAGGCCCAGGTGTGCCACCCGTCGTGACGCCTGTGCACCGGACAACCCATCGTCTGAGTCGTGGACGATGCCTACGCTAGCGACTCTGAATCAAACCTAAATTTGGGGGGAGAGCACAGCAGCTGTCCAACAATCGAGCATGGATTGTCATATATATACACTAGAAGCACGATTCACATTTACCAGCCCCCGTGATCACAGCCGTACTTCGACGATACAATGCATCGCCCTCTGCAAGCGACTCGTCTACTAAACAAAATATGACATGAGCTGCCTCGGAACAAAGGTGACGACACCCACCGCTTTCATCGACGCGCGCGTAATGGGGTAACGCTTGCGGACGTCGTCGACGTCGATCGCAGCCACGGCAACGTCCACATCCGCGTCCTCGTTCACGAGGGTCGCATCGGAATCCATGACCTGCATCTCGATATCATCTTTGCCTTGCCCGTCCATATCGACCTGTGCGTCATTCGTTGGACCTCGTGTCGATAGATCGCTTGTCCGATCGTTTGCACTCGCGCGCGATCCCACTATCGACGTCGTCAACCGGTTTCTTGCCCGTCAT
The DNA here is from genome assembly GCA_019787685.1 of Chiua virens. Lineage (NCBI taxonomy): Eukaryota > Fungi > Basidiomycota > Agaricomycetes > Boletales > Boletaceae > Chiua > Chiua virens. The sequence goes on along the minus strand of JAHNUO010000011.1, from coordinate 277,695 downwards.
CGGCGGCGGCATGTACGTGATGACACGTCGTTTCGCTTCTGGAACCCGTACCGGCGTCCTCGGCGCCAGACCAGGTATCGGGAGACGGAAATGTCCAGACTGTTTTATCTTGCAGGGCTGTGGCGCGCGCTTCGTTCGCGCCAACGTGGACCACTCGGCGTCCGGATCATCGTCCTCGCCGAAGGCATACGCGGAAGGACAGCGCTGAGATGTGGACGTTTGTGCCAATAGTCGGGTCGCGGATTGTAGCACACTCATGCGCGATTTTTTGGGTGCTCGAGCGGGGTCCGGTGAGACTAGGCGTCTACGTGGAGGGTCCGGAGTGCGTATATGCGGGAGATCTATGGTGTTCTGTCGTCCACCAGACACCAAAGGATGAGGGGGAGCAGATGGGGGAGACGTGTCGGCTGCTTCATTACGCGCATCAAGTGGCCAATTTGATGCCGTCTTCTGATACTCGTGGAAGGGAGGAAGCGGGGACGTAGAACGATGTGTGCTGCTGACCAGCGGGGTCGTGCCCAGGGGCGTGGACGCAAGCGGTAGCCGCGGCATCGCACGCGCTGAGGGACGAGGACCTCGGTATTACTTACCGGGAATAAACTAGGTTAAATAAAATCTTACTTGAATCTGAAACATGCGAGGGACCTCCAGGGGAACTGCGATGAAAAGTAGGGCCGAGTCTGTCACCGATATCAGACGGGCTCCGAGGAACTGCGCAGCGCAATGGGGATGAGTGGGTGCCTCCAGGTATGGCATACACTCGTCTTGGCTTGACTGAAGTGGGAGCACGGACAGATTCGATGAGAATGTTCGAAGAGGGGGCTATATGCGTCAATTTGCCCTTTTCAAGTGTTTCCACCACACGCGTGGTCGATTTACTTTTCAGCTTCTGATGGGTAGAATGCGGATCGACCAGTGGAGCAGGATCTGGACCCACGCGAGGCTGTGCTAGTGCGAGAGTGCGATCCCGCACGCTACCCTGGTGTGATTTCCCGGCCGTCGTGGCACACGTAGGCTTATCTACGCGAGGGCCACCATCGGAAACGTAATTGTCGATGACAGGCGGGGTTTGTCGGTCCATTCGCGGTTCACGCTGAGCCTGTTTCTTGAACGCCTCGACAATCGGCTTGGGCTGAGATTTCGGTGGTCTTGATGGTCCAGACGATCCCGTGGTGGCTGGCTTTGGAAGGGAAGAACGCGTTACTGCATTTATCCGAGCGATACTCCAAGGGTTGGGACGGTACTCGACGGTCTCGTGCCTCCCGGAGAGATCCATTTCATGCATGAGAAGCGTGTCACTGGTGACCGCTTTAGCCACCGTATTCGGATCGACGTCAGGTTCGCGACCAGCGTCCGAGTCCGAGTCCGAGTCAGTTATGCATGTCTGGTGACGCGTTCTGAGACTGAACGACCAGCATGCAGCGTCGGATGCCGCCGTTGTCATGGATGCCGCCGTTGTCATGGATGCCGGACTGAAAGCCTCAGGAACCCGTTGGTTGTTTGGCAAGACCTTTTGGAACAAACAACCGCTTCAAGTTATATAAGCAGCCAAGCCTTACACCGATTTCTCATCTCCGAGCTTGACGTAGCTTTTCTGATCATCTATATAATCTTGATAATCGTAATCTTGATGTGCGTGTACCTCTTGGCACGACTGACATTTACGTCGATATCGGCGGCGTTGAAAGATAACCATACACACAGCTTTTTAACTCGCAGTTTTACTAAAATGCCACAAATACGGTCGTCGTGCCTGCAGGGCTGCCAGGGCTGCCAAGGTGCCAAGGTTGCGATGGAAAAACGGCGACCGTCAATGCTAAAAGTACCTTGCCTTTTTGTCTGACAGGCTTGCAGTCATTGCACTGCAACTTTCGATCGGTATAAAGCCGTGGCACTGGTATGGACTAGCTTCACCAGCAACTCCCCCGCCACTGGCGCACTGGCAGTCGATTGATTCACCAACAACGAATAGCTATACTTGCTTATGTATCCCTCTGTTCCAGTCGACGCCATGGACGAGCCTGTTCTCACCCTTGAAAGCCGCATTGAAAGCCGTGATGTCGAAGCGAACACCTTGGCAGAGAAGAGGACGCTTACATCTTTTTTACTGGAAGAGCTCGACACTACACGGGTCTCGGCACCCCTGTCGGCATACTGTTTCATGACTGGCTTCATGTACGTTTCTCCCCTGATCCCCTTCTCTCGTCTCTCGCTGACCCGATCATTCAGTGATACGGTGTGCTTTACTGCCATCTATGTTTGGGTCGGTTTTCAGACTGGAAACACTGTACAAGTATGTCCCGCAGCTGGTGCCACCCACGTTCGTTCTGCTCACTTGTCCCACAGCTCTCACTGGCCGTTGCACGGCTACTCGGCGGCACACATAATTACACCTTTCAGACTGCGGATCGACAAGCCCTTTGCTCTCTGCTCTCGTTTATCTGCGGTGCCACTCTCGGACGCATCGGTGACAGGATTGGGTACAAGACGCGCGGCTGGATGGCACTCGGTACTTTCTTCCAAGCCCTCTTCACCATGATCGCAACAATAAGCATCTGGAAGAGCCACGAGGGCAGCACCGCAGATTCACGCGGCAAACCTGCTTGGTTGAACGTCCTCTCCTTTGTCGCCATTGCCGGCGTCAGTGCTAGCATGGGTCTGCAAGGTAACATGGCCAAGCGTCTCTACACGGAATTCTCAACGACCGGTACGCCCTTTTCATCTGACGCAATCCACCGTTCGAGAACTGAACTGGCCTTGTAACAGTCGTCCTCACCACGACATGGTGCGAACTCATGACCGAACCAAAACTGTTCCACTTGCGCCGACTCGACAGTCCGCGCGATCAAAAATTGCTGTCTGTTTTGTTCGTTTTTCTCGGCGGTTTCACCGGTCGGATCGTGCTCGACAGAGTTGGTGATGCTGGTACACTCGGCATAGGGACCGGTATCCGTTTCTTGGTGGCAATCTGGTGGCTCTTCGCTCCCGCCAAGAAATTCGCCAAGGATTCCAAACAATGAACAAAGTTGCATAACACCTTCATCACGCTATCACGCTTGGCATCACCGCGGTAGGCGAGGATTGCCGACGACGTGGTTGTACTCGAGAGCGTAGTGAGGATGCATTAGTAGATGCATTGATTGCACGAAAAAATATGTACCGACAGCATCACAATTAGACGAACGGACTCGCAACGTCACGCAGTGTTTGTATTCGCTGAAAATGCCCCTGTATATGTATCTACCCTTTTTGTGTATATGTAGTTCGCTTACGTGCCATTCTATAGAGAATAGACTAGATGATGCTCTCGTACAGCTTGGTTTGGTGCTCTCGGCGTCCGACGCTCGGCCGCACACAGGAAATTCTAGTCAGATGATCGCACCCCACCACCTTGGCAATCTCACCCGATCATTGCAAAGCTGTGGACTGCGGAAGCAAATCGAGTCGAATTCGATGCAATGGGCCGTTGATGCCGCTACCCCGTCCCCTGTTTGCGCATCCGAACAAGTGTTTGGCCAAGGCTCGGGCCAAACCGGAGTGCACAGCCTATTTATCTTGACAGGTCTTTCGGGCTTGGCCAAGACTTTGACCTACCAAATTGGCAAGCGAATGTATGTCGTTCACACATGCGTTGTAAGCACGTCGTACCTCATTCCGGAAATTATCGACGGTATGTATAAATGTCCATTCGGGCTGCTGTCGAGTGGTAATCGATAGTAATAATCACTCAGTATCGTCGCCTCTTGGTGTAGTAATTAAGCGGCGGACTTGCATGCGCTGCCAGTGGGCCAATGAGCTTGCGGCGATCAAGTGGTTTCCTTGTGTGGCGTATCGCCGCTCGCCTCGGTGCCTCCGATTGTTCCCGATGCCTAATGGGGGCTTTCATCTCGAAAGTGGAATGCTGCCGAGGTAAAATGAAACGTTCGAACGTTCTGATTTTCGTGGCTGAACGCGCCCCTAGATTGGCTAGTGACCCAAAGCGCAATATGCCAAGTCATTCAAGGAACAGTTCGAAATGGAGGTCAAGCCGGACAGGGCTATATCACAGGCACAATATCTCCTTGAGGTTAACTTCGTACAGAATAGGTGGTTCAGTGATGTAATGAGGCCCCTCGCGTTGCCCTCGCGGCATCTTGATTCTTGTCCTCTTACCTCAAAACACGTTTTAAGTGGCCGATCCGATCCCCAATGCGCTGGTAAAGCGCTGCCCAACCCAGGCTGTCTGACGCGTTCGCGAACACGCCTTCCCATGACCCGTACCATAATGGATAACATGCGCACGATGTCTAAGCTCATGGACGTTTTTTCGCGATATTGGCTTCCCACCAAGGCTAATAATCACACAGTGTTAATGCCAAGTTAATTTAAACAAATCTAACTTTGTCTGTCATGTCCATACCTTATCGGTAACGTGAACTCTTCGACAAAGGTGGGTGGGATGTTCTATGGTTGAGGAGCGTATGTAGGTATGTCTCCTGGCGGTGCAATGACATCCTCGCGCTGAGTTACGGCTTTATTCATAGAGACGTGGATTGCACTCACCACCCCGTGCAGAAGCGCACGTACAGGATATCTACTGATTCCTTAAATCCCAGTTCGGTGGTCCCTCACACGTTACTGATAGCCTGGCTTGGCCAACAGTACCAAATGACTCCCTAAGCGGATCAGTTATGTACCATCCATACTGAATCAGTCTGTCACGTAAAAAAAGGTGGTGCTCATGTATCCTCACTGGTCCTGCGATTCCAGGACCAAGTTTAGTTGTAACCGAGCGATTAGAGCACAGCCTAGAGCCCGATACGGATTTGGGCCTCTGTTCTGCATGGACTAAACCGTAACTATCTGTACCGCAGCCCTTACTGTCAAGGTAAATGCAATGACACTAGAGACGGGCTGCTTGAGCATAACGGCACTATACGTAGAGATCACATCAATCACCAGAGCCCTGGGAGACCGATGACCATCCACGATTAAAAGATCGTCCCTAGAGCCAACTGAGTCTCGATTAGTCATCGAGATTGATATCACAACTAAGGGCTGACCAGCTCGCTAATATCAATGACATTCGCTAGCTGGACTTGGAGATGAATCGATAAGTTGGGTTTTGTGACCCAGGCCCGGGGTACATGTGTCACATCGTCCACGATACAAGCACCCTAGCATCTCAACACCGCATCTCCCCACCTCCCCGATTCCGTCCCCATCGAAGCGCGCGCAAAGTTGCTTGAGGTTCTCGATGTTCAATGGTACTCCATAATGTATGGTTGGAGATGTGCACACTTGCCTGCTCGTTGAACTGTTCTCGTGTCCACTCGTGCGCGGTTCATGGGACCTTTGTCAATAGATAGTTGCTCGATCACGTCAACCTTGACTTCTTCGAACTAGGAAGCGGAAAGGTATGCTGTGTTAGGGCGTTGCCCTACTTCCGATGTGACCCCAGGCAAAGCTGGTAATCACTCGGTGCATGTCAACGCCAAGGCAAACGGAATCTAACTCTGTCAGTCGTGTCAAAACATATCCACGTTTTTATTCAGTGACACGAATCGCATCTTACCGTTTCCATGCAGAACCGCATCCACACTGGGAGCGGTCTACTCATCCGCGCTTCGACCCCAGTTCGGTGGTTCCTTTCACGTCAGTTTATCAGTGACCTGGTTTAGTCGACCGTATCAATGACTTCGTAAATTCCGAAGTGCATCAGTTACGTACCACCCACGACCAATGGCGGGTCTAGAAATAATCTGTCTTTCACGTAACAAAGGTGGTATGTGTTATGGTCCTGCGATACCAGGATCAAGTTCTGTGCTAACCGAGCGATTAGAACACAGCCCAGAACACGAATACAGATCAGTGGGCCCCTGTTCTGCAATAGGTACCAAATCGCAATGTCAGGTCCGCAGCTCTGACTTGTCAAGGTAAATGCAATGACACTCGAGACCGACTACTTGAGCCTGACGGAGAGAGCTCACAGCAACTGCCAGAACTCCGCCATCCACGATGCAAATCACAGTGCCGTCGTTTCGCGTATTCTCGTGCGCAATTTGAGGGACCTCTGTCAGGAGCCAGTAGATCACATCAGCCTTGACCTGCTTGTTCGCATTTAGAAGTGGCTCACCGTCGTCGCACCAGTCATTGGCGATCCGTCGTTTCGCCTCGCAAGCCCCCACCGTCTGACTAGAAATCAGGAGACGGAAACGCTGAGATGGCTTCTTTCTTCTACATAGCCTGCCCGTCACAAAACCGGGGTGATGTGTTGTCCAAGACGGGGCAGAGGATATAGTGCGTAGCCGATCAGCATGTGCTTGTTGTTCGAATGCAGGGCCGCGGACGCGAGCGGTGGCAGTGGCCCATCGCAGGCGCGTCGACATGCAACTTGTGTTATCTTTTGACGCACGTTGGCAAGGTAAAGGCAACGAGGGACAACGTGGGTTGGCTGTCCGTATACAACTTGGAGCCCAAACTCGAGTCTGAAATATGAGCGCTTGAGCAGGTGAAGATGTGCTGAAGAAACTGTACACTTACTCTGACAGGCTAAGGACTCGAATCCTACCCGACACTGCGACATGATGATGAAGAACAATGTAACAAAAAGTAGGGTCGTGTCTACAACCGACATACATGCCGTTCGAGATGATTCAAAGAGCATGTGATCACAGCGGGAGACCCATCGACAGGTTGGATGAGTGCTAGTGAGGGGTATCGCCAGTATCGACATCGAACACATCCCTCTTGGAAGTTGTACCACACAGACGGCGAGGTTCGCTTTTCTGAGGGAAAAAGAGGTCAAGTACGTTGTGGACCCACACCTTACACGAACCTGTGGAACGGCTCCATTCTACGTGGTCTCACAACCCTGATGCTGACTTTTTGGTTGCCGTCGCGGCCCAAGCCTTATTATACGTCCGTGTTGTGCTGATATGGACGAAGGGGGAGCTTTCTAATGGGCCTCGCAGTTATTATTTGGGATCTGGTCCGGTCTTGACGACGGGGCTGGGGAGGTGGTTTGACGGTGCGCAGGATCCCGCGATAACATTGACAGGCCTTAGAATACAGACTCAGGGTTCATCCGCAATGAGTTCCAGGGATGTGGTGACGGGCTCTACGCGAATCCATCTCGCGCATTATGAACCGGTCGCTGGTTTCAGTGTTTGCGATTGCATCGGGTCAACTCGGTCCAAGCACGAGTCGAAGCCTAGGAACATGTGGTGCTTCAATGAAGTCCAGCCAGAAAAGCACTAGTCTGCCATGGGCGAAAGGGACGAGTTTGCGGAAGCGACTGTTTGGCAGGAGCTTCGGGACCAAACAACCGCTTCAGAGTCCCTTATCAACGAGCGGCATCAATACCCGAGTTTGATGTCTGATGTCTGATCCTCGACAACTTGATTTGCTTGCATTTCTTGGCATGACCAAGAGGGAATGGTGCGTCGTTTGAGCGGCCTTGAGAGAAAATGGGCAACACAAACGAACGTTTCCCTCGAGTTGGACTGTAAACGACGTGCCAGGAATGGATGAAACACATTATCGAATGTGCCCGCAGGGCAGCCAAGTCGCCGAGGCAGCAACCAAATGAAGTCCCGTAAGTGGCTGCAGGGTCCCGCCTGAGTGAAGTAAGGAGCTACGTTAGCGGCGTTAAAGACTCGCCCGTTTTAACGTCGCAGTGTTTGAGAACGATGTCCTCACGGTTGTCTCTTTTTTGCCTCCCAGCGTCGATTTTTTTATCCTTGTCAAGATGTGGAAAAGGAATCTGGTCGCTGCGTTGCACAGTCGCACGCCGTCTGAGACTCCTCTTCTCCGTTCCGAGGGCTCGCGACCAATCAGTACTGCAACCCTCGAGCCAGTACAAGAACAGGACGCTACCAGCACCCATCAGCATCAGCATCAGCCCGTTCCAAGCGTGACGCTGGCCCCACCGCAGATAGCTACAAATAGCGAAAAGCACCACATGTCTTCTCCCACCACTTCCGGAAAGGCTTCCCCAACCATCCCGGTCATGTCAAAGAACGAGCTCGTCGTCGCTGCCAACCGAGATCTCGAGTCTACCAACTCCCAAGGCATGAGTGGTATCAGAGCCTACCTGATGGAGGAGCTCGACATGACGCAGGCAGCTCCGCCGTTGTCGGCATACTGCTTCATGACTGGTTTCATGTATGTCTCCGTTTTTCTTTTCCCCTCCCTCGCTCATCGGGATATGTAGTGATGCAGTGTGTTTCACTGCCGTCTACGTTTGGTGTGCATTCCAGACGGGCAACACCGTACAAGTACGTTCCGCATCCGATTCCTTCTCTGTCCCACTCACGCCTCCCATAGCTTTCACTCGCCGGTCGCACGGCTTTTCAATGGCTCTGGTGATTATTCCTTCCACATCTCCGACCAACAGGCCCTTTGCTCCCTCCTCTCTTTCATTTTCGGTGCCTTCATCGGACGTCTTGGGGATAAGATCGGATGCAAGACCCGAGGTTGGATGGCACTCGGTACTTTCTTCCAAGCCCTCTTCACCATGATCGGTGCCATCTGTGTCTGGAAGAGCAACGAGGGTGCGATCGCAAGCTCGCGTGGTGACCCTGCCTGGGTGAACGTCCTCTCGTTCGTCACTATCGGTGCCATCAGTGCCAGTGTCGGTCTGCAAGGTATCATGGCCAAACGTCTCAACACGCAGTATACAACGACGGGTACGTTGGATGCCATATTTTCCCGACGCATTCGAATTTAAGTTTTTGATCCCTGACAGTCGTCCTCACCACGACGTGGTGTGAACTCGTGACCGAACCTGAGCTCTTCAACTTGCGTCGTCTCGTCAAATCGCGCGACCACAAGGCGGTGGCTATCTTGTGCCTCTTCCTTGGCGGGTTCATTGGTCGGGCAGTACTCGACAAAATCGGAGATGCGGGAACGCTCGGTGTCGGAACGGGTGTCCGATTCCTGATTTCCATCTGGTGGCTGCTCGCTCCTGCCAAGAACGCCAAGCAATGATATGTTTCATGACACGTCTGTCCATCATGTGTCCATCATGTATCCAGCATGTCGATTCCGCAGCCAACGATGGTTCTATGTAGCACCGAGGAGCTTGGTGTATTCTCTATTTCAAAGGTGAAAAAGGCTAAAAAGAACAGAAATAGAACATGAAGCTAGAAACGACTCACGACGTAACGCCGTGTCGTATGTATGGAACATTATTCGTATCATAAACATTCGACATACCCTAAGATCTTTTTTCGCTTTGTCACTATGCTGTTCCTTTCACGTGCAATTCCATAGACATCATGAGGTGTTACTTTCCCATTGATTGGTGGCACGAATTCCGTCTTTCTCCGCGCACACACGATATCAGACGGTGACAAGATTGCGGAAGCAAAGCGGAACTGAATATAATGCGCCTGTCCCCAAGCCTGAGTGAACAATCATGACAATTCCCATGTACCAATCTGAGGTACTTATCACCTTAGCTCCACCAGTCACTGTCACTTTCTAAACAGCCGACTGAACAACCCGCCTTTCCTCTGCTCCACCTCTTGCTCATCGTCTGCATACTTGAGCCGAATCGACCCATGCACCGACTGAAATCTCCATCTGATCCCCCTGCCACTCCTCCTCACTCAGCAACTGAAAATCACCAATAAAGTACCGCTGCGTGTTGCCCACTTGACTGAGCTGCGTGCCATTCTGAATCAGGCCGTCGCTGAGAGAGACACGCCCGTGCCGTGTAGTGAGGGACAGCAGCCCCTGAAATGACGTTGGAACGGCCAGTTTGACACCCTCATGATGTGCGGCTGCCGTGAGCGAAAAAGGCGTCGCGTCCAACGTGTGCTAGCGGGTGCGTCAGGACGGGGTCAGCAATCAAGACAAGGGACGTACCAGCGTGGCATGGATCGACCCGTGCGTCGACGCGAGCGCGATCGTCGTCCGTTGTGGGGCTTTGGCAGCCGCGCGCTGACCCAAGAGCCATATCTGGGCCTTGATGGAACTGTTTTCGGAGGTCAGACTCAGGTTTTTGCGGTCGGCGAGTGGTGGGAGTAGGGTAGACGGGATCACGATGGATGGGTCGATGACGAATTCGCCGCGGATAGAGTCGTGGTCGTTGGAGAGCGCAAGGAAATTAGGTAGGTTTGGTTTTGAAGGTGATAAGGGAGGGGGAGGCGGGGTCGCTGGTGCTCGCGATGGAGTCATGGCGGGGAGAGTAGGATGGGGGAAGCTAGACAGAAACGGGGTTAATGATGCGGTGGATCGTGATAAGGGAAGAGCACCTCTTCAGATACGGCGTCGGAGGGGCATTTGTCCTCGGGAATGATAATCATCATGCTAAGAGTGATGGTGCTCGCATTTCTGATGGGCCATATGTAGGCCTGCCAGCGCTGCGGTTTTGGCTGCGGCAAACCCACGATTCATAGCACTGCCACGACGGAGCTCCTATTTCTCGAGGATTGTCCTGAGTGTCATAAGATCGCGAAACACCACAGCCTGTACATTCACTAGCACTGAAATCGCCATATTCCAGACATGGATATACCGTTTTTGATCTGAAGCCATCCTTCTCAAAGAAACCTGTAACACGGCCCGGTTGGTAAGCCTGAGCTGGAGTCTGGGGTGCTCTCCATGACTCCGAGTCAGGCTCACCAACCGGGGTCGCGGTTCTCTCTGCGTTGAACACCAGAATAGACAAGCACGACGCCATGAGAAGGTCGAGCGACGAGCGAAACAGCTACATACACGCAGCAAGTTCGAATACAAAGAACAACGCTCGTCGCTCGCTGGCAAACATTCAGACGAAACTTTGAGGTCTGGGTACTTCTATGTTTCATCCGCCGGGATATTTCAAGCTGCAACGTTTTGGGTATCGTACTGGGCACAAAAGCATCGACACAAAGATTAGCGACATGACTCTACAACGGACGTCCGAGCATCAATCCATCAAGCCTAGAGTCAACATACGTCCGCGACTCTACGTCTTAGCAGTGTTGGCCCGGGCGTCTCTGATTGATGATCTGAGCTACCTCTTTCGACATGAGGTGGCACTCGTCATCAAGATCGTCATATGGGGTGGGGTCGAACGTGATCCCAGGAAAAAGGTCCAAGAGGAACCCTGCCATACCAGCAGGATCACTAACTGTGACGTGGCCTGTGAGTTTCAGGACTGGTCGTGCATCGCGTACCATGCTCGATCCAGAGATGCCCCGAGATATCTCAGACCTGTTGACGTCGATACGTGGTGAGGGGATCTGGCGAGCATCCAGTGGAAGACTGAGGTGCGTGAGATGTGGACAGTGTCTCGAGAACGAAACGAGACTCTGCAAGGTAGGGCGAGGGGGACAATCAATGTTGCCGTCTGAGACAAAGAAGCGTTCCAGCATGGGCCAAGCTCTTGCAGCTCGTTCAAGTAGGGAATCGTCGATGGTAGAGCAAGACAGGTCTAGGTAGCAAAGATGGCTGAGAGCAAAGAGTGTTTCGAGAGCTTGGGAACACACAAAGGGATCCACGATGGAGATATATCGTAGAGAGTCCCGCCACGACGCCCGTGAAGCCAAGACTGCGCACAACTCGAGTACCCGATCTGATGGATACAACCAGAATCGGATTTGCCTGAGCCCTGGAGACAGAATGGCCTTCAAGATTTTGAGTGCGGAGGATACAGAACAAGATATATCGAGTTTAAGGAGCGTGGGGAAGGATGGAACCAGATTGAAACTCTCCGGAAGGCTGCCCTTGACAGTGAATGATGTGAGGCTTCGAAATGATCCGACGATGGTGAGGTTTCTAGAAAGTGCCAAACCGCCATCAACGGGACCAGCTTGAAAAAATTATGCATTTGAGAATTTTGATCCTATGCCACTAGAACGACAAAAAGCTTACCATTCACGTTGTCGTGGAAGGCAAGAGATTTGATGGTGGGGTATAGCTCAAGGACTAACGCCAACAGGGAACGACAATCATATGTATTGCGACTGGGAGTCCCATTGTACATACGCAGTGATTGGAGAACAGCTGGGCATGCTATCTTGCGCAGATATGCTGAAGCAACCTGGGCATCAGAATGCAATGAGCGAGGAGCACGTGTAGGGAGGATCCGACAGTATGACAAGTCGAGATATCGCAGTGTCGGGAATAATGGGGAAGCAGGGCACGAATCAAAAAGTGTTTCAAGTGTTGTGAATCTGAGATCGTATTCTTTGCGGCCATACCACTGGTCCCATCCTGTGAGCTCTCTGATGAATTTTGCATGCATCAGTGGCCTTTCCCAATCTTTCAAAGATGGCAACTTTGCAAACTTGAGCTTCTGAGTGAGCAACAAATCTACGATATCAGACTCAACACAGGTGGAAAATAGAGTCATACCACGGTTATTATGTCCCGGTATCGTCCGACTTGCGTCGATAGGTCAAGCATATCAGAAGGAAAGCATAAGATGAGTGGTACCAGTGATTTATGAGTGCGCCAGAGAATTGATAGGGCTGGAACGTGATATGCACGGCATGTCCTCGCCAAGGCCGCAAGGTCTCGATGGCCCCCCGTCGTAGCGAACACATACTCGAAAATTTCGTGCCGGATCTCTAGGATGTTCAGGCAGGACATGGGAGTCATTAGGAGAAGGTGCAAGGGCGTGCCACACGTCCTTTTTCATGATGATCAATTACGCGACTCATTGCATCCCACACTGACTTGAAGCCTTCAATAAGGCTGCAAGGTCTCAATGACTCCTCCATAATGAATACATGCTCAAAATTCTCGAATGGATCTATGTACTAAAAAAAGATAGTGTGCGACATTCGCATTTCCTATTGTAGCCCTGTTTATACCGATTCGATGGCTTGATGGCTTGAAGGAGACATTGCAACGTTTTAAAACAGAGGGTATCGTATGCGGCACAACAGAGCGAGCGATACGACCTGGCACAATCGACATATCGACATCAATCCCAAACCCACCATACATCTTCAACTCTGTCCGAACCAAGGATCCGATACCAGCTCTTTCCACCAAGGAGGTTACGATTGTCAGAGTCGAATCTGAGTCCGACCGTGAGGCCATGGAAGAGGTCCAAGATAAACGTTCCAATGCCTGCAGGATCATGAACCATAGAAGACCCTATTAATTCGAGGTGTAATCGTTCCAAAGTTGGTCTGAGAAAACTTGGACCTATCGACATCGACGAGTGGTATGAGGATCCGAGTGAAATGCCGACAGACCGGAGATGCGGACAGTATCTCGACAACGAAATCAGACTCTGCAAGGTAGGACGAGTGCGACATTCGTCTGAAACAGTGAAACATTCCAACATGGGCCACACTTTTGCAGCCCTTTCAACTAGGTGATCATCGATGACAGAGCAACACAAGTCCAGGTAAGACGTCTGAGAGCAAAGAGGGTTTCAAAAGCTTGGGAAGAGACAAAATTTCTTGAAGGCGGTCGATCAATCACATAGATTCTTGCGACGACGCCCGTGCATCCAAGACTGCTTGTTTTGTGCTGCTCGACCGTATACTGCCGGTTCGTTCCATACGGTAACGACTCGGAGTCATGTTGGTGGGGCTTTGACGGATGCGACGCGCCATGGGTATAAGTATCGTATTTTGCCGACATGGATCGTCAAGTGTTTGTGGTGAACAATGGAAGGTGGTCCCACAATCGATGGTTTCACAGAAAATGGGTTCCACGCGCTGGCATTGCGTGCACCGTGGCGACGTCATGCCTTCATATAAAGGCGGCGCATCAATTATTACCTTTGCTCTAATGAACAGATGACCCTCGAGAGCCTCCCAGATCGCTTCGATCCGACCATTCATCAAGAGCTCGACAGAGCAGTGAACGACGAGGTCTCCGATGTTATTGACGACATCGAATATTTATCGCTTTCCGATTGTTTTTACCTTCTCAACACCATCATTCGCCACTCAGAGGGAGATTTGAACTCGAGTTATATTGGAGGGGGAGCAGATGCCAAAAGATTGATGAAGACAGAGCTAAAAAGCATGTTGGTATCCGCTTGGCAACAAAAATCGTACCGCGAGATTCGAAACCTTGGTGCGTGGTTACCCTTGGCATCCATTAGTGGGTACTACATACTAACGGTTCTCGGTCGTTCCGAGGTCCAGCCATTCTCAAAGCACCGAAACCGCAAGCGACAACTGCACGGAGTGATATTCCCGAGGGTCAGTCACCCCGCATCGCCTTCCTGTGCTGCGGACCGACACTTGCTTGTCCAGACCTACGAGTGCTGTCAGGGTCATTTGCGGCAACTTACCGCGGCGCAGCCGTAGATGGTTTCTACGAGTATCTGACTCAAAACGAGAAGTTATTCAGGACGACCGAGGGCCCAAAGTATTATGCCAAGTTTTGTTCCATCGTCCAGAGTTCCGGTGCCGGGAAGTCGAGAATGCTGACCGAGGTAAGTGGGTACTGCCCCGTTTTCATAGATATCATAGGGACTCAATCCATCCTCAGTTGGGAAAGAAGAAGGACGTCATCGTCCTGTACATGAACCTCCGTGGCAAAGAAGAAACATCGGGCTTCCCTACCCGCGATCCGATCCCAGCAGCAATCCTGACCACATTTCCTTCCGAGAAAGCCTATCGGATCATCTGTTATGCTTTCTTCGTCGCTCTTTTTGATACGGTTGAGGAGACGCTTTCGGGACACACCACCAGTAATGTCAAAGAGGCGGTTATGGAATGGTCTCGTAAGATGTGCGACATGATCCATCCTCCTAGGACCACCGCCAGGAGCGACTTCTTTGGAAAGCTATCCATGAAATATGAAAGGGTTCGATCTATTCTAGGCTTTGATTCTTGGTCTGATTACATCTTGTAGGTTTATGCTGATCTTGTTGTCCAAGCCGAACAGCGCCATGATGAGACAGCACAAGAGTCCACTATGCCCAATATCGATAACGAGACCCCGAATGCAGACCTCGATGAAACCACCGATAAGTTCGGAAACCTTGCCATATCGGGTGAGTACCCTCAGGCTTGCAAACCGATGGGGTCATAGCTAAGGCCTAAGGGACAAAAGTGGACTCGAAAACCAAGCACTTTGATTTTACGACGCGTCTCTTAGTTGCCTATAGCAAGATGGTTTCAACCCTCGATCGTATCTTTCCCAACTGCGATTCCAGCCAGCCGATGTTGGTAATTGCGGTCGACGAAGCGCATCCCCTCACTCGAACGCTCGACATTGAGACTGAAGGAAAATATCGCCCGGCAGATGTTTTTTGTAGGGTCGTGAACGAGTATTCTCATAGTGAGTATAGCCACCCAGGTTTGGGTCGTGTTCGCTTCAACGACCTCCAAGGTCGCTGATTTTTCGCCGCCTAATAAGAGATGTTCGTAAGATCATTCATTACTAGCGAATGGAGCTCTGGGCTGATTCGTCATTCAGATAATTCCGACCGCGTTGCTCGCGAGGGCGCGAAGCTATTTCCACCTTACACTCAACTTGGTTGGGACCAGGGCGCACCGGGACTTGGAAGTTTTGGCATAGAGAACGTATCTCAACTGAAATACATTGCAAGCTACGGCAGACCCTTGTAATGTTGTTCTCTCTGTGATCGTCACTATCTAACATTTTCACAAGATGGCTATCCCTCCAAACTGCTCTCGAGATCCCGGAACGAATGCTGAAATTGGCGTCTGCGAAACTATGTGGGAAAAAGGACGTCTTCGATGCAACTGATACGAACCACGTCCTCGCAATATTAGGACAGAGATTCGGTTTGAAGGTCACGCTTGGACATCCGGATTCGATCGACCACTTGGAGACCGGGGTGGCGAGTCACCTGCGTGTATGTCTTTCAATGACCTTGGACGGTACCTGGAAGTGGACAGATTATCCCTCCGAACCACTACTCTCTTGCATGGCTGCAAAACTTCTCCATGATCAGCCTGGAAAACTAGAGACCGCTCTAGGAACGTTAACTCAGAGAGTGAACTCTGGTGTGATTGACATGGGACAGCGTGGCGAACTGGCTAGCCGTTTGTTGTGGCTTCTAGCGAAGGACTTGTTTGTCCGCTCGCAGGCGAAGAGCATGATCATTCAAGATGCCGTCGGCGTGGGAAGACCATCTGGCCGATTGCCAGATGATCCCTGTTGTGGACTGGCTCGAATTCGTTTTCGGACCACGCATTTGGGACGAGAAAAATAACCAAACAAGTGTCGCTCGCGAGGCGTTCGAGAAAGCATACTTGAATTTCTCGCATTGGGTATGCATGGAGCAGAACATTGCTTCCAAGGCAGGTGGCGAACTAGGGTGTGTCCCTGAATTTCTTGTGGTACTTTTATTCTGACGATGCAGTGTAGATTGGACTTGTGGACACAGCGCCACTGGCAGAGGACAAGTGCGGTGCAATGCAGTCATCAGCAACCCCTCATCGACAAGGTCATACCCATCTATTTCAAAGCTGCGGGAGACAGGAATGTGACATCACGAATGTCGCAAATCTTTATTTCCGGCAAGGCTAGAGAGTCAGAATCTTCCAAGCAAGCACTGCGCAATATAGAACGAAGACATGAAAGTATACGTAGCAAACACTCCCCCAAGGATTCGGATCTCCCCCCCTATATTGCCATACTGGTCGATCTTGGTCGACGATCATCGTTCACAGTTACCTTCCCAGAGAAAGACATCGATGACCGCTGTCTGCGTATCTATGCAGCTGGTGTCGATGATTTCACCTATCCGTTTTTGGCACGTCATCCAACGGTCCAGAAGACTCTAGAAAATCTCGTACGTCGACAAAGGATGCCTGAAACAGAAATATCGTACATACAATATCTGGATGCACAGGTCAAGTTCGGAAGCACGGCAACTGCTCAGCATATGGAATGGGAGCACGGTAGCAGTGTCCCGATTATAACCCTCCGCCGGTCCCGGCCATAGCTCCACAAAGTCGTGGAGATTCCTAGGTGTAGCTAGGGTTGTAGTAATTGATTTGGTCGGTTAGCAGTACAGATGGATGTGTAACATGGGAACGGGAGAGACCGGCACTCTTGTACCCCACTTTCGGTGCGATGACCCACGAGGAAACCCCGTCCATGGAGCAGTAACGGCACGGACCCGTCATATGATCCATTCGTGACATCACTGTTGTGGAGTCGACAGCCAAAGTTAGTAGATTGAGTCACATCAGAAAAGGTTCAGGTCGTGCCATAAATTAGTACATGTAGCCTTTGTACTTATGTACAAAGGCATTATTAAAACCCTGGTTCTTTGGGTATAAAATAGGCGGCTTTGATTCTCCACAGCCGTTTCAAACTTATTCGAATTCGTTCCATGTCCTGCCTAGACAATCCAGACGTTCGGCTGAAAATTTTTGAGCATGTATTCACGACGAATGAGGGTCATCGAGACCTTGCAACCCTAGCGAGGGCATGCCGCACATTTCACGCACCAGCCCTATCGCTTCTTTGGCGCACTCAGATGTCGTTGGCGCCTCTCATCCTGTGCTTCCCTGTGGAAATTCTTGACGTATCAAAGAGGGTCGACCCACGGGGTGACTCGGAAGTGATATCAGTGGTACGCCTCTAGAGCCATGTAGTATACACAGTCCGTGTGGAATCTGATGATTTTGTTTATTGCTTTGGCAGACGTTTGCAAAACCGCCATCCTTGGAAGATTGGGAAAGGCCACTGATGTCATGCAAAATTCATCAGAGAGCTCACACGTCATCCCGATCTTGAAGATGGCCGCAAAGAGTATGATCTCACATTCAGTGCGCTTGAAACACTTTTCAACTCTTGTCCTGACTTCCCATTACTCCCACGACTGCGCCATCTCGACTGCCGTCGTATTTTCCCCAACTATAATCCGCGCGCCGTACGCGTCGACGCCCAGGTCGCTTCAGCACATGTATTCAAGATATCCAGTCCAGCTGTTCTTGAAGCACTAACACTGCGTTTGTACTACGATTGGCGTCCCAGTTGCAATCCATATGATGATGGTCGTGGCCTGTTGGAACAAGTCCTTGAGCGTTACCCGACTATCAAATCTCTTACCATCGACAACGCGAGAGGTAATCTTTCCGTCGTTAATGTAGCAGACGCACTCAATGAACCCTTTCTTAGTTTTTACCGCCGGCAACGGTTCGGTGCTTCCCACAGACCTCTCGATCGTGGGATCATTTCAAAGCCTCACATCATTCACATTCAACGGTCGCCTTCCGGAATCTTTTGATCTGGTTCCATCCTTCCCCGCAATCCTGAAACTCGATCTCGCTTGCTACGCATCCTCAGCACTTCATTTCTTGAAGGCCATTATCTCTCCAAGGTTGAGGGACATACGACTCTGTTTGTGGAATTCACCTGGAGATGATTCAGACTGGGTACTTGAGTTGTGCGCAGTCTTGGCTTCACGGGCATCGTGGCAAGAATCAATACGGTCGATCATTTTCATCGAAATTTCGGTGTCTTCTAAGGCCTTTGAAATTCTCTTTGTTCTCAGACATCTTGTCCGCCTGGATCTATGTTGCCCTACCATCGATGACGACCTAGTTGAACGAGCTGCAAAAGCTTGGACCATGCTGGAATCTGTCGCTATCTTCGACGAATATACTGAGTGCCCCACTTCTACCTTGCAGAGTCTAGTTTCGCTCTCGAGACATTGTCCGCGTCTAAGATCCATCATCATTTCGCTGGATGCCAACCAGATTCCCCCACTGACATCGACGACCAGTGGGTCCAAGATCTCTCAGACTGACTTGGGATCCAAGAAGGTACACGGCGACAAGGTGTACCTCGGAATCACGGGGTACTCTGAGGTTAGCGATCCTGCTGGTGTTGCAGGGTTCCTCATAGACCTCTTCCACGGGTTCAATCTCAAAATTGTGTATGATTGTGGCGATGAGGATCCCGAGTGGCAAGAGGTGGCTCAGATCATTGATAGGTGCCAGAAGTTGAAGATCTATCCCAACTCCGAGCTTGATGCTTGTGCGTCCGTTGCACTGTCTCATTTTATTCGCTTTACTCAAGTTCGTGTCTCGAAGCTTTGATCTATGTACTACTAGTATGCTCTTGAACACGTCGTTGCCAACTTGAATTGGCTGCTCTATCCTTGAATCACTTTTCGCTCTAGTTTCGCTCAACCCTCATTCGTTCAATCCATCATGAAAATTCGACATGGTTGAACAACGAAATGTAAAATTGAAAGCATTGTTTTCCTTGTTCATTTTGCAATTATCATGTATACATCAATCTTGCCAAGAGCACTACGGGGGGTCTGAACAAAATCGGTACGAAACAGTTCAACCTCGCTGCGCAAGAACCCCGCGTACTCATGGGAACCACGTGGGCATCCTCACCCACGCATATAAAAGGCAGAAATTTACGTATCTCTTTGGTCTGCTCCCATGTCTGTCGCTGGTCCTTCCCGAGTCCGTGCACCTGGACGCCTCGCAAGGGAGAGTATCACAAGTACTTATGAAGACGACCTGCAAGGGCTACTCAACCAGCTCAGTCTTGATGAAATGGACGAAATGGAAACGTTTTTCACCCAGAGAGCAAGCGCTGGCGAGCGGTTGTCGGACCACGACCTTGCCATGAATGATTTGTTGCAGCAAGCACGTGCGTTGGCTTTTTTCAATGAGGATCGGATACTGGCGGAGCGGATTGCAAATGGGGAGGACGTCGAAGAGGCGCCGCGTGTGCCAGTGATCCCACGGGCGACTGGCAATCGGTGAGTGAGCTTGTTGTCACTGTTTGACATCAGTTGAATGGAGGGTATAAAGGATGACGGTTAACTTGGGGCGAAACAGTAACCAACGAGTGCAGGTTCCCAGGTAAGGGAAGCAGCATACTTCACGACCAGATGATGACCATCCCATGTAAACAGCACTACGGAATCTCAGACGTGGGGAAGATGGCTATCCTCCGTGGTAGTAGACTGGTTCACACCGAAGAAACTCGAATCTGGCACGATAACGACAAATACAAATACTTTGGCGACTCCTGCCGTGAACAATCGGTATGTTCTCTTTGCCAATGGGATCGTCTTCGGCCGGACTACCAATTTATGGCTGCGGCCTGCCAGCCTCACTGGCCATGATTGTGTCATTTGCCAAGATCCTATTCGTGGCGCTGAAATCCGGGCACCCTGTGGTCATTACTACGATATCGAGTGCATCACTGACTTATTCCAATCTGCAACTCGCGACGAAACTCTCTATCCTCCTCGCTGCTGCAGACAGAACATCCCTTTGCTCAAGTTCGACCTCACCTCTCGCAAGCGCTCATCGCGATGGTCCAGCAAAAACAGGCCGAGTTTGGTACTCTAAAACGTGTCTATTGTTCCTCTCCTGCATGCAGTCGGTTCCTAGGACCCCTTTCTGAAGGGGCTTTCTCGAGCAAAATTTACACCTGCCCAGCGCCGGGGTGTGGAAAACAGACGTGCGGCAAGTGCCGTGTGCAGCACAGCGGCGATTGGACGCACGTCTGTCGTCCCGACGCCGATGCCACCCAAGTCCTCGAGCTCAGTCGTGCTTCTGGCTGGGCCCGCTGCCCAGGCTGTTCCCAAATGATCGAGCTGCATATAGGCTGTTTTCATATGACCTGTCGCTGCCGCACTGAATTTTGCTACCTCTGTCTTGCGCACTGGAAGACGTGCCAGTGTCCACAATGGGATGAACGGCGTCTCCTGACAGCTGCTGAGGAGAGAGTTGATGCCCAGCTTGGGAGAGGTCAGGGCCGGGGTGTACAACGCAATGTAGAACCTGTGCATCGGGTACCTCCCGTTCCTGTCCTTGCTCCTCCGCCTCTTCCGGCACGTCCCTTTGCTTACGCACCTGCTGAGAACGCGCCGGCGAACCGTGCGCGAGTGGCAGCGCCGGCTACAGTCACCAGACCTGCAGAACCAACACTTACAGTTGCGGCGACACAGCAGTCTCTTGTACAGCAATCACGTTCTCGCTCTGACTCTGTGCGTGCAGTAGTGAATGCCGTCCACTCGGGCGCACGATCGACGACCGCAACGACGCCAGCCGTGCCTGCGAGAACGCCGACATATACGGTTGCGTCTGCATCCGCTTCTACCTCACGGTCAACTCCAGTGGTGCCCACCAGGACGTCGATGAACTTTTTTCCCTTGGCATCCGCTTCTACCTCACGGTCAACTCCAGCGGTGCCCACCAGGACGTCAACGAACCCTTTTGCCTCGACATCCACGTCTACAGCAACAAGTGCGACACCGACCGCATCAACATCAAGACCTGGATGGGCTCCCCAGCCCAAACCCACGTCCAATGTCGATACCATACGCCAACAGATGGTCCGCGAAATGATGGAACGGCTTAGGGACGACCACGAGTGCGATCACGTTGGGCGGTGGCGCTACCGAAACGGCGGGGGTATCTGTCAGAGCTGTGGACACCACTTGCCCAAGTATCTCTTTGTGAGTGACGCACGGTGTCTCGGAGTTAATTTGACTGCTTATCCTTGTTTTAGCGTTGTCTAGGATGTGACATGTTAGCGTGTAACCGGTGCAGACGGAATCGTCTGTGAAGAGCAAGACTCCCTCCGAGGTAGGCCTTGAGATTACGCTTTTTTATGGATAGTTCACTCTTTGGAGCAAGGGGTCTATCAACATCTTATTTTCTTGAGAAGATTCATCAAATTACCGGCATTGATAGATTCACACTTCGACAGGGAAGACCATATATCGCCGGTGGTTACACGGTAGACGATTTGAGATGGACTTGTACTGACAAGATCATCCGTGATAGATCGATGTGTTGATACCCAATGGCATGTATTATGTAGGAGCCAGTCCATATACTGCTATTGAACAAGCCCCGAGTCGGGTCTTTCACTACTAATACGAGGCTGCAAGGTGAAAGTGTGTCAGATCTGAAGTCGTTGCATCCAACTTGAATGTCAAACTGTGGACGCGTAGCAGGGCATATATGCACTGTACCAATGTCACCGTCCGTCCTGCCAATGAACTGTAGTGGTGGTACAATTTGTCCCTCGAGTTCTGGCAGAGGTGAGCATCTGTTCTGATACCTTGGAGGTGTGGTTGCTTCTCGACGTCGGTCATACATAGAATATTTGGCGCATGTCAGCCTGCGGCGCTACAGTTAGAACACATTATGTAAGTGAAGCGAGGAAGTCTTTGCAGCGCGGGACTACTAGTATACATGACAGGATATCCTTGACCGCCGACTACATGTGTCAAGAGCGGATGAGGGCCGTTAAGTAGCTGAAAAGACATCCACCAAGTTCGCATCGCAATCAAAGCTCCATTTACAACTGGTCTATATATATACATTATATCATACTGTACAGAGTTTAATGGACACCTTTGACGCCTTTAGATTTCTGGACTCTATGGTGGTGAACATGATGCTCGCGAACGTGTCGGGTGAAGTTTTTCCGCCCCACCAACTTGTCACACCCCTCCCACCGGCAGTGAATCTGTGCATTCGCGGTCACGTTTTTGATACTGTGTGCGTCCCTAAAGTGCGCCGGGACGGTCTTGCACGTCATCTTCGCGCCGCAGACCTTAGATTTACCATCGGTCCGAGTCGTCCAATGACAAGGCATCGTCGCCAAACAGCTGTGAGCGGCGCTCGGACGTGCATCGATCATTTCTTCAGCTACTCGACTTTCCCTTGTTGCCTGCCATGCGTGTTCAATGAGTGTACAGCGTGATAGCAAAGTGTGATATCTCCTTACATTCCCAAGTTCTGTACCAGGACTGGGCTCCGTCATGCCAGTTGGAATGGCATCATTCTGTGCATCACATCGGTCAGAAATCAGCATTGCGCACACTACAGATGACCTTTAAAGAGAACTTACCTGAAACGGAGTCGGTGTAGGCTGATTTACACTCCCAAACAATTCTTGCATATCACGCAGGAGTATATGCTGATATAGTAAACATGGCACCTCCGAGTTGGGAGGAGGGACGAAGTTCGACAAATAATCATTGTCCCGCTGCCCATCCGTGCCTTCCTGTGTGAGGTGCTACTGTTTAGTAAGATGCCACTCTGTATGATTGAATTGCACGTCTCCAACGTTGAGATATGCAATATGGACTGACCTGATCACCAGTCTGCTGCATCAAATCTGTTTCGACGCGTTTGAGATATGGTGAATGACACGTCGTGAAAGGATCGGAGAAGTGGAGGTAGACAATACAAAGACGATGAAGGTGAGAAGGCGAAAGTGAGGTCAAGTGAAATGAGATGAAGTGACGAAAGAGAGGACTGGGGATAATGTAGGAACTGGAGAGGGCTACCCCTTTAAGTGGTCGAACAATAAAACATCCGATTCATTAGAATACATTAGATTCGGTGGAGACACATCTTGGAGGCCTGGGGGAGTGATTCTTTTTGCTGTTGTGCATAAACTGTGCTCTCTCCGATGTTCGGAAGTCGCTTTTTATAGTAAAGCTTTCTGGCTTGCGATGATCGTTAGATGACATGCCAACACATCCGATCATTGGAGACCCCTGAGCCGGTTACTGAGTACTGAAATCCAGCAAGGTAGAAAGGACCACTCTACCCTTCAAGGTGCGTCTGCACTGAGCTCAGGCTGGCAGTATGTGTACTCCCACTGGTAGGCCTCCCCTATAGTGCCATAATTCGTATGCCCACATTAATATCGATTTGCCAGCCACTGCTTACAGCTCACGGTCAAAAGACGGCTCTCAAACCAGAGCCCCAAATCAGCTTTGAGGACCCTGTTCCAAGCTGTACAACTTTTGAATCGAATGGCTTCAATTCCGCAGCACTTTACTTACATGAAAACCCTCGGTGACCGCTCTACACTGCAAAAGGTATGCACTATGGAAGCCTGGATGGTCGTGCTGATTCCGGATCATGGTATTCATCCTCCGACATTCCATCCTCCGACATTCGGATTAGGAAACTGGATTGCTCGTATTGATGATGACCCTCATACATGAGATGCACTGTATGGACGGCCATCGACCAAAGGGGTAACTGAGGGTCATCATCAATACAAGCAATCCAGTTTCCTAATCCTCATGCCGAATTTCGGAGGATGAATACCACGATCCGGAATCAGCACGACCGTCCAGGCTTCCATAGGCCACCGATAACCGGTGTCCGTTGGTGCGTGAAATGCATGCCAGCCTATCACCAATAATATTGTATGTCACCTTGCCAAGCAAGGTGTTTGCCCCATATCTGAGTTCCGATCCCGAGGTTACCTATGTTCTTGTATCTTTACCCACCACTCCATGGTTACCCTATCCAAGCTGTCCATGTATCATATAATATTTCACTGTTACCTATCGGTTATGACCCGGTATCGGAGATCAGTCCCAAATCACTGCATCCCAAAAAGGCATGCATCGGGTTTCAGGGTATCGCCTACATACGGTATCGGTTAGGAGGGAGTCGACTGTATTCGATTAGAATCAGAAATCATGATCATCCGAGCGCCCGCTATTTACAGGATGTTCTTCCGTGCACGTCGTACACCATCCAATTTAAGCACTCACTAAGGTCCAGCTACCCAGCCACTTCTGCTTGATACACTTCCTGTGTGGGCTGTGTTCCGTTCGTGATCAATTACATATTGACAAGGTATTCGAAACGTATATGGCGTCAACTACATCAATCATTGACGTGCGTATGTGCTCGATAGTTATCTACACTCTTTGTGGTCGACTGGCTTGCACGATATGCTGGGTAATCGACTGTCAACCAAGTCCGGTTAGAACACATGTTCCGAGCGCCTCGGACGTGGCCACAAGACACAAGACACACTCACACTCATCCCGGAGGACAAATATGAAAGTGTCACGCGGTATGTTCCGTCTCCGCACACATAGAGTCAACCTCGGATTCGGATTCTCCACACTCATTCTTCTCCATCGTCTTTTCAGGGATCTAAGCTTCCGATTAGCATCGCTATCTCAAGGGAGAAAGAAGCAAATCAAGTATAAAGGCACAAGGTAGTGGAATCGAAGGAAGAACAAGCCGAGGGAAAAATGAAAGAACGAGTGAACGCACCGGTAATCTAACCAGATACGCCATCAACGTCGAACACGCTGCAACCACAAATACTGTCCTCAAACTCGCAGCGTATGCATCCCGTGCCATACGCTGCAGTGGATCAGGGAGAGTCGTCACGAGGCTAAGGGAGTGCCGGATGGCAGTGATGATCTAGTTTGTCATACACATATTTGATAGAGGAGCACTTCGATTAGCACCTCAATCACTGCAGAATTTGGTACTGATACGCACCCCTTCCGCGTCGGGTATGTGAATACGGTCACGTAGCTCAGCGTCCAGGCGGTACTGAAACACGGCGGACGCAATCGCAACCCCAGATGTTTGTCCTGTGCAGACGGAGGTTAGGCGCATCCATGACAAGAAGCATCCCTCGAGGAGTCTGACTCACCAAGCCCTCGGAAGAGTTGTCCGAAAGCTGTTCCGAACGCCATTTGAGACTCTGTCACTCGCAAATAAGTTTTCCAATCAACAAACATGGTTGGATACGCACCTGACAAATGTGCCTGCAGCGCAACTGTTGCCGGCTGAGATTAGTGACCCATCGTGATAAGGCGTAAATGCACGGTCCGCCGACGTACTTAATACCGTCTGGAACACTACCGCGTTCCCAAATCCAATGGGCACAACACTGAACCACTTTTGCACAAATCCCGAGTCCTCGCGTAGGAATATGATTGGAATGAGACCACACAGTGGGAATATCCCAAAGACGAGATTAATGATTTTGTATTTGCCCGTTCGGTGCATGAGCCAGCTAGAATGCTTGCTGTGAGTGTGACTCGGTAGATAGCAAGCAGAATGTGTCGTACCCAGAGAACAACGAACCAAGACCCATGGCAAGACTGTCTGGAAGTAAGTGCAGACCTACACAGCGATAGCATCCAAGTGAGTCACTAGCGCGTGTAAATACTTTGCAGAAGGTATCACGAACCAGCAATAGACGCGCTATCCAATGAAACAGTCTGGAACCACAACGGGATGAAATACATGACTGCAAAATTGCAAACCGACACAAAGTAGTTGCTTAGTCCGACTAAGAGAGGCACTTTTTGACACAAGAGACACGGAGGGAGGACAGGTTCAAGTGCAATGGTGCATTCGATGACGAGAAAGAGGATAAGAAAGAGTAAGGAGAGTGCTAGAGGGACAATGACTTGAGTGTCAGTCCACTATGATGGTGATTAGGTAACGGAATGGTAGAGTGGAGGATACGACATACCGGAAGGTCTTCATTGAATTTCATGCTGAGCCATGTGAGTGATGATCCGATCTGACATAAAGCGAGTCAGATAAGTACAAGCCACGGAGAAGACATACTGACCGTCAAAAAGAGGGTGATGCAACCCCCAAAGTCGATCCTGGATAAAACCTCCTTTGCACTCTGGCTTTGGCCCTGTCAAACAAGTCTTTGACATGTAACAATATGACAGGGATAAGATACTCACTGGCGTCACATAATGCAATGTGTTCGTGACGAAGATTACAACCAGAGCAAAAAGCGGGACTTGACACAGAAACGCGACACGCCATCCAAATCTTTACTTATGATCATAAGCGCTTGTCCGAACAACTGCGCACCCGTAGGGTGATACGTACAAATCACTCAAAATCCCACCGACGGGCCCACCGAGACCTAGACCCAGCTGCACCAAATAGGTGTCAATGACATAATAAGAAGGGTGGATGTCACGGGGAACTCACGCCCTGAGCAATGCTGTTGAACGCTTGAGGTAAGCCGCGTTCCTAAATGATGATGAACTCCCTTATCGCTGACGGCATTCGATGGTGGGGACGTACTCGAATAATATACAAGTCCGCCGTGACAATCCTGAAATTACATGCATGGAGTATAGATAAGAACGCCTATGTGATCCTCGTGAAATGGGGACTTACATAGCAAGCAACTGCACGGCACCTCCACCCACGCCAGCAATCTATACGCGGGTCAGGAACGTGTCATATCAGCGTCCTTGCGCCGACAAGAGAAATGTGTGGGATAGATCATTGAGTACGTACAAAACGAGCGACGGTCAATTCGACCATACTTCTGGACATTCCACAGAGGAGCGAGCCGATAGCGGTTGCAAGTAAGGCGGTTTGACAAGCGGCGCGCCTGCCAAGAATGGTACAGAGCCGTCCATATAGAGGTGTGAAAGTACAGGTGGAGAGCAGGTATCTGAGGCAGTATGTATTTGGCGGAGTGGAGGAGAGAGCCAGAGAGAACGCACGATGTACCGATCCAGCTGGCTTGATTGGATTCCTTGAATTCGGAAGTGATCGAGGGGAGCACTGCGAGTTACGAACACGTCAGCATGAACACATTCAACGGTTCGGTCAACAACGTACACGTAGCCACCATGGTCACTAGAAAGATGAAGGGTGTTATTATACGCTAGGTTCACAGTCACACTACTTACAGCTTAGATTCTGCAATTCGTTGATATGAGATCAACAGGGGCCCAAGAAAGATGAAGGACTCACGCAGAGAAAAGTTCCCGCACACAATGCAGCGAGGATGCCATAGCGAGTCGCGCCCGAGACTTGGTGTGATTCGAGGGGACAGTCCTTGTTGGTGTTTGCTTTTGCAAGGAGCGGAGTGCGTTCCGTGTCGTGGGTCGTCATGAACGGTCGTCAGAACAACAACTCAAACAAACCAGACGTGCAAGTTGAGAAGAGAAGGAGGAATTTGAATTCTATCATTTAAGACTGGCGAACGGGGCAAGAAAACCCCCTTTACGAGCGCATCACATTCTCTCGTGACCCGGCCCTGTCAACGTCGTAAGTAATTGAGTGACTTGTTGCGCCGAGGACATGTCACTGCGGAGTTGAAAGTCAGGCTATATATGTACTCAAGCTTCAATGTCAAGTGCCGGGGTACAGCGTGATATTCATGATCCGCGTTGAATGTCGAACGTTGAATATTTACTGACTGAGTGGAATGATGAACACAATAAATCGTTCCTGTTCCGTGTCGGCCGATAACAGGCCGAAGGCATTGAACACGACAAGATCCGCGACTTTCTCGGCTCCCATGCCAGCATTGTTCCTATTTTCTCACAAGTGCAGCGCTTGAAGAGTCCAGATTTCAAGATGGGCCTTATCAACGTTGTCGCGTGACTTGTTGTAGCCGCTCGAGGCCGAATCCAGTGATCAGTGACATTCACCTTTCTCATACTAACGAAACAATTTTAAATATTGGTCCAAGACTGCCTGGCTGCGTAGGACATTGTCGGGTTTTACTGAAAACGGGAAACAGCGGACTTCCAACAACCTGGGCCCATCGCCGGCGGCACCTTTTTCTTGTGAGTCATTTCCCGCGTCCTCTTCCGTTCAGTTTCTCCAACGAGGTTCAAGACCCCTCAGATTCAGGGAGACGGAGATTCCCCGCGAACTCGATCTCGGTTCCCAGTAAATTCGGACCCGGTATTCAAAGATTGAGCTGACGACCTTATTCCACAGTTCAGACAGAATAGCTAGAACACATTGTCAGGTCCTGGAAGACCTATGAGCCTCACATTTCTGTCAGAATTTGTCTCGTCACGTAGCCATTGTGGAGCAACAACGAAGTGTGAGAGCTGTATCACTTTCTACCTCGTCTCCTTCAGCATTCTATCTTTAGAAACCAGTTTCAATGGCTATTCCAAAACTGAGAAATGTGGTTCGGCGATGATCCGATTATCAAGGCCGCCTGGTACGGATCAATTAGCTCGGCGAGATCATGGTAGACTTGGCAGTTGATCAATTTCGTGATATGTTCCCGTAGCTTGCGATAACGAACAAGTGCCATGGCCCACACTCGATCTAGCCCATTTCCTTGATTGCACAGGATCAGCAAATGCGTTGCCGAGTCCTCGCGAGGAGCTCGTACTCGGGGTAATCAGCAATTGGTGAACACACCTACCATCTTATTGCAGATACATGATAACTGTTGCCAGCCCCCAAGTGCATGAAAAAAAACGAGACGGTGTTATCCCTTGGTTCGTCGGTATGCGTCTAGGAAGTCAATCATGTTGATTGTGGGGACAATGCGAGACATCACCAGGACTTTCACGGGTTGGTCATTTTTGCCATGTCTCTTTGTCATCTGATGTAACCAGATCTGGTCCCAGCATGGCTTCCAACTGAACGTCCCCGGTCATAGGTTCCGCATCTTTGACCGTCAACATATCAACCTGTATATTATCGCCGTTCATGGACTTAATGTGCGTTCTATAAGGTTGGCATCGCATTGAGATCCTTTTTTATTCTTCATTCATCCTCCATCGACACTCCCACTAGCCACTACATGTGTCGTTCACGGGCTTATATGGCAAAATAAATCTTGTTCTCACATCCCGTCCCACAGCTTTGGGTGTGTGGTCAAAGGCTGAGTGCTGAAGCTTGAAGATCGGGTCTCTCTGGCAGGCCTAAATTGAGCCTTCCTCCTCTCGCTCCTCACTCCTGCTTTTCATTCGCCCAACCGATCGGATCCGATGAGCGCGGCCCTGCTGCGCATTTTCCGAAGCTTACCCATTTTCTGATCTCCTTGTTCACGTGACCTCTCATCACTACGCGCCCACCATGACATGACTTTCCTCCACATTCTACAGCGTCAGGGTGTGATGCGTGTTCGAAACGAGACCATAGCATTTGGTTGGCAGCTGACCCACTGCCCCTATTATCCAATTAACATCCAAGCATTCCAACCGTGTTCGCTAATTGCCTTCCTCGGGTAAGTTTCCAGGAGATGGTATACATAATGATCAAGTAGACCATGTACATGTAGCATTGTACTCAGTTGTTTTACAGACATCGCTCTATCTCCGTTAATCCGGTGGACCCGAACATCATATGTATGTAACCACCGCAGTCCAATAATTACCCCCTCGGGACAGCTTCCCCTTCGTACTGACCTTCTGTAGATCCATATCAGCACGATCGATGACTGCCATCGCCGCTGAGCAAGAAAACCGTCCCGCCCGTTCGCGACCGATGAACTTTATGTAACAAGGTGTGTGCGCGCTTTCACGGACAGTTCATTTGCTGTTCAATGTCCTATCACGTGGGAGTCGGTATTGAGACGTATAAAAGGAGGCCAGTCCTCTCAGCGGCTATCTCCTCATTCCATGGATACGATCAGGTCGCGTTCCCGAGTATCGGCCGCATGGCCGGCCGCACGAGAGAAGACTCGGAGTATCGAGGGTACTTATACACAAGACCGTGACTTGCAGGGACCATTGTACCAACTCGATCTCAACTCGATCGTGGAGCACCAGAGGTTTCTTACGCAAACGATCCATAACAGATATGTCATGCGTCATTGAATCGCGACATTGCCATGCACAGTCGGTTGCCTCAAGCTCATGTCCAGCATGTAAACGAAGGCGCGCTTTCGGCACGAGCATTTGTGAACGAAGAGGATAGGCGGTAGGCGTATTTGTCACCTTTGTTCCCCGACCGAGTTGGCTCAGGGTAGTACGCCATAGGACAGAAATTCAAAGGAAAAGCCACCAACTACGTGGAATAGACTTTGCTGTCCAGTCAACTCCTGTGACCAGTCGGTGCGTTTGCCTCCTTGATCCATGTTTCTTACTAAAGGACGTTACTGCTTCCAGTCCAACTGGCCACAGTTGTGTCATCTGCCTGGATCCGATTCAAGGTACTGAAATCCGTGCCCTGTGCGGTCACTACTACGACATCGACTGCACAACGAGTCTATTCCAGGCCGCCACTCGAGACGAAACACTCTATCCTCCTCGTTGTTGTGGGCAGAATATCCCCCTTTCTCATGTCCAATCCCACCTCCCAGAGGACACTCGTTACGCTCTTTCGTCAGAAACAAGCAGAATATTCTACCCTCAAGCGTGTCTACTGTGTTCTCCCCTACGTGCAGCCGGTTTTTGGGACCCCTATCCGAAGGTGCACTCGCCAAAACCATATACATTTGTCCTGCACCAGAGTGCAGAACACGGACGTGCGCCGAGTGTCGTGCGGAACACTCTGGTGACTGGACACACGTCTGCCAGTCCTGAAACCGATGCTGCTCAAATACTCGCGTTCGGCCGCGCTGCTGGCTGGGCCCGTTGTCCAGGCTGTTCACACATGATCGAGTTGCATGCAGGCTGTTTCCACGTGACGTGTCGCTGCAGAACCGAGTTCTGTTATCTCTGTGGGGCGCGGTGGAAGACGTGTCGGTGTCCGCAGTGGGACGAACGGCGACCTGTGGTGGCTGCTGAGGAAAGGGTGGATGCACAGGTTCTGGAGGGTCGGGTGGGTCAAGATGTGGGTGCGCGATGGAATGGGCCTGCCCAACAGGAATGTCCCGTTCTAGTTCCCGTCCCTGCCCCCGTCCAGGAACGCATACCAATCGAGAATTCGCACAGCCCTCCAGGTGCAAGATTGGCGCCCATACGCGTGCCCGACCCTGGTATAGCTTGGAGGCCAGCGCCTGCACTACCCATAGCAATCCGACCAATGCAACTCAGAGTCAACGACACCATGCGACAGAGCATGGTTTTTGAGACGGCAGACCGAAGGAGGGTCGACCTCGATCGTCATCATGCACTATGGCACTACCGCAACGGCTGGCATAGCACATGTTGGAGATGTCGGCACTGGTAACTCGTGAGCTTATTTTAGTGTCCTTTAAATTTTAGAGTTGTCAGGGTTGTGACATACTGCTAGTGACAGCAGCATTTTCTAGAAATGAAGGACGTATGTTAGGTATATGATGTATTGTATGTAGTATCCGCTGCACAGCTAGTACAGACTGTGGCGCGCACATCCCCTATAGATCCTAAATAGCCTAACGCCATGTCCCTTTCCACACCCGAACTAAAACATACTCTTACACTGGCACTTTCCGTCACCGCTACGAACTCAAGCTACCCATAGAAAAACTGTTGCCAGTGCTGCGCGCGCGGACACTGACATGTCTTCCATCGCGCTTGACAGAGGTAACAAAATTCGGTTCGGCACCGACATGTCATGTGGAAGCAACCCGTGGAGAGCTCAACTACGTTGGAGCACCCCGGGCAGCGCGCCCATCCCCAGTCACGAGTCAATGCGAGTACTGCCCTCGTATCCGGCGCCTCCACACCGGGTCGACAAAAGTGCCATCGGCCACCAGAGTGCCGCTTACGACACTTGCTGCACGTCAGCCTACCACAGTCTGGTGCAGGGCAGGCATATACTTTGCGTGAAAAGATGTTTTCACAGAGTGGCCCCAAGAAATGCATGCACCTCGGAGAACAACAGTAGACGCGATTGCGAGTGCCGAATTCGCGCACCTTTTGGTGGAAGGTCGTTACCAGTGAGTCTGATAGGTGGGTTTGGACTTGTACAAGAGGAATCTGCGCTCCACAGCAGCGGGGAGGAAAGAGGGATTCATCTCTGGTTGCGGACTGGAATAGGCGTGTGATGCAGCTAACATCATAGAAGTGACCACATGGGGCTCGAATTTCAGCGTTGTAGATCGGATCCTGGCAGGCGACACAGTCATGACCAGTCCCATTGGTATTTCCACTGGCGGCAGCACCCCTTTTCAAGGATTGTAAATGAAATGAAAGCTGGAGGTGACGACGCACCAATTGAATAGCCGGCATATTTTGGATAGCCAACCTTCACGTGTTCTAAAGCAGGTCATTGGCCACAGTCTGAGGGGAGTGGAGTTACTCATACCTAACAGCCTGAGACTGTGACGTGCGTCCACGGCGTTCACGACCATTTCCAAGCTCCTGTCTCTCTCTTGTCCTGCCCTTAGCTGGTACGAATTGTCAATAGACGAGACACGGATGCATACCTGTTTTCTTGTAACTCAATCGTGGAATCTATTTCGGGCCCGAGGGCTAGGTGGACGAAAAAAGGGACAACTTGGAGAGACTGGCCGCACATGTTCGAGGGCATCAGTGCTAGTGAACTGGAAGATGGTCAGGAATGGGGATTAGATTGCATTTTGACATTCCGCTCGGAAACCGCCGGAAGCAAATCGAGTCGAATTCGATGACGATGGCCATGACATGTGACAGGAGATCGGTAGGTATGATCGCGGCCTAGTTCGCGGCCATGTCGCGGGTTCCGTTTCAGACATCGAGTGTTAAACGCGAGTGCCATCACGCAATGCGGAGCTACCGAGACGGGGTACCTTAGGGACTGGTTGCGCC
Organism: Chiua virens; assembly: GCA_019787685.1. Classification (NCBI taxonomy): domain Eukaryota; kingdom Fungi; phylum Basidiomycota; class Agaricomycetes; order Boletales; family Boletaceae; genus Chiua; species Chiua virens. The sequence continues at coordinate 244,595 of JAHNUO010000011.1, read as the reverse complement.
ACTCAGCGTTCAATTGATCTCATGGTGGGTAACCACGGCGGCGGTGAGGATTGGATGATGATGAGCTTGTTTCATGGAATATCGTTTTTCAAGTTGTCTGACAGAGCTGCGACTCAGGCTTGATGGCATGTCATTAGTACAGGTGGAACCATCATGATCTGTGAGCTGCTCAGGCTGGACTGGCACAAACAAACTGAGGTGACTGGCTTGTGTCGAACAGTTTCGAGTTTGTAAGCAAGTAGATTGAAGAAACGCTTCGATGAAACCGCTAGTTCACTACACAGAAGTTGCTACTATGATAAAGCGGTTACTGCCGCACTGTACGAGCAACTGCACACCTGTGTCGGCCTACGTGCATGGTTTCTAGACAACCGTCTTCTTCTTTCTATTATGGCCCACATGGCACTCCCGAACGTGTCTTGTAAAATTCTTGTGTCCCAACCATTTGTTGCATCCTACCCATCGGCAATAAATCTGTATACCTTCGCTCGATCTTTTTGTACCATGTGTACTCTCAAGGTGAGTCGGGAGGTTGTCGCACGTAATTTCCGCACCACAGACATTAGCTGAGCCTTTGCTCCTCCAAAAACAAAGCGCTGTCGCCAAACAATCATGTACAGCCGTCTGTGTCGTGATCATAGCAGCGTCGGCTATTTCCCCCGGGCCAGGTTCCAGGACTTTGTGCATCACCGCGACCTGCGGTGCGCGTTCGATGAGTATGTAGTACGGGAGAATGTTCTCGATCTCCTTACATTCTCAAGCTCTGTACCGGGACTGAGCTCTATCTCAGAAATGACATCGTTATTCTATGTATCATATCAGTTAGCAAAAATCCTTGCTCACAATTCGTAATGAGAATTACCTGATGGTGGATTGGAGGGGGTAGCTTTGCATTCCCGAACAAGCCTTCCATGTCACGGCGGAGTATATGTTGGTATAAAGGACACACTCCGTCAACAGGAGGCACGTAATTCCACAAAAATTCTTCGTCCCATCGTAAGTCCGCACAGTCAGGTATACTATGCTTTGGTAGGCTCAGTAGGTGTGATCAAAGAGTACTACGAACATCTCACTCACGTCCTTGAAGTTGGTAGATGGCTCATGCCCTCCCAAGATGAGGCCGTTCTGTGTGTGGTACTGATGCGCCCGTCTCGTAGCTGAATCATTGGGACACGCAAGGGCTGCAGCCATGTGGTCACTAGCCCGGCGTATCACGTTAACTGCATCAATCTGTTCACGATACGCGGCACACATGAGCTGGGATGTGATGGTGATGTCAGAGGATGGTGCTTGTGGGTGTGGGTGGACGGAAGAGGAGGGTGAGGTAGAACATTTCGGAGGAAACGTACCTATACTAAATAGCCGGAAAAGATACGACGAATGAATTTGGAAAGGCCAGGGGCTCCCTTGAAAAAACCGCTTACTACAATCATCTGGCACCACCAGTGGGGTGACGGAATCTATCGATCATGAATAACTCACAAACAAATATTGGATTGGAGATCCAACGTGGAGTGATGCCAGGATTACAGCATACCACATCGAGCCATCCCGAACCATTAACACGGTGCAGTTAAGGCTCAGATCTCGGGTCGGTGGAGACTCGGATGCCAAGAATATTCAGTTAAAAAGAGAGATGTAAATCGGCAAACTAGAGCGTAATATGTGAGTACAACTATTTCAGGTTAAATTGCTTAGGTTACGACGAGAAGTGAAATAGGATAATTGACCTTCTTTGTGATGTCAACGGTACCGCCGGACATTGTGTTTGGTAACGGATGCTTCAAACCCGAGTTTGCAAAGCTGGTGTCTGCTATCATTGTCCGTGGACCAAAGCCCCTCAGTGTTCGGGAAATACTGTGGATTGTATCTATTTATGATTCCTGGCCGTCATTGCATAATTTCACTGGCAAACTGCAAAGACTGGGCGAAAGCATTAGCAATTACAGTGAAGAGATTCAGGTGATCACAAACGATCCCGAAGTTCCGAGATCTGAACTCATTGAGATCTACTATGCAGAGCAGCCAATGCAAGTGGTGGTATGGCACTGATTTGAACGAGGTCGAATGGGATCGACCGCACAAACATGATGCATGACGAGTCCGTGGCAGAGAAAAAGAAAAAGAAGTATTTCGGTCGCCGAACGTTTCGGAAATGAGTCACACCATTCAAATGACTCGGAACGCGGCGGCCCTCAAATAACACGAGTTCCTGCCCTTGGCGGATGATGCACCCCAACCTTGGCCACCGCGCCACTCCCGGACCCACCCAGATCCCATCAAGAAACGAAGCCCGCAACCAGTTTCATGCTATACCAACTAATCTTTCCCTATTGCCTTATGTATATGCACACGAGATCATGAAAACACCTAGAATTACCCCAGTACCCGGGCTCACTCATACACGAGACGTACCGAGCACTCAACACTTCCCCTCTACGATACAAACTTGTAACCGCATGTAACTGTACAGCATAAGGTGCGCGCGTTACCGGACAATAAACAAGAATTCCAAAAAATAAAAATAAAAATAAAAATAACACAGGCAGATCTAGAGTGGACCGATTTCAAGAATGGAAGATCGGACTCAGAGATCGGACTTTTTGGTCCTCGGGATTACCAGTGGGTATAGTATCCTACGGTTTCTCTCTCTCGTCGTTTCAAGAGTGGGCTGATTGTATCGTTCTAGACATGTAGTGGTGAAGTGCAATATTCCGTCTTTATGACTGGTGAGACCTTCAGTGACCCTCGTCGTTGTCCATTCGCGTGAACGTGTCACTGTGTCGTTACTACATCGCTGCCCTCAGGCTCTTTCCACTCCCATCATGCCGTCACGTCATCACTTGGGTCCCATCCCTCCCGTTGGGCCGTTGCTATGCTACTTGATGGAATCGTCCCTCACACCCTTGCTCAACCTCCCCTGCTGACTCAACCGTGAACATGGGTCGATGCTAGTCCGTCCTCGGGTGCTCACCCGCTCTTAGGTCTTTTCTAAGCTCAATTGCACGTCATCGTCACCGATGTGTTGGCATCAACGCTCCCGTGTCGTCGTCTATCTCCGTAACTTCTCGTCGCAGTGGAGAACGTGGCACGGGCAAGAATGATGACGAAGAGAGTCAATCCAGCGAGCTCGACTGAAAACCCCACCAATGCCACCATGCAGAGGAACTGCATAGCAAGGTAGTGTGCATGTTGAGCAAGCGTATTGACATCAAAGTTGAACCAGGTGACGATAGCATCAATGAGCGAAATGAATATTCAGGCCTAGCTCACCCTGACATTCCATATTCTTTGGAACTTCCGAATCAGCATGTGCATCCCACCTCGCTTTCATTGCGAGTGGGTGGCAGCATCCACGTCACTCTTCTTTTTCCTGTGCTAAAGGCAATAATGGGGATAAAAGGGTGATTTAAATGAGCGGGGGTTACTTGAAGAGAAGGTATTTATCCCCGCTACGAAAAAGAAGTTGAAAAGCATTTTTTTCTCGTTAGTCTTGTCTCGGGAAATCCAGCCCAGGTCCCGCAAAAACACTGGTCCCGCAATCGATTGGAGATCTAATCTATCGCCGTGGTGTCCTAGACTCCTAGTTGCTTTCACTCAAGAAATGCTGATCCATCATGTCATCTGAACTATCTTGCGCCCTCCAACCACCAACATCCGCCTGGATGATCACCAACCGGACCATGACAAGATCAAGACAAATCAGCTCCTGAATACACTCGCAAGCCTTGCCGTAAGCAGTATTTCAAAATATTCCGAAAAGCATAAATCTATAAATTATCATTTAAGCTTGTTTTACTTTCCTAGCACCTCCGACTAACAAGGATCCAAAGACTCTCGGGCGATACTTCATTCCCACAATGGAATTTTGAAATTAATACCGCCCACTCCACATGCCGAATTGATGCAATAACACCCTTTCAATCTCATCGGATCAGTACGTATATATGCACACATGTGAATATTTTGTCACCTAGAATTCAAGATTCCAACAGAATCACTCGTACGATGCTTCGAGAAGGGAGGAGTCGCCTACCGCACTCCAGCCTTGAAACTATGCGAGCGGAGGGTTCCAAGCGGCCCATATGCCGACCCTAACGGAAGCCAGCGAATGTGGGCGCAGCCGTTGAAAGCTTCGATGAGAAAACAGGACCGTTTGAGTGATCAGGATACATTTCCCTACTAACACAACACCCCGAACATAACGGAAACAATCACTTAGACGGAATGGTTGCAGCGCGCCGAAATACCAAACCTCGAGGGTGTACCGTGTGCACATCAGGGACAAGTTCCTGCCATGATCATTAAACCCTCAAAGACGAGACGAAGACCGCGACAATACGAAGGCGTCATGTCGAATCGAGCCTTCCGGTCCCCCCCCCCGTGAACACACAGTAACTTCAGAGCCGCAAGATTTTGGGGTCCCCCTGTGAGCCCGTCATCACATCGTAAACTCGGATCCGGAAAGTAGGCTCATTCCTGGATTGCAGCATTCAGTCGAAGAACTACTTGTGTAGTTGGATGTCCGACTCGGATTCGACCGTTATGGCGGCGGGTTAGGCTCACTCAGCCGAACATTCGACTTGAAACATCCACTCAGACCTATTCTTTGCATAAATTAATCTTCCGAATTTCTACTCATCAACTATACATACGTGATGCGCGTCAGCAAAATGGAACACCATGCTAGCGGTTCCTGATTCCGTCTACAGTCAGTGTGCTTCTATTACGTTAGTGCTCCCGCACTGGCATTAAACCTTCAAGTTGTTCGTTTGTTAAGTTCTCGAGAGGGGCAGAATTATGCGTCGGCTCGGGCTCCAAAGCCTCCAAGGAGAAGTGTTGTAAATTGTAATCCACTGTGACGAAATCACTCTTCCGCTCCTCTCTCTGTTCCTGCCGCATCCGCCACCTTCATATAGCTTCATATATCATATTGCATCAACCATTCTCATCGCGATTGACACCGACTGTGAAATCACCACACGGTAGCCCTCCTCGCCTTCTTTATCGTTATTTGCTACTAAAAGTTGGAGTGACAGGTTCCGAACCGGATTCTAAGAGCACGTGTACTAGTAGGATATTGTATGACACTGACAACAAGTAACAAGAGCGATGCGTGAGTTGAGAAATGGCGTGACAGGCCTGGGGTAAAGTGATCGACGGTGTCCCACTGGGTGTATGTACTGTTCACCATGCATACCCAACATCGGAGTCATAAACATCATGATCGTCCTCCCATTGCTCAAACCCTGCCTCATCCTGCTCTTCCCACATCTCCGGTTCCCCGTCTTCATTAGCGTAGTATTCCTCCTGTTCCCAGTGTAAGCCCTGCACATCGTCCGCCGCCTCCTCCTCAACCTGACCAACTTCTTGCACCTCCGGTTCTCCCCACTGCTGCAGTTCCTCCTCCTCAGCGTCATTAGCGTCATATTCCAAGTACAAGGCCTGCACTTCAGCTGACTCTTCTTCATCAGCTTCGTCCTCCCCCTCATCTGCCTCATCAATGGCAGATTCCTCATGTGCACAGCCCCATTCATGCGGTTCCTGCGACTGCTGCAGCTCAGGGGGTTCTTCTTCATCAGCCTCTTGTCCCTCCCACTGCACAAGCTCCTGCGCCTCCTGCTCTTCCCGTATCTCCCATTCCACCTCCCCACTGACATAATCAGTGTTTGGTCTCTCCCGTTCCCATCGCCAATCAAGCGAATCTTGCATTTCAGGTAATTCTTCTTCCTCGTGGGGCTCGATAACCCCATGTTCCACCTCTTGATCGACCTCTCCAACGTCAAATTCCTCTTGCTCAGTTCGCTGCTCATCCGAGTCCTCTCGTACTTCCTCCACTGCATCGAATTCCCGGGCCACAGGCTCCCTTTCCTGCCACTCCTCCTCTTCAACTTCGCCGACCTCTTGTTCTTCCCTTTCCTCGAGTTCCCGTTCCCGCCAGTCCTGCCAGTCCTCCGGTTCCTCTGGGCCCACTTCCGAATCGTCGTCACTCTCGTGATCATTGAGAACGTCCACACCCTCACGGAGAACCGCGACGTCATTGTTATCTTCCACCAAGTATTGTTCGTCCGCCTGCGGACACTGGCACGTTTTCCACAGTGCTCGACACAGGTAACAGAATTCCGTTCGACACCGGCAGGTCATGTGGAAGCAGCCTAGCATAAGCTCCACCATATGTGAGCAACCAGGACACCTGACCCAGCCAGAGTTCCGACCGAGCTCGAGGACTTGCGTGGCATCTGCGTCAGGACGGCAGATGTGGTTGAAATTGCCAAGATGTTGCTGGCGACACTTGCCGCACGTCCGCCTTCTACACCTTGGCTCAGGGCAGACAGTACACTTTATTCGCGGTGTCTTCTGCGAGAGGGCCTAGGAACCGGCTGCAGCTAGGAGAGAAACAGTAGACACGTTTGAGCGTGCTATATTCTACTTGTTTTTGCTGAAATGTCGTGATCAATGCTCGTGGGAGGTGCGCTTGAACCAGAGTAAATGGGATATTTTGTCCACAGCAGCGAGGAGGAAAGAGAGACTCGTCTCGAGTCGCAGACAGGAATAGGTTCGTTATGCACTCAATGTCGTAGTGGTCTCCACAAGGCGCAGGGATTTCCGTGTCATGAATCGGGTCTTGGCACGCGACACAGTCATGGCCCGTCGGACTGCCAACACCCCTAAGTCAGTAAACAAAGCGCATGGAATAGGAGGCAGAAGTAGAGGTACCGATTAGCCATTACGGGGATTATTGGTACAACACTCGTTCCTCGACGGTGAGGATTATTTCGTGGACTTCGAGTCGGGCTTGGAGGGGCAGTCCTTTGGTGCATTCTCTCAGCCACGACTAGAGGGTTGAAACGGCATTGCTTACACGACGTCCTCCCCACCAGCGATCCGTCGTGCTAGCGCCATATCCTCGTTGATACGATTCAGCTCGCGAACTTGGTACAGAAAATCGTTCATGGCGAGTTCGTGATCTGATAACGCATGTCCGCTATTCGTCTTGTGCGCAAAGTACGCCTGAAGCTCTTCGATCTCATCCGGACTGAGTTGGTCCAAGAGTCCCATCAAGTCTCGTTCGTACGCACTCGGTCCGGGTTCGAAGAGGTTCATGATCCAACGATGTGAGTGGAAGAGATTCACTGGTAGAAAATCGTACTGAACCAAGGCGATGAACCTCAGACTCCCCTTTTCGTGGGCCAAATCCCCCGAATCTCACGTGGCGGTTCTACAGCAAGCTTCATACCCATGGCATAATGTATAAAAGTGAACACGACCTCAAGGCTTCATGCACATGTTTCAGGTCCTATAAATGCCAGACAGATTCAGTTCAACCGTAAATCTTGGCCCTCTTTGCCAAGCAGCTTCTGGTCGAGATGGAGATGGGAAGTTACGACTTGCTCATTTGTCCCAACAGCAGTAGAAGCCACCATAAGGAAACACAGAACCATTATCATTGTCAGAATAGTGCACCCAACAATCTCAAATGTGGCAGCTTTATTACAAAATGCAGGTACGGTATGTAGCAGCTCTGGTAAGGAACAACCTCCCCACAAAAAGACCTCGTCGAACCACGAGTACCCTGGGGTGCGCTCCAGCTGAGACGCTTATCGTAATGATCGATCTGGGACTTGCGGTAGACTCCTGCAGAATAAAACATGTGAACGTACGCAGGGGGACAATAGTGCGAGTCCAGAATGAGTTGAAAAAGAACAACGAAGAAGCTGGGATTTTGTTCCACGGTTGATTTAGGGCAAGTCTGAATCTGCTATTTCTATTGTGTCGTGAGGTTGTACTACCAAATTATGCTACTCGAGGGTATTATTCATGTCGTCGAAGCTCCAGGTGGACAGTGCGAGAAAGAATGGGGAAAAATAGACAGCCAAAGTGATAAGTATATCCAGGAAAGAACCTGCATTAACACGAACGTAGTCGTCTGATTGCAAAACTGAGAAGGAAATTGTAAAAGAAATTCCATCGTCTTGCCAGAGAGAATGCATAATATAAATTGAAAAAAAAAGTTGATAGACCATCGACTCTGGCGAACTCGGTTATCCGGCCCAGATCGTGTATACAAGTCGATGAATGTCGTTCCGGGTGACTTTACTATATCGTACACAGCTCGAGCATGTTGGAGGAATCCATAGGTATATGCAGGTGGAGGGCATCTACGATCGCATGTATAGGCCAGAAAATGAAAGATGAATGTATACTTGGGTCATCTAGAATCCAAGTACGATGTGAGAACTCAGAAAGCTAGATTGGATTGGGAAAATAAAGGCACAAAAGATGCGAACCTAAAGGTTCTCGTGCTCTTGCTACCATCCAGCATCGAACATTCCCCGTCGAAACTTTTATGTCATACACCAGCGTTACGTTTCATGATCATGATGAATGTCAATTATTTCCCGAGCGGGTTTTGGAAAGTCGTCAAAAAACCAGCTGTCGCGAGGAATACCCCTAAGAGTTGACGCGTTTCCAAAAACGTCGACCAGTTCGCTCTCGCGTTCATATTCATCGCCGAGCGTGACCTCATGGTCCAGCGTTCCTTGGCTCTGGGTTGCCGTCTCGGCATCGTCCTGCGTCCCGAACGTCGTCGTGCTGTACAACCGATTTTTCACAATCTAAAGGCGGGTACGTCAATAATTTGAAGTTGAAGCCTGACATCTGAAGGAAGAAATGACACTGACACCACCAATTGGCCGCGAGTAATCCTCGAAGTCCCTCAGACTCGCGTCACTACGCCCTTGGTTTCGCAAACGAGGATGCAACAGGCCCTCCACAAGACGCGACTCCTCCGTAGGCACCGGTGATGGCGCCGCAAGCATGAACCCTGCAGGGGGTGGCGTTGCTGGCTGCCCCTCGGGGCTAAACGGCACAGGCTGAATGCTGTGGGGATCACATGAAGGCACGTCATGCTGGGTCATATGCAATTCTGGAACCCGCGGGACGTGTAAAGGGGTGACTAGCTCTCTTGTCCGTGACTCTGGCGAGGGAGGCTGTGGATCAGGGTTGGAGAGGATGAATGAAAACCGTTGTCGCCGTGGAGTCGCAGCCTGTATCTGGATCGGAGGAGTAGTATTCCGATCTGCAGTGGCCTTTTCAGGGTCCCCATCTGTGGATGGCTGTGTCGGAGACGGAAGATCCTTGTGAGACGAGTGAGGGGAAGGTGTATGTCCGGCGCGGCGCAATCGACCAAGTAGTGCACGAACGCCAATGGGACTACTCCGTCCTTGCTTCTCGTCCGCGCTTCCCGCGGTCGAGGCACTTGTCAGGCTCTTGGTTCGGTGAATCCAATCCTTCTCCCGCAGGTTCTGTTTTTCTCCTTGCTTCTCCTTGTCCGAGGCAATCGATCCCCGGTCCTTCCATGCTCTGAAACTCGTGGGAGGGGCACCGAAGCTTCCTGCCTTCTTCCCTGTGCTTGCGCTTGACGCGCTCCCTGGTCTGCCAAACCCAAACCTGTACCCCTGACTTTGGCTGTGACCAGCACTGTCCATGCTAGATAGCGCACCCTGTGACGAAACACTCCTAAGGACGTTAAAGCTGTTTGGCGTACCGCTCCGTGCATACCCGTAAGAGCCACTTCCGGAAGCGGTCCGTGCATTGTAGAACCCGGAGGGATCGTATTGCAGAGCGGGGTATATACTGCTAGGGCTATACAATGATGCCGCCGGTGAACCGAATGCTGATCCGAAGCCAGGTCGATTGCTTCCGGGGTCAGTAAGGGTTGTAGGGGTGGGAGATGAGACACCAGCAGACATCTCTGAAGTCGGCTTTCCGATGTTGAGTAGTGGTTCTTCACTTCCTGTTCGCGTCCTCGTGAGTGCGTCGACTGAGCCCGAGCCCGACCCAGAACCCAACGTTTGGGAGCGAGCATAATGCGAACTACAGGATGGCGCCACGCTGTGTCCACTAAGCCATGCAGCAGCATCAGGGCCTGGCGAGCTCTTCCTACGTGAGGTCATATAGTACGATGAAGGTGGCGGAGCAGGCTGTGTTGTTTGATGATATGACGGCGGTGGTATAGTTGGAGGAGGTGACAGCGGGACTACATATGGTGATTCGTCGGGCAAGATTGCGTGTATAGGCAACGTCGGAGACGATGCTTGAGTGATATCGTCACCGTCCATATCGCTATGGGTATCACGATGAGAACCATAGATGCCTCCTGTGCTCCCTCCTTCGTGGCCTCTTCCAAACCCTTCGGTAGAGTGCAGGGTCGCGAGAAGGCCGGCATAGCGTTCCTCCACAACTGGTCCAGTGCGACTCAGAGAATGTACGGTGCTGTGAACGCTCCCAATACCATATCCGAGCTCGTCTACGTCAGGGATTTCATCCTCAAGAGGACGCGAAGCGTGACTCCCAGACCGGACGAGTGCAGCTTCGCGAACCAGGTTACGATGACGTCTACGAGCGCAAAAAAGCCATAGAACTGCAAATGCAAGTGTGCCGACAATTCCGAGTACGATCGCTGTTATGGTACCCGGTGAGGGAGGAGTCGTCCTACGATGGGATCCCGAAAAGCAGTGCCGCCGAATGGAAATGGGAACCAGACATATATCGAGCACAAGAGATTGCGTTCGAGATAGGTGGAGCATCGCCAGATAAGCAAAACCAGATGTGATCGCAGAAGAGAGGGTTAGCCAGGTTCAAATACTTCATGACGAAACAGGGGTAAAAGCAAACGAATGAGGTAGGAATAAATGAAACTCAAACTAGAAGCATCAAGGAAGAAGATCCAATCTACAAGGTGATCTTCTCGGATCATGTATGAAAAAACCCGAGACGAAAATAGACAGACAGAATAAAATATGCAACAGACTTACCCTACTATTGTGTTTCCGGGAGATTGGGTGCTCAATACAGCGTTCGAGGTGAAGAACTCGGTGGTAGTACCTCCTTGAACCGATAGGACATAAGTAATCGTGTAGGTTGACGTCGAGAGTGAGGTTAGACGCGAGGACGACAGTGTACTGATTGATGTCGTCACTGTAGTTGAAAAGACAACAGTTGTTGCGTTCAGGCTAGTTGAAGGACTCTCATTCGTCGCAAACGTCGAGGAAGGTGTGGAAGCCGAAAAAGATGGCGAGGGTGAATTCATAAAGTCCGTCGTTGATGCTGACCACAGCGAGGACGTTGGTGCAGGAAATGGGACAGCGGACGTAGGGGTGGAGGTCATGGGAACTGACATATATTGTGAAAAGGAAGAGACAGATGAAGACCAAAAGGATGAGGAGGATATCATTGTAGTCGACCAATATGCGAGCGAAGCAGAAACGTCGGAATTAGAGCTAACTGCAGAGGAGGGTGGGCTCGTACCCGTGCTAAGGCCTATGTCGGTGGAAAGTCCCTTGACAGTGGAAAGAGCGCTGAAATTGAGCTGGGGTCAGCAATGAAGAACAACGCCAATGAAATGTATAATGTATCACCTCGAACTCGGTAGGATTGGTGGGCTAACATCTCCGACCAGCCACGAATAGTTGGGACGTCGAATTGCTCCTGAAGGTGGCATTGTCGAGAACTCAGAAAGTAGAGATGATCGGGAACTTGGTGTGTAATGCGAGGGTGCAGTCGAGGGCTGATCAAGAGGTGGTGCAAGGAGCGTGGACAAGGGCAGCCAGACCGGGAACCGGTTAGTCCTGGCCAAGGGAATGTCGCCCGAGGTGGTTTCGGAGGCACTAAGGGTGGGGTTCAGAGACAGAGATGATTGACTGATGAACATGTGGTTGTGTGCATGTGAAATATATAGGTGATGTACGTTGGCGTGAAAGACGTGAGTGTGTGCAAAGTGAAGGGACTTGATGTGGAGTGAAGAGAAGAAAAGGAACGAGAAATTGCTTGCCGATGACGCTGTCGAATGTGGCGAAAGAACTTTTAAACTAGAAGGTCGGCCCGTTACGACAATAAGCGAGGTTGTGCGGCACGATCCGACGATGCCAATCAAGCATATTTATTACACGTTCGCCATCGTACCGGTGCGGTGTCGCCCTTTAGGCATGACGGGGTTTCCTGAGCGGTACGATACTGGGGAGTGTGGCGATAGACGGGCGTTTCCAACACCGCACTCGGGGAGAAAGGCGACGGGGACTTGTTCGGGACAAGGCCTCGCGTTAACCTACTTGGACCTGTGCCGCAAATAGCTTTTTAAACCCGACTTGAAACCATTTGGATCATATTGTTCCTGTTTATCGAAGTGATTTCGGTTCTGCAATGAAATTTGAGAACACCAAGTTGTGGACGGTGGGGACGACGGCAACGAGGTGGAGTCCCATGCTATGTCAGTGTCACGTGGACTCTTACGATGGTCCAAGACCTGAGGCCTGAGGCATGACTTCGTTGGCTTGCACTGGTATCTGCCGCCTTACACGCCAAATTCATCAACGAGGAACTCCACCGCTGTCTAGATCATGCTTATGTCACTTTCCTGCTGGTAGTGAGCAGATCGGCGGCTGTGATCCGAGGTAAACTGAACGATCCACCTTCCATTCTACCTCCTCTTGAAAGCGACGAACTGCAATGCAGTTCCCCCATCGCGAGAGCGGGCAATGTTGAGGCGAGGAGGCTTCGAAGATCCTTCTATCGTGTTCATCACGTGATAGCACTCCCCCGGTAATGTCGAGCGTGGCCACGTTGCGGTGATATCATTCAACGCATCGCCCATCCCACCTGCGGACCTGCCATATACATATGGGTATGTCCCCACGCAACCCTTTTCACAAGAGTCAGGGTCACCTTATCTGCGGCGCCCACTGTCACTGGGCCACAGGCTGCTCAGAGTCCAAGCCTCGCTCAGTGCAGAACTGCAAAAATCGACTGAAATATAATTACGTTATTCCACCGAAGTCCAAACTCGCGCTTCTGGCATGTGAATGAACTCTGTTAACCCTCGCGCCACAATTCATGTTCTGCTCTCGGTGAGTAATTGGATCTCACGGTTCATCTTTCCCAACAGTTTCCCTGGTTCCAATACCTCAAGCTTGTGGTAGACCCACGATGTGCAGGTAGGATACAGATAGTGAGACAAGGCGTTGTATGGGTACTTGGACTGTTTACGATGAGGAATGAGCCATTGCGGTATTTTTTGTAGGTCGAAGGTTACATGCTCCTATCACGCTTTCGACAGATGCCGGCCGCCCGGTAGACTTTGCCGCATGTTCTGCAGTGAGTCAATTCAGGCTTGTCCGAGTCTCGGAACCTTTGACCCTGCACCTCAACGTCACACGACCAAACTGGGGTAGCTTCTTGAGCCAACAACCATCTCTCCTCAACTCGACGCGACAGCTCGGGATCGACAACTGTGGCCGTTCAGATCAGGACACCCCCATCAGCAGCTACTTTTGATCACTCCTTGCGTTGACGATTTTCTGAACTGATCCTGATCGAGACTATTGTAGTCACGTTGAGTTGATGATTACAACCCTGAGTACGTCCTCCTGTCATCCTTCTTTCGAGTTCATCAGAACTATGTAGAGGGTCGTTGCTGGAAAGCCCACAACTTTGTTTGGTTGGATTTGTCTTTCTTGGTGTTCCGATATAAGCATTGACTCTCATTACTGACTTTCATTCCAAGAAGCTGATCGAGCTTGATATTATGCTAGACGCGCGCTCGCGAGGAAGGAACAGGCGTCAAATTTCCATTTCGTCACTCTCGATTCGTCGAGAGGTACCAAGCCGTGATGTGATAAACACAATGAAGGATGGAAAGGCGAGTCAATCCAGATTCCAGAACAGGTTCCGAGACAAATATGATCAAGAGCAGAACGAGCAGAACGCTCGCGAAGCATGCTCACCCTCTAGGTCTGCATTCCTGCTGGTTTACGACAGTTAACATCCTTTCTCAGGCTATCTCACTTCTTGTGTGTCTTTTACCTAGTAGCTTATCATCATCACGAGAATTAGCTTTTCCATGCTTCTACCGATCAGAAACCCAGTTATAACTGTCCGCTCACAGTTTTCATCCCAGTTCATATTTTTGGTTTCTTCCATCACGTCCTCCGCACTTCCGGCGATGCAACTCGGGCCAACCTATGGTGCTGAGCTATTGGCCACTTTTATGTCTGTGGCTTTATGGGGTACAACGTGTATGCAGACGTGAGTTGACATCCCTTCAACCACTGCCATTACCAAAGTGACACTTTCGAAAGAGGTTTATACTTTGTCCAGTGAGCAGCCACTCTGGCACTTCTAATGCATGGACATGGACAATGTGTGATCCTGTGCGCAGGTATCCGAACGATCGTCCAAGTTTTGAAGGTCTCTGTAAGTTGTAGCCCAGTCGACATTCCTGTGCGGCTTAGCTCAAGCTGTTGACTCTAGGTTGTATGGCTCTGGTAAGTGATATTAACCGAGGAGTTTGCATTCATGACATCTACCGCAGGGTGGCAGATACCGTGCACGAAATTCTCATCGTCAAAGGAGGTGAGAGACCGCGTCTCATTGTACCATCGCTCCCGGTTTTACCTTCGATGGCAGTGTATGACTTCTCAGATCGTTGATTTCTGCGATTTCAGTCGAATCAAAAGCGTAGTCCCGTAAGCTGACTCACTTTCTTCACGCATTTCGACTCTGACGAGGTTACAGTGAATTTTTGGTAGGTGATCGCTCGTGGGACGTTTCATAGCCAAGCTTCTCGCCGACTAACGCGTGTGCAGTGGCAGGTTTTGTTCACGGTGCGTAATTGCTGTACACAGTGCTTCCCTTCCTCAATGGTAATTGACTTCCGTAAAGGCTCTAGTGTCTATATCCTGTCAAACGTTCTTTACTTATCGGATTTGGAGATGTGAGTTCTACTAGCGCGTATTCGGTGTGTTGCCAATCGTATCCCTCTACTTTTGCAGTTGGAGGTAAACAGTGGCTTTGCTGGGTAATATTGGTATGCCTTGAGATAACATCGTGATGATGAGTTTGTTCGACTCAAAGACTGTTTTTTGTAGACACCAGTGTGCATATTTGAATTAGGTGAGTCTTGAACGTTGAACCATTTCTGGTCGAGTTCGACGTACCCTTAACTCGCCGCTTTTTTCGTAGTGGGATCCCTGGGTGAGTGGTAACTGCCTACATCGGCTTGGTCCGCGACTCATTTCCCTGCCATGTTGTTGATCCAGGTTTCATCGCTTTTGGGTATGTTACTGATCTGAGAAACATGTGCTATTGGTCATGGTTTGGCAAGCACGATCATTCCTACAGCTGCAGAACTTGTTTCTCCTGGTCCAGCGGTATGGATCGCCGGGATAATTACCGTTTGAGCATTACACTCAAATGTAGCAACAGGGTCTCTTCACAGCCGTACGGGCCGTAGCTGCGGTTGCAGACCTCTCAATCGCCGCTGGCTTAACGGTTCTTCTTATGCGAAGTCGCGAGCGGGCACTCAAAAGGTCAGGTCCATCGGTCCTATGGTATCCAATGTAAGCTGCTCACGCAGAAACCACACGAATACAGGTCGCGTTCCATTCTCCACAAGCTGCTCGTTCTCACTATCAACAATGGTATCTGGACCGCGCTGTTTGCCGTGTTTGCCTTCGTTGCTGTAAGCCACTTGGTCTTGTATCATTGCCCTGGCCAGATGCCCATCGTCAACCTCAATTTTTCTAGATCCTCGCATTCAAAAACACTCTAATCTATGCCGCGCTGTACTTCCCACTTTGTCCACTCTACTGCAACACGGTACTTGCCAATCTCAACGCACGTGACTTTCTCAAGGCGCGCTCCGCGGTCACCGAATGCGGGACGATGGATACATCGTACAACCTCGGATCAGTTTTGGTTCATCCGCGGAGCACGGTCGGAACACACTCGGTGCGTGGGGTTTCGTTTAAAGGATAAAGGGAAACTTTGGGAAACTCAAACGCCACCATCACTCTTGGATGGATTTTTCGCAGGCGGACCCTGTGCTTACCGTGCAAGTTGAGGTGAACAAAACGGTGCATCGTGGCGATGACGAACTGGTGTTAAGAGGACGGGCGAGTAAGTTTGACTTGGAGGATCCCGAGATCATCAATATCGCCACGTAATCTAGAGGCAGGGACGTTCTCACCTTGTGTATGCGTGATAAGTACATATGCTGGTAAGCGGGTAAGTATGTACATATGTAATGCACGTCAGCATCTTTCTCTGTCAGTATCGTATCGGCTAGCTTTCATTCCACTGTTCCTGCGATTTTTACAAGTGCTAAGTCACTGGGTCGTGTACTTGAATGCTTCTGTTATGTGTAATAAGGTCCTGAGATAGTGCGCTGAATCATTGTTGGCGCGACGCCGGCTCGACTGTCATTTTACGAGGCAAATGACACCTGAGCGGTGTCGAAGTGCTCCGGAAATACGTCAATAGACCATGGAAGTGATACCTTGCCTAACATAAGCTGCGAGGGCTGAGATCCTCGGCTCTCCAGCTATGACGGAGAGGGCTGTATCGCGGATCCACGCTTTCAATCGGATTTGCAACAAGCCCGACTTGGAGAGAATGCGCCACAGATAAGCTGTATCGCGCTGATTTGAACGATTCTGTCGCCTAGAGTGGCACAGGATCGCTTCGCTATGACCCCGGATATGTCCATGGGCGCGACGGGCCAACGGCACACGGCGGGTCGCACCATTTACGGTAACGGCAGGTTGCTAGCGGAAAGTCCCGACCGTAAACCATTCTTTTTCACCATGACCCAGACTCGACTTGAACAATGTAACGGCTAGAGACTAAACATTAATGTTTCTTTGGAAATTGCCCACTCTATCATTCTTGAATCTGAGTAAGCATCATTTGTGTAGCGAGTTCAATATCCCTTGAATTGGTATGCAGTTTTTTTCCTGACTCGGACGTCTTCAGGTACGCCAGCTCAGTTCATCAAGTTCCCTCTTGGGTTCTGGACTGACAGTCCGATGGTAGTACAGCCCCGCTGTCGATCGGGCATTGATTGAATGTGCTTCTCAGGGGTTACATCATTGCTGACCGATTGGTACAGAGCCCAGGTCGGTGATCAGGTTACATTTACCGCCCATTGTATATTGATATGAGTCGCATCTAGCAGAGGCTCTAGGCCTTCAAACTGCTTGCGGAAGTTTCTAAGCACTTCCGCTCGGTCTCCGAATAGGGAAAAATGAGGGCTTTGTACGTTTCTCGAAGTATCGAATAACTCCCGATGCCCGTGCAAGGTGCGAGGCAAAGCATGCACAGACCAACTTATGACACATCGCGGAAAATACAGGCACGGAGGCGTAGGCGGTGCTTACATGCAACGTGTTTTTCGTCGCTGGGCTTGACTGGTGAAACGAACTCTACCTCGACTCGGATCCACCATGGCCTCAGGGGTCTGGAACTATCGAGAACGTCGAAGCAAACGCCGCGCCTCATGTTGATGCTCTCGACCTCTTCCATTCGGTGTGTCAACCATTGCAGTCTTGGTCGCCCCCTGAAAGGTCATAGTTCACGCGTTCACGGACGCAGGTAATAGGTACAAACATTGACGGTCATTGCACAACTTCCAACACAGATTCTGCTAGGTCGTATAGGAACCGCCCTCTGGCTCCTCATACTTGCACACTGCACGAGGACACGAATAACATGACAGGTACCGCTCGTTTTAGGAAATAGCACCGACGGTTCACGAAGGAGTAAAATGAGGGCCAGTCAAGCGGCGGTAAGGTTCAGACACCGGCCTCGAGTCCGCGCCGAATCTCATGGGTATTTCCATGACAGTCAGCTAGTTTCAGGACGGGGATCTTATTCCACCCAGCCTGAGTATCTCAATACGTGGTACTTCGAGCTGGGACAAGTTTTTACGTTGTCCAGCTCAAAGCTAGTGGGTTCCATCATACACTAGTCCTTCTCCCGGACTGGACGGTCAAAAAGGGATGTATATACACATATTGAGTGGTACCGGGTCTAAATGACTCCCCCCAAGGATGATGTAGTACGCCAAATTTTAGGGTGCAATTGTCGTTCCTGAGAAGAAAAGAAAGGATGGCACTCCATCAACCGTGTTAACTTTCGTGAGTGCGCCCATACAATGTGTCGGCAAGTGCCTCGCTCAATCCACCTTCGAGTTTTGATCCAATTTCCCTCGAAAGGTTACGCCGGTGGACAAATGGGTGTGGGAAGGATACACTCGGTTGACTCAATGCCTCCCAATGCAATGCAAATGACTGACACCCTCGATACTCCAAGAAAGCTTGCGAGGAAGAGGTATGTGATTCAGTTCGCTTAACCCTTATGGGCGCAACTCCAATATTGCTCAATTCGTCGCAATTTCCCTGTCATGGTCAAGGTCGAATGTGCGCAAGATCAGATCAGAACACTGACATTGTACTTCGACTCATCTGTAAACTATGATAAACATGTCTTTGTAGCGCCGCTGCCATAGGTTGATTGCATCTTGACGTTGCATCGAGTTTCAGGAGTGTCGCGCGACGAGCGAACTTGTGACCGGCAATTAGATGCCGCAAGGAGCTGGGCGTGATGCTCCAATGGCTCAGGATGTCAAGAAACCACTCTTCTCGCGACGGGAATAGACGAAGATGGTAAGTACACAAGTCAACTATCACCTCGAGTGCGAATCATCTCAAGTGCAGTACCTACGTTACAGAAACCCATGTTTTTCTGCTGAGCAAGACATGCTCGACTCACAAATGGGTTGCTCGTACAAGCTTCCTGTATGGAGTTACAGTTGCCGAAGGTCTTCTAAATTGTTGCGCGCGCCAGGTGTCTGGGTCGATTTAGGTTTGAGTCCCTTTGGTTACAAACGTCGAGTAATATCATCTCAACTGGCTCGCGATCGCACGCCTCGTTGCTCAGACGTGCACTGACAGACCTCAATACCAATTTGATATGGACCTCGAACCAGCCCTGGTTTATTCGAAGGAATGGCACACTGCAACCCACGTAATTGTTGAAAAACCTGTCACTGGTTTCATTCACGAGTACATATTTGTTCTTGCACAAGCATAAAGCGCGAGCATTATCTGACATAATTCATCATCTCCCTTCGATCATGTCCCGGAATTCACCTTTGCTTGATTCTCTTCAACGCGCTGTCCTTCATCGAGCGCAAGCTGGCATGACAATATTTAATCTTGACGAACCACTCCCGCCTTCTGCTTATGCTTCAGATCTATTCTCAAACGACTATCTATCCCTATCCACAGATCGTTCTCTTAGAGACATCTTCTTGCAAAGAATACAGGCGGCGGCTCCGGGTCGACTACTTGGATCTACTGGTTCGCGTCTTGCTACGGGGAACTCAGCCGAATCCAATGCACTCGAGAAGGCATTCAAAGATTTCTTTGGAGCCCCGTCTGCGCTGCTGTTCCCTTCTGGCTTTAATGCCAACATGGCATTCTGTGCGACTGTCCCACAGAACACCGACGTCATCATTTACGACGAAATGATCCACCCCTGCTGCCGAGAGGGCATGCGCCTATCATCTCGGCCTTCTTACCGTTTTGCCCATAATTCCGTGGCTTCATTCGAGGAATGCCTTGTCAGTGTCTTACGAAACTATCCTCAAATCATGCGAGGGAACTCCACCGTCTTTGTTCTCATGGAGAGCTTGTACAGCATGGAGGGAGACTTTTCACCCTTAACAGAGATCGTGGGACTCGTGGAATCACTAGTACCTGCTGGGAACTCACACATCGTTGTGGACGAGGCCCATACGTCTGGGATTTGCGGGCCAAATGGGACCGGGTATGTCTCATATCTAGGTTTGAACGAACACGTTCATACCAAGATTCATACGTTTGGTAAAGCATGGGGATTTCACGGTGGTATGTGCCGCTGATCTCTCAGAGGGAACCTACATGTGAAGAAATCTGACTCGAGCGTTTACAGCTGTTGTGTTGACTTCACCGATCATCAGGGACTACTTGATTAACTTCGCAAAGAGCTTCATATTTTCCACGTCAATTCCATACGCTGACATTTATGCGCTTGAATCGTGCCTCGGAATCATCCAGGGCATTCGGGGTCACGAGGTAAGTAGATGATTGCTTGGTTACTACCCGTTTAGGTGACCGTGACGCTGGGCTAACTCAACATCTTTTTCCCGACTCTTTTTTCATCCTTGTTGCTCAAGCTTCGGAAACGTTTAAATCACCTCTCTCGCTATGCACGCAAAACACTTTTTATTGCCCTGAGGAAGGTTCCGGAGACGATCCTCACACTCGGCGCGATGCCGGACGTCATGGACGCGTCTATCTCGTCTTGCGATCGTGGCTTGTGCTCTCCCATCATTCCCGTGTTTACACCCCACGCGAGAAGACTTACAGACTATTTGTTACAAAGGGGATACGCAGCCGCAGCTGTGACCTACCCGATCGTGAGACAGCCGCGCATCCGCGTTACCGTTCATGCAGGGAACACAGAAGAGGAAATCGATGCACTTGTCAACCATATCGTCGCGTGGGCGAACAGTGCAATTTTTAGCGCGGGAACGCCGTATACCACGGAAATGAGAGCGAGACTTTAGACTTGATGAATGAGGGTGTTTGGGTTATAGGCTATCGATTCCAGGGGGCATTGATTATTCTGATAGATCTTGATTCATTCTTGTAACATGCATGGATTACTGACACTATCACTTCTTTCTCCGCTTTATCCTGTAAGTCGGATTGCAGGACTTTCTTTCCACACTGGAGTGCTGCTGATCCGTTGCGCCTGAAACCCGCGTGGCCGCCGCCTGCCAGAGATGGCAATTCCCTTTGCTTTTAGTACGGACAGAAAATACATTTCGCGACCACGCTCCTGCTGCCTTGCTCATATTGAGATCTCTATTCTTTTCCTTCCCCTCCTTCACATCGGTGCAGCCACTCTTTCTACCCGCGGCCAAGTATCATGTGAATGGGCCGGAAGCAGGCAAGGAATGAAGGCTACAAAACAAAAGTCCCCCGGTGTAAGTTCATCTCCAAGAAGCTGAACGGAGAGCGACACAACCTTTGGTACATATCACAGAGCGTCATCGACTTCGTACCAATATTCAGTAAAGTCGGTCAAAACACCGTTGTCGTACAGATTGTAGCAGGTATTCTTCCCGATGGTCGCATAGGTATCGCAGTTGTAGTAGTCGACGCATGTGTACAACACCCAGCTGTAGTCACCAGGATCGTACCAGTAAATGGACTGGAAGCCCGCGTCGTTCGGAAGGTACTCTCCATCATCTCTAGGGACGTCGTTGGTGTTGACGACCACACATGACCCTGTGCAGTCCGCGTCACTGCAGAAGATGAACGCATCGGTGTCGGGGTAGGTGACGTCAGGGGCGCCACTGGTTGCAACAGCAGTTTCTTGGGCAAGAATGCCACTCATAAAGAAGAGAGCAGGAAGGAGGAGGGCGATGAGATGCATAGTGAGATGTCCCAGAAACTTGACACTCGAAGCTTGACATAAAGTTATGAATTGGCGCAGATTTATAGGATTTTGCATGTGAGCAGATCCCACAAGCAGTAAGCGAACTGTATATGGCGGCCGGGTTAACCTCAGGTTGTTTGCATATGATGGCGTGAAGGATGTATTTTGGGGATGTCTACCAGCAAACTGTCAAGTCAACAAGTTTCCCCGTCCCAGGGACACTGTCAAAAGGTGGTGACCCTGAGAGGGCTATCGCAGAAACGATGCAGTTTCCCACTAGCATGTTAATTACTTTCCAGGCCTCCCATCGGATTATGGGCATTGGTCGTGAGTGATAACCGATGGGTCGAAAAATGACGTTTGGTCTCGTCTGCTAAATGTTCCCACTGAACTTACTGTGACTCAAAGTGTCCTTGAGACATGCCAAGGTGTCCAAATGAATAGTGAAGCTTGAAGAGCCTTATCTTGTCCTTTCCCCAGGGTGGTTAAACTGGAACGAAAGTGATCACGACAGACTGGGGAAGAAGCTTGGGTCTCGGGTCAGGTAAGCGAACACATTTCTTCGGCGTCTCTTTCTTGTGAACCGGAACACCCACACCATAGTTGTATGCCAGAGGGTCAAAGAATTTCGGCTGAGCGATAATGTTACCTCAGTCTAGAATTGCTAAAGGGACTTTGATTGTTGATTCGTCTTGGACAGAAAAGAGGTATACACAGCAAATACACAACAATAGCACGCTGCTCGTGCAGTAGCTGTGAGCGATGCACTCGAACTCAGGCTACGCATACCCGAGGTGGCCTTAAATTAAGATTTCCTTTCGTGAGCATTCGCCATTTCAAAGACAAAAAAATGTACATCTTCAGCGTGGATTGCACGCATACCCGTCCATCATCGAGCCACTCTGAAGTCGAGTACTGTAGACTCGGCAAGATCGTATACCTTCTCCAAGCGTAGACCGGTTGCAGAACTGTAGGGAGAAAGAATAAAATACAAAAGGGGAAAAAATAGCATTGTGCGAAATTATGATGTCAAAGACGGAAACAGGAACAAATTAGGTTAATCAAGGTAGCCAAACAATACGAACGTACCCCAAAGCATTCAAATCTTCCAGTGTCCTCTCCTTTCCGTTCACTATCAACAGCATGTTCAGGTCTTGTTGATACATGCGATTGTTTCCGTTCCCAAAGTTAGCCAACAATGGTTCAGGGGCAACGTCCACACCGAACATTGGCACGTTGGGATCATGGGTAACAGGGGTTAAAGCGTAATCGTCTAATAGAAAAAAAAATGCAAGACACGCAACACGACAGAATCAGACACAGAACGAAGTGAATCAGCTGGGGAACGACAAGGAAAGTGGGGACATACGAATAAGCAATCGACTGTGGGTTGCCATCACACTTCTGATGTTCCTCATGATAACCGCTGCCTTAGCGTCGGGCCAATTATGGATGATATTACGAAGCTGAACAAATATCGAAGCCAAAGTTCATCTCGATTTCAAAATAAAACCAAGTGACACGCACATAGTACACGTCTTGTCCCTTCACGGGGCTCTCTTCGAAGAAGTCGAGAGGAACGAATTTAACGTTTTCCAGTACTTCTGGTGCGTCCTTTGCCCAGACCTGTATATGCAGAGATATTAGAGTCGGATGGACGTCAGAATTGCGTGCACTAGCAAACAATACAGAGCCAAATCAAATCAGAGATCAGAAACTGTCCTCACTTCCTTAGCTTGAACCAAGACTTCTGGCAGGTCCTGGTCAACGATTTGGAGGTGCGAGTACATTTTCAAAAGCGGCAGTGTGACTGTCCCGACACTACCGCCAACATCACAGACAGTCTTCACTTCATTCCATGGGTAATCTGTGAAATTATGGTCGTATGTCTAAAGAGAGACGAGCAAAGTGTCCACTTACGGTGCAACACGGAGAGGGAGCCCATGACGCAGCCGACGCCAGTCATAGCGCGGTGAAAATTCTACTCGAGTAAATGAAACCATCGGTCATCAAATAATGTTTAGTCTTCTTACTTCAAGTTTTTCGTCCTGAAGATATTACAATATAAGTGAGCGAGGACCAAAGCCGAGGGCAGAAAAACGGTGGTGAGAAATAACTTACATGCTCCCTCAGCCAGTCAAAGAAGTTCCCCGTGACGCCCCTCTGGTTGAGCGCATACATGAGCGGAGACTTCTCCGGGGCATAACTTGTTGCGTATTGGGGTTCCGTCATTGTTTCATACAAAACAGCAGCACCATTGGAGACATCTTCCGCCACGACAAGCGAATAAGCAGCAGAGTATGAATCGGAACAAGTGATAAGCGAGATACGGTTGTTCGCAAAAATATTTGGCTTCACTAAGAGATATGTCACGAAACTTGATATACAAATGGTTAGACAACGAGATTTATACCTTCAGTAAAGCATCCCTTAGTCGCAAGGAGACGGAGCAGGCGACCAAGTTTCCCTTTTTCCAGATTGACTAGCTTGGCCAACTCGTCGACATGAAGACCATTCGGATAGTTCTGTAACACATCCGCGATCTTTGCTCGAATTACGACACGCACGCACGCAGATTCAAACGACATCGCAAACTCAATAATGTGAAGGTCTGTTAGTCGTTTCCAGTAGAATAGGTCCGGAAAGCAGCTTACATTATGAAGGGTGTGCTGAGGGGGCGCTAATGAAGCGCATAGCTGCTGACAAGCACCCTCGAGTAACCTGACAGCCCTCTTTAGCGCCAGCGTATCATTTGCGAAATCGATTGGGTGGGATGTCTTGGAATAGATTGTTGGGACTTCGTGACCACCTTTCTTGTACTCAGCAATGGCTTGACGGGCGGAAGTGTTGATGATCTCGAGAAGAGCTTCGAGCTGAGGTTCACCTGACATCGTTGAAGCAGACGGAGTGGGGGAATGAAAGCGGGATTCATGTGAATGACCTGAACTTTAAGCTTTCTGGAGGTCCCGGTCACATTTCATGAGATACGACGCCTTCCGGCAAATCATTGAACAGTGTGACATGTGCACGCCTTAGTGGATCCGACTGGAATCGACCTTATTACTATCCAAGTTACTGAAATACACGACGGATAAAATTTTCGACAACGTACGTGTGTCCATATTCTACTAGTATAACTTGTCGACCTTGCAATATTCTAGGCGGTATGTAGTATAGAATCTATAGATGGCGGTTGAACGTGCCATCAGCAACGAATGTATTATGTAAGCCGCAGCGGTTTCGGTACTACGACTCCAGGAACAAACCATATGCTCAATGTCTTGTCGGCTTTTCGCGCGGATGCGGATGTCCACGACATTGTGGGCCATCGTTTATAACATATTGTAACAGGGGATCATCGGATCTGGACCTGCTCCAGGTGAATGTGAATGTTTACTTAAGTTCAAGCCGCCCACCGGCACCCTCTAAGCGCTTATTTGAGTATCCTCACTGACAAGGGGTTTCCGCCAGTGCAATGCAAAAATCAGAGAGGTTCACAATTGCATTTTTCATAACACCATGTTCCGAATCTCTACTAAGCACTGGCGTTGTCATCCAGGAGTCGGCGCTGTAGCTTTCAATCGGAGTGTGAAGCAGTCGTGTGGTGCCGAGGGGCAGTGCATTTCATAACTGGCTTCGACGAGACGTTCGCTCCCAGATTTTCGCATTCGGTGGCAAGTGGCACGAATAAATCCCAACCCGACAGAGCGAGTCATGTCTCGACTCTGATGGTCAAGGCTTCTCATTGACGGTTCAAGACATTGAACTTGGACTCTGATTCATTTCTATGTAGTAACTTCGATTCACCTGATTATCTGTGCTGGTACAGCATCATTTAAATCACTCTTGTCACAGTCGACACCCATATCCATATATTTCAAGGTATTTGGGAATACATTCATATTTGGCAGCAGTTTTAATACGTGCGTAACTTATGCCCTTCTTTAGCATCTGACGTGTTCCCCCCTCTCCACTGGGAATACTCTCCGATTGATTACGAGTAGGAGGACAGTGTCATACTGCCGGTGGGGACAATAACCTCAGCCAAGAACCAGGGTCATGATGGAGCTAATAGTCCAAGCGGGAGAATTTCCTCGTAAGTAGTGTCAGCACCAACACGCCTCTGTGAAATCAGAAGGAAGTTGGGGTGATTCCCCCGGTGAAATACCGTCACGGTGCCTAATCATAAGGAAGTGTCTCCCTTCCATAATCTCTCAGGCTAGTCGGCGCAAGAAGGGCGGTATTCATCGAAGTTCTGCATGACGAAAACATTACTCCGTTTAGAAGAAGACAGGGACCGAATATAAGATAACGGGTCAAGAGAATGAGTCTAGCGCCCAACCAAGATCCCCGCCCAGACGAAATCACCACCATCAACAACCTGCATGGCGGAAGACAAATACGACGTAATCATTGTTGGCGGGGGTTTTTCAGGCATTTATAACCTTATCCGCCTGCGCGAGCTTGGTTTCGAATGCAAGTTGATCGAAGCCGGGTCTAACTTTGGCGGCGTT
Source organism: Chiua virens (assembly GCA_019787685.1). NCBI lineage: Eukaryota > Fungi > Basidiomycota > Agaricomycetes > Boletales > Boletaceae > Chiua > Chiua virens. The sequence continues at coordinate 218,757 of JAHNUO010000011.1, read as the reverse complement.
TGGTACTGGAACACGTACCCTGGCGCCCGCGTAGACTCAGCCATCCCCACATACGAATTCTCATTCCCCGAGCTTTGGAAGGGGTGGTCGTGGTCGGAGAGATTTCCTGGACAAAAGGAGTTGCAAGCGTATGTCATCGGATTCAATGGTCGTCTCTTGTACTTACCTGAGTTGAACAGATATTTCGAATACGTCGATGAGAAGTTTGATCTTCGGAAAGACTGTCGCTTTGACTCGTCCGTGAAACAAGCGCACTGGGATGACCAGCAGCATATCTGGCATGTCACCTCTGATGGAAAACAGGGTGTATACAAGACTGCAGCACGTTATCTGATTCTGTGCACGGTCAGCATGACGCTACTTGTAGACTCTATCGTGACTGACGAGCATTTAGGGATTCGGATCCAAGCCGTATATCCCCAAATTGAAGGGATTAGAAACATTCAATGGCGTGTGGAGCCACACGGCACGTTGGCCAAAGGAAGGGATCGAGACAAGTGGTAAGAAAGTTGGAGTCATTGGGACCGGTGCGAGTGGGGTTCAAGTGGTTCAAGAAATTGGGCAACGCGTACGCCGGGACTTGTTTGCTGTCATCTCAGTTGACTGAGAAGAGGGTTGATTTAGGTCCAGCAGCTTACCGTATTCCAGCGAACTCCAAACCTTGCGATCCCTATGGGCCAGTGTCAGGTCGGGAAGCAGGTTCAAGACCACTTCAAGGAAGTATACGAGGACATATATCGAAAGCTTTCGACTTCATTCAGCGGTTTCCCATTCAACTGGATTCCACGTCCTTTGATGCAGGACAGCGAAGAAGAGAGAGAAGCAACCTTCCAAGAATTATGGGGTCAGGGCGGATTCCATTTCTGGCGTGAGTTTGAATTCGTATTGCCTGTGCAGACAATGCTCACCGTGATTTCAAAGTCTCCAACTATCAAGATATCCTCATTAACAAGGAAAGCAACAACGCTACATATACATTCTGGAGAAAGAAAGTGGGTGAGAGGATTAAGGATTCTAAGAAACGCGAGTTATTGGCGCCCACTGTCCCACCTCACCCGTTCGGCTGCAAGCGTCCATCTCAAGAGCAATGTTTCTATGAGGTCTTCAACCAGGACAACGTCGACATTGTCGACATCAATGCGAAACCCATCCTCGAGATAACCCCGAAAGGTGTCAGGACCACCGACAAGGAATACGAGCTTGATGTACTCATTCTTGCAACCGGTACGTACGTTTCAGGACTAGGTACACCAGATGGAGAGCTCAAATGTACTAAATACAGGTTTCGACACTCACGTCGGGGCAATTCTTGATATGGACCTGCGTGGGCTCCAGGGCGAGACGATCCAGGATCATTGGAAAGATGGACCCGTCACTTAGTGAGTTCGCGAACCATCAGGATTCTGGCCAACCTAACGTTTTGTCGAAAGCCTAGGGATGAGCGTAGACAACTTCCCGAACCTTTTCATCGCTTATGGCCCTCAAGCACCGACCGCGTTCTGTAACGGGCCTGTATGCGCAGAGATGCAAGGTGGTTGGTTCGTGCAAACAATCGAATTCCTCCGCCAGCATGGTTTCACCAAGTTCACCCCGACGACCCACGCTGCTCTGGCTTACAAGAAGCATGTCAACATGCTCTCTGATGCTACGCTCCTTCCACTGGCGAGGGGCTGGTACAATGGTGACAACATCCCCGGGAAGAAGCGAGAAGCATATAATTATGTCGGGGGTGTCCAGGCTTATAAGAAAGAGATCACTGAAGAGATGGAGCACGGATATCCTGGGTTCCAGAGGGAGGCATTAGGGCGATCTCGGCTTTAGTTTCCAAGTTAAAATGTATGGTTGATCATGTACTGTATGATTTTGAGTAGTTCTATTGTATTCATTCCCTGCCATCGGCGAGACCTATCAAGGTTCAGATCTTTTTTCACTGCTCTCGGCTTCTGGTAGGTGCAACATAGCGATTTGAACTGGTAGCTATTGCACGTCAGAGGTTCGATACACTAAGGCAATCGCTGGCACTGGCTGCTCCTCGACGTACCTAGTATTTTAACCACTTGAGCCCCGAGTGAATTGGTATGACATGATCACGAGCACTTCATTCCCCGATGACGACCACGCTTGGAAATGGCGAACCGAAGACCATGAATCTATCTCAGATGTTTGGTCATCGGAGTTGGAAGTACTTGCTGGTCGTAAACCGGAGTGAGGCCAGTTGTGGGGCCAAGATGGAGACGAGATTTCGGAGAAAGGCTTCTCGTGAGTTTCAGCGCACCTCAGCAAAACCAGAAAGAAGGTGGAACAGGGCCATGTGCCTAGTTATCCCATCCATGAATTGGGCGCAACCTGCAGAAGGATCGGAAATAGGAACGAGAGATAAGCATCCAGACGGGGGACCCTGCGATATAAGACGCCAGCTCAATGAGAATGAATCTATCTCCCAACCAAGGATCACCCAAACGAAACCATTCCTATTGATGACTCACATTGTGGAAGAAAGGTATGACGCTATCATTGTCGGCGGAGCTCAGGGATATACAACCTCACCCACCTTCGCGAGCTCGATTTCAAATGCAAAGTGATCGAAGCTGGGTCCAACTTTGGTGGTACCTAGTACTGGAACAGGTACCCATGGTGCGCGTGGACACTGACATTCCTTGTTACGAGTTCTCCTGTTCTAAACTTTGGAAAGGGTGGAGGTGGGCTGAAATGTTTCCTGGGCAGAAAGAAATACAAGCGTACGTCAATGTCTCGACTCGCATCACACTGCACTCACATGAACATGAGATACTTTGCGTACGTCGATGAGAAGTTTGATCTTCGAAAGCATTGTTCAAGGGCTTAGAGCCAGGTCGTCAAATGGAAGACCCTGGCGATCAGGAGTTGGTTAGCGTGATTGGCCTCGACTTTTTCCCAGTGAAGATTGAGAATTTGTCCATTTTGGAGACGAGAGGGTGATGACTGGACAGGCACTAAGTTAGATACGTTCAAACTTCAAAGCTTCAAATTTTAAAGGTCACCGTGTCACACAGCCTGCGGGGCCTTCCATTTCTGGAGGCGCCACTGTACTAGTGAGCATCATTTCATACTGCTAGTTGGCAATTATCAAGATTGTATCTGACTTGTTCCAACACGTTTCGACGCTGTGCTTGGCCTTTTTCTTCTCAAATGTACAGGACAAGGAAAATGATGGGATGGCGCAAACACCATCGATCGAGGGGGAGGACGAGAGCGACAACACGCGAGTGATTGACAACGACTGAAGACCCGAACGATCAGCATGACGAACAAGTCCGATGACGACTTACCTGAAGGTCCCCAGCACCCATCTCCATCATCCTGCCACTGGCGGTCTCTAGAACAAGTGCAAGCTGAAATGGACGAGCACAATATGTGGCACTACCGCCGTCACGACTCACAATGTATTCATACGTACTAGTCCCAGCGAGCGCAGCTGCGAGGAGCACGCGCAGGTGTGACAAGGACGCCAGGAATAGGTCAAAAATAATGGCAAACGGGCCAGAATGTTAGCAAGAGCATGTAGAGCGAGGGGTGCAGGAGAACTCACCTATAGCAGCATTAGAGTCGAAAGATGACCCAGACAGCAAACGGCCGCACCATACAATGTCCCCGCTCACCTGGAGAGCCCCAGAGGACGAGCGCTTCGACGAAACGAACACGCCATGTCGAGATAGTCGGCTAGGAGGAGAAGGTGGACCTCACCATCAGCCTCTGAACATGCGCTTTACTGTGTGGCGCCCTGTCAGCAATCTCGCCGCCTGGCTAGACCTCAGTGTCAATTGTGGACCTGTCTTGATAGCCTTCATGGCCTGCCTGGTTGACACATTTCGCTATTGTCATTGTCTGTCACCTGCTTTCAAGCCAAGCTGGGCCAGCACAGCACTAAGATTCAGGACACTCCTTGTCCCATTTTGCTTTTACCGGCTTTTTGTGACTATTTTCAGCAGTCTACCACTTACTTTTAATATATTTTGTCAACTTTTCATGTTTGAAAGTGCACCCGAAAAGCATGAAATGACAGGTGAAAGTTCACTAAAATCACACTAAAAGCATAGAGACCTACTTTTAGCCCGAAGAGTTGACAAAAAAGACTTGAAAGTTCCAAAAAGCACAGCTCAGGCCAAAAGTAACAAAAGCAACAAGACATTTTACCAATATTATCACTATGTAGTGTAGGCACACAAGAGTAGAAGCTGCATGTTGGGAACGAATCCGTCCAACGAGCCCCTGTGGGCCACGGCGTGTCCATATGCGGTGAGTGCCTTCGTGGCGGGTTTGAATTTGGGAGTACTATCATGGGACCGGTAATGCAAAATTGGACCAGAAGTGGTAGTGGGAAGATGCGTCTGGTGGTAGAAGGACTTGGCCGGATAGTGCCATCGTTTCCCATCACTTTGGTTTCCTCGCCTATTCAACTCCGCTTGAAATTGTCACACTTTGGACGGCGGGAAAGGATTTGTAGGATGCCTATAGATTCACATCCATCGACCCAACATGCTCGGAAAATTGTATTTACAACGACAATATTATAAAGTATCTGTGAGGAATTTTGTTATTTTTTGGAGCTGAATACAGTGATGCCCTGGCCATTCTTTGCTACAAAAGGTGGTATGGAGGGATAGATATAAAGCCGAGCATCATTACCCCCAAAAAATACAGGATCCATGGGACATGCTAGGGCTATCTACTTGTGCTACTCCGAGTCTCTTCTCTTTGTTGTGTTGTGGACAGGAATTGATTTTGCACTTCTACTCCATTTTGCATAACAGGTACAATGATAGTATGGGTTCTTTAGATTGCACTAATTCTACCCACAGATACACAGGGTGTGGGGTACATGAGAATAGAATCTGATTGATCAGAAAATCGCTCGTGTTGGCCGCTCTCGTCGATAGGAGAGACAAGGATATGATAACCACTAATATAGGGGTTGTTTGTCGTTGTTTGTGTGTGGTTCGCCATTGTCCTTGTTGCTCTTGTTCCACGGCCACAGCGACGGGCTTGTCCTCTTCCACAACATTCTCTTCTCATTCTCCATCTTAACATTCCTATTTCTACACTTTTTTTTTACTGGACGATGTTGATGAATCACATTCTCGACTCTTCCAATTCGCTGCGCGACCTAGACGATCGCTCCCGCACAACCAAACCACTCAAACGTTCCGCTTCAGTCGCGTCTTTACCAACACCTCCGCGCACCCATCACAAACGGTCACGATCGCGCGCGCGTTCATTTGCGTCCCACCATGATTCCGATGGCAGTGGCAGCGCCTCCGAGTTAGATGACGACCTCGATGGCAGTTACGCTCCACGTATCAAGCGAGCCAAGTCAAATCACCTCATCCAGGACATGAGCGACAATGACGGCCAGTCCGAAGTCGAGAGTCCAAATCGCAAAAAACGTCGCACGCTTGGGGTCCTCCCCGGTCACGACGAAGAAGACGAAGATGAAAACGCATTTTGGACCGGACGTGGCAGCCAGTCTTGTGGTGACAAGCAGGAGAAGAAGGTCGCACAGGCGGACAAGACGGAAGAGACTTCGCCGTCGCCGTCGCCTGCGATGCTCCGCTATCGTGTCAAGGCCCCCGTGTCGCCACCTCCGTCGAGAAGGCAACCAGTGATTCACCCTACACGTGCTTCTTCCGTGGAACGTAATGACTCTTCGAAAGGACCAAGCTCCGTTGTTCCTGTGACTCCGCCACGCAGATTGTTCCTTCGTGCTCCCTCGCCTTCTGTGTTCAAAACTCCCACGAAGTCTCAAGCCACCGAAATCCGGCCAAAACGTGACTCGCCAAACAATCCCTTCCTTGTTGGGTCGGAGGAAAAGGTTGATGTACGCTCGGATTGGGATAGTAGCGACGACGAGGAAGTTGTAGGTGAAGCTCGGGCACGGGAAGGAACACCCACTCCTAGGCATGAGGAAAAGCCGACGATCACATATGTTTTGTGAGTGCGACCGTATATGCAGGGATGTTGACATTCACCCAACTATCGTTTCAGCCGTGGGCAAAAGGCAACTTTTCATAACCCGCTTTACGGACTTGCTCCCGAGGTTGTCGCGGCCTCAAGGCTACCCATTTACCACCCGGACTTTGAAGCTGCGGAGGCATGCCCTCCACAGAGACTGTTTGTCTCCCCCGGCAAGCGCAAATCCAGGGATCGTAGTCGCGAAGGCACCTCCGCGGAAGGCGTCAAACGTATCAGGGTCCGGCGGTCGGAAGACGATTGCGAGAGCTCGGAAGATGAGCAAAGTGGCACCAGGACCAAGTCTCGTGAAAAACCTTGTGCTGATGTGGAGACCGTCGCGTCCAAAGCTGTCCGCGAGGCTTCATCTCGTTTGGTCGACACTGAAGAGTTGCAAAATGCCCGTGAGGCGCGCGAGCGCAGAGAGACGGTGGCAAAGGTCCGTCTTGCCCCGAAAGATGGCCTGCGCGCCGGTGCTATCTTTACGGAACGGGACGAGCCTGTGCGCCGAGCTATGGGCCCTCTTCGGAGCGCATAAACTTCATTAAAACTTTGGACATTAGTTCTCGTCTACTTGCTTGGTTGCCTTCTGCTCACCTACGTTCATTCTTGTTCATAAATGTATCTCTTGTTTGTCTGACCGTACATTACTGTTGCGATACCTTAGCCTTGCCTTGCCTACATCTCGAAGATGCTTGTTCTGGCCCGTATTCTTTCCTTTCTTGCGATGTCCTTCCATGTTACCTCATGCGACACCATGTCTACAGCACGTACCGTGATTCATACTCATCTAACCATCTCTTCTATGTTTCTACTTTCCTCTTACTCGCAATACGGGTGAAAGTTTATACACGATAGGATAATTCAAATCACACGTTCATTGGCTCTACGTTGCCTGCTAGTACATGCTACGATGATAACCAGACGACTTGGCCGAAGTCATCTCAACTTTAGTATGTAGTCCACGCCCTCCTGGCATATTAGAGCATCTCTGTATATTCACTTGGTTCACTGGATGACATTTGTTCTGAATCTTGTTGTGAAAGTTCGAAAACACAATACGTCCGATCTGTACTGGTACCTGAAAAGATTGATCGCGACGCAGGTCAATAATGATTGCATGATACATGATGCATTCAAATCACGGTGTGATCTCGACAACCCTGTGCAAGTCAGTCCTAAGACGCAACGCGCCAGCGAACGTGCGTCGGAACATATGCGGACGGTAGAGATCATTGAGGTCTAGACTCGAGTTTGAGACAAGTTCAAAACCACAACGACGCACGTGCCACCGCCATCAGCGGGATTTCCATACAAGGCCACGGCGTGCGGCGCAAGACGAGTGGCGTTTCGAGTCGTTCGACTGAGACAGGAAAAGGATATATATACGAGTTGGGAGGGTATGGAAGACTGCCTAGCGTGCTAAATGAATCAATCCAAGGGCAGAGCATAGGACGGCTGCGTGGACGCTTTTCTGGTGAATTGGCTTCTATCTCTTTCTCTCGTTCCTGAGTCATCTACCGGTTCCTCGTCATAGCGAGACCCGCGGGGACCTGTCTGTCATGATGTGGGAAAGGGGAAAAAAGCGGGGATCCGATTACGGAATGCTGAGATGGAAGAAAGAAGAAAAGGGAAAGAGATGGACGAAAGATCATGATACCAGCTTGAATGAGAAACTTGACGTGATTTATTTCGGAACGAGGTCGTGGTTCATGTTTAGGGACCGTGGTGCGTTCATATACCTCTGGCAGCACGTTTCTCAGCGATCTCAGCAGCGAGCACAGCAGTCGGGGTCACGACCGGCCACCTCGGGGAGAAGAAGGGTGAACCCTGCGTGGGTTTATGTGAGCACGGTATCATATGCAACAAAACCAGAATCAACTGATCCGGCCAGGACGGCTACTCACCGGCACCGAGAATGCAGCACGCGAAAAAGACTGTCAAAGTACGTAAGTTCATGGATTCAGATTGCAAGCATCACGCGGGCGTGAGAGGAAGTGGTGAACTTACTCCAAAGAATGGAGCTTGTTCCAATGCTGTTAGAGAGGGTGCTGAACACGAGGGCGGAGATGATTGCGCCTGTTTTCCCACAAGCTGCGGATATACCGTGTGCAAACGCACGGTACTTTGTGGGGAAGACCTCTGCCGGGTAGCACTGCAGTGCGTCCATCTTAGACATAGTCACGAGGAAGTTGAGGATAACTTACGAATGTCGTACTGACAATCACGCAAAGTGTCGTGAGTGAAAAGTAGATAAGATAAACCATAAGTCAACTCACGAGTTAGCTCCAAAGTTAAAGAAGAACTGAGCACGAGGATGGGGTCAGTCCTCCACATTCAGGTATACAAATGTCGAGACATACCTGCAGGAATGTGAAGCAGACAACGGACGCTGCGTGGTTGTGTTTGAACTCGTCGAACTTGCCTGCCAAAATGCCCACTAACGAGTCGCATTTAAGTCGAGCTCACGCTAAGCGGGCACTAAACGACTCACAGAACAAGGCTGCCATGAGGAATCCCTGTAATTGTATAACTTTACGTCCAAGCTTCTCGATGGTCAACAGTGTGACATAGTAACCTAACCACAGTGGAGTGTACGGGTCAGAAGGCGTACATCGATAGGCGGAGTGCAGAGTCACAAAACGAACCTGGTACGAATCCGAGCACATTGATGATAATGTTTCCAACGGCGAGGTTGAAAAGCTTCTCCCATGGTGTGCCCCGTCGTACCAGCGAATCCGATAGCGGTAAGCACGACATTTTGATTGAGGTTGATACCATAGAACCTGCGATCAAGGAGTCCTTAAGATCGTTTCTCAGCCTCGGTATGAAGACAATGACTCACGCAATGTCCAACAGGAACCAACACATAGCGGTTCCAATAAGAATTTTAGCATGGCGCCACTCCGACATGTATTCTAAGAATTCTGATGACATGACAGTCATCAATCATGTCAGTCAGATCATATCATTATGCTTACCTCCAAGGAGGGCCTTTTTCGGGGCTTGAGCATCCTGTACACCATTTTCCGATCCGCTGGGTGTACCCTCAACAGCGGCATCCTTTTCCTTTGTGTATTCAGGATCGTTCATGTGCTGTGCCTCTTCATAACGCTTTGATTCGGGGAGAGTCAAACGTTGGTATAATGTGCCAAAAGCAGGCACAAGTGCCAAACCAACGACGATTCTCCAGACTGGACGATGGACAATTGAGTTCGATATGGGACGAAAAAGGAACTTCGAGATACTCACCTCCATCCACCTTGGATGTCTCATGCAAGTCGTTCATAACATGCTTGTAGCATGCCAGAACGATGATGACGATCAAGCTTCCAACCAAGCTTCCCCAACCCTGGTTGGCGAAGATGTACATCAGAAGGGTCCCACGTTTACGGATCGAGGCCCGGTCACTCGTGACTGAGGCAGACATGGGATAATCTCCTCCGACACCCACACCAAGGAGAATTCTGAACATCGATAAATAGATTAGGACACCGTTCGGGCTCAGATCATCTTTGAAAAACCTCATTCGTATGTTTCGATGGATACGGGGTATACGCACTGGTTGGGGCCGAGATACAGAAGATGGTTGCTACGATGATCAACATCAGTTCCTTGCCGTCTTGAAGGGATCAGTATTTCATTCATTCCGGAGAGAGCGAGCGCTTACAGACGGTTTTACGCCCGACGGCATCTGCAAGATAGCCTAGAATAGAACTGATCAAATGCTGTCAAGACGAACGGAAGAAGTCGACCCTACCGAAGCCAAATTGACCAATGACACTGCCAATGTTTGCGGAAGCCTTTAACAACCCTCCGAGGTTTGCAGGAAGAGCCTTTCCTCCGTACAGCCTGTATTGCAACATGGTTGAAACAGGCTATGTGATATTTAAAGTCAAGCGATTGCTGTGTGATGCGGGGGAATCAGCTTACGTTGATAATGAACAAATCGTAGGCTGATCAATGATCATGCACAGTGAGTAGTGGACATTGAATAGAGCAATGGTGGTATACAAACCGTCCAAGAAGAATCCGACCTGTGGAAGTGTATTGTCAGGAAGTTGACAAAATACAGACGGACCGAACTCACACCAGTGATGCCCAACAGTTTGACCTCTGGCCAGGTCAAAATATACGGAGGCCTATCTTGTCTGTCGAGCTCGGAAATCTCGAGAGAGGTGTCGGGATTTTGGCTGGCCATGATGGCTATGGGGATGGAGGGATGGGTAGGGTAAGGAAATAAACGAGGCAGCCAGTGGAGAAGTGGAGACTTAGTACTTATATCCGGAAGGGAGCGAGGGCCAGGCTTTACGTACTATTCAAAACAGCATGCACCACAGTTGTATTCGATTAACTTGGCATATCTCACTCAAGATTCGAATGAGAGGCACGTTCGAAATTCGCGACAGAGACAGCTAAAAACGGACTAGATCGTCATGGTAAAGGGCGAGGGGTCGCGGCTGATCCATACGGTTAAAGGCGGGACTCCGAGCCAACAATGGTAAAACCGGAAACCCGCCATAGGCATCATGCGTCTGTTGTCAAGCACTTTACCTCTGCATTGCAATCGGGCTGCACCGCAATCACGTTCAGCCAGCGCCCTGCTGTCCGATCATGTCCGACTGTCAACGTGTCATACTTCATGTGCATGATCTGCCAGCGCACATACTGGATTGAGAGCTGCGTTTGGAAACAACACATTAAGCGACGAACGTTGCCAAAAAGGCGTGGGCAAAATCTACAAGTACCTTTTTGCCTTGAAACTACCAGCCCTACTACAGCAATACACCATTTGATTCCCGCTGGTAACTTTCTCTCTGAGGTTCGTCGGAGCAGGGTCGCACAAGCTGACAGCACAATTTCATTCACCCTCAATCCGTTGTCAAGCTGGGCATCGGCCTCATGGGTGCATTTGCAAAATTCCTTCGACGAATCCGGACTTTAGAGCAGGATGAAGACGAGGTCTGTACTTCGCCGCTCAGCGACACTGACATTTGTAGTCACTGGCCAGACCTGGTATGGTCAAAGTTCACGTGTTTTACCTGACGACCGGGTTCATTGTCGTCAACTTGGTCTGAACGACGATCAAACTTCATTTTCCAGTCACGCGACTGCGAGGAACCATTCCCTTGACCCAACTCCTGATCCGCGGATGCAGAAAACCGCCGTTTCGAGGTCCCTCGAGTCGGCATCTCCTTGCCAAGTAAGTTCTTTCTCATCCGTCAGGGCAAGGGTTCGGATTTCGAGTTCCCGAGCGTTTTCAAAGATGTGTCACGCATTCCCATTGGCTCAAAATTACTGACCAACCGTCTTATGGAAAGGTTGTCCGGTTGCTATGTATCCCGAAGGGCAGTACGAGCTGGGCAGGAGACTTGAATCGGTCGGATGTATTTGTTCATCGCCATGGCACGTACCTCGTGCCACCGCACAGAAGGTACGATATGATACGGCAAGTATGTACATAATGAAATACTTCTATGTACTCACGGAATGCCTCGGAAAAAATACCTCCGCGCACGAACCGAGGGCTGCATGCACAGAATTTACTGGTATGTATTAGTATGAAACCTAGATATGATGCTGTACGATGCCACACTGTGTGGCGCGGGTATGGTCCAGATGTGACGATGCCTAGCAGCTCATCGGCACCGCTAGCATGACCTATCGTTACAACTGTTCGAATCGCAAAACGTTTGCATTTCTTATTCCTTATTGGCCAACAACTTGGCCGGTTACTAAACATATCATAAAAGCCCCTTTTCGACAATACTAATCATACGACAAATAGAAAAGAACCCTCAAAGAGACGTCGAACCCCACCACATGATCCGCCCGAATGTTACAAACGTGCGTTCACTTGGAGGACCAACCAAAACGTCTCTGTCTACAAGAGATGATGGCTCGGAGCCCATACAAACTGATATGATACAGATAAATGTAGCGAGATGCGCCCGCTCCATTATTGATGCGCGTTTCAGAAACACGGGACTCATCACGATTCCTGAGGCCTGATCCTCGGTGGTTGTGTAAATAACTATATGCGTGCAAAATGATCGAGAACACACTGAGTTACTCTTCGACATATGTGCTAAATGTGATTGCCAACTTGAACGGTTATGATTCCGTAGCAGGCTCCTGCAAGTCCTCCGCATCTCAGGTTATCTTTATACGGACCATGTGGGCGAGCTATGAAGCAAAGATCATGTGTCACATTGAGGATCGCGGGGATTACTTTTATCCTAATTTCTGGAAGCCTATCAGGACATTAGCCGTTGTTGTTACCCTTTGGACAGTCGCCAAGTATTGACCCCGATGGGTATAAACCAACGAATGACATCCGGCCAATATCAAGTCGAAAAACTGCTGATGTAACATGAAGGCGAAGATCGGGCGATTGAGAGTGTTTATGATGAAAGCGAAGGTATGGTTTTGAAGCCCAGGTTACTTGTCTGTAGGCAATCTTTTAGAGTCAAAGCTCAAGCGAGGATGGCATGCCGCAGCGGCGAACGTGGTCACTTCATCATGCAATTCAGCCGAAATGATCTGATGTAACGTATCCAGTGGACCCTTTACACAGGATGGGTAAGGAAATCGGACGAAAGCTGTCAGGCCAATATTAGTCCCAAGCTTCAGACGCAGCGGAGGGACCGCGACGATGTTTCGCGTCAAGTTTTGAGGCACGTCAGGCTTGCCATGCGGTTCAGCCGATCTTCAAAGCCCATCCAATCCTGTCCATGTGGGTGACTCTGAATATCCCATATGTTCATTATTTAATCGAAGCAATCGCTTGTGAACGTTACCGTTCGTTCGTTCTGTATGATTCGAAGGGGTATGGTCGTCGTCAGAATAAGGTGAAGTGCATCTATGATGATCTCGGGCAGCTGACCTGATATATGACAGTCGATGTATCGTGTACAGGCGTCTATGCCGAAACTTGTAACTCGCAGCCAAGGAAACCATCTTAAATCGTTGTGAAACGGGAGACATCTAGGGAGTTCAGAACAATTAATGTTGAACGGCCATGTCCACAGAGACTGCGACGTCAACACACAAGAGTCATGGCAAACGCATTTAGAAGGCATTCGTCCGAGGACATGGATGGTTTTCATGTGCGTGTTTGGGATACGGTACACCCACCTCAAGCATTGTAGATCACGATATACTGAACGAGAACTGCTCGCTTCCCTAACAGCATTCGCAGTCAGGTGCATTTGTAATGCATAATGAAGATGCTACCCTGCCGTGGTGCGATCACATCGCTTGTTTCGCCCTCGCCCTCCTTTTGATTAGCTCCTCGCCCGTTGCCTTGTTCGGTCAAACTGCTGCTTACCGCGCTTGTACCACGATGCAGGGTATTCGTGATATGGTATAGACGTTGAAAGCTTCACTTGCGCCAGGCAACCCCATGGGTTCAGGTAATCAGTAAATTCAACTCAAAACGCAACGAATGTAACTGTAACCTTTCTTTCGTGCTTGTTGAACGCGAGTGTACTTGCCATGTAACCACGTGGACGTTAGACCTGCTATCGCTGCTACTTGAAACATGTGGCAGACTATCTAGCGAAGCCAGGTCACACGTGACAACTGCTTGATGAGCATGAACGTTTCAACATCGAACGTTGAACATTGGTCCTATGAACTCGAGGCCAGTGATTCTGTCTACTACCATGTTGATACGATGGTGTTTCCCTTTCATAACTTGAAGTTTGTCAAAATCTCCTTTGAGTGGCGACACACCTGATACCACTATTGGGGTATCCATTATTCGTTTCAGGGACATGATAACCCGGTGGGAGGGTGGAAAAAGGAGTATTAAACGAAGACGTGAGGTCGCGGGGGTAGAGCGGTATCGAGTCCTTATGAGCTGCTTCGGCTCGGATGACCGCGGGCCAACTTTGCGATGTCGAGTAGCGAAGGAGGGGAAGACGATGCGAGATGTTTGATGTAGAAGGTGGAGGACGGAGTGTGAAGCCTCGAAGCCAGATTTCGACCACGAGACACGATGAAGACGCGCACCATCGGCAGGTCTTGCCAGGACGAGATTAGAGGGAAATATTATACATCATTATCACCGCGGAGAATCCAGGGCCAGGTTGCCGTTGTTGGACCATTCGAGTCTCGAGATCGAACCGATGTCCGAGCGGAGGACCTGCAAGAGGAGCCACCCCCTCACGACCCATTTGCCATCTCGTGATACTGCAATACGGCTCTCCAGCTGGCCGACGCTTCCGGGTATGGCACTTTGGGGTATGTCATTGACGACACACCAACACGGTGGGTCAAAAAGCTGGCTGTGGAAGGGGCGGGGTGGGAGTCTGGATGATTGATGAGGCTATAGTACTCCTAAGAAAGTGATTACATAAGGGTGCTTAAAACTCGCCACGAAGGCACTCACCGCGTATTGGAACTCCGACACGTCACTCGTGGGATGGATTCGTTCCCAACATGCACACTAGATGGCGATAATATCATTATGGACAAAAGCTGACCAAAACAGCTGACCCAGAGATTCCGCAGGCGTTCATAATAGTAAATGCCTGTGAGACCACTAGGGGTATAAAAGACAGTAGTAACCCACCAAGTATTCCAGCTCGGACAAAACCACTTACCATCAGATATATGGCAGAAGAAAATTACGACGCAATCATTGTCGGTGGCGGTTTCGGAGGCGTCTATCATCTTATCCAACTGCGCGATCTTGGTTTCAATTGCAAGCTGATTGAAGCTGGATCCGACTTTGGTGGCACTTGGTACTGGAACAGGTACCCTGGCGCTCGCGTTGACAGCGACATTCCCATCTACGAGTTCTCCCGACCCGAGCTCTGGAAAGGGTGGACGTGGACAGAAAAGTTTCCTGGCCAGAAGGAACTGCAAGCGTACGTCAACGTGGGCTTTCCATCGGACTTACATGAACTCGAAACAGATATTTCACATATGTCGCCGAAAAGCTCGATCTCCGCAAGCATTGTCGGTTCGACTCGCCCATACAACAGGCGCACTGGGATGATCAGTTGCACCTCTGGCATGTAACCGCTAACGGAAAAGATGGCATTTATAGTGCTACAGCACGTCATCTAATTTTGTGCACGGTCAGGTTATTCTTACTTCTATGTTCCGTGGCTGACGACCGTGTAGGGATTCGGATCCAAGCCATATATCCCAGACTTGAAAGGATTGGAAACGTTCAAAGGCGTATGGAGCCATACGTCACGCTGGCCAAAGGAAGGAATCGAGACGACTGGCAAGAAAGTTGGAATCATCGGGACTGGCGCAAGCGGGGTCCAAGTCATTCAGGAAATCGGTCAACAGGTACGCAGGAACCGACAACTGAAATCAAGTTTACTGACCGTACACATGGACTAGGTCGAGACCCTTACCGTATTCCAGCGAACTCCAAATCTCGCGATACCCATGGGTCAATATCCCGTCAGCAAGCAGGTTCAGACCCACTTCAAACAAGTATACGACGAAATATACCAGAAACTTCCGACCACATTTTCGGGGTTCCCGATCGATTGGATCCCGCGTACAGCCATGCAGGACAGCGCAGAACAGCGAGAAGCCACGTACCAAGAATTATGGGACAATGGAGCTTTCCATTTCTGGAGTACGTTGTTCATGTTATAACCACAACCACCGGGCCGTCAATAATGCTGCCCTCAGTTGCCAATTACAAAGACCTGTTCTATGACAAGGCGTCCAATGACGCTGCATACGCGTTTTGGAGAAATAAAGTCGGGGAACGGATCAAGGACCCTAGAAAGCGTGAGCTATTGGCACCTGCAATTCCACCTCACCCGTGGGGCTGCAAACGCCCATGTCAAGAACAATATTTCTACGAGATCTTCAACCAGGACAACGTCGACATCGTCGACATCAATACGAACCCCATCTTGGAGATTACGCCCAGAGGTGTGAAGACAGCGGACCAGGAGTATGAATTTGATGTGCTTGTTGTTGCGACAGGTGCGCATGCTGTCAATGGTGAAGCCACTCCGCAAGTGCGAAGCTAACATATCATGCTTACAGGATTTGATACCCACACTGGCGCGCTTCTTGATATCGACATACGCGGTGTGAACGGTGAAACGATCCAGGATCATTGGCGAGACGGAACCGTCACTTAGTAAGTTCATGACCCGGTACTTGAGTCAGATAATAAGCCAACCTTGCGTCAAAGCTTAGGAATGACGGTCGATAATTTCCCAAACCTGTACTTCGTGTACGGTCCGCAAGGACCCACTGCGTTCTGCAACGGACCGACATGCGTCGAGGTTCAAGGGAACTGGATTGTAAAAACGATCGAGTTCCTCCACCAACACGGTATCACCAAGTTCAACCCGATCTCTCAGGCTGCGTTGGATTACAAGAAGCACATTGACGAAATGTCCAATGCGACACTTTTCCCGTTGGTCAAGAGTTGGTACATGGGTGCCAACATTCCTGGAAAGAAACGAGAGGCGTACAATTACCTCGGAGGTCTAAAGACGTACAAGAAAGAGATCACGGAAGAAATGGAAGGCGGGTATCCAGGTTTCCAGAGGGAAGCGTTGCCAAAACCGAAGGCCTAGTAGTCTGAAGGTGGAAGGTTTATTGTAATTTGGGTCGAACTTGAATGTAGTATGTACTTGCCGTGTCTGAATAGCGTTGTTGCGCATCTTCATGAGGGGACATTGCGACGGGGGGAGAAATTGACAATGTTAGGGTTCCGCATGGGTAACACCGCGGGTCGGAAAGTCCTAGTCAACACCGTACCCCGTCAATATGCCGGTGTCTCGCGGTGTTTTGCGGTGTGTTCCAGACACCGGGGGTATCTGCGACCAAGTATTTCAAGAGGTACTAGCGGCTTGATTGACTTAGACATAATACCGTAGATTACAAGTATGAGTATCCCAGTGTCTTCCTCATCTGAGGCACTGGCATGATCATCTCGTTTGCGCTTCCGGCTTGTGGTCGCAGCAAGTTGAGCACGTTGAGGCAAGCGAGGCACGAGCAGCCACAACATAAGATCCGGGCGAGGCAGCTCCCACGCTTCTCTTCAGAGCGCCTCGCGCCAGCTCTGCCCTCAACTCCAGCTCACCCTCGAGAATCACTGAGTCACCCCTTTGCACAGCACGATCAGCCCACAGTGTTCACACCGGCGTGCCCCAAGTTCGTGCCTCGGATCCAGGTTACGCTTGGAATTTCTACTCGCAGGGTCGCTGAAATTGGTCATCCGTTGCCACTGGGTAGTTCGCCGCCTCATGGAACCGTTCAAACATTCCATACTCCTCCTCGTACATTGCCCTCACCAGTTCGATGAGACTCACGCCCAACGTTATTCCCCGCGGAAAATAGGGTCAAAAAGAATACGACACTTAATGCAACGATGCGCGGCTTTTGCGCGCTTATTATAATCAAAATTACCCCTCCTAATCGTTCAGTCACATCCTTGCCCGTCGGACTTCTATCCAAGTTCGTCATGGGGTACGTTCGGTCTTACCACATGATTCTACGGCGTGCTCGGTCTTCCCTTGCGATGAGTCTGGAACCATCATGTTCGAGCTTATCAACGCTATAGGTACTCTATTGGATCGAGAAAAATGGTCCGGGTGCGTACTGGGCCATCGCATGTCCTTACTCACCCATTGCATCATGCCAGAGATCTGGTTCATACTCCCAAAGACCTTTCCTTCCGTCGAACAGCAACTCATGTTACCGGATACCCTTAACGGGAAATTAACAACGCCACTACACTCATCATAGTACATAATGTCCGACCGGAAACAGTAACCCTCGTTTCGTTCTTTGTGTCATCCAGTCTAAATTCGTGGATGCTGATCAACGCCTTACCCAGCGGCACGGCCGTTCTCGCTCCGACACAGACCAGATGCTGACCTTACACACCTGTGTGGAATGTGTACATCGTCGATCCCTGCAACGATTGACGCAGGATGCGTTTGCCAATCTGCTCTTCTGAGGCTAGGTTTGGGTCGCCGTTGGAACACGCGATAGTGTTGACTTGCCGTTGGGTCGGCCCTGCGCCAACGAAAGCTTACTGTCACTTTGTGAACGTGCGAAATGCACTTTGATATCCCTCGCTTTTGACGTCACAGCACGTGCGACGCTCCAGTGGAGGGTTCGAGATGAGTCGCTCACACTGTCTAAACCGTTCGCGATGTCGTGGCAGATGTCGTGGTTGGGAGTTGCGAGCAAGGGCGTCTTCGTGACACTTCATGGATGGCCCTAAGAATGATCTATGTCGATGAGAAGGGTGCAAGACCCTGAGTTGGTCTGCGCCGGTGATCGTGAGTAGGCACGGCGTCAAGATAGCCAAAGGCCATGAAGTAGTTCTTCTACGGGAGGTTGTGCGGTCCTATGTACTAGCGATGCTAAGTCGGGCTGTGGTAAGAACACTAATCTGATTTCATCGCAAGGAGAATAGTAGTTCCTACTTGGCATTGAGAAAACACCTGAATGGTACAAAGGTCGAGTAGGGATGGAATTGCGCATATGATTAGTGAGATGCTCAGAAATTCTATTATTACATCCGGGAGTATTACTCAGAATGCGGACCGTTAGATCGCAAAAGAGTATAAGATCCGATAATCGCACACTGGATCCAATCGTTTCGATAGAAGTTGGGTGTACGGTTTGATGACGACATCATCCGGTGTATTTACGCGTTGCAATTGCTTACCCAGACGCCAATTTCGCCGGCATCTCTCATCATGATATGCAACCACTACGTTGGGTGGACGGCGTCCCGTTGTTTTTAAGCCTTCCCACCGATAACTATGCTTGATAATGTTCCCGGAGTGGGCTATGTCGAGCTATACCGTTCAGTATAAAAAGACGACGATGTGGTGGTTCAAATCAAAAGCACCCATACACACCATCTTTCTTTGACATGTCCCCGATAACGAACAGGCCAGCCCCTGGTATCTCTTACTTTACCCCTGCACAGCTGCCTGCAGCGGGTACAGCATACGACCCACAACCAGATGGAAAGCCAATACCAAAACTGTTCCAGCCCATCAAGATAAGAGGGACCACATTCCATAATCGTATTTTCGTGAGTACTGTCATCAAATTGCGTTTTGATAGTCCAGCACTAAATTCAAGCCAACGGTAGCTCTCTCCACTCGGTCAATATTCTTCGGGGGATGGACACTTTACCGCTTGGCACCAAGCCCACCGTGAGTGTCCCATTGTTAGAATGACGCGACTGGGACATGGCGCTGATTCCCCTACGGTCGGCGGCATTATTACTCGCGGACCCGGGTTGTCCATTGTCGAGGCTACCGCCGTCGTACCTGAAGGACGGACCACGCCAGAAGATGCCGGTTTGTGGAAGGACAGCCAGACCGAGTCACTTCGCAAAATCGTCGAATTCGCCCATTCTCAGAACCAGAAAGTCGGTATCCAACTTGCACATGCGGGTCGCAAGGCCTCCACGGTCGCTCCATGGTTGCATCCTGGAATGGCGGCGACCGAGATGACGGGTGGATGGCCGGAGAACGTGTGGGGACCTTCGGAAGTATCGTTTAACAGTGATTATCCATCACCGAAGGAGCTTTCCAAGGCTCAGATCAATGAGGTCGTAGTGGCTTTTGCGAGTGCTGCGAAACGCGCGCTCAAGGCTGGTGTCGACGTGATTGAGATTCACAATGCCCATGGATACCTGCTGTTCTCTTTCTTGAGTCCACAGACGAACAAGCGCACGGACGAGTATGGCGGTAGCTTCGAAAACCGCATTCGCTTGACTCTGGAGGTGGTTGATGCCATTCGTGACACCATTCCCGATTATATGCCTCTGTTCCTCAGGTACGCGATCTGCTGTTAGTCCATCGATGGTCGAGCTGACGAAACCAGAATCTCTGCAACTGAGTGGTTGGAAGAGGTTCTACCAGATGAATCCTCTTGGCGGTTGGAAGATACTGTCAAACTTGCGGGTATCCTTGCGGAACACGGGGTCGATTTCTTGGACGTCTCCAGTGGCGGTAACCACCCTAAAGCCCAGATCAAAGGTGGACCAGCGTATCAAGCACCGTTTGCACAGGCTGTGAAGCAAGCTGTTGGTGACAAGCTTGTGGTCGGAGCCGTCGGGTCGATTACAACT
This sequence comes from Chiua virens, assembly GCA_019787685.1. NCBI lineage: Eukaryota > Fungi > Basidiomycota > Agaricomycetes > Boletales > Boletaceae > Chiua > Chiua virens. The sequence continues at coordinate 198,671 of JAHNUO010000011.1, read as the reverse complement.
GGTGTGCTCGCGGAGGAAGTGTTGGACAAGGAACAAGCAGATGTCATCCTAGTTGGACGATACTTTCAAAAGAATCCTGCAGCAGTGTGGACGTAAGTCACTAGACTTGGTGGCTTGCTCTTATTGATAACTGATATATCGTGCCAGGTTTGCCTCTGAGTTGGGAGTGGCGATAAAGCTTGCACACCAGATAGAATGGCCTTTTGCTGGTCGTGGAGGAGCAGTGAAAAAAATAGCTTGGTGATGTCAGCGACTTGAAAGTAGTTACCAATTAGCGCTTTGGTCTTACAACCGACGTTCGATAACATAGACAGGCTATAACTGAGTCGGAGCTTGAATCCACTAGCGATAGACTCAGATCGTGAGGAGTCCTCCCGACTCGGAGAAACAGACTTGCTGGACAGAATTGGACAGTTTCATTAGCTGCAACAGGCACGGGAGGCTTGGGAGGGAGCACTTTAAGCTTTTGAGGAGACATTACTGGCACGATTCACGAAATCCCCAAGCCCGTGCACTGCCATGTCGTTGCTTGAAGTGACATCATCCTGTCGGACCGCTCCATGGAGATTAGACTGATAGGTTCCCCGATACATTGTTGTAATCACTCAAAACTTTGTCTCTAAAGACTGCCTAGGACATCTAGTACGCAAGATCTCCAAGCCGGACCTTGACATTCACTAATCCCGAGGACCAAGCCTTACCCGCAGAACACCGTACCCGTACCCGTGCGGAACCTTAGAAATTGCTCGATCCGATCAAATTCAGTCGCAACGTCTATCTTGGACGGTCAAATTAGTCACCACAGGCATCGAGGACAGGATAGCCGGAATTTATCCATTCATCCTTCGCCTGGCCAAACGACAGGCAACAAGCCTCTAGTGTTCGCAACGTGCAATGACAACAAAGTCAAGTCGTCCGACAGGATTCCTGCTCGCGATTCGGATAGGTCATGTCCGTTGCCCTATCCAAGTTATTTGTTGCTTCGTTTTTGGATGTGTATTGATCCCATCATCAAGGAGGACTTCAGCATAGGCTCGGTCGCTCTCTCCTACTCACCTCGGCACAGTAGGGCGAAATGATGCCACGAGAGCTCCATTCACGACCTCCATGACATCCTTCCGGACATCTTTTATGGCGCGAGTGTTTGTCTGTCTGTTGTACTCCCCAACCAACTCTCTAATCTTTTACCAGGATACTGTCAACGAACATGAACCAGCCGTCCACCATACAACCTTCAGTACCGACGAAAAAAAAGTCCCTCGATTTGCACGTGGTACAACCTTGTCGTTCCGTCGCCGCCACAATCCCTGACAGTTTCACACTTATCAGCCATTTAGTCGCAACGACCGGACAACCAAGACGACAATATAAATCTCCTCGAGGTACCAGCTCATCTCTTTTCTTCCAAACGACTTCTCATGGTTCCGTACCTTGAGATACCTTCAAGAACCTCTGCCCCGCCTTCGACTAGTCAGGTTCGTGACTACTTTACTTTCTTTCTGTTTCAATGTTGATGTCCCTACATCACCAGTTCACCCTCGAATGAATGAAGCAGCACCCGTTGAGGTACTCCCTTTTGTACCTCACCATCACATTCGCACCATCCCTCCAGACGCATGTCCAGAGCAACACAAGCCGACACTCCATTCAAGGTCCATCAAACGATCACAAAATGGAGCAAGAACTGGATAGGATGGTACGTGGACGACCGTGCCGGTCCACCCACCGCAATGTCTGCGCGTTCGTGGAGTTCACCATTATCATCGCAACATAATCCACCGCGTCCTCACAATGGCTGCTAAGCAGGATCCGGTAAGCGACATTTTTTTTGGCGAATGATCCATGTGCCGTATCTCATAACATCCTTAGCAGACGTATGTCGCACTCAGCGACGATGAACGATACACCTGGCTCGCAATCTTATCTCGGAGACGGCTGCAACAGACTCGGCCTGCCGCCATCCGATTCGTTACGACCCAGAGCCAGATGATTTTCATGCCGACGCGACTCAAAAACCTCCCCAATCAAGTAGCTCCCGTATGTCCCTTTTCAGCGGGGTAGATCACGTCGTAAACAGCCAACATTTCATCAGCCACCGCTAATGCCTGTGACTCGGAAGGATCCATCTCCATCTGCGAGCGGAGGGGTTCCTGTGATGTGAGTACTTACATCCTTTCTTCGAGCTTATATCAGACTTAGACAATGGATTGGAACCAGATACCTCCTGTCAGTGGCCGAGATACAAGTGTTACTCTCTGTTCCATCATGAATGGTGTGCTACTAATGTGGTAGCATAATAGAAGATGGCACGCCTTGATTGCGTTGGGATAAGACAGGTTTGGACTGTAGGTTCGTTGAAGTTTCTTTCGCCTCTAGCATTCATACGAATCACAGGTCACAAGGATTGTTGGTAGAGAGGTTCAAATGCGGTATTCCTCTGTGTCTGTCATTCGCTTTACAACTGCGCATCCCCGTTTTATCTAGGACGAGTACTTCTTCATGGACAACGAATGGATATTAGTTTCAGTTTGCTCGTATTAGCCGGAGTGGAAGCAAAAGGTATAATCTTCAGTGGATCATCTTTTGTGCACAATACCGAATCCCATGCTACAGCCATTTATTACATAACCTGACCGTGCCAGTTATCATATAACTGAAGCGAAACAATTAGCGACGTGCGGCGCAAAACGTCATATAACGTGAACGCGATCCTGTCCTTGAATTTATGAACGCAAAGACGAAATCAATAAATCCCAAGCCTCGTCATGTATTTGTCCAACCAGACGACCTCGAATTCAACCTCGATCTCGAACCCCTTGGCCGTCTGTTCAAAAGACCCCGTTAACCAATCATATCAGTGGATGACGTGGAACTCCGATTAGGATTTTCCGGATCCAAAATGCTGATGAGCATGACAAGACACCGCGCCCCTGTGGAAAATGGAAGACGGCCGATAGTAAATTCCACGAGGCATTATTGCTTGAAAATCCCAGCTAGTTCAGGACTGTGTGTACGTGCACGAAAAAGAACGTGCAACCAACCTCGTTCGTGTCGCGATGAACTACGGGAGGGATCACGATAGTGGACGATTTCGACTTGCAGACAAGGTAGAACCAACAATGCTACGGGTGGAATGGTTGTGAATGCTATTTCAATATCAAAGGATGGCCAACGGACACTGTATAGCACATAAGATGCGAGTGGAACAAAGGTTTGCGACTCGAAGCTGCAGGAGAAAGTCGAGAATAGAAAATCAGTGACGAGAAAGAGATTGACTCAGATTTCTCGGTCGGGATTCGATGCGATTACCATCTTAGAACGGGACAGTCGGAATTTATCCTAGCAAAACAAGAGGGCAACTGGTGAATATTCGTCGCATGCAATGATAGCAAAGTCAAGTCGTTCAGCACCTCGACGGAATTCTTGCTCGCCGAGTCGCAGCGAGTGCCAGTGGATGCCAGAGATCATCTCCAGCCCATTTCCCTAGCTGGTAATGGACAATTTATTGCTGTCTTCTAAGACTCCAGACGTACCGGTCAATTTCATTCTTGCACATGTCCATTCTCACCGACTTGTTCCCACTGTCATTGAAGAGGACGTTAGCGTACACTCGATCGCACGCCCACCTTGGCACCGGACTACAAGACAGCAAAATCACCATGGGTAACCTCCGCAACATCCTTCCGGACCATTTCGGCGGCGCATGACATTCAACAAGACCACTGTACGAGCAGTCGATACTAATCCCACCAAGAGGTATACTTGAGCTTTGGACGCGCGAGTCAGGGTTGGGTTCCCCATGAAGAAGGCGCCATGAGGTAGTGAATCCGACATTCACGCGTCGACATACAATTTCCAGGTGAAAGAGGCATAATTTCCCCAGTTTCAGGCTACCGTGACAAGGCCAAAACATCTTCCACAAACATGCGCGGTTCAACTCACGCGAGATCGCACAGATGCAGAGTGAAAGGATAGTAAATCCCACGGATCCATGGCAAGAGGTCTTGCTTGAGCGATTGAAATGGGGTAACAGTGTCACGAGGTCATCAGGTTAGGTGAAGCAAGCGAACGGCCGATTCCGATAGTGTCCGACTCGACCGGATCCAAGCAGAGTGCTTGTATCGTAATACGGTGCAGTCTAACTTGGACATCCCAATCCTTCTCTTCAAGTTACTAGCCGTCAAATTAATATGGCCATCTGGGAGGAACATCATGATAAGGTTCCGCACTGTTGATACATACCTAGGGATGTCAACATCGATGACACCATGCAAACAGCTCTCAACTCACCTCAGGCTCAAATGGTCGAGTTCATTCTGCACGCTTGCCTAAACATTGTGGTGGGCGTTACAGCGACATGCGAAACTACATCACGAGGAAAAATCGAACCGATGGACGTACTGCTGTCCAGTTGCATCATGGCGAAGACATTAGCGGCAAGGTCGTTGTGCGGATGCGATCTATCGCTTAGGCTCATTGTTGAACAATCGTGATTCTCCACTCCGCAATTGCTAGAAGGGTGGCGACGTGCCTTCCTTCTCGAAGTTCAAATCAGACGTCAGCTCCTTTCAAACGATATCAATTCCCACTCCACGACTAAACCTTGTTGGAGTTCTGTACGCCTGTTGTTACCTAACGAAATCAATGTAGTCAAGGAAGCGAAATAGAAGCGAAGAAGCGATTTAAACAAAGAAACATTGGAAATACTGTGATCTGAAACAAGACACCAGAGCCGCACACTAGCACTCGACAAACGAAGCAAAGAATTGTCGATGTGTACGTACATGGGATGGAAACGTCTCTCATTTGCTCAATGAACTTAATTAAATTGCCCCATGTCCATCCACTGTATCAGACTTGGCAAAACGTAGAGGCAACCACGATCACTCCAAGATTAGGAACGAATGAATTAGAATATCGATGACTGATGAGACAGGTTTTCTAGACAACGCGGTATAACAACTTTCAACCATCAACCAACAAGTTGGACAATCTCTGATCTTCTTCAACGAAGTTAGAAACTTAAGCGCTGAGGTTGACAGGAGAGCAGCCCAAGTTGACAAGGCCGTTCTGTAAGAACAATTAGTCAACATCAACATCAAAGCCGAGATTAAACAACAGAGTACTTACGTAGTCGTTTTGCTCACAGCAAACAGGCTGTTGCTGGCACTGAGCACCAGAGCCGGTGCCAATGACGGTGATGGGGTTGCAGTTCAAGCCAACGTTAGCGCCGACTGCAGCGGCAACGTCGGCCAAGCCGAGCAACCCAAGAAGGGGGTTAGCCTCCTGGACCTATTGAGAAAAAGCGAATCGTTAAGCTACAGGAAAAAAGAAAAGTTACAACAAGTTGACGCACAGATTGGACCTTGTCACAGCAGGTGACAGGGCCAGTGTTGCATTGGCTGCGCATGGCAAGAGGAGCAGGGCCAGCGATGGCGAGGGCAGCAACAGCAGCAATGGCAAAGAGACGAGTGAACATGGTGATGGTAGAGAGTGTGGGTTGGTGTGTTAAACGAATGTGGGGGTGTAGATGAGATGCAAAAGCAAGAATGCGATGAATATCAAGAAAGCGAGTGGGCCGACCTTTATAGTTTTCGCCTCGCTCTGTAGGGCCGGTAGACGGATCTTCGAAAATATCCTTTTTTTTTCTTTACGCGTTCAACAGGGCTCTTGATGGTCTGGAACACAGCCAAATGGGCCAAGCCCGAGCGATGAGGTGAAGTGCCGTTAACATTTGGGTCATCGAAGAACATCGTTTTGGCCAAATTCGGTAACATCTCCGGTGTACCTAGCACGGAGGTAATCATACAGCAATATTGAACCTGAATAGAATACGAACCATTACACACGTGACTTCAACGAGGCGCTTCTAGCCATGTTCACCGTTGTTTATGTAAAAAGAGAGTCCGAACATGACGCATGATGGGATTCAGGAATGCGGTTTTGCGGGCAGCCGCAAACGAAACTCAAAACCTGGCCTGGAACAACCTGAAGGTCATCACCGACCTCATCCCAGCTGGTCGAACAGTGCGTCCTCTCGAGGAATCGCACCCTACTTACCTCACTAACTAGGTAAGTTGGTGGAAGGCCATGATTAATCACCGTGAATGGGGTCGGCGTAAGCCTTGTTAGGTATAATTTGTACGTGTTCAAGGGGTTTCGCCTGAAGACAACGAATTTCATCTCTTTCGCATGCACGGGCCCGATGATCTGATTTTTAGTTTAGTTAGACCACCAGCTGCGGGCTGTGGACTACTCACCTAACGGGTGGACAGTGAGAAGTACTTCACAAGTTGTCAGAGTAGGGTCTCAGCTGGCAGACGAACAATGTGCAGGTGAGTTTCACGCGTCATGGGGAAGAGAACATGATTTGAACCATTGATACGTGTCTTGAGGGTTACTTGGGAAACATGATGATCCCACCTGAAGTTAGCTGAACGGAACGGAAGCGTTCAGGAATTTCGCCAACGTATCAACGGCAGCCAGGTCGGAGATGATCGAATGGACCCACCGTGACTCAAAACGGGGTTTATAATGAATGACGAGTTGTGTTGAACCTGACCATGTTGCGCGATGGCGTACTGATATGAAGGGTGATAACTCTTGAACCGTGAACAGAAAACAATGTTTGTGAGTTGTCTGGACTGTCGGTGGGCTCGGTGTCTGACGTGGGTTCGAGACCTCCAGCTTACAGATGCGGCTTCTGAGATATGATTTGCAGTTCGGATCCATGTATGTCGAGGATTGGGACTCGAACTTGACTAATATTCTCAGTGGCGCTCACGGAGAGTGAGAGCTGGAAAGAATGGACCACAACCGTGTCAGCCAGCACACACGTAGGTACGAGATCACAGCAACTTGGCGGCCACGGCTGACAGAGACAATACAGCGAGTTTTCCCTCAACCTGTGCTGTCTGTGAGCAAAAGTCTTGGATTTCCACGATCCAGCGGCGTCCGTCGTAGTGTCACGAGGTTCATGGCAGGCAATACCCCTTAAGTCTGCACACCGAGTGAGTCGCCACGTACCGGGCCATAGCTCCTTTGATATCAAGTGTCATCTACGACAAGAGGTTTGTCATGTAGGACCAGCTGTGATGACAAATGGTTCCTCGACCTTCCCACGATCGATGGCCGGGAACGGAAGATATAAAGTGGTCCTCCACTGACATATGTCTCTTCGACATCGTCCGCACCATCACCCCTGTAGCACATAATGAGCGGAAAACTTGCATCTGGTGCGTCAAATATCAATGCTTTGTTTACACTCCTCAATCGCACTCAGAGTACTCTGCCTGGAAGAACCTCCAGCAAATATATGACGCGGAACACACCCGACTCATCTTGTCCGACCTGTTCGCGCAGGATCCAGACCGCTTCTCAAAATTCTCAAAGTCATATGTAGATTCTACCGATCCCAACACCACCTTCCTTCTCGACTACTCTAAGAACTTGATCACCGAGCCGATCCTCGACACACTCCTATCTCTCGCCCGAGAGGCCCAGATCGAGACATATCGCGATAAAATGTTCGCCGGAGAGCACATTAACACCTCAGAGGACCGCGCTGTCCTACATGTTGCCCTCCGCAACTTCAACGACTTCCAGATCCAGGAGAGCGGCGTCGACGACGTTGCGGGCGTCCTCGCCCATATTAAGGAGTTTTCCGAAGCGATCCGAAGTGGTACCTGGAAGGGTTATACGGGTCAAACCATCAGCACCATTGTCAACATCGGTATCGGTGGCTCGGACCTGGGACCTGTCATGATCACCGAGGCCCTCAAACCTTATGCGAAACGCGACCTCACCGCCCACTTCGTCTCTAACATTGACGGGACCCACCTCGCCGAGACCCTGAGGCTCTGCGATCCAGAACGCACTTTGTTTATCATCGCTAGCAAGACGTTCACCACCCAGGAGACGATCACCAACGCTGAGTCCGCCAGGGACTGGTTCCTGTCTTCCGCCAAGGACAAGGCCCACGTTGCCAAGCACTTTGTAGCTCTTTCCACCAACACCAAGGCCGTTGAGGCTTTCGGTATCGATACCGCGAACATGTTCCAATTCTGGGACTGGGTTGGTGGTCGTTACAGTTTGTGGAGTGCGATCGGTCTCTCGATTGCTCTGTATATCGGCTACGATAACTTCGAGTCCCTCTTGAAGGGTGCTCATGGTATGGACAAGCACTTCAAGGAGACCCCCCTGGAGAAAAATCTTCCGGTTTTGCTCGCAGTTATCGGCATCTGGTACAACGACTTTTATGGCGCGCAGACCCACGCACTCTTGCCGTATGACCAATACCTTCACAAGTTTGCAGACTACTTCCAGCAGGGTGACATGGAGTCGAACGGTAAATTCGTCACCAAGGGTGGTCAGCGCGTTAACTATCAGACTGGCGTACGTTGAACGGTATTATCCTATTATTACCTTATTGACGCGTCTGTTGCGCAGCCAATCATCTGGGGTGCGGCTGGTACCAACGGCCAGCACTCGTTCTACCAACTTGTCCACCAAGGGACGAAGTTGATCCCTGCTGACTTCATCGCCCCGGCGACTTCCCACAACCCGATCGCTGGCTCGAAGCACCACCGCATTCTGCTTTCCAACTTCTTTGCGCAACCAGAAGCCTTGGCGTTTGGTAAGACGGAAGAGCAAGTTCGCAAGGAGCTCGGGAGCGGCGTGAGCGAGGCACTTGTGAAGAGCAAGGTGTTCGAGGGCAACCGTCCGAGCAACAGTATCGTGTTCCCGCTCTTGACCCCAAGGACGCTTGGTGCGCTTATTGCTCTCTATGAGCACAAAATCTTCACCCAGGGTGTCATCTGGGGCATCAACTCCTTTGGTACGTCCGACGTGCTTTCATCGCCATCGCACCATGCTGAATGTGTGAATCGCAGACCAAATGGGTGTCGAACTCGGCAAGGTGCTTGCCAAGAATATTCTTTCACAGCTTGGTAAACCGTCGGATGTCATCGGGCACGATAGCTCGGTAAGCATTCTCATGAATAGTTTCAAGGAGATGTTGGCTGATTATGTTACAGACCACTGGCCTTATTCATTACTACCAGAAACACAGGAAAGAGTGAAGGAGTCAAGTGATTTTGTACAATGGCGTAGCGCCTCTGATTTTTTGTACCAGCGGTTTCTCGACTTGCGTAGATCAGAAAAGAGAAAATAAATTGTAGACTATCAAGACGCCCAATGTAGCTTTACGGGTGGATAGGAATGCCGCGCAAGGACTTCGACCATTGCATCGAGATCAGAAGACAGTCGTTCTCATCAAGATTCTATCGGAAATCGACAGCGTGACATTTACGAGTGGTATCCGGTACTTGTTTCTCATCCTTTCAAAATACGATGGCGCGATGCACCGGCCCCATGGCATCCGACCATAACAACGATTTTGTCAAGGTACTTACCCGAGGCTTGGCTTGCATCGACCACCCAAATTATGATCTGTGTAGTCCTTAATAACATGAGTGATGATTCTACAACTTACGTAATCTTTCATCGTCCCCTAGCCTTTCGTCACTTTACCTTTGTCTTTTGTTTCTCTACGTATCGGGTGTGGTAGTTTGCCCTCTGGCGACGTCAGCCAAAGTTTTGGTAGAAATCTCGAGTCAGGGTTCAAGTTTTCGTAGCTGATCGCGGAGGTGTGCGATTTACTTTTGCCAGCAACCGTGAGTTCAACGTCTGTTTTACATACCACCTCTTTCTAGCACCGTCGACGTTCATGACGCTCGCAGTCAGCGTATAATATCATACAGACTAATCATTTCTGCAGACCACCTCTCAAAGTTCGCGTCATGAATCAACCGAATCTTCCAACTCCTCCAATGCAGTCAACTCCCCAACCTGAATCAAACGAGGCGCAGCAACCATCCCCAATGCAGTCTCAACCTCATCCACAAACGCAATCACAGACACAGACACAAGCGTCAGCGCCAACACCATCGAGTTCGGTCGTCGACACCAATGTCTCGCTCGCCCACGTCATCACTGCCATCACATCAGCCGCCTCACCATTACAGCTAAATCAGCAACTCAAATCCTTTGCACCAAAGGAGGTACGAAACATGATTCTTGCAAGTCTGTTACCAGATGGACGGGATCCGTTGTCTTTGCTGGATATCCAAGCGGACACACTTGGTATATTGCACATTCTGTGAGTTGCGTTTTTCCTTTCCTTTCCTTTGCCCACCTTTCTTTTCATTTCATGCTTGCGTCAGAGCCGCGCGGTTGCATACGACGGGTGCCCCAATTGTCCCATTGGAGTTCGTAGCCCAGTTTTGTCAGATGTTCGTGCCGGAGCAGGCACGCTATGTTCCTGATAGAGGTGACGACACGATTCTTGTCCCCTACGTGCATGTCTCATTCCAATTTAGTCACGCTCCTTGCAAATGCAATACCATTGCTTGCGGAATCAGCGGGAAACGTAAGCAGATTTTGACGTACAGAAAGAAAGAAACATAGTTTTGATCTCTGATCGAACAGCTTTCACTCGCGATTCAACCTCTGTTTGATCTATTGACCAGATATGTGCCGACGCTGTCTCATCTGACGACCATCCATCCGATTTTCCTCAAGGTGAGTGCTGTTGGTGTACGATCTTGGATTCTTGTTTCGAACAGAACTGGAATAGATGTGTGTATCGACGCGACATTTTTCTGCCGCTCTTCCCGTCCTTGCACACCCAGTCACGACGATAGATACTTCCACTTCGGACTTGCATTACAACGACAACTTGGTGTACCATTATGCAGGGGGGATGGTGTTCGCTGCGCTCAAACGCTGGGCAGAAGCGCAAGAGTTCTTCGAGATATGTGCATGTAGTCCTGGTTCAGCTGCCGCAGCCATTCAGATGGAAGCCCTTAAGAAGCTGGTCCTCGTACAACTGATCCACGATGGCAAGGTATTTCTTATTCCTGACCATGTATGCGTACTCGCTGATGTTTGTGTGACAGACCACGCCACCGCCGAAATACATCCACCCGTCGTTACCCCGACTTCTCAAGGGCACGCCTTATTCAGCATTTGTGAACGCGTACCCGGATAACAGAGCGCAGTTGCGATCCATCGTGGATAGCGAATTGATTTTTGCCACTGTCCGTACAGACATGTCGATGACGCTTTTAGCATGGGATACTTATTCAGCCTGAGATAGGAGAAAACCCTGGGTCTGGCGCTTCAGGCACTGGAACGTGCTCCACGTTGGTCGATCAGGAAGTTGACATCAACGTATCTCACACTCCACCTATCGGACATTGCGCAAGCCGTGGGCATTGAGAACGTTAATGAAGTTCGAGCATTGATTGTTGACATGGTGAGCACGTTCCTTGTATATTTAAGATCGTGTGTATCGCGGCGGCCTTGTTCACAAGCGACGACACGTAGATTGCATCCTCGGAAATAGCCGCGCAACTTTCCGCGGATGGAACTGTGTCTTTCTTCGACCCACCCGTCCAGTTCGAGAAGGCGGATGTGGATAGAGTGCTCGCACACGCGCAGGAGCAAGCTGCGTTATTGGCGAGTCTGGAGCGGGAGATGGCAAGGAGCAAGGAATACTTGACCAAGGTGCGTATATCGCGATGTATCGTCGGTTCCGAGCCATGCGACGTAATGCTTTCAATATCTTTCGCCTTGTGTATTTCGTTCCCTATTTATCCTTTCTTCATGCGTCTATTTTGATCTGGCTTCCGTGTATTGATCTATCGCCTTTAGGCCCTCAAAGGCAAGGAAGAAGCGGCCTGGGGTATCGACGATGACCCAGCGGATCGGTTGGCGGCGAGTATTTGGGCCGAAGACTCTGGCTTCCTTTAATGCACTGCGTGGGGTTGAAAACCACTTTTCTCTACATAGTCACACTTCGTCAATCTACGTGATAAGTGACGGTCAACATTATTTTGGTCCCAAGAACGAAAACAATATTGTACATATCTTGGTTCGCAACGGACGGTAGGTTGACAGGGGAACGATGTCCACGCTTCCTCTTTCCCTCCTTGTCATCATTATCCCCCGCTATGATAAGCGGGGGCCACGGCATGTCCAGCATGCACCCGAAATTCATCGTCGCTAAATGATGGGGGTGACGTTGAGATCCTGATCCCTTTGCGCGTCGGTTCAAAGTTCACATATTTTGATCAGAATCTGAGCCTTGTGTGACGGTGGCCGCGACGTTCATGAACGTTGATGCATAACGTGCGGCCCGTGTAAAGGACATGGACGTTCCCGGGGCCCGGTCATCCGTCCACGGGAAAGGACGAGCCAACGACGGACCGGGGAGTGCTTAGGCGACGTCCGTTTATCCAGCTCATCCGTCGAACTATCGACATGTCAGGCGAAAGTTCAACGCACAGATCCCATGTTTCAGATAAAAGGATATATTATTTAGGTACGCGACCCGTTCGCGTCTCGGAGAAATGGTATACACGAGCTGCTCGACACACACGTACGACAGAGATACACGCAGACACCACCCATTAGAGTAGATACGAATGGGAGAAAGGCTAGATTGGCCGGGAGTTTTACTTGGAGAAACCGTGGTGTTTTCCGACGATCTCCCAGAAGCCTTTGCCCTGGAGAGACGCGATTTCCAATTCGAGCGGGGAAGGCTGGCGAGAACCATCTGTGCCTGCGAACGTTCCCGCACCCCAGGAAGAGCCTGAACGCGGTCATCCAGAGGAAGCGGATGCGATACTCTGAAACACGTACCACCATGTATCTCTGTCAAGTTGGACAATTGAGGGAAGGCGTGCTTGTATCCGAGAGGGACGTAGATCATGCCGTGGTGCACGAACGTGGAGAGGGTGTTGGAGATGGTGACTTCTTGGCCACCGCCCTGTGTACCGGTGGACACGAAGACACCGCACATTTTGCCCGCGAGCGCGGACTTGCTCCAGAGTGGGCCGGTGGCGTCCCAGAAGGCCTGTCATTCATGATGAGACGCGACGCGCGCCACAGGGGGGTGAAAGGACATTACCTTCCATTGTACGGGGAAGTTACCGTAGCGAGTGGGGACACCGAAGAGGAACGCGTCAAAGTTGACGAGGTCATCAGGGAGGAGAACGGGGTAGTCTGGACGCGGGGGTGCTTTGACGAGCTTCAAGATGTCCTCGGAGAGGGTCTCTTGAATCCTACATTGCCATGTCAGTCAACGGGACACGTGTAAGGGGGTGCTGAACGCTTACTGGTAGATGGTGGCACTACCGCCGGCGTTGCTGACACCAGTCTTGACAGCCTCGGCAACTGTGCGGAGGATATGTTGTGTTGGGATGAGTGATGTAGAGATTCAGCGACAAGACATACGTTTGGAAATATGGCCGTAGAGGGAGTAGATAACGATGGCAACTCGGGGGCCCGACATCTTTGTCTCTGGAGATTCGGAAGAAGTAGACACTAAGGGAGGCGGTAGAGGAGAAACGGATGAGGGATTGAGTTCAACATTGTCAGCTTTTGTATCTGGCCTTGGTTCTGCGAAATTGTCCTTTTGCCGCTTTCCGGGGAAACACATTCCGAGGATATCTAAAAATTGACCAGGATACGGATAGTGTGTGAGGACGAGTGCAGGAAGAAATGTGAGTCAAGATATGTATCAGGCGTGGGCAACGGCCGGCGAAGTGGAAAGTAGATGGACACATGATCTGCTTTTATGCATTAGTGTGAGCGAAGCGCGTTGCCAGATTCTAACAACCCAAGACCGCACCGGGATATAATCAATTTTTGATATGCATCCAGTTTGGATTTCTCATCCTATCATGGCGTCGCCAAATGAGCTGGCTGAACATGCATCCTGGTAAGTAACATCCAAATCGAGCTCATCGGATAACACGAACCAAAGAATCAAGTATAAGTTTGGAAAAGCGCCGACAACTAAACCCGAATGCGACGATAGCTGGGTCAGATAATTACACACCAACTTTCTCATGCTGCGTTGCCAGCGTGGACCTTAGCAGGGACCCGCATCTCAAGGGAAATCTATTCCAAAATGAGCCGTATCCAGACCTTTCGGCCTCCCTTCGAGTTGAAGCCTGGAAACTAACACAAAGCGATGTCCATGCCGGACCCACTTGGACCAGCTGGCAGTGATAGTCTGTTTGCGACCCAAGTCCGTACCCAGCACGCGTTGTATTTTTCAAGTCACGATGCACTTTCAGTTGAGATGCTGCTTGGAAAAAACAAAAACCTCTGTGGAGTACCCATCAACTGGTCAGTAATGATTCAGCATGTTCCTAAAAGAGGTCTCATGTTCTCGAACGCTTGCTAAGGACTTATCAAGCAGAACGTAAGGATAACCCACATTGGAACGACGAGCGCACAATGTTCCTGTATGGTACCTGAGGGACTTGACATCCCGGTACGGAGAACCACGCGCGAAGTCAGGTTTCGGTGGCCGATGTCGTTGGGGCCGCCAGAGGGTGGAGAACGTATATCCCTTCTGGTCTATGTTGCAAGCGCCACCAACAATGGTCCATCATCGTTGGTCAGCTCAGGCGAGCTATCAAGGGGAGTGATGTGAGCACATTGCAAAGTTAGATGACACATACTCCTCCTAACAGTGGAAATTTCAATCACAGCGGCCGCGATTGCGATAGTACAAGTGCGGTCAAGTGCCATACAAATACTCCAATCCTCCCGCCATCATCACTAGGTTCCTCTCAGTCGCTTCAGCACTTCCTCGCACCATGTCGTCCCCAAAAATTGCCATCGTTATCTACACGATGTATGGCCATATCGCCAAGTGTGAGGACCCTTGACTGCCTTGATGTTGCTAGCCCCTAATCAACATCTTCCAGTGGCGGAATCTATCAAGCAAGGCATCACAGATGCTGGCGGCTCGGCCACCATCTACCAGTATGTCCCTTGCCTGTTGACCGTCGTTGACTCATGCTCCCTCCCAGGATCGCAGAGACACTCCCGGATGAAGTACTCGCCAAAATGCATGCGCCTCCTAAACCAGACTACCCTATCATGAAGCCCGCCGATCTCCCCTCGTTTGACGCGTACCTGTTCGGTATCCCTACTCGTTATGGTAACTTCCCTGCTCAATGGAAGGTTGGTCAACTATATCAATTGATCCGTGACCTCGTTTTCCCGATCGCTAATTTTGTCTCCCGTGTTTTTCTCAAGGCCTTTTGGGACGCGACCGGCAAATTATGGGCGCAAGGTGCCTTGGCGGGCAAATATGCAGGCGTGTTCGTCTCAACCGGCACTCCGGGTGGTGGTCAAGAGGCGACCGTCATCAGTTCACTCTCCACCCTTATTCATCATGGCATTATCTATGTCCCTCTTGGCTACAGCCGCACCTTTAAGCACTTCAGCAACCTGGACGAAGTTCGCGGTGGTGCGTTTCTTTATCTTTCTTCTTTCGTTGGTTCGTAAACGTCACAATAGGTTCACCTTGGGGAGCGGGCACGTTTGCCGGGATCGATGGGTCCCGCCAGCCAACCGCGCTCGAGCAAGAGATTGCCAAGCTCCAGGGCCAAGGATTTTGGGAGATCTTGTCCAAAAACAAATCCTAAAATGAATCCAGTATGAACCTCCGACCAAGTATTCGTACTATGTATTTGTAATTTATAGCTAATTCCTACACTCGTGGTGTATCAAAAGAGCGACGTGACAAATCGAAGTAGTTTTGGGTTGTTGGCTATCTTGACAAGTTCGAACCGTTGAGGATTGCGATTCTATTTGCGATTCTCTTGGTCGGTTCTGACAATGGTTTCCAGTGCGTCTCGCATAAGTCACTTATCTTTTACATAATTGCTTTCAAGTTGGAGGGGCGATGAACAACGTATGAAATAAAAAGGTAATCTCTATGAGTTGTAAGTTCAACATAGGAGTTTGCAGGTGATTTGTTAGCAGGTGACTTGGGTACCACAATATAGTACTAGCCTACTACCAATCAGGGAAAAGTCAGGAGCGTGATGATCATTTATAATCCAAATTTTCAAAATTTGTAGGTTGTCTATAGACCCTAATTATAATACTGCAGAGTGGATTATCACGCGAGGTACTACTAACTATAGTATTAAGTATGGTAAATTTCTCGAGATAAGTAAGTGTACAACCAGGTGGTGCGACGTTCCGGCCAATTATGGTCAAGTCAAACGGTTCGGTTTGTCTTTCATGACGAATGTCTTACGCCACGCAACCAAACCGGCTGAGCCGGGCTGACATATGCCGCCGTCGGGAAATGACCATCTTTGAGACTCTTAACCTACCTAGGAAGCACTCGTCGCACTCCATCTGCCGTACTTTGTATCAGGTTCGGGGATTGAAGGTGGGTTGTGATCCCTGCAAGGGGTTAGAAGTTACATACAATCGAACAAGGGATCCTTATCTTCGTTGACACAGTCACCGGGCATCGCCGAGGTGTTGGTTTCCATTTTCCGACGTGAACGGGTCACCCAAATGACAAATACTTCAACAAGCCAAACTCCAGTGCAGTAGCGGGTGAGTTTCTTGAGACTTAGTTGCATCAATCGCCCCATTTTCTGATATCAGATTTCGAATGATTTCGATTCGGGGAGCCGAGTTGCAACCTCCCAAGGTGATTTGCTGTAAATGATGTGATGAGACAAATAATTGACAGATGGCGATGCGGCGCTACGACCTTTTGGCAGCTCTACCCGTTGCTGCATACTAACGCGGTTGATCAGCTCGACCCCATTTTCCGAATTTCCGTTATGAGTCCTCCGATACCGCGTATTCTCGTGAGTACCCAATGCACGTTTTTGTGCATGCCTACTATGATACCGTGATCTAGTGATCACTGATCACGTCCAGGAAGATGATCGTGTCCTTTATGTGCCGCACATGGTAGTCGGCCAATCACAGCCGCTCCCCTTTGGCACCATTTCGCCATTTCTGACGCGAACTCGCGCAGTACAAATATCAGCTAGATTGTCTCTTAAATGAGCATCGATCGTTAATCTTTCCCCCCCACTCTACATCACATCACCCCTCCGACATGTCTCCTCCAAGAGTTGCTATCATCATCTACTCCCTCTACGGCCATATCGGCAAACGTAAGCCCATACCATCACGCATGCGCTCTTGGATTCTCTGACCACTCGTACTTGCGCCTTTTAGTCGCCGAATCGGTCAAGGCTGGTGTCACAGAAGCTGGCGGCACTGCCACCATCTTCCAGTGCGTCGCGCTCTTCTCATACAGTCCATCGATCTGACCGACGCACGAATTTGCAGGATCCCTGAGACTCTCACCGACGAAGTCCTCGCCAAAATGCACGCCCCTCCTAAACCTGACTACCCCATCATCAAGGTCGAACAGTTGACCGACTTTGACGCTTTCCTGTTCGGTATCCCCACTCGGTTTGGTAACTTCCCCGCGCAGTGGAAGGTGGGTTAACTCACCCTGTTGTTCTTCATTCTCCCGCGCGGACACTTGATTTCGTACGCGCCGTACATTCTTATCGGCTGGCCCTCAGGCTGCCCGTTGCGCTGAGACGAGACGTGTGGCACCCGAATCCCTACTGATACTCTCCTCCTCTAGACATTCTGGGACGGGACGGGCAGTCTCTGGGCCAAAGGTTCCCTGTCCGGCAAGTTCGCGGGCGCCTTCGTCTCCACCGGTACCCCCGGCGGTGGTCAGGAAACGACCATCATCAACTCGCTTTCGACGCTCGCCCACCACGGTATTCTCTTTGTACCTCTCGGTTACAGCCGTACGTTTGCTGAGCTCTCTAATCTGAGCGAGGTCCGCGGTGGTGCGTTTTTTCTTATTTGTGTTTCGGGTGGGTTGATGACGTAGCTCGCCAGGATCGGCTTGGGGTGCGGGCACGTTTGCCGGACCAGATGGGAGTCGCCAGCCAAGCGCTCTCGAACTCCAGGTCGCCAAGCTTCAGGGTATCGGATTCTGGTCGACCATCTCCAAATACAACTTCTAAAGCTTCGTGTACTGATAACACGTATTTCATAACATCACACGATTTTGTAACAGGATAGTAATACAGACGGAAATGTAGAAATAACTGGGACGACGCCTTCTGCCTTGGCATGAATGGGGGATTCGGGTGACCATGAATCAGGAACGGGATTCCGCCAAAGGAAGGATGATGAAACACAGAAGGGACTTCGAGAATCCCGACAATATCCGAGAGGTCACATGAGCTCGTCTACTAGATACGGAGGCGTCGCATCCTCCACCGCCTGTCTCTGACGGTCAAACTCTTCAACGTGGGCTTCTGTCACATCTGCTATCTGTCGTGGAACTGCAAAAAAACATCAAATGAGCTTCGCGGCCAAAAATGGACCACATCGATGTGAAGCAAGACAAAGAAGTGGGAACTTGCCAGGTTCACTGATCGCAGGCAGGGCGCGCCCGACTGTGCCTTGTATCGTTTCCAGGCGCCGATTGATTGCAACGACGAATTGCTAAAACCCCATGGACCGGGAAGGATGTCATGAGTGGATAGTCGTCTCTTAGTTCCAATCCAGTGAAGGCCCAATCGTTGTACTTACCTTCTGGTCTTCAGCGACAAGCTCGACTATCTTTTGACTCGCCAGCTGCGATTGTTCTTGAATGACCGCTTGGGCTTGGCCGAGTTTGACTATGCGGTCACGTTATGCATTGGTTCGGAAACGCGAATTGGAACGAGTGGACACGTACACGTAAACAACCGTTTGCCTTCCTCACTCCTATCCTCTTGGAATTGAAGTAAATGTCCAACTTGGCTAGAGAACACCACACGTTCGTCAGCTTTGTGGAATGACTGGAAGAAGATAGTGGTCCGCACCGTTGAGCAGGCATGATATACAAATCCGATACGCGCATGTAGGTGCGTGAGATCCGTTCGGCGAGCATGCTCACTTTGAGCGGGCCCATCATTTGGGCATACATCGCATGGCGAGCCCAATCTATTGGCGTTACCAAAAGTCACGTCAGTTCAAACCAAGAGCCTTATCCGTTCGCATTATGCTCACCGGAAAGCGTCACGCCAGCGAGGACCATCTTGGAATTCGCCTCGATGTTCTTAACCCATGATGTGACCTGGGGTTTCATCACGTCGTTGATGAGTGACGCGACATTGCAAAAGAATTGGGTCATTTGCGAAAATTGAGCACGAAGCGCTATGGCACCCCGTTGAGTTGCGGGGAGACAAACATAGGATCAAACGTCGTACTTGTAAAAGATTTGACAGCTTGCATGAGTACAGGCAAGATATCTTTCAAAGTGGCATTCTCCAGAGATAGTTTCGTCATAGTTGCGATGGTCTTTGTGATTTCACGCTGGCCATCTATGAGACGCGAAGATGCTCTATCGTATGATTCCCGCGCAGCTTCGAGGTTTGCGCGGGTTTGATCGACCTAGGGAAAATGAGTCCGTCGTCAGCACCTTCCCTGTTTTGTACGCACCCTAAATTTCGCTGTTTCGACTGCGGCTTTCTGTATAAGGCACTTAGTCACACCTGCATATCTGGCGAGTAAGATATACATACCGCGCAGCTGGTACTAGTCGAAACGTTCTTTGGGGTACCAGGGCCAGTCGCAACATTTCCGGTCTGCTGAAGAATGAGATTGCACCGCGTCACAATGGTTTGGAGCTCTTTGATCATCTTTTCCACCGCTGGCTTGTGTCTGTTGAACACTTCATCGTCGTCACATTCGATGGTCCTCGCCGCGCTATTGACCTCCTTGGTGATTTGAACGGCTTGCCCCATGATGGGAAGAAGCTTTGACGAAATAGGCTTGGACTTGTGGAGGCGGTCCATCGTTCTTTCCAAGCTCGCTTCGACGTACAGACCACCACTTTTATTGTTCTTGAAGAGTTGTGCTAGGTACTCATGGTCGGCGGGGTTCAATACGGGACACGTACCTTGCCACAGATATTATCCCAGTCAGGTTTGCCGCCGGGTCCGCCGGAAATTAGGAGTTCGAGGTCAGAAACGTATCCAAGAACTTGCTGCGCAAGAGAGACACCGGGGTCGCTTAGTGTAGCCCCAGAGGGCTGCGATGTTTTTCCTGTACAAGTCACCAAACGTTTGATTTAAAATAAGTTCGAGAGGTTCCCAATGCTTACCTGTGCTGGAAGACGAGCCAGTTTGCAAGTAGTGACTCTTGATCTGGGCGGTACCGAAGAACGCGTTCACAGGAGCTGTAACAGCATTCGTCAAGCTTTCTACCACATGCATACCAACGATATCCCAGCTAAGGAGGTCATGCGTTACGTTGGTCCCAGTTATCAGATGCCGAAACGCACCCAGATGGAATACTGTCGACAGAAGTCTTGAACTCTTCTTCAGCAGTGGCATACGACTGGATGGGGGTTCACGCATTCGTCCTGTCAATGGCTTTCCACAACAACAGCATTCTCACTCCTACCTTTTTCATCAATTCTGACGTCTCTTTGGCTTCTTCGAGCATTTGTCCTTCTTGCTCTGCCTGTTGCTTCAGGATGGAGAGGTGGATTTCATTGCGCTGAGTTATTTGATCCACGCTTCCGATCTGTCCCGTTCAATGAATTGCGCATAACCGCGAATACGGAAATTCAAGCCTACCTTGTAGGTCGTACACTCCAAAATCTCTTGAGCGAGTGCAGATATCCTTATAAACGCTCTCTCACACGACCGCGATGCGTCGCTGACTCAGTGTCAGAAACTATGCAACGCTGACGGTCCAGAGGGCAAACGACGAGGTGGAACACGTACATGCATATATTGGTGAGCTCTGAAATAGAATCGAGCGCATTTGGAAGCAAGTACTCGACCTCGACAGGAGACTGATTTTGAACGATGATCATCACAGCTCTCTTTATAGCTTCCGGTAACTGACTCGACGCGTTGTTGATACGCGTCATTTGATGTGATGCAGTCTCGAACGCAGTGTAACCATCGCCTACCATTTGCTGGAGGCATGTCTTGAAAGAGGTGGGGTACTTTGCGTACGTAAAGTTAGTGGCCTTGTTGTCGGAAACGAGAGCTGCGATTGCGAAAATGTTCAGTAGATGGGGTAGCGCAGACACGAAGTAACGCACAGAAATCATTTGTGCTTGAAGCGATGACCATGAGTGAACCAAGGAGAGCGATGGAAAGTGGAGCGGGTTGAAGGAGGTCTCCCCAGTTGGTATTACACCACATACTACAAAATCGTCGAGATGTTAGTCGTACAACATGATCACAGACAGAACCCTACGTACACCATCCAGGCATCTTCGTTGACATCTTTGCCTTTAGATATCTGTGAGACCGCATTGCGTACTTGGATCAGCTCTGTGGACGACATGTCGGGAACGGTTCTTTGAAGCGTCCGCTATGAAGCTGGGGTTGACGCGCGGCACATCGGCTCCTTATATAAACGAAGAGTTAGAAACTTACCCTTTCGTGACTAAAAATTTGCGAGAAATATCATTCGTCGACTCTGCTTCCATTCGTCGACACATCCTGTGTATTGGGTTCTTCACGAGGCGAAGTTCGCCGTGGGCTGATAAAAAACGTAACCCCGAGAAGCCAGAGGATTACATTCTAGTCGTGAATTGCAGACCCATCTGATGCTGAGGGTTGAAATGAGAAAGGCGTGTCGCCTGCTGTGATCTATTATTGCGTTACTGTAAAGGTGGAGCCATGTGAACTTGAAACTGGGGTTCAAGATAGTTTGATTGATTCTTTTCGCCAATAAGATGCGAAGTGAGGGGAGCTGCAGATTCGGGAAGACGAACAAAGCTAGTGGCAGTGTTTTCCTGGAGTCCTCGTGTACTACAAGTTCAAGATCTCATCAACACGTTCTTACATCGTTGCGCCGGATCGGTCTCACATTTCTAGAACTTCATCTGGATTCTGGACGCAGGATGCTTTGAGAAATCGATACAAATGTCTTCACATTTTGATGTTCCCCGCGAAGCAACGTCTAGCGCTCACGGTGCACCATGCAAGGCAAAAGAACCCTTTCTTCACAGTTCTATCGTCATCCATAGACACACGCGGCGTTCTATTGTTCCAGAATAATCAATCCCGACCCTCTCACCTTGTGAGCCGTCTACCATGCGTCCTCGTTGAGGATAGAAGGTCATTCGGGCCGTCTTCATATATGATCCACCTTTCTTCCACAATCACACC
Organism: Chiua virens; assembly: GCA_019787685.1. Classification (NCBI taxonomy): domain Eukaryota; kingdom Fungi; phylum Basidiomycota; class Agaricomycetes; order Boletales; family Boletaceae; genus Chiua; species Chiua virens. The sequence goes on along the minus strand of JAHNUO010000011.1, from coordinate 176,610 downwards.
CCTCATTGGACGTAGCACAGCTCCTCTGTGTTTCGCCGGCATACTTCGCACAACCCCAAGACTTAACGTCGACGACTTTTTGCGCGTTCTCTTCACAGGTCTACACCTAAAATAATGCTAGATTTTGTCTTGGCCGTCGCTCAGATCATGGGAAATCTTCCACTTCACCACCTGCAAGGTGAGTTACCACATCGTTGAATATTGAGACCGACTGAAATTGATTTTTTGTCTCTCAGACACGATGTTTGCATCGGTAGAAGATGTAGGTCAACAAATAAATTAGTTTCAGAGCAGGAACTCATCTTTTGTACCCTTTGATTTCTCAGCCCCAGATCAATGTGCTCGCCTCAGAAGCTGCTGGAATCCAAGAGGACATAGAAGAGGCCTCGGCGCGCTGTGCGTCGCTCGAAATGCTGCTGGTTACGCTGGAGTCCGAGAGTGCAACGCTTTTGAGGGAAGACGCCACTCCTGCGATGGATGCCCTCCTTTCCTTAGTTCGCCGTATCGAGTCACTACACCAGGCTACACAAGATCGGAAGACGTCGGCCTTGATGGCATACCGCGACCCGACGTTGGCGCTTGTAGAGATTCAAGCCTACGCACCATTTTTGAACGCGTGCAAATCACAAAGCCGAGTCGTGTTTGCTCATTTTCAATCCCTGAATGAGAAAGCGAGGGGCTTGACACAAAGGTTCACCGAGGTGTGTCATGGTTTCTCTGAACCTTCGGCGTTTAATTTTTGTTTGTTTTTGTTTGTTTTACTGACTTATTGTGCACATAATGTGTCCCCCCCCGGACATAGCTCACGACGGACTTTACGTTCGAGATTTCCGCAGCGCAAGAGCGTATCGAGAAACTCCAGAATATGATGCGACTAGCAGCCACGTTGCGAGATGGGGTAGAAAGCCAACGTACAATATGGCAGTACGTATCCCATGCTTCTGAATCCTACACACCCTGATGCAAAGCTAAACACCAATCTGGTAGTGAGCAACAGCAAATAGCTGAAGCACATATTCAAGAAGCCAGAGGGACCATCCGCTCTGCAGAGAGCAAGCGTGATAGTACGGAATCGGCTCGGGTATGCTTTCGTTGTATTTTCATGGCGCCAGACCCAGATGTTGTTCGCTAGGTTGTACGGAACATATTGACGTTTGGTCTTGGGGAAATTTTTGATATCTTTGACTTGAATGAGGAAATTGAAGAAGCCCAACGGACGGTCGCGCGTGCCGAGCAAAATGTACGGGAATGCGAACAAAGCATTCTACGAGCTATCGCTGCTGTGCAACAAATCAACGACCAAGTCGAGCTTCTAGACACACTTGGAGCTACGGTCCACACTCAAGATTTGACGCTCCAAGCGAGCGTAACGCATAGACAAGAAATTCGTACGCGTACGATCGACTTGGCGAACGCTTCTCTGGACGTCTCCCTTTTCGTCGGAACTCTCGCTGCAAAGAGCGAAACGCTCGCGGTCCATCACACCGCACAGGAATTTGCTCGAAGTGTTCTGGCCTTCGGGAGTCTAGTGGTGTCAGAGGAGAGATTCAATGAGCTGTTGTTGCAGCATGATCCGGAGGCGTTGCAGGAGACGCTGGGCATGATTGCTCGGAGCGACGGCGACTACGTTACAGAGAGCGGCAACTTCACGGTAACACAGCGGCCGTCGCTTGCAATAGATGAATTGATGTAATAGAAATATGCATGTCGTCTGCAGATTGCTGGTCAACGCTTGATTCGATCATATTATTGTCTGAAAGGGTACGTACATACTTGGGCACGTGTTAGAAGGCGAAATGTTCAATGATCGTGCCAGTATCGTGGCCTTGACGTAGCGCACAACATGAAACAAAACGTTCATTGTCAAGAAGACACCTCCACTATTTTATTTTTATTCTCGTTGACGCCGTTTATTTTATGGACCGTTTGTCTCGATGCGTCTTCTCTGATGTTGGTAGACCCGAGCTCTGAAAACGAACCAGCGGAGGTGGCGACGTTCTCCATACACATGATACAAGATGTGGTAGACTGGAGTGATGCGACTGGGGGAACCACGGTACATGCTGCCATGCCTACAGTTGCGCCTAGGATCTCCAAGCACTGAGTCTGCCAGTTTGTCTGCAATCGCCAAGGAGGGTCGGACTGTGATGTAGTGAGGCACGAGCGCAACCGCAGTGCAAGGTCTTTGGACAAGCTACGCAAGCGAGAGGCACCGCTTCCGCTTTTGCCTCCTCCACGTCGCTCGCCACGTTGCAGCGCTCGCCGCTCGTCCTCGCCCGTTTCAGCGCACCCACCCGTCACTCCCTGCCAGAGTCCCTGGGGCCTGGGCCTCCATCCCCCTTTCCGGCTCCTCGCAGCTCACTCCCCTGGGGTCCGGGGCACGCGATCCCGACCGCCCGGTACATGCCATCTGCGAGGTCTTCCCACCCGCTCTTGCAGCTCACGGATACCCGGCAGCTGGGGCTCCGGTCCTGGGCCGGAGATCGCTTCGCACTCCCCCCCCGACCTCGCCCACCTTGTCCCTTTCCCTCCCCTCACAGCTCAAGGAGCGACTTCCAAGGACCGGTGGATCCGCCGGGGCTTGAAGTCCTGACTCAGCACCTGGGGGACCTGGGATCATCTGACTGGCATCCATGGAAGTAAGAAGCCACCTCAACCACACCGCCTTGATCCGAGTGGATGGCTACAGTACGTCACAGTTGCCCCATGTCGACGATGTCGTTGAACCTCCCGTTTGTTTTACTTCACTAAACCAAAAATACTTGCTACTACACGTAAATTCGTCTATATCACGTGCCAGAACAGAGATCGTGTGACGACCTTCGAAGTTCAAACGAATCGGCCAATGCCCTTCATAGTCTCGCGGGGAACGGAGAATCTGAAGATAAAGCGGCCGAGGTCAGAACGATCCGTCCGTGATGGCCCTGGACAGTTGAATTAGTATGTTATTTTTACCCTAATTTACCAACAAGGGCTGCGAGGTTTTCGTCTCCGCAGAGTCCGCACAAAATGCCACAAACGTGCATGACTAGCACTCGGACTCGGAGAATCCCTTCTTAGAGTTATGCAAGACCGGTGTCAAGTATGTACATAATTTTGGACAGTTCACTCTTGCTCATCGCCTCACATTGACTGATGGCAAGACTGATGTCAATCAATTTTGGGCGGTTTATTCCTTCCCTTCGCCCCGAATACTGACAGCGTGCGATTCAGACGACTATGTACCTTACTGCGAAACTGATCTGAGTCAATTAATTATGGGCGGTTCATTTCTTCTCTTCGCTTCAATCGACAGCGTACGGTCCAGGTGATAGCCGATCCCTCGGCGAAGGGTGGAGATCAGAATACACGAAAAGAGGTTTTTTCTTTTAATTCCTCCAATTTGCATTGGCTGATTCCAATCCACTTCAGGGTGATTTACTCTTCCTCTTGTTCTCCATGTGAGCCAGCCGAGGCCCGGCGGTGGTGTCCAGGTGACCTTCAGGTCATTCATGATGAGGGCATACACTGGATTTATTGTCAAATTTTTGGGGTGTTTTACTCCTTCAATTGGCCTCATGGGGATGCCCCCGCAGTATATAAACAGTGTGGGCGATGGCCAATTCCCCTAGCACTCATCACAGTCCTGAACTTGAAGGTGCGTGCACACCTCCGCTTGCTGTGCATACAAGTGACTTATATCTGACCTATATCTGTGTAGTCGCTTCTTTATCAGGTAAATCGCCCCGAGTCACCACCCGTCCATTATGCTGAAGTATTTATGTCGTCAAGTTTACAGCCCGCAATGACTGGATGGAAACAAATCTCTGGTTCGCTCGTACGAATCTCTGCCGGGTCAGTCAGCAATGTCTGGGGTGTTAACTCAGCCGGCGCCATCTATCGCTACACAGGCGATGACAACAATCCCTGGGTTAACATCCCCGGTTCTCTCAGCGACATCGGTGCGGCCGCTGATGGCACGGTTTGGGGCGTCAACTCAGCCGGCGCCATCTATCGCTACACCTGGGATACCAAACATTGGGTCAATATCCCTGGTACTCTCAAGCGAATCTCTGCCGGATCTTCCACCAACGTCTGGGGCGTCAACGACGCTGGTGACATCTATCGTTACTCCGGCGATGACAGCAACCCCTGGGTCAAGATTCCCGGCTCTCTCTCCGATATCGGTGCGGGCGCAGATGGTGAGGTCTGGGGCGTCAACTCGGCCGGCGCCATCTATCGCTACACATGGGATTCCAATCACTGGGTTAACATCCCTGGCGGGCTTGCTGCCATCTCTGCTGGGTCGAAGACCAATGTGTGGGGAGTTAACTTCACTGGCGGCGTCTACGTATGCACAAACAATGGGGATAATCCTAGCCCCTGGATCCAGATCACTGGTTCCCTTGTTGATATTGGCGCGGGTACTGATGGCGTGATTTGGGGGGTCAACTCTGGGGGTAATATTTACCGCTGGATTCGTGATTAACGTACCTTTCTTCAGAATCCAACGATCAATTTCGAATGAAATGTTGTAACTATTTCTCGTCATTGTACGATGTATATGTACCTGATACGATTCAACTCGATTCACTCTTCATGCCCGTTTCATTTTGACCTGAGCGAAAAAAAAAACATTCCGCCTCGTGTTCTGTCGTAGAAAATGGATTTATCAGGGGTATAGTCTCGCTGGAATGGGTGCAAGTTGGAGCGCGTCCCGTGCTGCGGTAGGATAAATCAAATTTGGCAGAGATCGGGCAAAAGAAGGATTTAAAAAAATACTATTGAATTGGTCGAACTTGAAGTCAAGTGTTTGCGGCCCACGGTGCCGTTCGAACACCGTGAAATTGCGGATGTGTGTCCGTTCCCGCCGCGAATATAAATATAGTGATTATGTACGGGGACAGTAACTGTACTTGTTGGTTTTGAGCATCCCGAACCTTCACTTCTCCATCAATCAGGAATGCAACTGACTATATCGTATCTGGTCCATCGATTTCGATAAGTTTCACCCCGTTTCTGTGAACGGTAGTGAATTCAGAGGTTTCAGTCTTTGGATGGCTCCTCATTCCTATCGTATTTTCGACCACCGAGTCGGCTTTTCTTACCTTTTCTTACCTTATTGGGCACACTCTCCACTCGAACCGTTCCTTCCATCTTATCAGTTTCATTCTTTTCGATGTCCTATCCACCCACTCACCGTTACTTGGTTGCCAGTGGCACTTACCACCGTGACGTTACTCATTCAAGTTGCCAAAGCCGTTCATTTTATGTAAATCTCTGACTCGAGAAACTTGTTCCGCCGCTTCCCTGAGCACTTCGCATTTTTTTTGTTGACTCATTGCGTACATTGAATTCCCTCCCACCGGCACCCAGATGTTGCTCACAGCCAGTAGATTTCAGACTGCCTCATGGTGTGAGAGCATGTTGAAAAACCTTCTAAGAATCTGAGAGTCTGAGAACTTGGTACGTTGCGAAACTCAATTTTCGATATGGCAGTGCGTGCCACGACGTGTTTCCTAACCAGAGCTGAACGCAGATTTCGCAGTGAACAAAAGACAACGGGTTACAGCTGAAGAACATATTCAAGTTGAAGCCAGAGAGCATATCCGCTCTACAGAGAGCAAGTGTGTTGCTTGACCCCGTAAAGCATTCTAAACGTCAAACTTGGATTAGTGAAACGACTAGCATATCCGACAAGAATTCCTTTCTTCCGCAGCCTTTCGAAATTTTAATGCATCGAGCTCCGCCTTTTTCACACGAAGTAGTTCGCGTTCCTCCCGCCGAATAACTGCTTCCTGGTATTCTCGCATTCGCTTATCTTGCTCCATCTGTCGATGTCGCGCCTCTCGCTCCCTTCCGAGTTCTTCGGTCAATGCGTCGACTCGGAATGTAGTCGTTCCTCCCCGTGCCGTCGTATTCACCTGGTTCCCTTCCCCTACGAGCCTCACCTGAGGTTTTCTCCTGTTAGATGAAGGTCGTGTCGATGGAAGCTTCTGGCGCACCGGATTCTCAGAGTCGTGTCGCACAATGTCTCCACCTCGTATCTCCGTCATGGGTCCGAGTCGCAGTGTCTGGGCCGGGGGTAGCTTGACAACGTTAGAATCTAACATGCACTCGTGCAGCGGGCTGGATTTCTCTGATCTTCCCCTTTCGGATCCCATCAGCGCGATATCTAATCTTTTCCGATCGGCATTGGCACGGGCCATCCTGTCCTCCAAGACTTGGCGTTCCTCCTCCAGCTCGAGCCTCAAAGCATGGTCCTTGGCCTCCGCTGCCACTTCCATCTCTTTCTTCAGATCAGCTAACTCTCGTTCATGTTTCTTCTGTGCATCCGCCATTTCTTCCATGACAACCTTGCCGGCTGCGGTCTCCGATAGTTTCTTTCCTTCGCGGAGCTCCTCTTGGATCTGCATGGTCATCGCCGGGAGTGGGACGAGTTCCGACATTATTTTTCGTGCGGATTCGACAGTGTTGGCGTGGCGGCGCATCTGAGCTCCGCAGTCTAAGAGTGCTTTGAAAGCGTTACTCTTCAGGTCCGCTTCTCGACGATCTCCTTCCTCCTCGCTAACACGGCTCCAGTTCGTGGTCACGATACGAACGTTACCGAGATTCTTGTCTCCGCACAGAGATCGAAACAATCTCAGATTTTTCCGCGAAGCACCTCCAACTCGAGGATCCGATATGCGGTGCATATAGACGACGCCATTTAGTTTGATTCCCTCGCTGTAGATTCCTGCAATTAAGATGCTAGCCGGTGTAGGGTTATGCGAAATAGCTTACCCATTCGTGGGTTCAAGGAACTGCACGATCTTCTCCAGAATGTCTGTGTCGGTGATCCCCTCTCTCGAATCGTCAAATCCAGGGGTGTCGATAAGCACGATCGGACGACCAGTGGCCTGGTCGGTATAGTGGGCCGCCTGGGCTCCGAAGGTTTCGGACTGCTGTTTGTGACCGACGAGGATATTGTCGTCGTTTGTAAGGAGTTTGATGAACTGCTCGGAGGGACATCAGAATTAGCTGAGTGCACAAGTGAGCCTCGTGAAAACGCGCACCGTCGACTTTCCTGCCATGCGATGTGGGATGAATTGAGCATGAATTGAGCAAGTATTGATGGACATTTTTCCCAGGTGAACGTACCGGTGCCCGTCGCACCCATGATTCTGTGGAATTGGTTTCAGAAAATGAAGTCGTCTGCGATGCACTGAGAGAGATAGTACTTACACAATATTGGCGACGGAATTTCTTTGACTGGATGATTGCTGCATTGCGTGCAAGACGTGAGAGTTATTCGAAACGACAAACGGTCAAAGTTCCAAAGTATTTCCTCCGAGCCTACTTTATCCTACCGCTGGATATGGTCACGGCTCCTGCTGGCTTCCTATCGCCCAATGATCACTGCGAATCAGCCTGAGTTCAAATAGTGTGATTTCTGCCTCGGAACGTTCAAAGCATACTGCAAGACCGCGATCGTCTTTTCCGCGCGGGTCGCTCCTTCAGACCGTGAGAACATCCATTCAACCACCGCTCATTCTACCAGAGAATTCCTTCTGGCGTTCATTAGGGCAAACCCCTACGCCCATACTACCATCACAATCCTTGTTGGAACAGCGCAGATCATTCTATATCAGTATACTGAAGTCTCGAGGCGTTCCAGATGATGCCACGGACAGTTTCCGCACCAATCAAAAGTTGACGCGTGTAAATTCAATCTTCTGTGGCCAGCCTGTTTAACTCGTGTTTACAACATGCCATGATACCCCACAAGCGACTCGGATGTGGTTCAATTGCGGTCATTGGACGATAAGCGGAGTCACCCCGCTCAACGTCACTATCGTCACCGCCGACAACCTCGTAAGTAATTTGACTTGTGAAATCGAGGCTCTCCTGTCACGGTTTTCTCCTTCACAGAAGCAGCTTCATTACGCCATGGAATTCCGACTCGGAGTCGATGAGATACATGAATTTTTCGCAACACGCCGCTAACACCAGTGCGCAAAGAAGGTTCGATTACCGGATCCCGGACCCTCCAAGGAATGACACACAAGCAGAGGTGTGACGATGTTCTCCATGATCGCGATTCACCTTACTACGCTCTCACAAGTTACACTTACATCGTGGACCCATCTGCGTAATGCCAGATTCGTCCAACGGCAATTGTGAATGTTCACTAGGCTTACCCTGCGCCCACGTCATAATTATCCGTGGAAGAATATGATGGGACATTTTCATATCCAGAAATGAGCGCTTACAAGGATGCTCCCCCAAAACGTTGCCAAGTCTAGAAGACGACATCGATCTGGCGTCCCTCCGTCATTTCCCAATTCAACGCTATGCTAGTAGCGGAGGGACTTCCTTTTGTTCGCGGTGGATATGTGACGCGTCCCTGCTCATTGGGCGATAAGTGACTTGCACGACGTCATTTGAGTCAATCTCGAATATTCGTTCTTTCTTTTCATGGAATAAAAGTACGACATCTCATCACCTGCCACAAAGTGAACCACTTCCTCAGAATTCTACCTTCAACTATGGATACCTTATTGGGCCTGTACAAGCCTGTGCTCATTGCGTACGTCTTTCAGTGAATCGGGTGGCGTCACGAGATAATGTATCTTGCAGAGTCATGGGTGCGACAGGTACTGGTACGTCTGTCCTCCCTCTCATAGTGCGTATCGTGTACTGAACTCGGACTGTTTCCTTGTCTGCATGACAGGAAAGTCGACGGTGAGTTACATTCGCCGAGGCTTCGCCCGGATATTCATATCCGTCGTCTTCAGTTCATCAAGCACCTTACCCGCGACGATAAAATCCGTATCGGTCACGACCAGCAGTCTGAAACGACCGACATCCAGACGGCTTATTACATGGATCGAAGCTCTGGTCGTCCCGTCGTGCTTATCGACACCCCAGGCTTCGACGACTCTAGGGAGGGCGTTACCGATACGGACATCCTGGAAAAAATTGTAAGCTGGTTGGAACCCGGGAGTGGGTTAGTACACGCTCAGCCTTATCTTTCTTCGCGTTCTCATCACTGCCATCCGGTAGCGAGGGGCGAGAGCTAAGCGGAATCATCTATGTGCACCGCATCTCGGATCCCCGAGTGGGTGGCGTCTCTCGAAAGAATCTCAGGATGTTCCGCTCGCTCTGCGGCGCTGATCAGCTTGGCAACGTTCGAATCGTGACCACCAACTGGGATCGCGTCACCGACGACGAAGGAAACCACCGAGAGGCGGACCTGAGGGCGGGTGCTTTCAAAGCCCTGCTCGATTGCAGCGCGAAAATGTGTCGTCATGATAACACAGTCGAATCCGCGCGAAAGATAATATCGGAGCTCATTCCTCTTCCGCCGGTGACCATGCAGATCCAGGACGAGCTGCATGAGGGCAAGAAACTGTCGGAGACGGCGGCCGGTATGGAGCTCAACAGAGAAATGCGGGAGCTGCAAAAGAAGCACGTAGAGGAGATGAAGTCGTTGAAGAAGGAGATGGAAGCGGCAGCGCAAGCCCATGATCGTGCTTTGAGGGCTGAACTAGAGCAAGAGCGGAAAGTCCTGGAAGAGAAGGTGACTCGCATCGAGGCCGATCGGAAGAGAATGGAAAAGACGCTCGAGGAACAGCACCGGGAGTTTGAGAGGCAAATGAAAGAAGAAAAAGATAAGTTACAAAAGCTGACCGACTTATTGGACAAAGAGCGCAAGGAGACGCAGACTCAAATGGCCAGAGCTAAGGACTCCGAAGATAAGTACAGGAAACAAGCAGAGCAGAGGCAGCGCGAATTGCAGCAGGAAATCGCCAATACCCAGAAACACATCAAGGAGCTCGAAAAACCCAAGGGTAGGGGGGGTTGTTGAGCATGCTTATCTTCGCCGTCGAAAGGGAAGCTGGTGGCAATTGGTGGTTGGTACCCAAGAAGGCTGTTACTGCTCGCTCCGCTATACCGTGACGGCCCTCAAAGTTTCGCGTCCTAGTACGATAAGACGTCATTTCGACTTAGAAGTCAGCGTCGTTACTGTGAAATAACTTGAATCTGTACGATTTCATCCGAAGTTTGCACATGTGAGCATCATCCAAATATATATGAACGATGGTCGGGAGTAAGCTGGGTGTCAACGTTCCAAGTGCAAAATGCAAACGTACACGCATTGTAGGTATCAACATTTAAGTTTCTTATTCCTCATGCATAGGCTGGACTGGGTTTAGCAGGTCGCCTTGTGGCTCAAATATCCTCGGACCGTCACTTCTCGATACATTCACAAGGTAAACAGGGCAGCTGGGGTGTTCCCCAAAACGTTGCCAAATTTATGACGCGGTACGTGAGCAGCAAGGGTCCATCCCCAATTGATGTATGAAACAACGCCTTCAATCTACTGTTCCTCATTATATATAGCCGAAAGCATTTGTTCGTGGCGGCCAACATGCTTCACGGCAATGTGATACATCGTTACTAGTTCTGTGGCAAGTGGCTGCACGATGCAGCACGTCACATTCGAGTTGAACAGCCTCGCGTTATTATTCTCTCTCTCTGGGAAATAACAGGGTAGCAATTCTCGGAAAGTAACCCACTTCCTCCCAACATTTCTTTGAGTGATGGATAGTTTGCTCGCCAACAGCAAGACGGTTCTAGTCGCGTACGTCGATTTCCTGTTGAACAAAGTGGTGTCACGAGCTAATGTATCTTACAGAATCATGGGTGCAACAGGTGTCGGTATGTTTATCGTCGCTGTAATACAGGTTTAATACTGAATCCAGCTCCTTTATCTGTGTGGCAGGGAAGTCGACAGTCAGTACTTTCACCCAAGGTTCATTTGTACCGTTCTCATTTATGAATTATTTGGATCTTTGCAGTTCATCAAGCTTCTGACCAACGACGACAAAATTCGCATCGGTCACAATCAACAGTCTGAAACGGTCGATATCCAAGCAGCTCACTATGTCGATGGAACCACTGGTCGTCCTGTTGTGCTCCTCGACACCCCAGGTTTTGACGATTCTCGAGAGGGCGTTACAGATTCGAATATTCTGCAGCAAATTGTGGATTGGTTGGAGCCAAAGACTGGGTCAGGCAATCGCACACCATTTTATGTTTTCTATTTTCTCATCATTGTTAATTTGTAGCCAGTGGCGGAAGTTGAATGGGATTATTTACATGCACCGCATCTCGGACTCCCGAGTGGGTGGTGTTTCTCGAAAGAATATCAGAATGTTCCGCTCGCTTTGCGGAGACGACAGGCTCGGAAATGTCCGTATTGCGACCACGAACTGGAGCCGTGTCAGCGAGGCAGAAGGAAGTTATCGAGAGGCGGACCTGAAGCGTGAGGCTTTCAAAGTACTCCTGGACAGTGGGGCGCAGATGTGCCGTCACGCGAACACTGCCGAGTCTGCGCGAAAGATCGTTTCAGAACTTATTCCCCTTCAGGCAGTGACGATGCAGATCCAGAAGGAATTGCATGATGGCAAAAAGTTATCAGAGACGACAGCCGCTGCGGAACTCGAGAATGAGACGAGAGAGATGAAAAAGAAGAATGGACGTGAACTGGAGGGGCTTCGGAAGGAGATGAAGTCGGCGGGACAGGCTCGCGATCGCACCTTGCGAGTTCAAAGGGAACAAGAGCGCAAAAGCCAGGAGGCGAGGGTAGCGCGTGTTGAGGCCGATCGCAAAAGAGTTGAGAAGACAATTCAAGAAAGACGACAGGGACATGAAAAGAAGATGAAGGACGAAAGGGCCAAGTTGGCGCGACTGACCGAGTTACAAACGAAACAACGCAGGGAGATGCAGGCTCAGCTTACGGCAGCGAAGGATTCTGAAACGAAGTCAAGGCAACAAGCAACTCAGAAGCAGCGCAATCTAGAGCGGGAGCTTGCTGAGGTCAAGAAACGCATCAAACAACTGAGAATCTAATGGCTTGGATGATCGTGGCTGGGATTCGTCGAAAGGCGTTCTGGTTCTGGGTGTATTTGTCTAATTATTTTGCTGCCTTCAGCAGATCGTCGTACTTTAACTTGGCGAACTTAACTGAGCAACGACTTAGAGCATCATGTTGAACGTTCGGAAAGCCCTGGGACTCAGTGGGAGAGCTTGAAGATTTAAATTATGTAAGCATTTTCCGGCTTTCTGTCGAACTTTTATTAGGCTACGGCCAATTTGGCAGGCATCACCCACTGCAGATTAATATTGATTCGGATAAGTAAACGTGTCGAGACTCGAGGGGCCCCACACGGGGGAACTGCAGCATGGAAGGTAAAGAACTACAAATAGTCGCTCTGGGGGGCCCATGATCTCGACCTTCTCATGCTCCCCTTCTTGGTCCGGTTCGTCGCTGGCTTCGTGCTGTTTCTAGTGGTCTTCACTTCACAGATATTCATCGTATGGCCTTGGTGCGGTCGCGAATGGTCCGTCGAGCTTATCACGTTGCTCGCGCCCTTCAAGTAAGCCCGCTTCCTATTTCGCTCCCCTCTGCTATGACATGCTGTGTAGCATACTTGCGATCATGTTGTTGTGGAACTACTACCTATGCATATTCACTGATCCTGGCCGCGTACCCGATGGATGGGTCAGAAATACTTCTGGGTATCTTTGAACTGTCTGATGTTAACCCAGGAGCCCGATGTCCTTTCTGGAGACGGGTATGAAGTGAAGAAGCTCTCAGGAACTCCCAGATACTGTCGGATTTGTGAAAAGCATAAACCCCCTAGATCACATCATTGCAGGCGATGTAGACGGTCCGTTACTGCATTGCCATGAACCGGACCTTTTCTCATTTGTGCCATCCAGATGCGTGCTTCGAATGGGTTTGTGCCAACATTGTGGTACGTTCGGCTAAGTCCTGCAGCACTCATTGGCCCGTGTCTAGATCACCACTGCCACTGGGCGAACAACTGCATTGGGCATTTCAACTACGCTCACTTTCTTCGCTTATTGTTCTACGTGGCTGTTACCTGCTTCTATCACCTTTGCATGGTGACACGGAGGGTTATAGCTACGAATAGGGTACCCCAGGTAAGTTCTCTCCACAAGTACTTACTACTTACGTTTGATTCATTATAGGACGATCTGTCTGATTTCGAAACCCGTCTCATCGTTTTCAATTATATGTGTATTGTACCGGTCACCCTTGTCGTTGGTGCTTTCAGGTTCGCTTCTGCCTCCCTCAATAACTTCATGCTGATGGTGTGCGCAGCACATATCATCTCCATAACTTGATTCGCAATACTACCACGATTGAAAAACGGGAGAAAGACAAAATTGCTACCCTCAAGCGTAATGGAAAGATCGAAGAGGCAAGTTGGTTGTGCCTCAAAAAATCGCCGCAAGCTCACTCTACTCTCAGATCAAATTTCCTTATGTATGTACCTAGAAGTCAGGAAGAAGTGATCGCTGAGTTTACACAGGATTTAGGACTCTGGAAGAATATAGTCTTGATTCTGGGTAGCAATCCATTGCTTTGGTGTTTCCCGGCAGTCACGCCAGGAACCGGTCTCAAATTCCAATTATCTATTGGAAATGGTGAGTACTACAAACTTATCGACCATCGTGGAAATGCATGGGGACGGAAGTCTTCGTGTCTTCCCTGATCTTGGTCCCGGCCACGGCGCCTCTTACCCGTTCTAGAATACAGGGAATATTGACACTATTCCTGTTATCTTACATAGATTATGCTGTTGAGAAACGGCCCTCAAGAGATCCTGGATTAGGGAACCAAAATCAAACAGATAACCCTCGAAGTAACGAAGATGGTGGCATCGCTTATGGTCTTCACCCTCGCCCTCACAACGCGCAGCCGCGACCAAACGACGAATGATCTGTATCTGTGCACTCCCATCATATCATCCCAGATTTAATAGTCCCAGCAAAGAATGCTAGTCGACCGTATAAGGACATGGGGAATGGGGATTATGGATCGAGTTTTGCTGGTGGGACCTTGTTAGTATCAACGCACTCTGAGCGTGTACGTACCGTGATTTCGGCGGACTTGTGCCATGATGCCATTAGTAGTGGTCTTGATTTGGCTGTGAAATCAGATGAAGCTCGAGCAGCCCCAAAGGTGTATACTAACGAACTTGTCGCCAGACAGTGACCTAGATCAGCTTTCAAAGCGGCGTGATCGAATCGAGGGGTAAGTGGCGTTCCGAATCTATCCAATGCCAAACTAGTCCACAATCGTAACTACCTGCCACGCCATATTTATCCGTAGAAGAATAGGACGGAACATCTTCACGTCCAGAAATGAGCGCTAATAGGATGCTCCCCCAAAACGCTGTCAATTCTGATTCCCGAATCCCGAGTCTGGAATTTCGACGATATCAATCTGCCATGCCTCATTTACAGTGATCCCCGGGCACTTGAGCCACCACGGTCACTTGAGCCAATCGACTTTCATGCGCACCATTCATATCAGAGCAGTACCACAACTACAGTAGCATGTCAGGAACGTGTTACGATTTGTTTCTTTTCCTTGTTTCACTTGTACTACTTTGCTTCACTCGATACTTAGGTATCTTCGTACACTCATCCGTATGCGTTCACCCTTTACGTAACCCCATCGGCCTTACCCGATGCTTATTCTTTTCTTTCTCGTCATCACCCGATGGCATCGCACTTACTCATTCTCCTTCACGTCATCTTCCGATGACTTCGCATTTGTCATTTCATCTTCGTCATCGTCCGCTGCCATCGCATCGTACGACTTCTCCTTTTGATTACTGCGCACCCCTTTTGGCCCTTTCGCTCTTCCGCTCTTCTGGCCCTCCCCTTTTAGTTACTTGGTCCGTGCGCAGTTCAGTAGTATAAATACCTCGCAGCGATACTCATGTACACTAGTCTTGATCTCCGCAATCTAGCTGAGTATCTCTGCTCCACTCGGATCCCATCCCTGTGACCTCTCGACTTGGGACTTCTCTCGTCGTCCCTCGACCCAACACTCGAACCCTCAACAGGGAACCCTTGAACCTTGATCGTCCCTAGGGTATAGATTCCCAACCGGACAATTCTCAGCAACGCCTGAGTCTTCACTCGTCTCTCTGGTAGCCATCCGCTGACCAGAACTCCTTGTTCGACTCTTTAGCGCACCACATACCAAGTGGTGGTTGTTTGAGTTATCGCAGCCACTTGGTACCCGGCGCTTTTGCGGCTACGTTAGGTCCTACCCGGAACTACCGTAACAGAACGTATATAGGAAGCCATGGAAATTAATAGAGGTCTACACTGTTGTCTGAACATGAGTAATTGCTGAAAATGTGTGTGAAAGTGAGCATTTGTGTGTCATACAAGTGCATGTTAGACATGAGCAGCACCTCATGTCACAGAGACTTCACATTCAGCCATTAATGACATGTTCTGAATGATTAATCCATTATTAGTGGACGGGATAACTTGCCAGCGACATGCCGATTGAGTATCCATTTTGTTTGTTTATCTTGTCTTATCAGTCCCAAGATCTTATCAGTAAGTATCTACAACAGCATCGGACAATGCTCAACCTCATCAAATTTTAGGTGCTACACATTTTGTTACCATATACTACTCAAAGCACACCCCAATTGTTGGCTATGCATGCTCCATCAGCAAGAAAAAACATCAATGATCATGGATAAGATGGCTTTCCCACAACAAATAATCACATAAGCTGTTGATATACTAGACTGGCTCAAGTGACCGGTGATGCTGCGATAACACAACGAAAAAAATCCTGCATTCTCCCTGCATGGATGGTCACTATTTTTTTTGTGCACACAGTTTATGTTTAAAGAATGATATTTAAACCATTTGATCTAATTTATTTGTTGTTGTTGCATGTTGAAACACATATACATTTTGCTGGCTCAAGTGACCGGGGATCACTGTATGTTATGCACAGCGTAGGGCTTTTCGCGGTGATGGTAGCATTAATTCTTCACAGTGACATGTCACGGTGATATTCCTGTCCACTAGGCGATAAGCACCCTTGGCACCAGTTTTTCGAGATTCCCACGACCATCAGGGGGGGTTTTTTGGTAGATAGTAATATACCTCCGAGGTCTCTGCACCATCCATCCATCCCTGCCAAATCCAACAAAGATATTTGCACCATCTCGGCTATTTATGAACCATCCACAGACCATCACTGGCACCTGATTTTAGGAGATGTTTTTGTCACTCTTCCCGACTAACTAGTCGGACTCCTCATGCTCAGCCCCAGCGATCTCACCCTTCCATCTGACGACAATCTCGAGAGGTCATTAATGTTCTTACTGACCATCACGAGCTCTTCTATCATTGGATCCGCTGCCTCGAGCATCTTGATTGACGACACCACTTTGGATTGCCGCCAGTTCCGACGATCACGAATTCGTCTTCCAGGTCACTCGCAGATTCCTGCACCCTCAGGTACTGATACAGCCATCCGTCAAGGATGTATTATGTAGATACCCCACCCAATTTAATTGCGAAACTGTAGATATGCAGTGATTACATCAATGACTCGGACATGAGAGAGGCTAGATCTATTGGTCCCCAAACAGATCCTGCGCTTTCTCCTGTTGCGCCGCGTCCTTTACCGTATTAGCATTTTCATCTCGGGCACTACAGGAGGGGTTGCGAGGGAGGCAAACTATGTTGGGCGCCATACTGGTCACGGTCCGCAACACCATAAGGCGCATGGCTGTTCTAATGCTAGATTGCGCAGTATATGAGCCCCAAAGTGGGCAACCTTAAAATAACGCGCCAAGGTGCCTGGAAACGAGGGTTAGGGGTGCGCGGTCCATACCAGCCACCTCCAAACGGCCCTCCTTGGTGGAAAGTCGAACAAACCTCGCATGCGATTGACCAGGATGGTTTGAAGTGAGATTTTCACAGGCACATCCCACGAGGGTCGGCACATCCACGTCCGGCACTGTTCTACGGGCAGCGGTAAAAGATAATGTCACGCCTCGGCTTCTTCCACGTCGATTTTGATCGTGAGGACGCTGAGCACCTCGAGACTGTTTAGCTTGTTTCGCACGTCCGTCGTCGCTGGCGCAACCCACGCATCGACGACCACCGTGTGTGAACCGAGGTCGAGGCAAAAATCGGCGACAAAGATGACAGCAAACAGTTGTCCTGTGGTGGGTTCTGCAACGCAAAGACGGAAGTGGCCCTGGCCCTCGACCCCGGCAGCGGAAAGTAACAGGGTATGTGTTACAATCACACAATATACTATCCTAATCCCTCTATTTTTTGCCTATTTTTCCATATTTTTCCCTTTGCATTTGAGCTTGCTATAAGCATTCCATTCCTTCCGAGTTTCCGAGTTTCCGGTGTTTCCGAAATTCCCACGCTCTCGGAAACTCCGGAACTGAACACTTAGCAAATACAAAGTGATATATGATTGAAATACATTGACCCATGCCTTGCTATGGTCTAGAACCACTAACCCTTGACCAGCCTAGACCATACAAGCCCTCAGACACCCTCTAGACTCATAGTATGTCATTCCATTCTACACATGCTCACCTCATGCCTACCCTCATATCCATTCCTCCTCATGTCTATGATGCAATTACATTCAATGGCTATGTATTCTAGATCCATATACCCTATACCCATTCAAACCCTTGTCCCATAGCATAGCATATCTGTAGATTTACCTTACACTTGTACAAACAGTAGAATAGTATAAAAGGGACATCCCCAACTCACTGAAGGACCCAGTCTTGTCCTTCTGGAGTTTCCCCAAGCCTCTCTAGTCACACAGACTCGCTTTCATTGTCCTTCCAGCAAATAACTTAAGCCTGTAAAGGTTTGGTTGTTTCATTAGGACAAGACTTTACTTACTTCTCTTGGTTTAGGATTAGCTACCCTAGACCTCTCCCTTTCGAGTTCTAGTATTGATCAGTGGGTCCCCTGTGCACCTAGGCACACCAGTTCATTGTCTGGACACTAATATTGATTGCTAGTGTCTACTTGTTCATCCTTTGCCTCTTCTTGGCTTAAGGTTGAAGAACCCCTGATCCCCTCCTTCTGGATTGAGCCAGAAGTGAAGGTAGAGGCTGACGAGCCTATTCTTGACCACTCAGTCCCAGATATAGCCTGTATACCAACTAGGGACAGCTCAGTCTATAACCCATCCACTCCAATTCGCTCTCCCCCACCCCTAGAAGTCCCAGTTGATTGGGCACCTATTTTTGATCATCCTAGTGTACTTCACAAGCCTGGATCACCCACTCCGCCTCCATTTGATCTACCTAACCTTCTCAGTGAAGTACTCATCAACCAGGAGGTCGCAGATATTATTAGAGAAGGGATTAGACTTGGTATTGAGCAGGAGCAGAACCGCATCAGAAGAGAACAGATACAGGAGAGAGTTAATCAGGCAAGAGCCAGGGTCGAGGCACGCTTGGCTATTAGAGAGAGAACTCCCACTCCCCACCCTACTTCTGGTAGGATTAATCTTATCCCAAAGCGCTGGTTCAGAGGTCCTACTCCCCCTCCTTGTCTTTACCATCGCATCAGCCCTCTTAGACCTAGGGGCTCACTTAGGAAGCCTGCATTTTACAGCAGCAATTCTCTACGATTCTAGAATAGTGGTACTAGCACCTAGACTCAGGAGAGTGCCTGGTAGACTTCCCCCTCGCCCCAATCACCCTAGGTACCCCTTGATTGAATCAGAGAGTGAACAAACACTCTAAACTCTTATATGATCTACATTCTCACTTTCCTAGTCGTCTTCTTTACTCTAGCCACTCTTGCTTTCATATTTCTTGTGCTATCCATCACTTTCACACTTCTCCAATCAACTCAAAAGGACAAGTTCCCTATATTCTTTGTATTTCAACTCAGGAGAGAGGGAATTGCAACAGGATTCACAGTACCCACATCCCTGAACAATCAGAACCTTGACTACAGTTTATCCAAGCATAGAAACCCTTGGGATCAAACAGAACAAGGTTGGGATCAAGATCAAGAGGAAGATACCTTTGTCTATCCCCCTCCAGAACCAATCCCTCAAGGTTGGGGACCAGCAGAAGATATAGCAGCCTGGGAGAACCCTCTACCTATTGAAGAGATTATCCCAATAATACCTGAAGATCCCCCAACTGTTGACATCATTCTTGATAACTAGATTGATCTAGACTCAATCAATCAAATCTAATTCCGCTTTACCCCTATCAATATGACTGCAAAAATCTCAGAGCAAGACTGGAGTGCTCTAATTGCTGGATTTAACTCATTGCAAGATCAAGTAAATCTTGACAATGGCAGGATACAAGGCCTTGAGCAGCAGAGAGATAATCTAGCAGGTGCTCTTGCTAGAGCATCAACACAATTGGCTGAAGCTCAAGCCCAAGTAAAAGCTGCAGATGATAGAACCAGAGAATTAATGGGCTTAGCAGGAGACTACTCTTCCTCTCCAAGAGCAGGAGGATCAAGCAGAGTAGAGATCTTCACAGACCCTGGAAACTATGATGGTTCTCAAGCTAAGTTTGAAGAATGGTGGACAAAGATGAAAGCATGGATGGATTGCAACCCAAAACATTTTGCAACCAAAGATGAAGATGGTGATGAGATTCCCCATGGCAAGAACAGAGCTTATGCTGTACTGTCTCGCTTGAAAGGCCAGAAAGGAGGATACTTTGCAGAAACTGAACTGCAAGACCTAGCAGATGGTACCTCTAAACTGGACAGATGGGAAGACTTAGTTTCTGAAATAGAAGGCTTATTTCGACCCCAACTACAGAAAGATTGGGCCAGAAGGACCATATCATCCTTCAAACAAGACAAACTCTCTACAGACACATTTATTGCGAAGTGGAGAGCCTTATATCATCAATCAGGCATCACTGATGACTTTGGAGTGTGGCTCTTAGAGAACAACACAAGAAGAGACATTGTAGAGGAGTTGTTCAGACAGAATAAGAGATGCAGGACAGTCATTCACACTCTCCAAGCCCTCAGAGAAATAGGAAAGCACAAAGAAGCTTTCAGACTTTTTTCTGACAAGTCAGGATCACCATTCTCAAGAAGGGATCCAAATGCAATGGACATTGATGCCACTAAGTCAGGACCTTTTCAAGGCAAAAGCAAGCGCCTCTGCTATAATTGTGGAAGTGACAAGCATCTAGCCCCCAAATGTGATAAACCCTCTACCAGATGCAAAGATTGTGGTTGGTCTAGAGGTGAACACAAGAATACTTGCTACAAGAAAGGCCAGAAGCTTCGCTTCACAGAGTCACAACCTGATGAGAAGCAGCCCTGTGATTCTACTCAGTCATCTAGTACATTACCTAGAGCTATTCAAGGTATGTCATTTGAAGAAGCTAAAGCCTTCTTCTATGACATGAAGGACTCTGAAAGCAACAAGGGAAAAGCCAGAGCAGTTTGAATATTCTGGGAATTCAAGCTGCAGATTCCAAATCATTTAATTTAACTACACATAGTCAAGTGGGGTCTCTAACAGGTTTAGAGCTTGGCCAGGACTCTAAACTGGTGCTTGATTCCACTTATAACCTCAAGACAATCCCAGAACCCAATAAAATTCGATCCATGGAACCTAAAGACATAGTCCTATCTATCAAGGTAGCCTCTATCAGACATAAAAATCATTTTGCACAAGCAAAAGCATTACTAGACAGTGGTGCAAACACAGTGTTTGTGGATAGACTCTGGGCACAGAAAATGAAGTTTCCATTAACCTCAGTGGGGAAACCTATTCCTGTGTTCAATGTAGATGGATCCAGAAACTCAGCTGGTGACATCACTCATTGTGCTGAATTAGTGATTGACTTTCAAGGACATAGAGAAAGAGTAATAGCTGAAGTCACTGATCTAGGCAAGAATCAGGTTATCCTTGGATATACATGGCTCAAGCTACACAATCCTGACATAGACTGGAGCAAAGGAACAGTAACAATGAGTCGTTGCCCTTGGTCATGCAAGACTCTACAGAATAAACCCCCCTTTTCCAGGCATCTTCATACTCAAGAGAGAGAATCATTAGCTCACATCCATAGGCTGAAAACAGATGTTCCTGAGCAGCAAGAAGATCTTAAAACAGAGACACTTGTCCCAAAGGAATATCATAAATATCTCAGCACTTTCTCCAAGAAAGAATCAGAGCGCATGCCCTCTAGAAAATCATGGGATCATGCTATAGACCTGAAGGATACCTTTGTACCAAAGAAGGGAAGATTAATTCCCCTCTCCTTTAATGAACAGAAAGAAGTCAGTGATTTCATTGATGATCAACTCCAAAAGGGTTACATTCGCCCATCCAAATCTCCACAAACTTCCCCTGTCTTCTTTGTACCAAAGAAGGATGGCAAGAAGCGAATGGTTCAAGACTATAGATACCTCAATGAACACACTGTCAAGAATAATTATCCACTCCCATTGATCTCTCAGCTTGTTGACAAACTGAAAGGATCTAAGCTGTTCACGAAGATGGACCTTAGATGGGGATATAATAATGTTAGAATCAAAGAAGGTGATGAATGGAAAGCTGCCTTTGTATGCCACAGAGGATCCTTTGAACCTGTGGTTATGTACTTTGGACTCTGCAACTCTCCAGCAACCTTCCAAACCATGATGAATGACATCTTTGCTGACATGGATGATGCAGTTGTCATTTATATTGATGACCTCATGATCTTCACCAAGACAGATGACCCTGAAGACCATGATAGGGTTGTTTTGGAAGTATTGAAACGACTTGAACAGAATGATCTCTTTGTCAAACCAGAAAAGTGTACTTTCAAAGCCAAACAAGTAGAATTCTTGGGTATGACAATTACACCTGATGGTGTCAAAATGGATGATGACAAGGTTAAAGCCATACTAGAGTGGCCTACACCTACCAATGTCAAAGGAGTTAGAAGCTTCCTTGGTCTAGCCAATTTCTACAGAAGATTTATCAAGGATTATGCTCAAGTAGCTCGCCCCTTGAATGATCTAACCAAGAAGGAAACCCTCTTCAAATGGGAAAAGGCTCAACAAGAGTCCTTTGATCAATTGAAACATTGCTTCACTACAGCTCCTATCCTTGCTTTTCCAGATAATGATAAGCATTTTCGCTTAGAAACAGATGCTTCAGATTTTGCAACAGGAGCAGTCCTCTCTATTGAACAAGATGGAAAATGGCACCCAGTTGCCTTCTCCTCTCATTCAATGTCCCCTGAAGAAAGAAATTATCCTGTAGCAGATAAAGAGATGCTCAGTGTCATCAGAAGCCTAGAACAATGGAGACACTATCTGGAAGGAAACCAACATGAATTTGAGATATGGAATGATCATGCTAACCTTCAATGGTTCATGAAAAGACAAGATCTTAATAGAAGACAAGCTAGATGGGCACAATACCTCTCCAGATTCAATTTCAAATGGATTCACAAAGCTGGTACACAAATGGTAAAAGCTGATGCCCTATCTCGAAGAGAAGACCATGCAATTGGCCTAGAAGATGATAATAAAGGAGTGCTAGTCATTCCACCAGAACATATTGTAGCCACAACAGTTCATCTCTCCTCAGATGATGACATCATTATGACCAAGATCAAAGAAGCCACTTGGAAGATCAAAGAATCTGATGCCATCAAGATCTGTCAAGGAAATGACATGTGTAATGAAAGAAATGAACTTCTTTATGACAAAAATGGAAAGATCTACATACCAGAAGATCAAAATCTTCGAATGGAGATCATAAGATTACACCACAATACACCAATTGCTGGACATCCTGGTATGGACAAGACACTAGATCTTATCAACAGGACATATACTTGGCCTGGAATGAGATCAATGATCAAAGAATATGTCTCTAGATGTGATACATGTGCTCGCTTCAAGGGCTCTAATCAAGCCCCAGCAGGAAAACTACACCCTCTAGAAATTCCTAATAAACCTTGGGAAGACATCTCAGTTGATTTCACCACAGATCTACCACTCTCCAATGGCTATGACAGCATCCTAGTGGTTGTTGACCGCTTCTCAAAAGAAGTAGAACTTATCCCATGCAACAAAACCACTACTGCATTGGATACTGCAAGACTGTACTTGCATAATGTGTGGAAAGATCATGGCCTGCCAAGAACTATTGTTTCAGACAGAGGACCACAGTTTGCATCACAGGTAATGCAAGACCTGTGCAAAAGACTAGGAATACAGTCTAGATTATCTACTGCATTCCATCCTCAAACTGATGGACAAACAGAGCGCATGAACAGAGATCTACAACAATATCTTCGCTTATTCACATCGGATAAGCAAGATGAATGGACAGATTGGCTACCCATTGCTCAGTTCTCCTATAACTCAAAGAGACAAGCTTCCACTCAGAAAGCACCCTTTGAGGTTACTAGATCATATGCTCCTAGAATGGGCTTTGAACAAAGAAATGTAAAAGCCCCAGCTGCTGAAGAGCTAGCCAAAGAAATGGAGAATACCTTGGAACAGACTAGAACAAACCTAGAACAGGCTCAACAAAGAATGAAACTGCAAGCAGATAAACATAGATCTATTGCACCAGCCTATTCTATTGGTGATAAAGTCTGGCTCTCCACAGAAAATCTCAGACTCAATAGAGTATCCAAGAAACTCTCAGAGAAATGGTTAGGACCCTATGAAATCACAAAACTAGTGGGAGACAATGCTGTCAAGCTCCATCTACCCAAATCCCTTCGCATTCACCCTGTTATCAATGTCTCTAGAGTCAAGAAATATAAAGAACGCCTAGAAGGTCAAACCACCTTTAAGCCAGGACCAGTTCTTGTCACAGAAGACAGAGAAGATGAATATGAAGTGGAGTATATTGTTGATTCTAGATGGAAATCAAATTGCCTTGAGTACCTAGTTCATTGGAAAGGTTATTCAGATGAAGACCGCACCTGGGAACCCAAATCTAATCTAACCAATGCCCCACATATGATCACCCAATTCCATAGGAAGCATCCTAATGCTCCTAGACGTCTCAATATGATTGCTAAAGATTTCTACAATCTATTTGCATACTGTGGTCAACCCATAGTAATCACCCCACAACATCTTCTACCTTTTGATCACCTGGAAGTTGATCTTTAGAGAGGGGGTAGTGTTACAATCACACAATATACTATCCTAATCCCTCTATTTTTTGCCTATTTTTCCATATTTTTCCCTTTGCATTTGAGCTTGCTATAAGCATTCCATTCCTTCCGAGTTTCCGAGTTTCCGGTGTTTCCGAAATTCCCACGCTCTCGGAAACTCCGGAACTGAACACTTAGCAAATACAAAGTGATATATGATTGAAATACATTGACCCATGCCTTGCTATGGTCTAGAACCACTAACCCTTGACCAGCCTAGACCATACAAGCCCTCAGACACCCTCTAGACTCATAGTATGTCATTCCATTCTACACATGCTCACCTCATGCCTACCCTCATATCCATTCCTCCTCATGTCTATGATGCAATTACATTCTATGGCTATGTATTCTAGATCCATATACCCTATACCCATTCAAACCCTTGTCCCATAGCATAGCATATCTGTAGATTTACCTTACACTTGTACAAACAGTAGAATAGTATAAAAGGGACATCCCCAACTCACTGAAGGACCCAGTCTTGTCCTTCTGGAGTTTCCCCAAGCCTCTCTAGTCACACAGACTCGCTTTCATTGTCCTTCCAGCAAATAACTTAAGCCTGTAAAGGTTTGGTTGTTTCAGTATGTAGAGAATCCTTGAGGTCCACCAGAGCGTCCTGGCTAGTCAACGATTTTATCTCCTGCACGACACGTTCCCTTTCAGAAAACATGAGGGAAACGTGCGGGACTAGCCACTTTAACACCCCCGAATTCTTGGATGCGCTCAACGATCTAGATTGACTCGATGGACATTCCATGACGTTGGGACTCTGCATGCAAACATGGTAAAAAAGCTCTTCGCGATGCGCTCTTCATTTTGGATACGCATGGACATTGCTAGTGTGCGACGAGCTGCTAACGCATCAACGTGAATTCTTTTGACACGACGTTACTGCGACCAGCGCACCTCTATGTACTTTGACTTCCCGGCAACGCGGAGCTTCGTGTTTGTGACATCCACTGGCAATGGGAAGTTGATCGTCTTCGCGTACTCGTCAATGCACGAGCGAGCCCTGTGGCGCCTGGTCGATCTTCACAACGGAGCCAGCAGCTAGCGAAGCTTGACCAACTGGGTCTGTAATGTCAACCCGGACCAGGAACGAACCAATCTCGGTAAAAGTCATGTTCGTTTGTGCAGTGAACGTCGGCGTACCATCCTGAACCCCAGATTGACGTGAGTCCTTCACAGCGGAGCGAAAGCTCGGTGGAAAAGGTGGTTCAGCAAGTATGTGGACGTGCCGTGAATCTTCCAGCGGTGTCGTAGATATGGCATCGAGTAAACTGTGAAAACGTGGTGAAGGACGCGTTCTGAACCTGACATTCGCGCCTTGCGACAATAGCAGGGAGTTTGACGGAACGGCAAACCAGACAATCAGTGGAGAGGACGTCGACTCTCCTTCCTTGTCCTCCACAATCATCGCACGTTTCTCGTGACCTGTGGAAGGGGACAGAGGATGGGAACTGTAACCACCAACAGATCAACAGTCCAACATGATCAGAGAGATTGGACGTGTCGATCGCGTTGAACGTCGCTGGGGCTGGATTGGAAGTGGCTTCTCCGTACAGAGACTCCTCAAACTCTATTCTTGATGTCTTCCACGGCGAAATCAGGATCGGAGTAGTGGTAACGCCGTGAGAGCTGAGATACGAAAACGCTTGGCATAGCATCAGCGCGTCGCCGGCAAATAACCGAACAACGAGCTTTGGTGGCGTCATTGTCGTCGCTCCCAAGAGCTTGATGACTGATGTTGGCAATTACTTTCACTGCAAGGGGTAAAAGAGGTCCAGCAGAGCGAGATGATCGAAAAACGTAAGCATCGGAAAAGCGGTTGCTGACTTGTTTCATGCCGTCGCAAAAGCTTTTCTGGTACCATTTGCGCTGGTCTGCGGGATAGTCGGCCATGGCAGCAGAGGCTCCAGCATCGATGGGGTTCCATGAGGGCTTTCTTATCACACACGGTCAGAACATGTGCGTATGGACCAGCGTTCCCCGATTCAAGACCCTTTGCCAACGTCACGAGTTTGCGACACTGCTCCATGAGCAAGGAGTGATTCTGCGTCCAACATGAAGTGATAGAAAATATTTCACATCAGATCTATCCTCTGTTGAGCATCCTCGTCGGCCAAGAGCGTGAATAGCAATGTGTTGCGTGCTAATCGAAATAGTTCAGGACTCTGAGGAACACTGGCAACCATGAGAGCGTGACCTACCAAGCACGGCAGGTTCGACATCACAACAAGTCACCATTGATGCAGGGGGTCGGGGAGGGATACAGTTCGAGGAAGCAAGCAGGCGTGCAGACGCATCAGACGCGAGAAGCGCAGCCGCATGCCAGCAACATCTAGAGATCTCTGGTGAGTTCGTAGATAAATATGTTCAGAGTAATCTACCATGGTTCATTCTGGCGGCGAGGAAACAGCGTTTCCATGGGGGACTCTGGAAAGAGTATATCCGCGCATGCTATATGATGGGAGGCCTCCATTAGCTCGTTTTCGTTGGTAGACAAGCAACTTCCCCTGGCAAATTTCAGCACATGGCGAACCGCGAGCAATGGCCTTCAATTGGATCGCAAGTGCGTAGGGGCCTTGTTTGGTCGCAAGAACTTGTTGGAAGTCTTGGGCGCGAAAGAGGGGGATATCGACAAGAATGTGCCTACCCCGCTGAGTGCGCACTCAGCCCGCATTGTCCTAGTGATCAAACCAAGGCAGAAATAGTCGTCGCTATCCCAGTGTCGTACGTTCCCCCAGTGGAAGGGAGACGGCGGCGAAAGACCCAAACTACTCCTCCGAATCTGTGATCCCGTCGTGAGTTTCACAAGTAGGCCTCTGCAAGAAATGGTCATGCGGTATATGGTCAATCAAATAAACGAAACCTACACGTTGACTACAACGAGTCGGAGGGTTGTACGTTGAATGTTTATCGCACGTTTGTTTTTACGTGCGTGATTTCATGTTATATAATCATGGCACAGTGCTTGGTGTAGCCCTTACTTTCTCCGGCTGAACTCCTTTTCGTTATAGTATTAGATTCTACCCTTTATAGTAGTACTTTGCGACGATTTTCCAGTCTGAACTTACCAGGTTGGACCTTTCGGAATTTCAATGTAAATGAATAGAGTGCAACGTACACCGTGCCACAGAAGGAAGCGACAGCGGCCTTGTGCATTTCATCGTGATCACCTAGACCGCATCGACAAACAGAAGTAGCGAAAGGATCGGATCAGTTATGGAATGTGTTGTGTCATTACGAAGCAACCCCATCTAGAAAATGTGCATCGAAGGCCCAAGAGAAGTAGGTGACTCACCAGCCTGAGTGATAGATTGCATGACCAAGTTGCTCAAGCGGCCGATCCTGGCAGAAGCGGCGACCCTTCAGATCATGGACAGTCGCAAGGTACTCCAAGGCCTCACTCAATATGAGGTATGTACCTTATATTCAACATAATACGCTACCGGAACGCTGACCTCCCTCGCTTTCTTCCATACCATCTACTATTGTCAGACGCCGTCGCGAAACCTAGGGAGTATGTATACAACATTGCGTAACCCCCGATTTGGAGGAAACGCAGGTGAGTCCATCTTTAATTACCTATCAGACGAGTCGCTGATGAAGGGCGCCCGTCGCCAGACCGCATATTCGGACACTTGGGGATGCGACTCCCCAACTGGAGCAAGCGCACTGTTCTGGAACTGATCCAAACGAGATCAGATTTGGCCAGGATCGAGGAGACACGGTATGACCTATTTTTTGCGCTCCCCTCTCTGCTTTTCATGAGCCACCTTCCACTCGCACGGCGGCATGAGCTCACATGGATCTCCAACAGCCTCTCACCACTGAATACCTCTCCATCCTTGACAGCGACTATTTACATGTCGCCGTGTTACATGCCCCTACACTACTAGCCTCCGAGAATATACCCACCACACCCTCATTCTCAATCTTCCCGGGGACACGCGTGCTCCACGTTGCCATTGCCATTCAGCGCCCAGCAGCAATCGTCGCGCTCGCATTCTGTCTTGCTTCCATCTCCCACGCGAACAATGTCCTGGAGAACATCATCTCAGTAGTCGACATTGGGTACATCATTTCTGACTGTGGCGCTATCGCCACATTGATCATCGACGAGAAACACGAACTAGCCTTCGACGAGATCGCATCAATATTACCACAAGAGTATATATCAACAAATGAAGTCGACGGTCGCCGCTTTTCGCTGGTGTTTAACCCTGGTAACGCCGAATACATGACCAGCAGGAATTTTATACAGACGCTTGTAGAGATCAGTGGGTGAGTTTCCTTTGTACCATGCGAATCACACGCATGCTCACCTCTCACAGTGTGCTCGGTTTCGAATGAAAGCTAGTAGAATATAACTTGTATCCAGCAGCCTGAGGGAATAATCACTAGGTTGTGTTGCCCTCGACTTGATGCGATACAATTTGCCCACTGAACGTCCCTCATTGTTTACGGCAAGAAAATCAAAAGGGTTCTATCCTGTCGGCCATGGCGCAAGACCCAGCCCCTCCATCGATGTCACCTCCCTGGCTTCAATATGGATTCCCTCAGCCCATCATCACCCAATGATGAAAGTTGTTATGCATCATTGTTGTCCAGGGCACCACAGTACTAGTAGGAGAGGTATTTTCACTTCGTAGTTACTAGTATATAGCAGATGAGGCTCAAGTGTATTCTACCATAACGAGATAATATACGAACGCAAGAAAGCAGACACAAGGAGACAATGACACCGCACGGGTTCGATTCTAGTGATCAAGAAGGACAGGAGCACGGTCTTTAAGTTTGATGTGACAGAAAAAAATGACTCTACTTCCCCGCCGGCAATCCAACCTGCGTCATCTGAGCATCCTCTGGTGGCGACGGCACATTGACAGACGTAAGAAGATTGCCTTGTTGGATATTGTGAGGGAGAGGGAGCTGGGGTGGCGCCTGCATAGGATGAGCGCGATAGAAATATCCTGCTGGATCGTAGGGGGGGGCGCCATTGTATCCTGGGCCGGAAAGCATCTTGGGATCACCCTGATGGGGGGGAGGTATTGGAGGCAAGCGGTTGCTATTCATATCGTACGTTCCCCACTGGGTATAGGGATTGAAAAATGCGGCGCCATGGTATGCTTGGTAGAGAGGATCAGGTCGGGGCCCGGGCCCATACCATCCACCCGTCCATTGAGAGTGACTGTCGTACCTGCTCGGACCGGTATCTTGAGGCATGACGTGCATAGCCTGCGTCTCTGCTGGCAAAGAGGCAGCAGGCCCATCCCCGCCAGGTTTGCCAACCGAAGTGTCGCAAACAGGGAGATTGGGGGGAGGGAACACCGCGTAATTCACATTTCCGTCATGCGTCGACTGGGGGGAAGCAAGTTGCTGAAGAATGGGGTGAGAGGGAACATCAAGGCGGCACGCTATACGGTCTTGGTCATGGAATTTTGCCTGAGGACTTTTGGGCGCAGGCAATGTAGGTGGCGAAGGATTGGTGTCAGGGACACTAGGCATGCCGCACGGTGTCTTCAAGTTCATGCGCCCTTCTTCTGCCACACATGGGAATTCCACTGAGCTAGTCTCGTCAACTACAACCTGACCTTTCTTCTTGGTGATAATCATGGGCTTCGGGCGAGTGTGAGAATTTAACCTCGCAGGACAAGTGATTGCTGGTACGACCACCTGAATAGCAGGTGTCAACTGAACAGAAACAGGGGACGGGTGAGAAACCGGTGTTGGAGATGGGGGAGGGATGGGATTGGACACGGAGGTAGACTTTGGAATGACAGCGACCAGGGAGGCTGGAGCGGGGCCTGGAGAAAGGACAGGAACTGGAGCGGGGACAGCTTGTAAAGGTGCAGCGATGTGACGAATTGAATTGATGAAAGTTTCACGGGTTGCAGAAACTTGCGGCATGTTGCATGTGGTGGTCTCCAACGGTTCGATGATGGAAGCTCCATCCGCCGGAGAAGCTGAGCCACCGCGTGATGCAACCACCATACTGGTCTCTTCGCCCGACAATGCTTCAGATGAATCAACACGTGCAATATTCTGCACGGCCCTCGCTTTACCCTTCGACTTGTTAGATGGTGCGCGAGAGCGGAGTTCCACCACGGTACGCTTTTTGAGGGCACGATCAGAGACCTCGAGCTTAGCCTTGCGCTTTCGAGATATGGTCATGACTTCGCTCTCGGAAGAAACAATTTCCGCCTTAGGTACCGCGCCAGATGCGGGTACGGGCTTATTGGGGGCTACCTGGTTGCTCTTGCCCTGTCCTTCAGGCGCATACTCTGATCCTGAGGGCGAGCTAGTAATGTCATGCACTTCTATTTCAGAACCGTTTGAGGCCTTTTTCGCTACGGAAGAAGTCTTGACGCGCTGCGACTGGCGACGTGTGCGTGTCGGTTTCTCGACCTTGGTAGCAGTGATAAACTCGACTTCTCCTTCTGTGTCTGACAATGAGATGGCAACGGAGTGTGCCCGGGGAGTCTTCACCTTCCCTTTGGGACGTTTTACCTCCTCCTCCGAGTCATCGATAGAGATCACCTCGGAAGGGGGGGCTGCTCTTTTCTTGGGGCGGGTGGCCACGACGTTTCGCTGTCGAACCAGACCGTCTCGTGTGCACTCTCCGTTGGCGAAGATCCTCCTCCCACGTTTGTTGGAAGAATTGTACGCAGGAGCAGCGCCGATGATGACGGGATCACGAGAGAACTTGAGAGCATCTATGCAGCATTTAGTACATGGATCACGAGAGAGGTAGATCTATTTACTAACCTGCCATATGCGGCATTTTGACGAAGCATAACTTCCCATCAGAAGGGTCGTAGATGGCTGCGAGAAGTGCTGAGCATTCGGCGAGAGTGAGCTCGGAAATTCCCTTGGAGCTGACCTTAGAGCGCGACTGAGCGCCAGGGTATGGCACATGATCGGGAAAATTTTTGCACACTACCGCACTCTTGGCGAGTTTCATAGGCAGGTGTTTCCAGGGGAGGAGCTTCCTCGAAGCCCACTCACACCCTACGTTGACTAGTAAGGAGCACACAATAGTCAAATGAGCGTCCCCAACCAGTGAGAAGAATGCATACCGAGTAATTGCACGAGCGCAAGGCGCATGCGCGCATGATCTTCCTTCTCCCCAGGATCGCCGACTTCTACTTCTTCGACATCATTTGTATCCTTCACGGCCGATGGAACGGAAACCAATGGAGTATCAAACGCCATGGCGATGTTCGCCAGGGAGAGTTTATTGCTAGAAGGGTGTATCAGTAGTCAGTACACGCATATGACATATTAACTCACTAGACATGAGCTTTAAAGTGAGCAAGCATGTCGTTATCATTCGACCGGCAACGTTCTGAGAAAAACTGCATGGGGATGAGTAACAAAGTACAAGTGACCGGTAAAAGCCTTACACTTTCTGCGCGTGGCGAAGAGAAAACCAAACCCAGGGCAGCATCCTGATGCACAACGCTGCCCGCCATGATAAGGACAGACTCAAAGGAATGGGCCTTCGCCATGCTAGTGAGCTGATAGGTATTTTCAGTTACAGCACAGTACGTCGCGGATAATCACGCACCGACTGCGTACATTGTTTTGCGAGCCTGAAGAAGAGTGACTGTCGTTGAGCGACAGTCCTGTCTCCCTCGTTGAGAGCCTCAGCTTCCTCAAATGTCTCCAGGATTTTTTGCCAGGTATCGGGGTAAGCTTCTCGGAAGAGGGCGTAACAATGTTTCATAGTATTCACTACAAAACGACCACTTCAGTATTGTGAATGCCAGCTTCGATCGTGGACTTACTTGGTGTCGATGTGATGACGTCTTCGCCCAGCCGGGCTAATTCTTGTGCCTTGTTCGCCACGTGGAACCTTTGATACGTATTCCAATGATTGGAAGGGCAGCTGCGCGAGAATTGCTTCATAAATCTCTGAAGTACCTGCTGGAACGGCCAGTCGACTCGACCAGCGAGCTCACTGAAGTCTTGATATATTTTTTCAAAACCATGCTCGAGGATGCTCGTAACCTTTGCAGGTGTGCGTCCAACCGCAAACGTGACCTCCGCATCGCCAGGACCCTCGGTACCATCACTGAATGGATCCAACACTTTCGTGAAACAAGCTCGTGGGAGTGGCGAAGGGGTTTCTGCACGTTCTGGCAGAAAAAGTTCGATTTTATCTATCTGAGTGGACCATTCTGGGTCCATGGAAGAGAGACCAGCCGCCCGAGGGGTGGCTTCATTCGAAAGGTCTAACACAGGAAGCTCTGAATTTGCACGCGACGTGGAAGGTTCACTGTCGAAATCTGTTTCCTTTAAATCTGAAGGAACGGGGAGGGAAGGCGCTTGAAAGTAATCGGCGTTAGCGTTTGCTTCGATTTTTGATGCTAAGACTTACCACGAGGCGGTAGGATAATAGGCTGGAGGGGCGAATCGTGAGAGGTAATGGTGTGTTCTCCACGGGCCTGGCCGTCTGAAGTACAGGCACCGCTTGGCAAAAGTGAGGTAGGGGGAATGCGCTGCTCCGACTCAGAGGGCACTGGCGCGGTCTCGACAGCGGGTGGAGTGTCAGGCTGCGCATCACATAAGTCTAGGAATATTGTATAAGCCAGTCACAAATAATCCAATGCTGAGATCACGTACCTGTATTTTCATTCTGGCCAGGAAACTGCGCGTGGCGAGCAGTGTTGGTAAACAAAAGACTTGCACAGTCGACGGAACTGACATGGGGATGCTGACTTGGCCCTGGTGTGCGCATCGGCCTGCCAGTGGGAGGAGGATCCCCTTCGTCCGTCTGCTCCACGTGAGGGAGTTGCTTCTCCCGACGCATACCAGCTTCCCGTACAAGGCCACTGTCTCGAATGGTGGCCTTGAGTTTGCTTCGTAAACGTGTTGGGGTTTGCTCAGGTGGTGGCGATGGTGGACGACGCCCTCCCCCGACCTGCTCGCCGTCCATCTCTACGTTCATCGAGGTAACTGCGTCATTTGGAATCACTTGTTGGGATATCATCTGCAAAACATCAACGTCCACTTCTGTGGTGCTGTGAGTTCTACTTACCTTCTAGAGGTGCCAAAATTCTATACGTGTTCAATCTGATGTGAGTCAAGTGATAGCAATGGGTGACAACAAGCATTATAAAGCAAGGCTAGCTGAGTGCGCCCAGCGTCCACTTAAGGCATGGTTTGCTCGCTGTGACGTACTCGGTGGGTCTGGAATGATGCTTACCTGGTCGGAGTGACTGCACAGACTGAACAAAGGCCTTGAGTGCTTGCACACGCCGCACCTTGCGAGGAAGTTGAGATCCTTGAATGGATACTGCATATGACGATGAATCATGCTAGTGCGGTGTGGATCGGAGGTTACGTATAATACGAATTCTCCGAAGAGAACGGGGTGCAAAAGAGAAGCCTACTTTAATGGATGCTAGCAGCTTCCCGTGGCTATGCCACTCAGACAGATAAAGATGGCGATCCACGTGACTCGTACTAATGCTCCGAGTCAAGGTTCAAGAGCGGGTGTTTACAACGTCACCAACGGAGTCAAGACTCGTTTGCGGCCAAAAGGGGGTATACCTACCACTGCAATGTGTCACGATCTCGCCCCGTCGTTGCTTCGTAATCGATTCACAACCACGGCAGTGCGACTCAGTGGTGAGTCCCTTGTTTTGGCCTCACAGCGGGATGAGTCAATGCTTTATTGGTCCCGTTCCCAACACCAAACACTGGGAGGCCCATGACTCATCATTGCCTCCGAAGAAGCAGGTTTATTATTTCGCGATCGCTGGATATACAAATCTAACGAATTCTACTGTTGGGAGGAGAAGTGGTGGTCAGGAAAGCAATTCGCTGCGATCTGCTCCACCATCTATGTCATCACCCGCCAACTTGAACATGCTCGTCATCAAAATTTTTGTGCCATACGGTGTGCGGCTTCACTCTATTGGCATATCATCTGCCTATGATCTCGATCGAAACATGGCAAGTATAGCCAACGGGGAGTTTTCATTGGCAATCACTAAATTTTTCTATATTACAGGTGCTAGATGTGTATACAGAGGGCGAGGAGAGTGAGCTCAATCGAGAGCATGCGTCAGGTCCTTCCCTTAATCCTGAGGATTTCTCGAACCACGAAGACCTCAAACCCGTCAAGAGGGAGGAGGAACTCGTATCCCTTGCGCAAGTGAGTTGCATTATCGTCGTGTATACAGTGCATGTGTATATAATGTGCGTGCCCGATTGAAAGTGTGCGACAAGTCCTCCTTTCGTTCCTGAAGGTCTATCACACCATGAAGACTCGGACCTCAAACTCATCAAGAGGGAGGAGGTACCCATCTCCCTTAGGCCGGTGAGTTTGATTACTATTTTATATACCACGAGTTGAGAGAACTATCATGCAAGCGTTTCTTGCAGAGAGCTGGATCAACTGGGGACTCGCTGACGGTGCCTTGGAGCGTACCCGATGTGCACAACTTGAAAAAAAAAGATCAAAACAGAGCACGCCGCCAATAAACACCACACCTCT
This sequence comes from Chiua virens, assembly GCA_019787685.1. Taxonomy (NCBI): domain Eukaryota; kingdom Fungi; phylum Basidiomycota; class Agaricomycetes; order Boletales; family Boletaceae; genus Chiua; species Chiua virens. The sequence continues at coordinate 142,050 of JAHNUO010000011.1, read as the reverse complement.
ATTTGATTGTGTAGTATACTAGTACGTCCGTATGGTCATGATGAAGGGGAGGGACAATGTGAATAGACTATGATACTAGTATGGCATATGAAACTCGAATTGTGAACTTCTATACGTAAAGCATCAGTCCTAGTCCTGTAGCAGTTTGGAACATCACCAATGTTGCAATCACTGCTGATTCACTAGCGCGGATGGCGAGCAGGTTTTTCTTACTAGTAGTACTCAGTTTACGGCTACACGACCTGTCGTCGCGTGGAGGCGTGCCAGCCTACTATAGAATGTCATCTCGATTTCTACCATTGATGGCCTGCGTTTTCACTTCCGCCTCTGCTCGCCCGTTGCAGGAGAACGAGAGTTATCCGTAGAGTGTGTGTGGCACACAATCAATCGCGTGCATTAAGCAGGTCTTTCCGTCTAGTACGTACAGTTACAGATGCAATAATTATCGGTGAATCAGCGTTAGTCATGCAGTTCTTCCTCACGTTCAAGTTAGTGTGAAGTAAGTGCGACACGACTCGAAAGCGACCCAATACTGGTCTCAGCTACTCCGTATAGGGTCCAGACTTTAGACGAGTGATACTCCTAGCAATGTTGTATTTGGACAAAGAACGACGCGAATTGGTAGATACAGGGTCAACTTTACGATATCAATTCTTGTAGATACATGGCCTCGGTCATCGCCATACCCTTTTGCCACAGACGAAGGGCAAATTGACTCTTGGCCTCACATTTTGCCCATGCCGAAATGATCTCGTTGATTGAGGAGCTGGTGTAACCATGCGCAACAAGATATTTCGCCGCCTTCGTACCTAAGGTACGGGCACATACATCGGCGTTGCGAGGGGGATCCACAGCGTGATAGCTGCTTGAAAGGATGCACTGGATCGAACAAACATTTGAATAAATCATTGGCACCGGTGTTGCGTTGGCTTGCTCGGGGGGCGGATTGGCAGATGCCAGCGAGGGAGCAGGAGAATCTGATGAGGTGATATCACGGTGGCGTCAATGGATATATGTCTATCAATGAGAAATAACAAACCTGTCCTCACGCTCGAGGGCGTGCTGATGCTGTTAGATGTGCTCGGGGTCACAGCTCGAGAGGCTTGGCGGGTTGGAGCACCTATGCTGGCGTTAGGTGACTGAACGGAAATTCTTCTGAGGCCATTTCCCAATTGGCCTGTTGCCTTCAGCATGGGAAAGGCTGGACAATGAATGACTCACGGGTGGTGGATCTGGATCGCATGTCCATCGGGGGCATGCGGGAAGCAATCCCTCTCACGATCATGAAGGCGAGGGCCTCCCAGAAAATGTCCGTACGCCTGGAACAACTAGCCGAAAAATTTCCTCGGCCATTATCCGCGCTGGCCCTAAACAGATAAATTAGAACGATCGGAAAAATTGAGAACTTGACTTACCGAGTCCTGTGGATTCCTGGCGTCTCACCAATGGTGACGGCAGTGAAGTCTTCGCCGCCCTCAACGAAGATATTTCGCATGGTCTCTATGTGACCTTCGTATGCGTTAAGAAGGGCTGTTGGGCTCGGATTCAAAGGGAGGGGGATGATGACAGGCTGCAGCACGTCAAAAATACGACCGGCTTCAGTCTGGCAGTGACTTTGAACGGCGATGGGTAACGATGGAGCGGAACGGCCACTGCAAAGGGTTGGACTGCGATAGAGATAGTGAATATAGATGCTTGCGTATGGAACGCTCCACACACCTGCATTTGTGGTAAATTCCAGGCTTGATCTCGTCGTTCTGTTGGCCAATTACGACCCAAAACTCAGTAACGGTGTCAGACATTGAGGAGAAGTAGGTTACCTCAAAATGGGACATGTCTGCCGCTTTTAAATAATTGCGGGGTTCTTCGACGACCATTCACTGACACCTCTACTAGTGTCCAGGACGACCGCGTTAGGTACATCGGAATTGTAGCCGTCAGCATCATCCAAATGGACAACGGACTTACTGTACATATTGAGTGAATGCTGCCTCCTTGGGCGGGCCTATGGCAATCGAGATCTACCCCCATGTATCTAAAATTGGGGTGACGAGTCAAACAGACTCGGATATGTTTGGAAAGTGCTAGTGGCGACAAATCAGGCTGCTCACCGGCACTTCTGCGTCCAAGGGGAGACGGAGTCTTTTCCTTTCTGTACCCATAGCCAAACAGGGAACGTACTTACTCAATTTCCACACATTTCGAGTGATTGCCGCGTCCTTGGGTGCCCTATATATCGCATCTTGTTTACGTCTCTAGATATTTGTCCAGCGGATCTGCAATTTCAAGTTTGAACTCCTCGATAGCCGGACCGGTGACGTTAAAAGGTGGCCAGGATCGTGTGCTAAGGCCGACTCGGATCATAGATGCTTTTGGTGTATACAATAGTAGCATAGTCTACAATAGGTTACTATGAAGTACAAGCGATTGTAAGTATCTACGAAAAGTTGACATTCCCTCTTCTTTCATGCCTGTAATACCTTGGCCGCGGAATGCAGCAACCATCTGTGCGAGCACCCATAAGCCACAATCCACCGCGTTCGTTTGAATTGGAGCGCACTTAAAATGAGTGTCAGTCACAATATGACGCGCATGAATGCGTGGCTGACCGTAGCAGAGATGGCTGTCCATTCAACATCAACGTCGACTTTTATGCGTAACCTTGAAACTGCAATGGTGGACAGACGACTGAGGAAGTCCATGATAACCTGCAACGAATAAGAAATGCATGCCGGTGGGGTGGTTAAGTGATCACGTACTGGTAAATCTCTCTTCCAAGGAGACGGTTCGGCAAGACTGTCAAAAAGGACAATGTGCTGCTCATCAAGATGTATACTACACAACACCCAATGTCCCCACGAGGAGGGACGGTGGATGGGGAGAATCCAGACACGCTTCTCCCAGTACCTGGTTCGGGACATGTGGCGCCACAACTCGTCATCATCCGCGTGATAACGGACACGAGGGAGGTCGTGGGTCGAAAACAGTGCGAAAGGAGATGGTTCTGAGGGGCAAAACTTTTGATGCAAGAGGGCGGCGCAGCCATTCAAGCATGTGTCGTTCAGACGCGCTCCCGGTGAGCCAAGAATGTCCACGTCCTTGGGTGCGAATTGCAAATGCCCCAATCGTTCGCTGGGTGGCTGAACCAGATCAGAAATGGGTCCGGTGGCTATTGTCATTTCAGGAGTGAGATCGAGAAGGTCGACGGTAATATTCTGCATAAGAACATTCAGGTGGAAACGAAATAAAACAGAACTGAGAATCTCGCCTCGGGAACTTTCCATTGGAAGTTGACCGTTGGAGTGGAAGCGTGATGATCTTCTTCGTCTTCGCTATCACCCCCCTCAAGAACGTCCCCAAAGAGAACTTCTTCTGGTGGCACCACGTCTCGTTCATAATCGCCTGGGGGTTCTAGGCCATGATCTTCGGCATCCTGTTCAGCATCTGGGGCATGTGAGATTTCACAAGTGACGGGCTGCAGCCAGCACAGCTGTATTCCTGTAGTATCCCCCGTAAGTTGAGCAGCTACCCTGACAGCGTTTTCAGCACGAGCGGCGTAGTGGGCTGCGGATGCGAGGGGGTTCGCCCATTGAATTTGCAGCTGCAACACTGTGTCGCGATGTTGTTGTAAAATGTGATGGAATTGGGAGTCTACAACGTTGTCAGGCACAATGATGGCAAGAATGGGAAGGAACTCACATTCTGGTACTCGAATTGCGAGTTCAACGGCGGTAAGTTCATTTCCGAACCATCGGCACATGTTGTCTGCTTCGGCTCCTATGCGGCACTGCTCTTCACGGCACCGATCTCGTTTGAGAATGGCGTGGATCCCGTGGCGAACTTCAACATCTTCAAGCCATCGGGGAATCTTTCCTTCCGCTGGAGTAATCCACACATCTTCAAGGAGCGTCTGCTCGCTGCGGAGATCTGCGAGCTTGGTAGGTAAAGGCGTGGGTAATGGAATGGCATATGTCGGGTCGTATAGCTGTTCGAGTTGCTCGCAATACTTATTGAACTTGCGTATCGCTGACATAAGCGCGGGTTGCCGTTTGGCAATGGCTTTACGTGTCTGTTGGTGGAGCTTAGTGCCTGGGTGGCCCGTTTTATCATGATGTTATTGGGTGAATGAAAGATGATCGGCTTACCAAGTGGCTTGTCCTTGCCTCCAACTGCACGGTCGAGTTTGTCCCATTCGAAGAAACTGCCAATGGCTCTCTTGCGAATGTTGATTTTCAGGTCCCGCGCCAATAGGAGGACCCACACGAACTCCAAGTTGACACCCTCCAATTCGGGGAACTTATCTTGCACATTGAGGGATGAGTATAGTGCTTCGACCTTGTCAAGCAACCACCTGTGGGTGCGCTCCATGCTATTGAGAGTCTCTAGTGCATCCGCAGCATCGTGTTCCTTTTCGAGAGTAGCGCGTGTGGTCTGCAACGCTCGTTCGGATGCATCTAGGTCCGCCTGTAAGGTGAGCACACTATCCAACTCTTTCTTCAGTCTGGCCGGGGCATCTACAGACTTTGGGTATATGTACATGCAATAAATGCTATCACTTACGTGCTCTTATCGAGAGCTGGGCTGCCCGCTGGACTGACCACTGGGTTCGAAGCTCAGCGGGTGAAACGCCACAGTCTTCGAGGCCCTTCTGAGCGGCCCCACCTTGTTCCCGGATGCCTTTTTTGAGGCGACGTCTGAGCCAGTGCCCTAACTCAGACAACGTCTCAGCTCCGACGACACCGGCTTGACGGTCGATTAGCCAGAGTCGGCGTTGTCGCTGGGAAGCGATTTGTTAATGTATGAATGGAAAGTCTGCACGGAAATGCACCGAAGAAGATCGCTCAATTCCAATAAGCTTGATGAAACGCGACCAGAGCCTCTCTGTGCCTTCGCCATCTGTCAATCCGAGGCCTACTACAAGGCGCGGATTGTAGACCAGTTGGCATGCCCATTCGTGGCCATAGGCGTGCATGGCTGTGGTCGCGAACCGAAGGCGTGATGAAACCTTGTCATCAAGAATGTCATACTGAGGCTTAAGTTTGAGTGACTCAGACAATACATCTACGTTGTATGAGACATTCGCGTACCTGAGAGATAGATCTTTGTAGCACACAGCCAATGTCATACAGGACGACGACCGTGGCTTGAGAGGGCAGCAAAGAAAACAGGTGTTCAATGAGTGCAACAGAATATTTCTGTTGTTCGCCGGGGGTGTCAATGTTAGCAAAGAACAACGGGATATCGTGACGGCATATCAACGCCATGACGCCTGTGTCATCATAGCTGTCCATACTTGTCTTTTGCTTCTTACCGTCTGCGGCTTCGTATGAGGTTTCACACTGATCAATTGCTTCGTCAGGCACGTCCGTTGGCCACCGTCGGGGAGCACGCTTCCGTGCTCTGGAAATTCGCTGTCCGATCGCATCAATTTGCGACTTGGGGAGGAAATAAGTCGGTGTGTAAAAAATGGGACCGTCGCCGGCTGTGCGACGATGTCGGTGATGGAAATTGCCGTCAGTGGCAACATGGATATCAGCGCCTTCAGAAAGCGCACGCCCAAAAGTGCGGCCACCAAAGCACGCTGGGCAACGCTGGACCAGGAGCGGGTGACACGAATTCCGCTGGGTATGATGCTGAACATCATTTTCTGGGGGTATTACCGAGATCTGAGGGCGATCTAAAGGGGGATCTTGATCTGATGGCCAGTGTGCGGCGGCAACTTTTTCTCGGCATTGTGAAAGTATTCCTTCAACACGCTGTTCTAGTTCGACGTTAACAATGTCGAACCATTGAATTGCCTGTCCAAGGCTGCGTCGGAAGGGTTCCTGGATGGTGTGCCCCTGCAAAGATGTCAGTAATATGAGTGTGAGTGACATAGGTACCTACCTGAGGACTGCTTATGCGGAAACCCCGGTACAGATAGTGTGAATGGAGAGCAGCCGCCATCGCATTGACAGCATCACAAGAACGTTCGAACAATGCTCTGTAGAATGCCAGCAGTTCTACAGAGACTGCCATACGAGGCTGCGAGGGCGCAGTAGGAAACAGACCGTGATATAGGAGGATTTGATGGAGAGTGGAACATTGGCAAGATCGTACGGTAATGGTGGTGAAGTCTACATGCTATCAGAGAGTGTGGCGAACTGTTGACGATATAGTACTTACAGTCATAAAACAGAGCAAGCAGACTGGTGTCCTTCATCTCACATCCTGCCTGGCAGTGTGAGATGGTTTTTGCAGGTGTGGTGGGTGGTTTACCCAGCGTGCGCTTCAAGTAGTCGAGGAGGGGTACGATTAGGGTGGGAATGAGGTCCTTCCATTTGGCACATCGTTTGGATGCCGCATTGTGTATTGATTGCGAGTTCTGGTTTACTGTGTTTTCAGACGGTGACTTTTCGCTGTCTAATGGGAGTACATCGTCCTGGAACTCATATTGTAGTGCTACGTCTTCATCAGCAATCGATTGCAGTGGCAATTCAGGTTTGTCAGAGACATGCGGGTCATTGACGCTAGCTGTGGAAGATTGTATGGCTGGTGGATTCAACAGCTCGCTGAGTTGGTCAAGCAATCGCTGGCGCTTCAAATCCCGTCCGGGTATCGTCACGTAGGTCTGGGTTTTGCTTGGATTGCGCACTTTGTGTGGGGAGGTAAAATGACGGCCGAAGCCCCTATTCGTACTGGGTAATGCTGCGCGAGGACCTCGTGCGGGAGGCATGGTGACTGCACGACCAGGAGCACCTGAACTTCGTAGATTTGACAGACGTCGCCACGCCCACTAGGAAACGTCACTCGCCAGTGATACCGGGCGGCAACCTGAGCCAATAGGGACACGCGGCAATCTCTCGAGTCTGCTCACTGAGGCTTCATACACTTCCGGGTCAGAAGAAGCCTTTCTTCACCAAACCTTCTGCGCACCCCTGGAACAAACGCACGAGTCAGTGCTTTCGTCCAGTCGCCGTTGATGCTGTCACACTTGCCAGGGTGAGTCTATAATTCAACATCATCACCGTTCCGTAACAAAAAACCTCCGAAGCCGTGGAATTCAACCTTCAAATCTGTGGCACCTGCGATCATTACGGGATGTGACTATTGTTTCTGATCGTGTCGGTGCCCGTCCTCGGTGGCGATTTATACCGTTACTAACACCGTCGTTGGAACTTGACTAGCCATTTGGAACCTATATCCACAGGCGAGATCGTCAGGCGAGATCGTTGGTTTTGGGAGGGTCAAGCGAACAATCAGAGATAGGGGATAAAGGAAATTAAGGAATGCATTGTCGCTGTAATTTGTTGGGGATACTGCGATGTTGCACAAATGTTAGACCGTGAGTCCGGGCTCCCTGAGGCCCGGAGAGATAACAAGAAGCCATATTCACCACCAAAGTAGCATCCACAGATCAGTCCGAGTCGTTACTTACAGCAGGTGCACGGCCCTATTGACCTATCCGGCGTCTCAATCAAAACCTAACGGAGCAGATTGATCTGACTTTTTTTATTACTTCTACATTGGGAATATATCAGAAATTGACATGTCTACTAAACTCAGAATGCGCTGCTTATCGCTCGCAAATAGCGGCGACCATTGGATAACCGATCAACCCAACTATCTAACACATCATGCGAATAGGACCTGCTATGCGTGAACCCAACGTAAGGCAAAACTGATATACCATCAATGTACACAGATACCTGATCCTGCTGCGACTGGTCGCGAGACAAAAGCCTTCAGTGCTTCCACACGTCGCGCCTTGCGAGGAATTCCTCTTGCCAGCGCATGCTCGCACATTATGGAGCTGAACAAATGTGCCTGTATTAACTCCTGAGACTCACTCTCCATAATGCTAAAGATGTGATTGAGTGTCGTGATACGAACTTAAACGTAAGGAGAGACAAAAAAGCTTACAATCCAACCGCAGTTTGCAATCTGGGAATATCGCAGTTGCGAATCATAACCCTCCGACTGCTGTCGGCCGGATAGTGGAGTGTGATGATGTAAGGTTTGAACGGTCTGCTTTTGTCGTGAATGTCGACGTTGTCGTGGTAAATATGGACACTCGCGACATAGTCAGAGTCAAAAAAGCAATACTCTTTATCGCAGACGATATCACCGCTGATTTTGACTTTGGCGAACCGTGCGAGGCAGAAAGCGTCAGAGCCATCGTCCCCTCCTGGATGATCGAGTGGTTCCCATATCCGACAACCCACTGTACTAGGATAACCTGCGGGATGAAGGATATGTCCTTTAGCATAGACATCCGGAGTGTAGAAGACCAAGCAGTTAGTGGTTTTTCCTTGCACCGGCATGATGGTCCAGGTGCCCTGGTGAAAAGATATGCCCACCAAAATCACGAAACCCTTCAACCTTGAAATATTTTGGCTGGCCGACAACGAACCGAAACATTAGCGGACCAAAAGTGTAGATGCAATGTAACATGTGACTTCTCTGACTGCAAGAGAGAAGCCAACCTTAGTTTGAATATATTCGGCGATCCGCACTGAGCGCTGAGCGCTGAGCATCGAGAACGAGTTGATGTACATACCGCCCGGCCGCATCGATGCAAAGAGATCGGATAATTGTCCTTGAGTCCAATTACGCAATCTGCATCTGAGTCCGCCCTCCCTAGGCCTCATCCTGGCCCTGCGCAAGCACCCATAGTTCGCAGTCCACCATTTTCATTTGACCGGAATGCGGCACTTTAAGTGCAGTTTCTGTCGAATTACCACTGAGGCATGATCTCCTGGGATAAGTATGGGCAGAGTGGGTCATTTTGAATACATACCTCGTGGTAGGAGATTTACTCAAATACACGTTATCGTTATTCATCACCATCTACGTAGATCATCGATCATCGCTCATTGATCATCTGTTGACTGGCTCCGCTTGCAAGCAACATCTAATCGTGTTGTCACTTCTCATCGTCCTTGTGCTCTGTCCTCGTCAAAGTTGTCGCCATTCCGTTGCTTCACCTTTTTCGCCCCTTCTCTCTTCCCTCTCCCTTCCTACTCGTCTGGCATGCATCGCATGCCTACCATTTGAAGGCACTTCACCCTCACCCCGGCCTGCCAAATAATGCGACTGTGACAACAACACGGTGATCATCGCGCCGTTGTCATCGCCATCTCCCTTCCCTCACCCTCACCTTGTTCCACCCGAAGATTGGCGTCATCATCATTCAAGCTGTCGCATGGCATTACTGTTCCCCCGCTGGCACCCTCTTCCATCCCACACGACGATGGCAACTGCGCAATCTCACTCTTGCCCTGCTTGCCTTACCCTTCTCTCACCTTCTTGCCTTGTTTTGCCCACTGGCGATGACAATGACGACGACATCCAAGTCATGAAAATTGCAGTCGTTGTCATCACGCGGGTCTAACCCTTCCCTTACCCTCACCCCACCCCACGATGACAATGACGCAATAACTGCGTCGTCGTTGTCGTCACGTCACATCGCCCCTCATCCCACCCGACAACGATGATGACACCACAACCTGCATACAGTTGCCGCGTCGTCATCATTGCCTCCGAGTCACACCCCTCCCTCCGAGTCTTCATTTCTAGGATGACTCACACGACGACGACAACAACACAATTATCGTGTCATTTTCATCGTCCTCATCGTGCGACAACACACAACGACGAGAATGTAACGATGCGGGAAATGTGACTGGTAAGTGCCGCTATCTGCTCACTCGGGTTTTGCTAACTCTTCTAGGTCTCGACTTGAGCTTTCCTCATCAACGCGGTGGGTCCAGGAGGTGGATAGGGCATCTAGAACAGTGTGCGGACGATGTGGGTGGCCTAGGTGCGTGTCCTGTTTCATATTCGTACCATCTGTGCTTACTTGTGTCTTCATCAACTAGGGGTGCCGTTTCGACTCATTTTGAGTCGTAGCGTTCGTTGCTCGTCATGTTGACCATCTCCCCTTCATCTCCATCGTATCCATCGCCCTCGACATCATTTTTGCGGTTCCAATCGCCTTCAACATCTCCCAACAGGACCTCTGGCCCGGTTTCTTGAGATAGCGCAATCGTTTCACCGCTGCGCTGATTCTTTTCGTGTCTGGGGCGATCTATGACACTCTGGATGTCATCTGCGACGTTCTTGTCCTTCCAATTGTGTTTGGCGTCTCCTGGTTCGACTCCATCACATGTAGGGAAGCCGTCTGATGCAGTCATCTCATTATCCAGGTTGTCTGTTTCATCTGGGTCGGTCTGCTTGCCTTCTACTGCTCCCAGCGGTCTTGTTCGGTTCATCGACGCACTGGTCCCCATCGCTTGGGAGGGATTCTGGATCACCAGCTGGATGTGAAAGGTGAAGAGGAGGCTATGGAAGCTCTGGGGTAGAGGGTGGGTTTCTTGAAACTACATACTACATTTTGTCTTGTACTACATCTTTTGGTGGGCCTAGTTTGGGCTTTCGAGCCAGGCCGGACCACGGCATCCCTAAAGTCTTGATATTCAAGACGTGAATAGAACTGGAAAGACTTACTACTTTCACAAAGTTCAAAATGTGCATGGAACACGGTAGAAGGTTGTTTGAGTAAATCTCCTACAAGACGCATCGAACGGGATGAAAGTGAGACCGAATTCCACGTAGCCATATCAGTCAGGTCGTACTTCTCCAATTCTTACACCACAGGCTCACTCCGCTATTAAGCGTACGTCTGTCTCTTCAACTCACATATTTATTTCCACCATGAATACAACAGGTACAACTTCTTCAAGTTGAATAGCCCGAATGGGCCGTCCAAAGATATACAGAAGCCCGGAGGAGAAAGTTTTGGCTGCTCGACGATATCGCGCCAAATACTACGAAAGGTGCATTCTCAACCACAAGAGTGGCCTACCTACTGAATCTATGCGCACTTCCAAGGAACCGGTCTGCAATTAATACTCAACGCGCTGAAAAACACAAGGAAACAAGGTTGTGCCGTTCAGTTGAAACTAAGGCTCAACTCCTCGGCGAACCTTCTTCCAAGAACACATTGCTTGTACGACGGTAGGTCCTCAACTAGTAAGCACATTCTCATGGTCTGATTACACCAGCAGTCCAGGACGCCCCCATGGCATAAAGAATCATGGGAGCACTCGGTTGGTTGAAATGAATTACGTGGAAACATACTCACTATCAGTCTTGCAGCTGCAGAGAAAGTAACACGAGCGATTCAGAGTCCAGCATTGAAGATTCCTTCAAGAGTATCATCGGAAACTCTTCCCGACACTACATACAGACTCTCTGCGAGTTTCATTGCATCCGGTGACTACAAAGACATCAACGATGCTCTCGATTCTGTCACAGCTCTCGACACTCGTCTACGGAAGCTGGCTTGGTCCTCTAATGTCCAAATCATAGGTGCTGACATTCCAAACAGTACTCAGAAATCTGTCCGTATTGTTGTCAAAGCTCTCGAGGACTTGCTTATGAGTGCAATGGAAGGATCTGATGTGAGTCATCTAATGCAGAAAGGTTTATTGCTGTATCAGGTAGCTCCCGATGTCAGGCTGTAGATACGCAGGGCTCATCCACATGAATGACAATGACGACTTGGGCCTATGTACAGAGAACATGTATATACAAGTGTATGGTGCAATGAGAAGCAAGATGGGGCCCAGGAGGCGGCGGCGACAACGACAACACAACGGCCATGCTCTCATGATTGTGTCGGCGTCGGCATCGTCATCCTAATCAACTGAAGAGGGTAGTGATGCATGATGACATGACGATGACAACACGACGACGACAACACGATAGCAACAACAGCGATGTTGTGTTGTCGCCGTCGGGTGGGACGAGGTGAGGGTGAGGGTGAGGGAAGAGCAACACGACAACGACATGATGTTACGACGACTGACGACTTGCGCAGGACACCCTCGAGCCCGCTGCAGATGCACACGACAACGACGACGACAAGGACGTGATGACCACAATTGTGCAGTTGTCATGCTGTCATCGTCATTGGGGCAAGGAGAGCGAGGGCGAAATGCCGATGCGATGCGAGAACGACGACGACGACGACGTGACAACTGCACTATTGCAGTTATCGCGTCGTCGTCATTGTCGAGCAGGACGTGACGAAAAGGTTAGGGAGGGGATGGCAATGCGAGAGCAACTTGAAGGAAGGCGGGGGCGGGATGATGGCGAGAACGTCGGGACCGTGCGGATCGAACAATTTGGGTGGCGAGGTGAGGGAAGGGCGACCCGATACAGCAAAACACAACACGACGACAAACGTGACAACCGCCAGTACGTGGTTGTCACGTGGTTGTCATCGTTGGGTGGAACGAGAGGAAAAGGTGAGGGAAGGGGAAAGCGAGGGCGAGGGCGAGGGCGAGGGCGAGGGCGAGGGCGGGATGAGGGCGAGGGCGGGATGAGGGCGGGTGTGTCGGGACCACGTGCATCGGGGTGGGAAGATGAGGCCTTGAGGGCTGGCACGTCGGGGAGCGACCCGAGCAGTCTAAGGTGACAGCTGGTTGGAGGAGGGAGACCGTCGTGAATATGCATGGACCGCGCATGGACCGCGCCACAGGAGGTATACAACGTAGCAAAGCGCGGTTTGATTTAGTTTCGGGTACCCAATTATAATTTCAGTCCCCCGCGGAAGATGCCGTGAGGTTGGAGGAACCTCTCGGGTCAATTACAGCTCGACAAAATACCCCCCCTCAAAGGCCACTATTGCTTCCGAGAAGTAGTGCCTGAGGTGTCACGGTGATATTCCTGTCCACTAGGCGATAAGTGAGTTGCGTCATTCTGTCCAGCCTCACATTTTCTCAGGTTTTCGTGGAAAAACGGCTTAACATCTCATTACCACCCATAAATTGAACCTCTTTCTCAGAACCCGACGTTTTCTAGTAAACCCAAGCCTGACCTTATAACTTCCAAGCCCCAGATGTCCCCCGGCGCTAGCACCGTCATCTTGGACGTGCATCTGAACCATCGTCTCAATGAAATACTAGATGTCTCACCAAATGCAACAGACGGTCGCTTCCGTCTCATGTCCTGCGAACCCTTTATCCAGCACACGATACTGTGTGTCGAAGAGTTCGAGTTCAGTGACATTGGCAACATCCGCTATGCTACGGTCTCTTATCCATGGAGGGGGGTCGTTGCCAATAATCCTCGCGACATTGCTGCGCCTACTTTCCAGGTCCATGGTTCCAGTCATTGCGGCGACCCGATCAACCCCATCGTGTTGCGAGATGCATGCATCGCTGCTCGATATAATGGGGCGGATTACATCTGGTTTGATCGGATTAGTGTTCTTCAGGCCGAAGACCGCTCAGCGGACAAGTACGTGCAGATCGGACGCATGCATGAAGTGTACAGTTGCTGTATGCTTTGCATTGTGATCCCTGGCGGACTGCGCCGCTTTGTCTCTTTAGACGAGGAAACAACGTGGATTCAACGTGGCTGGACATTGCAGGAAGCGATCGCACCTCCCAAGGTCATAGTTCTGTTCGCGTGGAAGCTGGGGTCTGGTGTGTAATCATACTGCGTCGTAAAGGCATCCATTGACTTCAAACGTCCTGCAGGCAACATCCGTGCCGGCGATATCGAAGACTCGACATTTGGTACGGTCATCGAGATAACGCCAGGCGAGACCGCCACCCTCGACTTGGTACCACTCGTGGTCACCTCTAGTGAAGGATTCTTGACCTTTTTTCGAGGAAATGACAACGACAGGGAAGAACCCACTTGCCATATTGCCACAAAGATCTTTGGGTCCAGTTCGCCGTATGCGCGCGCGCTCTCGACGGCCATGGCGCAGGACGGCCATCAAGACATGAGAGATCAAGCGATCTGGACATGCGCCCAGCTGCGTACTGCGTCCCGGTCCGTGGACATGGTGCTCTCTATTATGGGCTTGTTTGGGGTGACGCTGCAAGCAGAGCGGTACGGTCCAGATGACCGGCTTCGGGCGACGGTAGACCTTGCGAAGCAGATCCTCGATCAAGGTCGTACGGCGAGTTGGCTTGGTATTTCTTTCCAGCTTCCGCCGAGCAAGTATCTTTCCACGTTTTCGATATTCCCTCAGACATGCGCGACTGGAGGCGCTCATGTGCAGACACGGCGAGGTCCCAGAAGCGTCTCAGAATTTATTGGAGGCGAGTGCCTGTCCCCGGAGACGCATACATGGTATCTGTCTATGGGATACAGATATGAAGATGCTGGGATCAGACCACACACCAGCTATGGCTCTATGATGTTGGAACGCCATGACGAGGAGATCCAGCGCAGACTTGGCAGGCAGTCGACTCAATTTCAGACTGGGGGGTTGAGGGGATCAATCGATGACGAAGGATACTTGAGTCTTAAAGCTTTGGCGATCCGGGTTCGGCAATGCCGCAGAGATGAGGTGAGTTTTTGTGCTTGTGGATGGATACATACCAACGGGGGTTCGATTGCTACATAGGGTGAAACAATCTTTCATAGCGTTGACGGGAAAACTTGGAAACCATGTACCGACGCGAGTGCAAGGGACAACGAAGGGATCTATTGGGCGGTATTCGTCGGGGTCTATAAAAGGTATCACGCTTTGGTCTACCAGAACTTCCGGCCCGGAGATGGAGACTTTGCCAAGATCATGGTTGTGGCAGAGCGGGACTCACGCTTACACAAGTCTCACGCAGTGACATTCTGCACGACTACATCACCTCTCCATACTAGCGGAGTCTGGAGTTTACGGGAGTTCAAGATTGGGGGTTTGTTTTCGCTTCCGCAAGGACGAGCAGAAGCAGAGATCATGAACTACGATCCTCAAGTTTCCGACGGCCAACAGGCGGACACTCATGAGATCTACCGTCTTCGCGCCCAGATTAACGCGTGTTCCCAGAAGGAAGTAGAGGATTTCTTCAGGAAATTCCCAGAAGCGACAACGTTTGACCTAGATGCCGGTAAGACCTCTCATTTGGGGAGGTTCAAGGCAGATGTGCGGGAACAAATGCTGAGCAATTTTCTCTCTCAATTTCTGAAATAAAGAGACGCAGAGTATTAATGCATTCTGCACATGTGATAGATAATCTGTATTATGTACCGTTATCACGTTGGATTGGTTCCACCCAAGTGGAAGATATCCAGGGAAAGCCATTGCTATAATATTGGCGATTAAAAGGAGTGGTAGAACTGACAAAGCGAGTGGTGCTTGTCTACCATCGATCCCGTCCTCTACGAATGTGTTGTTGGAAAGATCTACTGGTGGAATAAGAAGCTTGTGTCTTATGGTGCCCCCGCAATGTGCCAGAGAGCGACGTCGGCGCGATCGGTGCTCAAGCGCTCATGAACAAGCTGAACGTGGAAAGTTATGTAGTCTGGTGTTGGTTCTCGGAAAATCCCACACTGACTCGGGCCATGTGCATGAGCGCTTGAGCTCAGAGCTACTGGGATCACCAGATTCACCACGAACGACCTCTTCTGCGAGTTCCCAGTGAAAACAACATCGTAATCTCTATAGAACCGCTGACAGTATCCCGATTGAATCGCGGGATTCATATAAACCACATGCTTTATTTCGAGCCCTCATCACAACTTCCTTGTCTTGACTCACGCCAACTTTGATATGCCTGCCACTCGGTAGTAGTTCGAGCTGATAGCCATGAGTTGGATATCTACAGCATCACTGAGGTTCGAGCTGATAGCCATGAGTTGGATATCTACAGCATCACTGAGGATAGCGACTCGGAGGCCAGGGTTCCAGGGGCGATACCTTGTTCGCCCTGGCCGGCCTCCGCCCAACACTGCCTCTGTACAGCCACAACGTGGGTCACCATTCCCCGACTATGTCTACTCTAGTTTCCACAGCTCAGGTGGGGCAGCTCATTTGCGCGCCAGGGTACTTCCAGTTTCACGTCCTCCAAAAGTCGAAACCGTCAAGATCAGGCTTTACTGAAGGTCGACGGTGCCGCAGTGGCCGCGATCTCATCTGTGGTGAATGTGTTATAAAGGCGTCTTCAAGAACACGAAGCAATACATGCATAGCGGTCGTTTGTTGTCGGTCCGTACCTCAAAGTCGGCAAGTTCAGCTGTCTCAGGCTGGTGACCACTGGCCGCTCAATCACCGGATATAGACGCCCATTCTCTGACACTTCTCTCGGTGAACCGGCGACTATAATAACATGTAAGAGTCGGATTGGCTTCACTGACTGCCCTTGTGCGCGACCGTTGCATACAGCCTGGAATCCATGCATCACCTCCGGGCCCTGTTTTTATATTCACCAAATCCCTTCCATGGACGCCCGTCCACTATATGTTTCCCTGATGTCCTGATGACCGAAGAAGCAGCCATATGCCTGATACGGGCTTGGCACACCTTCGTTCCTGGTGCGTGACCGGCCAGATAAGCAGAATGCAACGCGTCTCTTTAAAAGTGGCTCAAGTCCCAGCACCCGTTCGATACAATCTACCCAATGGTGCTTACTTGGACTAGCTTCAGGTGGACTGTCTCCCAGCGATACCTGACAACGATCCTCCTCGTCTGCCTCCTCACTTTCTCTCTCCGCTCCCTCTTTGTACCCCATCCTGTACATGTCCCGCATGCACCACTCGTCTCTTACCACGTACCGTTCGACAATTTCGAGTTCGATGTGGCGCCCAACGGTCAAGTTATCAGGCACTTGATCGAAAAGGATCCAGATCCAGATTCGAAGTATATACCACCAAAACCACCCCTTGGAGCGCATACAATCACTCCAGACGGGCTTCTAGTAGTCAATCCAGATGGTCCACATCCCATATTCCAACTGATCCGCGAGGCCGAGGTGGAATGGGAGACAAAACATGCACGCGTGAGCAAGACCTTCGATGAGGCAGTTGCAGAATACAAGAGGCGTTATCACCGGGCACCACCCCTCGGTTTTGACAAATGGTATGTTCTCTTCATTGCAGGTGTCTCGCGTCGTGTTGAGCATATTACGCCTTAGGTGGGACTATGTCGTCAAACATCACGTCCAGCTACCCGACGAATATGACGAAATCTACAAAGACATCGAACCCTTTTGGGGAATTGATCCGGCGGAGTTGGCTCATACGCAGGAAGAGCTCGAGACACAACCCGACACTGTGACCGTCGAGAAGACGGACAGCCTCCCTCAATTCAAGGTAGTCGGCACGACCCTTCCTCCAAACAGACAGAACTTGATAAGCGGAGTCGACAACATTCTCGAGCTCGTTCGCGAGGTGGAACTGGATATCCCTCCGATACGAATCACATTTTCCCCGTTCGACAATCCCAACATGGTCTCAGACTGGCAGATCAAATCCATGGCTCTCAAGGCTGCTGCCAATGGGACGAGTACGTCTATCCTTCTTTACCATTTGATTGTGCGTAATAGTCTCTTATACAGCACTGAAACGCGCTGACATGCCTCCAGTGAAAGAGGGCTGGATCCAAGCATGTCCACCTGATTCGCCCGCCCGTCTGTATCCACCTATACTGCCATCCCAATCCACCGGCTCTCCCACCCCACCTTCGTCCCCAAAAACATTCATCGCCTCCCATAGTGATGCGATGGATCCCTGCCTTCACCCATCGCTGCTCATCTCGCACGGCCAATTTCTCTCGCACGGCAAGGGTCCCTTCCCCCGTCCCACACTTGTCCCACGCTTTTCGCTCTGTGCAACGGCTCTCCACCACGATATCCGTCCGCCCGTGCCGTACGGATGGGACTGGGATCCAGACATGGATGTAGACGAAGAACGGGGCGGCGCGTTTGAGGGTGATGTCCCCTGGGACCGCAAGGTGGACGAGCGGTTGAGCTGGCGAGGCCGGACGACGGGGATGTGGGCGTCCCCTACGTCGCTGTGGGTCCATGGCCACCGGGCACGGCTCGTCACGCTGGCGAGTACGTTCGAAGGCAACGTCAGCGTGTTGATCACGGGGGATGGGGAAGGGGTGATGGCAGCCGGAGAACCGGAGACGACGCGTCTCGCGCGTGTCAATCCAGCCTGGATGGATATTGCGTTTGCGGATAGACCTATTGCGTGCGACGAGCGCGGGGGGACGTGCATGGAGATGGAGAAGATGTGGGAGTTTCGGAAGGCACAAGGGAGACGCGAGGAAGGGCGGTACAAGTTTATCCTCGACGTGTGTATCTTCGACGTGAGCGAGGCAGCTGTTTGACCTATCGATGACAGGTCGACGGAAACGGATGGTCAGGTCGGTTTAAACGCCTCATGACGAGTAACGCGCTTGTTTTCAAGTCGACCGTCTATCCAGAGTGGTAGGTATATGTTCCTGTATCTGCTGCGTGTCTGACTGCGCATTAGGTATGCGTCACGCATTGCGCCATGGGTGCATTATGTTCCGATCCAAGTATCCTACGTGGACCTGTACGATGCAGTCGCGTTCTTCCGCGCTCACGATGAATTAGCCGCTCGGATCGCAAACGCGGGACGGGATTGGAGTCGACGGTACTGGCGCAGGGTAGACATGACGGCGTACTTGTATCGGTGTGTAAAAATTATCCCAGAACGTGCTGGATAGTGACACGCATCTAGATTGTTGTTGGAGTATGCACGTGTGTCAAGTTTAAACCGGTCATCAATGGATTATGTGGGTTGATCATTGCTCAGAGTAGACACGGTCCGCCTCACGTTGATGTGAGAAGACCGTTGTTGCTGCTAGATCATGAAGGAAATCGATTTGGTCATCGACGAGTTGCTCAGTGGGCTCGAAACGTTGACACCTTGTGGGTAACAAATGGTATTTTTTTGGTCGTCTGAGTACAAATGAGGGCGAGGCATCCCACGGTGACCTTGATGAGCACAGAAGAGTGTCAATCATGATAGCCAGCAACAGGGATGCCAAACCTAACTTGCTTCGCTGTCTTGTTTCACGCCGTCCTGGCACGCCTCTCGCGATTCGACTGGAACGTTCTAACCCGGGCTTCGCTTTCCTTCAAGTTTAGTCGCTGCCCTTCGCCCCGAGACTCCTGCCAACTCAGGCTCTGTGGGGCTGTACGACCCATCATAAGATCCGTAGGATCGTATATGCCTGAGATACCTCCCCAAGGATCCATCTCTACGAGGATGATGATACATATGCCAAAACCAGTGTGGTCGACAAACGGAACGCTACACTCAAGCGTGTATATCACCTCCGTCGACAGACTTTGAAAAGTCTAACACGAACACGAATTACCTGTCTTGAATGATTTTCAAGTCGTACTTGACTTCAAGACCTGTCCAGATGTGAAAGAGTTGGCGCAACGAAAAGGAATTGTGGTACTATGATATCATAAATAGTGCGGATATGGCAGAAGGGACTACTATTGGTCAAGGGACACCGTTGTCACCAACGGACGAAAAATAGGTGCACCAAAAGACGCTCACCAGACACAGTCGAAGTTTCTACGGCGGAATTGCTCCCCGCAGTCGTATTCGCCCGTCTTTGAGTCGCTCCGTGATGATGGGACTGGCGGCGGGGCGATACTTGAATTCTTTCGAGTATCTAGATTCGTATTAGAACGAGAATGTACGTTGGAGAACAAAGACCAGACCGGGTTGCGTAAATGATTGTGGGTTCTGGTGTAGCGTTTGGTCGGAAGTAGAACACGAGCGAGAGGAATATGGCGAGGAGGGCAACGAGCACGGCGAATCTCCACGTGAGCGGTTGAGGACGAGCGTGGGCGTCGACGAGCTGTGTCTTGTCGTTGTCGTGAGACATGGTCAACTTGTCGGGACTCGAAAATACACGCTGACAAGACCACCACCCCCGATGGTACGCGTGCGCAATTGGTTTCTTAGGAGAACATACGCAGGCTATAGATCTACAGACATGCCAGTGCGTGTCGAACCATCAGACGATGACATGATGGACGACGACCACGAGCACACGAAACTCGACGACGAGATCGACCCAGAGGAGGACGACGACGACGACGACGACGACGAACCAGAGCCGGAAGAGGTCAGTTCGATGCACATCCACCTGCTGACTCGCTCACTGTTTGCAGGACGTGGAATCAGACGAGCTGTCGCCCCCACCCTCGCCCCACAAACCGCGGCTCAAGATCAAGATCAAGCTGCCTCAGATCCTCAGCCCGAACGAATCCTCGAGCAGAGGGCCGTCCACCCCCAGCGGTGAACCAAGCCGACCATCCTCGCACCGTGGTATCTCTAGGGGTATGCGTCACGTCCTAGTTTTGCTCGACCGCTCAACGGGCGCGCGTTGTAGACATTGAATCGGAAGACGAGGACGATGAAGACGAAGTCGTGGGCGGGTCCACGCACCCAATGACATCCCGCCAAGCCGTCCTTGCCAGTGTGGTCGATTCGTCTCACGTCTCTCTTTGTCCGTACCCTTCATGTGTCCGTTGACTCCCCAATGATTCATGCGCACACAGCGGAATCATCGCGCAGCAAGAAGAAACAGCTCACGGAATCCGAGATCGCGCTACGACGCGAAGAGACCGCTCGCAAGCGCAAGAATCTGACCGAGAAAAAACTCGAGGACGAAAAGGTGCGCTGCCAACCGTGGGTGGACATCGATGGACGGAAGTGACGCATCAGACAGGCAGAAACCATCAACCGTTTGCTCAAGAAGCAGTCCAAATCTAAAAACAAGCGCAACGCGCTGTCGACCGCGGACGATCGCACCCTGGTCTCTGCCACGCCTACCGTCGTGCAGCCTACTCGCGATGGTTCGGAAGCGCCAGAGGGAGAGGTGCTCGAGCCTGTCGAGATCGTTCCTACGATGTATCGGTGGGTGTCGAGTACCAAGCCAATCTCTGGTAATGCAGCGCCGGCGTCTCGGGATGACAAGGACGGTCAACTGAGGTTGACATTCTCTGTACCGGTGTCGATACTTCATGGTAGCGTACCAACACCGCAAGCTACGCTGCCACCAGCAGAGAAGCCTGTATGCGATGTGAGCGGGTGCGATCGAGCGAGAAAGTATCGGCTCGTCAAGGATTGGTTAAAGGGTGCGTGTGGGATGGAACATCTCAAAATGTTGGAGTATCAAATGGACGTTGTCTGAACGAGGTGTTGAGTCTGTCCTTTCTTTGTTGTGCATGTTTACTGTTGATCTGCGTCTGTATGGTTCGTGTTGCTATCATATTTTCCAACGTTTCAGTCAAATTCCTTGTCAAAAGGAATTTTCAGACGTCGAATTTTCTTTCAGTACGCTCATGTTCGAGAGCAAACCAATAGCGTGAGTAATGAGGCCGAGATCATTGGCTTACTTGTCCGAGCGAAGATCTTGAACTAGTTGGCTACGATTGGCCTGAAGCACCGTCAGATAACCGGACCCCTCACAGGAGACTGATGCAACGGTAACCGTCGTAGGACGACACAAGTTTTCTAATTCCAGGCTGATATGCACCCTCCAGACTTCCGTCACGGCGATACTGGCCACTTTGGTTTTTATGCAGACGAAGAAATGTTCGTGAGTAGAGTGGAAGTCTGTCAGCGATCTCGATCCTGGTGGAGTGTCTGATATCCTGAGTTGGCATCGTAGTTGCGGTCGACCATCAACCCGGCCTTCGTCACAACTGAGGGGACTTCTTCCTCGCAGAACGAGGTCAACGGCGCGAATTTTCCCAGTGTACTGCACCACGTATCATGCGCCGGTCAATACAAGGGAGGGTACCTCTCAGCGATCGGTATCAACGGCGTGTCTACGGCTTCGACATTTCAATTGGCGCCATCGAGTTGGGATGCAGGTCCCTCTCATGCTCTTTTTATCGACTACGTTCCGCCAGTGGCCATGTTAGCCATCAACTTGTCAACGGAACACGGTGCAATCGAGCAAGGACATTTTATTTGGTATAATTTAAAAAATTGAATGCTATGATAGTGAACTTGTAATGTCCATATCAGAACTTATAAGGGGTCGTAAGCCAGCGGCATTACTTGCTTCTTCGGTCCGGTCAGAAAGCAGTGACATGTACGCATTGGCACACGTGACAAAATCCCCAGGTCAAATTTCAAATTTCGGCCCTCAACAGCTTCACACAGCAACTGTAATTGTAGCACTACAGGACCTCCGAGAACAGGGTGAAGAATGGACACTTGAAATGCATGGCGACTTCTTCGATAGGACTCCTTCACTACTTATTTCCCGGACTCTTCCCTGCAACTTCCCTGGCACAGCTCCTTGATCTTGTGACTCGTCCTCGTGACGGACCGGGAATCCTGAAATGCTTTTAGAGCACCTCGGAACGGTAAGTAAACGTCACTTTCAAGTCTCAGGTGAGTCAGGGTTGAGTCAGCTACCGTGAATAATCTCACAGGATCATCCAAATCAAGTGGAGAACGCACAATCGTCGGACCAGAGCAAGGTTCCGCAGCATCAAGCCACACTAGTCTAAGTACGGTAGGAATGCTACTGTAATACCTGGAATGTTTGGCATGTGAGAACAGAAGGTATAAAGAAAAGGCAACAGATTACAGCAGCAGAAGTCGTACGGCAGGTGGTGATATCTGGATATAAAGCGCAGTTGCATTGGCGTGAAAGACCCAAGTATTCACCGCTTTATCCACCTTCCGTGAAACGCCTTTCTGGAAGAACAGACTGGATAGATCCTTCAAAGCTTTATCCGCGCTTGCAAGTCTAGTCATGGCAGAAGAAGAACAGTATGACGCCATAGTCGTCGGAGCAGGCTTCAGTGGCATTTATCAACTCATTCATTTGCACAAACGAGGCTTGCGTTGCGCCGTGTTTGATGCAGGCTCGGACTTTGGAGGGACCTGGAATTGGAACACATACCCCGGCGCTCGAGTGGACAGTCATATTCCGATCTATGAGCTTTCCTTACCAGAGCTTTGGAAAGACTGGACGTGGACGGAAAAGTTCCCGGGATGGAAGGAATTGCAAGCGTACGTACATCCCATGAGGGTATCTCAACTTCACGTGTTCATCAGGGTTGTAGATATTTCGCATACGTTGGAGATAAGATGGAACTGCGACCACATTGTCGGTTTAACACGGTGGTGAAACAAGCCTCCTGGGACGATCAGTTACATTGCTGGCATGTCACTGCAGAGGGAAAGGACGCCATCTGCAAGGCATCTGCACGTTATTTGATCCTCTGCACGGTGAGAGCGCTACGAATATTGTCCGCCGAAGGTGATTGACGAGATATCCAGGGCTTTGCGTCCATGCCTTATACGCCTAACATCAAAGGGCGCGAGACGTTCAAAGGACCGTGGTGCCACACGAGCCGATGGCCAAAAGAAGGGATCGAAACTGCTGGAAAGCGAGTCGGGATCATTGGAACCGGAGCTAGCGGTGTCCAGGTGATCCAGGAGCTCGGACCACAGGTATGCCAACGCCACCTTTCTATATCCAAGTCCATGGTTTAGCGATGAGCGCTTTTTCGTTCCGTCCCGTGCAGGTAACTCATTTGACCGTCTTTCAACGAACCCCAAATCTGGCTCTGCCGATGGGTCAATATAGCATAAGCAAGCAAGTGCAGGACCATTTCAAACCCGTGTACGGCGAACTATACAAGAAATTGAATACAACGGTTGCCGGGTTTCCGCACGATCCCATACTGCGGTCGATGTTGAGTGACAGCGACGAGGAACGAGAGGCGAATTTCGAGAGAATATGGAGCTTGGGAGGATTCAACTTTCCGCGTGCGTTTTCGAATATAGGCACTATGAGCTCCTCTAACTTGGGCATGTAGTGGGTAACTATATGGACACCGGTCGCGACATACGCGCAAATAACTTGGCGTACGCGTTTTGGAGGAGAAAGGTCTGCGAACGCATCAAGGATCCTAGAAAGCGCGACCTGCTGGCGCCAGAGGTGCCGCCTCATCCTATAGGTGCCAAACGCCAGTCTATGGAGCAAAATTTCTACGAAGTCATGGACCAAGGGAACGTCGACCTCATTGATTCTAAGGCCACTCCGATTCTGGAGATAACAGAGACTGGTCTCAAAACGACTGACAAGGAGTACGAATTCGACGTGCTCATCTTCGCGACAGGTGCGCCTGGAACGTTTCTATCCTGAGTGACGAATCAGAACCTGAATAGTCGTGACGGACAGGGTTCGATAGCTATGTTGGTGGGTTCAATGGTATTGATCTGCGCGGCTTGAATGGAAAAACGATCCAAGACCACTGGAAGAACGGCGTGACGACCTAGTGAGTACTACGCACCTTCAACCTGGCACTCGGTCGACTCATACATGCTTGACATCAAGTCTTGGCATGACGATCGACAACTTTCCGAATCTGTTCTTCACATATGGGCCACAGGGTCCGACGGCGTTCAGCAATGGGCCGACCTGTGCACAGCTCCAGGGCTCGTGGATTGACCAAACGATCGGGTACTTGCGTGACAACCATATCACCAAATTTACGCCGACCGGCCATGCTGCATCAACATTTAAGAAGCACATTGATGAGTTGTTTGGGGGCACCTTACTTCCACTTGCGGACAGCTGGTATGTAGGGGCCAATATTCCAGGGAAGAAACGCGAAGCGTATAACTATATCGGGGGACTCGTGCCTTATACAAAGGAAATCACGACAGAGGTTGACTGTGGATATCCGGGGTTCATGAGGGAAACACTAGAAATTTTGAAATAGGTAGCATTTGAAATTGAAGTATTCGAATTTTTGGTCTTGTACGCTTTCCGGAAAAGGCTTGGAGTAGCTAGATAGTGGACTGGGAAAGTGTAACTGTTGTATAGTCGATGCAACGTTGTTTGTAGTAGTCCTTGGTTGAAACGATTTTGATAACCCCTAAACATCCTCAGGTTGAACTCGGGAGGCAAAAATTTCCCCTTATCGTGAATCAGATTCGTGATGCTACATCTAATGGCTTCTCCGTGTTTCAGCTGATGACATAACTTGCAGGTGTTAAGTGTAAGTGGTCTGCAACTACACAAATACTATTGTTCCCCAACAAACGTGGATGCTAAGCTGCCCAAGCATTGATGACTACCCCGCGGTCAGCCAAAAGGAAGAATCGAATACCCGTTCAACCTGGCGCGAAGAGGCACATGAGACCACCGGTGGGACCAATTGACTTTCATAATGATGCCATCAGAACGATGGCAGAATTCCACAAAAAAGGGATGTCGCCGGTTCCGCGGCAAGCCATGGATCGCAACCAAAGAACGGTGGTTCGGGCTAACCCGAATGCAACGTGTGAGAACGAAGGCATGCAGGGAGATAACAGGACGTGACATGCATGAAATGTTGTATTCTTTGATAGCGACCTCCTCCAAGGGTCGTCGAGATGGCCGCTCTCCCGAATGTCTGCGACGTTGCCATAACGCAAGAAGAGCAGTTCGATGCAATCATTGTTGGAGCAGGCTTCAGTGGTATGCACCACCTCCATCTCCTACGCCAACGTGGGTTGCGTTGCACGGTGATTGACGCTGGAGGGGACTTTGGAGGAACGTGGTGGTGGAACACATACCCTGGTGTGCGGGTGGATAGTTACATTCCGCTCTACGAGCTGTCCATCCCTGAACTGTGGAAAGGATGGACTTGGAGGGAGAAGTTTCCAGCGGGAAAGGAATTGCAAGCGTACGTCCTCAATAGCAATATTTGCGGATATCAGAAGTTTGACATGCTCACCGCTGTCGTAGATATTTTATGTACGCGGGGGAAAAGCTGGATTTACGCCCATATTGCCGCTTTAACACGGTGGTGAAACAAGCTCGTTGGGACGACCAGTTACATTGCTGGCACGTCATCGCAGAGGGAAAGGACGGCATCTACAAGGCAGTTTCACGTTATTTAATTCTCTGCACGGTGAGAGAGCCCTGTATATTGTCCGCGTAAAATGACCAACAATACTGTTCTGGATATTCAGGGCTTTGCATCCAAACCCTACATACCCAATGTCAGCGGACTTGAGAATTTCAAGGGCCCGTGGTGTCACACGAGCCGATGGCCAAGAGAAGGGATCGAAACGACCGGAAAGCGTGTCGCCGTTATCGGTACTGGTGCGAGCGGCGTACAGGTGATTCAGGAACTTGGGCCACATGTAAGGTCAATGTCTATTTGGAAAGCAACGGCACTGAGCTTGCTTGCGTACGGCAAAGGTAACCCACCTGACCGTTTTTCAACGAACCCCGAATATGGCGCTGCCGATGGACCAATATCGTGTGCACAAAGAATTCCAAGACCATTTTAAACCCGTGTACAGCGAACTGTATAAGAAATTGGATACGACGTTCGCTGGTTACCCCGCAGAGCCTCGGTTGCAACCATTGTCGAGCGACAGCGCAGAAGAACGAGAAGCATATTATGAAAGGATATGGAGCTTGGGCGGGTTCAACTTTTCGTGTGCGTTCCAGCACGGTCCCAGCGGTCCCCTTCGCTAACCTTTACTGTTTTAGTGAACAACTATCAGGATATCCTCCTCAACATGGAAAGTAATGCGGCAGCCTATGCATTCTGGAGGAAAAAAGTCGGTGAACGCGTCAAGGATCCAAGGAAGCGCAAATTACTAGCTCCAGCAGTGCCACCCCATCCTATTGGTGTCAAACGACAGTCCCTGGAGCTGAACTTCTACGAGGTATTCAACCAAGACAATGTCGATCTAATCGATCTTAAGGCCACGCCGATCCTGGAAATAAACGAGCATGGTCTCAAGACAGCTGAAAAGGAGTACGAGTTTGACGTGCTCATCTTTGCGACAGGTGCGGGTGATTTCGCTTGTGTGCATGTGATTGGTCAGTAAAGAGGTCGCAACACACAGGCTTCGATAGTTATGTGGGTGGATTCAACGATATTGATTTACGAGGCGCGAACGACGAAGGGATCCAAGACCACTGGAAGGACGGCGTGACAACATAGTGAGTGCCACGCACCTAAGTTGAGCCAACTTTTGGTGGACTCATACGTCTCCCGAGTCTCGGCATGTCGATTGATAACTTTCCGAACCTATTCTTCATATACGGGCCACAGGGACCAACTGCATTCTGCAACGGACCAACATGTTTGCAACTCCAGAGCAGGTGAATTGATGAAACGATCGGGTACTTGCGCGAACACCATATCACCAAGTTTACGCCGACCAACCACGCTGCGCTGACGTACAAGAAGCACGTCAATGAACTGTGTGATGTAACATTATTTCCACACGCAGATAGCTGGTATATGGGCGCCAATATACCGGGGAAGAAACGCGAGACATATAATTACTTTGGGGGCCTGGTGGCATACACACAGGAAATCACGACAGAGGTTGAACGTGGATACCCGGGATTTACGAGGGATACACTGAAAGAAGCTTGATGCATGTGATTGACTTGGGTTTGCCATTCGCTGATCCGATCACATGGTATCCATACATATATGTCACTATGTCAATGTTCGCATATATTAGTTTGTTGCCGTGTGTATGTCTTCTGTCTGTCAGCCTGTCAAGAGGCGACCGAACAAGTTTGCGCGACGTCTTCTTGAATCAAAGCTTCAGGCCCAGCCCAGCACTCAGTGAGCAGAGTAAGTGAAGATGTACAGCATGATAACCCTTCGGCTCTCAGATCCTTTCGTAACGCTTTAAAGAGCATCCGCTCATCCGAAGTATAATCAAAATTTGAGACTCAGATCCGGCTATTTATTGTCCACAGCCGCTCACAAACCAGTTCGCCCTGTTGGCTCGAGGTTTCGCTGTCAAACGCCATGCAACGTCTCAAGCAAATTTCGTCCCACTTTTACCCCCTCTCTGGTGTTTCTGCACTCCAAGAAAAACACCCCGATGATGTCGTCGTCACAATGGCCATACGCTCTCCCTTGACAAAAGCCAAGAAAGGAGCTCTCAGAGATACACCGCAAGTAGTCTTCTCTTGTAGATGCGCATGATAGGGCTCAGCGTTCACACAGCTTCGACGAACTCATGTTCCAGATGTTCCAGGTAAGTATCTTCATTTCTACCCCTGGGCACGCCAGCGAATGTGACCACACACCAGCACGTCATCGCTCATTCACAAGTCGATCCAGCAAGCGTTGGTGACATCTGTGTCGGAAACGTTCTGGCTCCCGGACCTGGATATCATGCCCGTAGTGCTGCCCTCGCAGCTGGTTTCCCTGATAACGTTCCCGTCCAGGTGGTCAACCGCTTTTGCTCCAGTGGACTCATGGCATTGACTGTCATCGCAAACCAAATACGATCTGGTCAAATTGAGATAGGACTTGCGGTTGGTATCGAGTCCATGAGCCAAAAGTAGGTCTCCCCTGTGCAACTCCAACCTCGTTCTGGCTCATACTCTTCCTTGGAAAATAGCCCAGACGTCAGCGCACCACCCCAATCAGAGATCGTTGGTGCTGTCCCTGCCGCAAAGGACTGTACCCAGCCTATGGGCTGGACGAGCGAGAACGTGGCTCAAGATTATAATATCTCACGTGAGGTTATGGACACGTTCGCCGCTTTATCTTTTCAGCGTGCCGAAATGGCCCAAAAATCTGGTCGCTTTGCTCAAGAGATTGTGCCTTTTACCGTATTTGTGGATGAGAAGGATCTCGTGACGGGTACTACCTCCCGGCGACGCGTGACGGCCACCGAGGACGATGGTATCCGGCTGGGTACCACAAAGGAATCTTTACTCAAGATCCGTTCAGCATTCCCACAGTGGGGTCATGGGAGGACGACGGGTGGGAACGCGAGTCAGCTTACAGACGGTGCAGCGGCAGCTTTGTTGATGACGCGACGCAAAGCTGAGGAACTCGGGTTGCCTATCCTGGGAAAACACGTTACTACAGCTATCGTGGGTACGTGCTTAGGGGACCTACTCCGTCTTCGCGGGGAATGTCATGTTGCTTATCGTACAATTTTTTTAAGGAACCCCTCCTCGTGTGATGGGTGTCGGGCCTGCGTATGCGATTCCGATGGCACTCGAGAGTACTGGCCTGAGTATTGCGGACGTGGACTTGTTTGAGGTATGTTTCTGAGGCGTGAGAGCTCCGCAAAAAGGATACCATGCCTAATTTATGGTATGTAGATCAACGAAGCATTTGCATCTCAGTACGTCTATTGCATCCAAAAACTTGGGCTGGATTCCGAGAAAGTCAACGTCAACGGTGGCGCGATCGCATTCGGACATCCATTAGATAAGTGCTTCTTATTTGTTATTCACCGTACTCCAGGCTGATCGGCGTGTGGGACGGTTACGTTGCACGGGTGTGCGACAGGTTGCAACCGGTTTGCACGAGTTGCAGCGAAGGGGCGGCAAGGTGGGTGTAGTGTGGATAACACCGCAGACTCTATTGATGTCTTACTCTATCAGGTTCTTGTGACATCGATGTGTATCGGGACTGGGATGGGTGCTGCAGCAGTGTTTGTAAGGGACACCTGAAAATTTGCACTGTCTATTTGTGTAGATGTAAGTGAGCTCTCTGCTGTGATACGAGGTGTTAATTGTTTCACCTCAGCTTCATCATGGTCGTCTTGGCAATTAATTTGTTCATTTAGTTTGTAGCCATTTTCGATTTGGTATTCGTGTCTTTTCTCAGATTGGGTGTCTCGAGGCCTCCTGACTTACATAGTACATAGATGTGACCAGACGATAACCATTACTTCAGTAACATTATAAGCATTCGTGAAGCAAGCCTCAAGCTTTCAAGAGTCATTGACAGGGTAAGGAACGCCAAGCACCGTGGGTGTGGTGGCATGCATATTATGTTCGCCGCTCTATATGCAGTACTCTCAAGAATGGTGTTCATTCCCGCAACGCGATGCACCCGGGTGCAATTGGGTCCGTACAATTCCGCCCCCTTGGCGATCTGCGATTTGGCAGTCACATTAAGTCGGAGCCCGGGAGTGACCGGACCGTTTCCCGCCCTTCACTCCACTATGTTAAACGGCTCTCCGGGCAAGCCTGAACCCATTTGTCATTGTCGTGATCACAGGCTTTGGGAACTAAAATACAGCATCGTAACTCGCCAAAGCAAATTTCGGTTCAAGTTGCACCGGTGGTTGTGCGCCAGTGCAAACACTGGCAGCGCGGATTAACATCCAGAACAAATCTGCGATCCCAAAAGGACTACGCATGCTTTCAGAACATAAAAGGTGCCCCCATAAACTACGCGATCATACGACGGGGGGAGAATGTGTGGCGGTAAACGATCATTCGTCAATAGACTGAAATTGATGCGAAACGGTCCGACATCGACGAGATCCGAAGTCAACACGGACATTGGCTCCGTACATTCGGTTATGCGTCGCTGCCAGTTGTCAATTATCTGTACCTTTTTATCCCATGAAGGAATAGGTGGCTGCACTTTCTACAGTATTATCTGAAGGTGGAAGTTGTTCAGCCTTTGAATCAGGACGTGTAACCACTTCCGAGTTCCCGCGACATGTAGGGAGACGACATGATGCTCGAAGCATACAAACCCTCTGACGACGCGAATACAGCGACGTCAGTCAGTCGAGCTGCAAGATAAACCCCTCGGGGAAACCAAGGCATATTCTGGACAGGGATCATCTCATCGCATAAAAACGTAAAATCCGAACCCAGTTTTGCATGCGTTACAATGCGTTCAAGCGAAGATGTGGTGCATCAAGATCACGCTGAAACACGATACGCATCGTTCCTTAAGGTCAGCATCAGCAATCATTAGTCAAAAGGAGATAGATTCCAGCGAAGAACACACTATCAACGTCCACCGCAAACAGAAAAAAAATGAACAAGAGATCACTAGAGGGCGATGGCGAACGATAGAGGATGTCTTTGTCAGACACCCGGCATTTCTCTACGCCAACTGGGTTCTCACGGGAAACGGTCCGGTCGGAACGGTGTCCGGTCCAGGAACTTGACACCCCTTTACTTTTCATTCGGAACATAATCTGAGCAGTTTTCACGCCAAAGGGACAGCCAGTTGGGTATCTGTCCACTGTGATGGATTGAGTGAGGTGACGGGAAGGACACAGGAAGATCTTGGTTACATTTCGTGCTGAGTTGTGTAAGAGATGACCAGGTCTGACAGTAGTAAGCGAGTCAAACGATAAAGATATACTGACTGAAGCCTGAGGAGCGTAATACAACCCTCAAGGTCAATCTGACCTCAAACCTGTAAAACATGTACCAATCGTCCAATGCTGCCAACTCGTCTACCCCGGACCCAAGGCCGCAGTAAATGTGTGCATTGCATCATGGACGGTGGGCACAATGCAAGCACCATTCGGTGTGAGAATGCTAGATAGGCACGTCACGGTGTTGAGCATACATGAGAATGCCTGATTGATCCTCGGGAATGATGAGCTTGCATGGAAAGCAAGTGCATGGTAGTATCTTTGCGCCAAGACAAGACAAAGGGAGGGGAAGTGTACTCGATTACACTTCTGAACTTCATCCTGCAGAGAAATGGCCCGATAGTAAGGTGGTTTGACAAGCGGTGCGTTACTCATCGAAAGGAGGATGAAATTGTTCACACGGCGCATGTCTGTTTGACATGACACTGCATTTTACCTAGCATCTTTCTCGTCAATATCAGAATGGCTGAGTATGGCCCACAACCATTGCACTCGTCCCAGCTTCTGGATCAGTACACCATGGGATTCGAGGGTGATATGTTGAGCTATATACTCTACGGTAAGAGCTCGACTTTGTTCTTCCCTGTTGCTCACTCATGCCTCCTCGTAGGCGTCTATGTCATCATCGCAGGCGCGAGTTTGCCCCTCCTTCGCAGAAAGAGATCCAGAATCTTCTTGTCGTTCACCGTCTTCCAGCTCACGATAACGACCTTGTATATTGCCATGTTACTCTATAGTGGTCCAGCACAACTTTTGGCGATATTTGGTTTATTCAGTGCAAATGGCCCCGATTCATTATCACCCTGGAATGTCCGCGTAGTTAACGCTTTATTCCTCGTCAATACCCTGGCCTCTGATGGTTTTATCGTGCGTACTCTCATCTCCATCTTTCCACCCTCATACACAATACTCAACCGAGAATTAGCTCTATCGCTGCTATGTCGTCTGCAGTAGTAACAAGTCTGTAGTTGCACTTCCCACCCTGACATACGTCGCCACCGTTGGCGCCTCCATCGCCTGGCTTGTGGTCGACTCTATACCTCGCGCTGTCTACAATGGACAAGGCGTCCAAGTCGCTGGCACCGCCGCCTTGTCATGTTCAGTGGCAATGAATATTACCACGTCTGTGGTTGTTTCCGCACGTCTCTTGTTCTACCGACGCACCATTTCTCAGGCGGTGGGATCGCAGCAAGGCCAGTTCTACCTCAGTTATATGGCCATGATGCTCGAAAGCACGATGTTGTATACCGTGTTTTCAACCACTGCGTTGATTTTTTTCGCGATCAATAGTCCGCTCTTCAACGTCTTTTTCCCCGTGTTAGGCATCGTCCAGGTGGGTATCGCTCACTTGCGGTCATCGCGGAGGGTGACTTGCTGACGCTTTCATACGCATGATGGGTTCTCAGGCCATTTCGCCTTCGTTGATCGTCTACCGTATCGCGCGGGGGTTCTCGGTTAAGACGGACGGTCATGGGAATAACACGGTGGACACGTTACGTTTCGCATCTGATTCACAACCTCTACCTTTGCGGGCCTATGCGCATAGCGCGTCGGATGTCTCCGGGACCATGCAAGTTTCCTTGGGGTGCGCCAGGTCGGACCTGGAGGGATCTAATTCATTTATGCACGAATTCAAACCGGAGCAGCTCCTGGATCTCGTCCCGTCCATGAGTGTGTATATCGACTATCAACCACAGGAAGAACACTCCATTGGGTCTTATCACTGACTTTCGTTTCAGTTCTTACCGTTACGATCGACAGACTTCATATATACCATATAGACAAGAACAATTCTTTGTTTCACATCTTGATCACAATTTTTCACGCCCAAGAGCGAAAAACAGGGTTAAAGAAGGGAGGGGGGGGGAATGGCATCTTAATTTATACAGTTATCTACGCACATCTACTGTATTACTATCCACACCATGCAATTGAGCAATGTTCCCACGTTTGTAAAATATAGTATATACGCACTCAGTGGTGTTATGCGGATCCTAGATCCACTGACGTATACTGTTAATATCAATCACGATCACGAATCATGACGATAGTTGTTCAGTGCACAGCTGGCGGAAGTTCAAGGTCATGCATCAGAATCGTCGCAACTCAAATGTTTACTTATCAATTGAATTACTAATTACGTATATACCATGTCACCATGAGTCCATGATGCGAATTTCGGTGCCGGAAAAAATTGCACCCTAAGAAAATGCCGGTGCCTGAACGTTCAACGTTTGAACAGCCTGAGATGAAGCTTCGTTGCATTG
Source organism: Chiua virens (assembly GCA_019787685.1). Classification (NCBI taxonomy): domain Eukaryota; kingdom Fungi; phylum Basidiomycota; class Agaricomycetes; order Boletales; family Boletaceae; genus Chiua; species Chiua virens. Next base: position 108,847 of record JAHNUO010000011.1, on the reverse strand, counting down.
AAGTTGCGTTCAAGTTGGACGAGACGCACGGGCATTATGTAACCCGTTGGAGTTTCAAAATATTTGGCACGCTCGGAGGTGTAGATGTGACTCAACGGGTTACGGAGGATGAGCGCATCATGATGAACAAAACCCTGGCGGGATGAAAGAACGGCCTGCTCGAGGGGGATAAAGCCTGAACCCCATTGGCACCCCGTGAGACTTGCCGCAGCTTCGACACCTCGGAGTCTCTCTGAGTCTCGGAGGTACTATATGGTATACCCACTCGATTCTCTTTACTAATATATATTCTGTTGCATTTCTGATCCACTTAGACTCGGGATTATCTCCTTACAATCACAAAATGTCCGGGAACGACACCCTATCCTCGTACTCACCTCAGCTCTCGATCGAGTACACCGTTGGATTCATGTCCTACGCATTGTCTTGTATCCTCTATGGTACTATTTCCGTGCTTCCTTGCTTTCCGTGGCTCACTTGCGCGCCGTTAATAGGCATTTATATCGCCATTGCAATGGCAAACTTGTCCCTGCTTCGAGAAAGGGGATTCAGAGTCCTCATGTCGTTCACTATTTTCCAACTTGTGGTCGCTACGTTTTATGTGGCCATCTTGTTGTACAGCGGACCAACACAACTTTTGTCAATATTCGGGCTATTTAACGGCAACAACATCGATGCATTATCACCCTGGAATGACGTCGCCCGCGGCGCTTCATTCCTCATCAATACCTGGGCTTCAGATGCTTTTCTCGTGCGTACCTTCATCATCATCCGTCTATTCGCATACATGAGATACTGAGTAGAGTGTCAGCTCTATCGATGCCATGTCGTATGGAGAGGCAACAAGTATGCAGTTGCCCTTCCAGCATTGATATATCTCACCACCATCGGCGCTTCCATCGCCTGGCTCACTTTCGGCGCCACCCCCGGCGCTGTCCACAACACGCCAGGCAATAAATTCGGCGGAATCGCCGTTTTTTCGTGTTCCGTCGCGATGAACGTCACCGCGTCCGTGCTCATCTCCGGACGTCTCTTGTACTACCGACAGGCCATCTCCCAAGCGGCTGGGTCACAGCAGGGTCGATTTTACCTCAGTTATCTCACCATGACTCTCGAGAGCGCGATGATATATACCGTATTTGTTATCATCACGCTGATCTTGTTCACGATCAACAGTCCGCTCCTCAATATCTTTTTCGCTGACTTGGGTGTCGTTCAGGTGGGTGTTGGTCACCTGGTTACTCAGGCTGTGGAGGGTTGATTGCTGGTGTTTTGTGCCTGACTCCTTGTTTGCAGGTCATCGCACCTTCGCTGATCGTGTATCGTATCGCGCGTGGAATCTCGTTCGAGACGGACGGCCATGAGAATAGGGTGGTGAGTACGATGTATTTCGCACCCGGGCCTGTGCACGGACAGGCGCGCGACGTGTCGAATGTCTCTGGGACCATAAAAACCTCGCTTGCGCGCAGCATCAAGTCACATATAGAAGAATCCCACTCATTTACCGAATAATCTCAAAAGGAGTGGGTCTAGGCCTCGTCTCCGAGTGTACCAGTACGCATCGGCGACCCTCAAGAGGGTAAAATGGAAAAGTACCCTCATTTCATCACTTCCGTGCGTCTCTCATGATGATGATCAACGGGATTCGTTCGTTCAATGCGCACACGGACGTTTCGGAACTGTTAGTATCTTATTTTACGTGTTGATGATCATGATCGTTTATCACGTAGAAGGAAGCAAAGACATTTCTACTGTGCTGTCTTACGCCGCGATTGACCGAGTGATACCAATCAGTTGAACGTCCAGCACGTTCACCAACGTACTGTACATCGCCAAATGCGTACGGATCCAATCTCGAGCAGATGTCTTCACTATTTATCCAAACTTTTCACAACGCCGATTATATGGAATCGTGGCGTTTGGGGGCGTCTTGGCCACAGTTTCTCGCCGCATGTCCTCTCCATTTTCAGTGAGTCCCTTGAAACTCCGACACGCGCGCTCCCTACCCTTTCTCCTCGACCGCTTTCCGCTGCTGGTCTCCTTGAACGTCAGACAAATACACGTTGCGCCCTTCTCTATGCATCTGAGTAAATTGGATGTTTGAGGATTTAGCTACGAGACTCTGTTGCGACGGATCCACCGGTCTTGGTTGTGGCAAATTATATAATCGCAACTAACTTGAGACTGTAGCATATGCACTGAGACAGTTGTCGGACTTGCGGGTGGCACCATGGGGGGCCGAGTAGATGGGGTGGGGTGTATGTAAACTATTGTTCCAACTCCGATCGGCCAACACTTGACCATGAGTCCTGCCAAATCGGATTGCCAGAGGGCTCGCCGACCTTATCCTTTCGAGATCTTTGCGTTTTAGCATTGACAGGATACGTTCCTGATTGCAGTTGGAGGTTGTCGCTGGAGTATATGCTGTTTGGATTCCGGGCTGCCCTTGGCGTGCGGCTATCGGCGTCTGACCAGATTGGTGGATGGTATACCCGGTGAAATCGGTGAGGTAAAAGAAGATGATGTGGATATTGCACATAGATAGTCTAAGCGATGACTGATCTGGGTATGAGTCACGATCGAGGTTAGAATGTCGAGAAGGGGGGAACGTGTCAGAATGAATAGGAGAGGGAGGAGTCAAGATGGGATCGATATGAAGTGTAGTGGTGAAAATGAGGCTGGAACGTGGACTACTTACATAAACGACCGTGACCTCGCCATCGATCTGAGATCACTAACGCATGACTGGGTGAACTGCGTCAACGACTGCACTCGTCGTCTCAGAGACTATATTCTATACAAAGCCGAGAAACGGGGAAGATGCCAACCCCAACAGAGGCGAGAGTTGGAATGGCATGATGTGGCTGTGTTGATTTTCATATCGTGTGAACGTTGGGGCGTGTAGACAAGGTCTGATACCACTTTTCAGAAAATTAAATTATTAGGTCATTTAGATATAAAGCCGCCCATGTCTCTCCATTCTCTGTCTTTCCTCCACCATGTCTTCCAAAGGTTCGTCCCCTCTCGTCCCCTCTCGTCCCCTCTCGTCCCCTTCCTTATCGTCCCCACAGCTATCCGCGAGTACGACGCCAAGCTCTTGCTTGCTTACTGGCTCGAACGCGCACCCGCCGCGCATACAAACTTTGATCACCCCAAGAAATCCCCGCTTGTCTTCCCCACTCCAAAAGTCGCCCAGATCCAGTGGGATCCAGAGTCTGGTGCTATCACACCCGACAACTACCTCCCCGCATGGGTGCAAACGACCAAACTCGTCGCAAAGCCAGATCAGCTCATCAAGCGTCGTGGTAAAGCCGGCCTTCTTGCCCTGAACAAAGACTGGAAGGACGCGAAGCAATGGGTCCTCGACAGGGCTGGAAAACCTCAAAAGGTGCGTCGATCTTCAGCCCCAATGTAATCGCGAAGCAAGCTCTTCCTCTCTTCACATTGTCACGTAACCCTTGTACAATTTCACATATTCACACTCCCCTTGCAGGTGGAATCTGTCACCGGCACGCTCAACACGTTCATCGTTGAGCCTTTCTTGCCCCATCCCCAATCCGCAGAGGCATACATCTGCATCACTTCTTCCCGTCTTTCCGACACTATCCTCTTCTCACCCACCGGAGGTGTCGATGTCGGTGATGTCGATGCACATGCTTCCCGCTTAGAAGTTCCAGTAGACGTAAAACTCTTCCCGTCCCGTGAAAATGTCACGTCCCTTGTCGGTCCATCCTTCACTGGGAAGCGCAAGGATGCATTGGTAGACTTTATCATGCGACTTTACAGCGTGTATGCGGATCTGCACTTTGCTTACCTCGAGATCAACCCTCTCGTCGTCCTCGATGACGGTAGCATCCACTACCTCGACATGGCTGCCAAACTCGACCAGACCGCGGAGTTTATTTGTGGGCCGAAGTGGGCCATTGCGAGAGACCTCAGCGTCTATGATAGTGCTGCTACTCAGGCCGCCAAGGGTTCCAAAGTCGGTGCCGACCGTGGTCCACCTATGGTCTGGCCTGCTCCTTTTGGACGAGATCTCACAAAGGAGGAAGGCAAGTATCAGTTTTACCCCATTGGATCACCGATTCTTACCATGAGCGATAGCATACATTCAGAAATTGGATGCTTCCACTGGTGCTTCACTGAAACTCACTGTATTGAACGCTAATGCCCGCATTTGGACAATGGTTGCAGGCGGTGGTGCCTCTGTCGTGTACGCGGACGCTATCGCAGCTGCTGGTTTCGCACACGAGCTCGCCAACTACGGGGAGTACAGTGGTGCACCATCAGAAGGTCAAACATACGAGTACGCAAAGACAATCAGTGAGTTCGATATCGTTAGCACGTAATACCATCCCTTCTGAAATTTCAACTAGTTGATCTGATTACACGCCCACCACCCCGTTCGGAAGGCAAGATCCTTATCATTGGAGGCGGTATCGCCAACTTCACAAACGTCGCCGCAACCTTCAAGGGTATTATCAGGGCATTGGAAGGTGCCAAAGCTGGTTTGATTGCACATGGAGTGAGTCTCGTTGCTTTGTGATACTACTTCAAAAACAAAGTGATACTGTTTCTCTGCAGGTCAAGATCTATGTTCGTCGTGGTGGACCTAACTGGCAAGAGGGCTTGAAGGCTATGAGATTACTTGGTGCGTTTTGCTGCCATTCGTTGGGTGGCTTTGAAGTTCAGCACTTACCCGTAGGTGAATCCCTTGGCGTGCCCATCCGTGTATTTGGGCCCGACACCCATATCACCGAAATTGTACCCCTCGCCCTTGGCATCAAACCCACCAAGGCTGCACCTGTTTCGATTGCAGCTACCGCGCCAACTTCCCCTAAGGTTGTTCCTGTGACGCCCTCTTCGGCGGCCGCGCCTACGCCTTCTGACGTTGGAACCATCCACGCGTCTGGTGAACGTACCCAACCCGACGATGTTGTTGTCCGCTTTGACAATGCTCCTACCCAGGACGGTCATGCCGCCACCAGACCTTCTTACCGACCGTTCGACGCCGAGACTCGCGGTTTCGTCTACGGCCTTCAGCCTCGTGCTATACAGGGTATGCTTGATTTTGACTACTCGTGCAAGCGTGCCCGCCCTTCTGTTGCTGCGATGATCTATCCGTTCGGCGGACACCACATTCAAAAGTTCTACTGGGGTACCAGGGAAACTCTTTTGCCCGTGTACACGTCGCTTTCTGAGGCTGTCAACAAGCACCCTGACGTCGATGTCGTCGTCAACTTTGCGAGTTCACGGAGTGTGTACAGCAGTACTCTCGAATGTCTTGAGTTTGCGAGCATCCGTGCCATCGCATTGATTGCTGAGGGTGTGCCAGAGCGGCAGGCACGAGAAATCTTGGTCAAGTCCCAGGAGAAGGGTGTCTTGATCATCGGTCCCGCGACTGTCGGTGGTATCAAACCCGGTTGTTTTAGAATTGGCAACTCTGGAGGGTGAGTTGTTTCTGTCGTGTCTTATCGAGACTTACACATATTTCGCAGTATGATGGACAATATCATCGCTTCCAAACTTTATCGCCCTGGTTCTGTTGGTTACGTTTCGAAGTCCGGAGGGATGTCGAACGAGCTCAACAACATCCTTTCCCTCGTGACCAATGGTACCTATGAGGGTATTGCCATCGGCGGTGACCGCTATCCCGGTAGCACCTTCATCGACCACCTTTTGCGTTACGAAGATGACCCGGCATGCAAGATGCTTGTTCTTCTCGGCGAAGTTGGTGGCGTTGAAGAGTACCGTGTCATTGAGGCTGTAAAGTCTGGGCGTATCAAGAAGCCTATTGTCGCCTGGGCCATCGGTACTTGTGCCAAAATGTTTACGACCGAGGTGCAGTTTGGTCATGCAGGTTCCATGGCCAACAGCGATGCAGAGACAGCGGAGGCGAAGAACCGTGCGATGAGAGCTGCTGGTTTCACCGTTCCAGACACATTCGAATTGCTTCCTGATGTTTTGAAGGAGACATACGAAAAGCTCGTCTCTAGCGGTACTATCGTTCCTCAGAAGGAAGTCGAACCACCTGTGATCCCCATGGATTATAAGTGGGCTCAAGAGCTTGGCCTAATCCGAAAGCCTGCCGCATTCATTTCTACCATCTCGGACGAACGAGGCCAAGAATTGCTGTACGCCGGCATGCGTATTTCAGACGTATTCAAAGAAGACATCGGCTTGGGTGGTGTTGTTTCGCTGCTCTGGTTTAAGCGTCGCTTGCCTCCATACGCTGCGAAATTCATCGAGATGGTCTTGATGTTGACTGCGGACCACGGTCCCGCAGTCAGCGGTGCCATGAACACGATTGTCGCCACTCGTGCGGGCAAGGACCTGATCAGTAGCCTTGCATCTGGTCTGTTGACGATTGGTAGTCGATTTGGAGGGGCATTGGATGAGGCCGCTTCGATGTTTTCGGGCGCGCGGGATAGAGGATTGACTCCGAGAGAGTTTGTGGACGAAAGCAGAAAAGCGAACAAGCTGAGTGAGTGACCCTTGCATTCCTCACGAGTCGTGGAGACAACTAACCTCGTTCTCCCTAGTTTCTGGTATTGGTCACAAGATCAAATCCGTCAATAATCCCGATCAGCGTGTTGAACTCGTCAAGGAATATGTTTGCAAGCATTTCCCCTCTCACTCGTTGCTTGACTACGCGTTGGCTGTTGAGAAAGTGACAACTACGAAGAAAGATACCGTAGGTCTTCTCTCGCGATGGCTTGTGGCAGGTGGAAAACAAACATTCTGATATATTTTTCCCAGTTGATCCTGAACGTTGATGGTTGTATCGCTGTCTGCTTCGTTGATCTGCTTCGAGACTCTGGTGCGTTCACGCCCGAGGAGGCGGATGAGTATATCAAGGTTTGTGCTCGTCTCCATGGAGTAATCTGTTGGGATTAATGTTGTTCCAGATCGGTACGCTCAATGGCTTATTTGTGCTTGGCCGTTCGATTGGTTTCATCGGACACCACCTCGACCAAAAGAGATTGCGTGCGACGCTGTATAGGCACCCTGCTGACGACATCTTCATCAATATGGCCGATTTGTCGCAACCCAGGGTGCTGGGAAGAGTGGCATGAAGGTGGAGTGTACGACGTAAGTGTCGTCAACGGCTTTAATGGGAAAGTGAGAACTATAAATTCCGTTTAATACCCGCAGTTTCTCCCGCATCTGTTTTTTCTTTGTCTACGTTGTCATCACTGTTCTTTGTCATTCACGAAAATTGCGGTCACAATGTTGATTCGGAGTAGCACAATGTTGGTATGTTTAGATTGTAATGATGATGGCATTCATGTTTGCACGTCTGAAAGGAGCGATGCGGCAAAGTCGCGTCCAGTCACGAATTGCAGAATCGTCATCCACCTTTGGTCGTCTACTCTGTGATTGCGTGGTCAAATAATACATCCTAGAAGTAGGGGTACAGATTCCGAAGCATTATCAGGTCCTATTCTTGATTTCATCTCCACGCAATACGTGCCAGATATAGCCGTAACTGCCCTGGATCTGTTCAAATTTGTCTGCGTCGGCTTGGAATTGGGAAATAACATTCATTCTGGTATGGCAACCTCTACATCGCGTCCGTTGTCTCGTACAGCCGAATCATCATGTCCTCGGATCGTCGACATCGTTCAGCTCGTATGATAGCCATCAAGCCCCTCCGTCCCTTTCTTCCGCGCTGTCCTTTTCACGATCATCCCACCCGGCGAGCGTGTTCTCCGCCTCTTCACACAACACGTCAAACGTCTCGAGGATATGTCTTTCCTCGGTCCGTGCCGCCCCGACAGCACAGCGGATACAAATCATGCCGTTCAGATCGGTCCGGGTGAACGCGACGTCGTGACGTGCGGACAGGCGTGCGTAGAACACGAGATTGAGCGCGTTGAGTTGTGCGAGGGTCAGGGTTTGTGAGGGTGGCTCGAGACGGAAGACAGTCAGAGAGAGGCAAGGCGGGGTGACGAGGTTGAAATGGGTGGCTCGTTTGATGAGGGAGACGAAGGTGTCGTTGTGTTGGATGGTCTGTAGCCGTGGTGCAGGCAAGCGCGTTGGGGGTATGTCAAGTTAGCCCAGAGGGGTGGGGTGAGGTAAAGAAAGGTACTCGCCTGGCGGATGTACTTTTGGAACCCTTGTACGCCGTAGGACCTCAGGACGAACCAGAGCTTGAGCGCGCGGAACCGACGTCCCAGACCTAAGTGCCAGTTACGGTAGTCGATGACAGTCCCTGAGGGAAACAGGTGGGTGTTGAGGTGCGTTGGAACGAGAGAGTTCTAGGACGCGTGTGAACATACCTGCGTCGCCCTGCTTCGATCTCAGAAACTCGGGGGTCACATCCAACGCATCCGTCAAATGTTTGCGGTCCCGAACCCACAAAGTGGAACAGTCAAAGTTAACGAGCCCCCACTGCGAATGTGGATGGAATTCAGAACATGTCCGTCAAAAATGGGACAAAGGCAGACATACCTTGTGGAAGTTGGTGCAAAATGAATCCGCGTACTTGTTGATGTCATCGAGCAAGCAAAGAGCTCTGTACTCAGGACACGACATGGCCACGCCCGCCCATGCGGCGTCGACGTGGAGCCATAACCAAGGCGTAGCAGCGACTAGAGCACCCGAGGCTTCTCAGCGTATGCATTTCTTAATACGACATCGACTGACCGATGTCTCCAATTTCTTCGAGGTGATCGATCGCACCTGAGGAAGTAGTACCCACCGTGGCAACTAGAATATCCGTTGTCAGCGAAAACAACCGACCTCGCGCCAGGTTAACATACGGAGAATGAACGGATGCAGGCCAGCACGCGAGTCTTCTTCCAGCGTGCTCTTAAGCGTCGCTCCTCGGAGGGCGTAGTGGTCCTCGGCAGTGACTTCAAGCGCGCGTACGTTCAAACCTAATACCAAGCCTGCCTTTTTCCCCAGGGAGTGGGTCTGCGTTGTCGTATACAGCACCAACTTTTCGGCAGGCACATCAGGGTGCTGGCGGATATATCGCGAACGTGCTGCGACAGTAGCGACCAGCGCCGCATCGGATGCAGTTGTCTGTTTGAAACACACGCGACACGCGTGAGAGTTCAGATAAACAAGAAAGCAGATAAATGTGGATGATGACCTGGATGACGCCCCCTCCTACTTCGGAGATATTGTAGAAGGCAGCATCGAGGCCGATCATTTTGGCGGCCCAATCCATGACGATTGCCTCTAGTTCCGTGCATGCTGGGCTGGCGGACCACTTGGAGACATTATCAGTTAGACAAACCATCGAGGCTGAGAGGAAACTAAAGACGAAGCTCACATTGAATCCAGGGTTGGGTCCGATACCGTTTGCATAGAGGTCTCCGAGGATAGATTCAAAGGTGCTGGCGGTGGGAAAATAGGCAAAGAAGCGTGGGTGTTGCCAATGCACCAAACCTTCATTCGTTGTGTTTCAACGGGGACGTTTCAACCACAGAATTCGGACGGGAAATGGGGGTGAAAGGGGAATACACACCAGGGATGATAAGTTTTTGGTAGTCTTGTGTAATCTGTTCGAAGGCTTCGCCGGTCTGAGGTGCGGTCGCTATGAGGATTATCGTGAGACCAACGTGTAGAGGGCATGCGATGTCCGGGGAGGCCTACAAGGGAGAGCTCGTCGGAGATAACCAGGTTCTACGTAGGGTGAAACAGGCTTGTTTTGGAGGGAATAATAGTAGTCACATATGTGATCTATCGCCTGATAGCCTGCGCGGCGAAACCTTGTATGTCCACATCAGCGACATTGTACGAAAAGGCGGAAAAGGGGACAACGAACTCTTCAATATCCATGTTTGGTGAATGCAAGATGTTTGGCAATCGATACTCGATATTTTCGACTGAGTCTCTTGATTGACTTTATTTCAGGTTCCACGTCTAGGACTGGTGTTAGTAGGTGGGAAGGAACCTGTGACGGAGCACATGTCGAATGAACGCCCACGTATCTGCCAACGATTAGGGTCAGTGAACGTTGGTTAAATTTACAGGGACCCAATCTCTGTCACCATTGGCGATCACGCGTCATCGGGCGTCAAGCTTGAAGCTTGAAGTCTAAGCTCTTACTCGTGGCAATTTACCACAAAGGCTCAGTCGGATGTACACGACTTTCTCGTTTGATGACAGCCGTACGGACTCTGTGAGATTGGCAGCTGAGAAGTTGGAGCAAATTTATGTGAACGGGCCGGTTCCATGAAAGTGTGATGCCACGTGCACTGACCTTGTGTCACACTGTCACTTGTTTTAACCGGCCTGAAGGGGATCGATTACGCGTACGGTCCTAAGCCACTTACACAAAATCGATTGCTTGTTAGCCGATACACTCTCAGCTTACTTATTGTAAAGATTCCAGCCGAATTTGGGCACAAGGACAAGGACCGGGCACGAATCGTCTGCAGAAATTGCACCAGTCTGGGTTGCACGGAGAAGAAAGCGTTGTGGTATGATATATGAAGAACGGATCATCTATGCATAGCGATCCATCTCGGACTCTTTTGATGATGAAACCCGGTCTGATATATGGAGAATTACACCTCCGTAGGGCTCCACACATCCCTGAGCATGTTGCTGGCGGGAAGACAAGAGGACAAGAATTCGAGAATGCTATCTGGCTATGCGTAAAACCGAGAGTTTCGCTGTCTCGACACGGCCGGCTAGTCCATGGTATAATGGGACGGACGCTGTTCGAGTCACACGAAGACGGTCTTTGCTGACATACGGCTATGAAGCCCACTTGCATCCATTATAGGCGAGAAGTATCATTCTGACCAACGAAGGCAGGGGCTTGTTGAACGGCTGGGAGATGGCCAAAAAGGTGAACAAGCGTGGAAGCAGGCGACCAAATCGCAGGGTGAGCCTCTTATCGCAATTCGTGTCTGCCAACCTACTTCAGCACCCTGGCAGGATACATGCGATCTCGAATCCTTCCTTCACGTCCTCGCATGGATAACGATAACTTTGCGTTTCTTACCCGCGAACGATGCCTATCAGTGCTTTCATCGCGCCAATTACTTGATGAATCTTATTGACCTGAAGTGTTCAGCGAATGATGGCCTCGGCAAGTGTAGCACATCGGGAACAGGCATTATCCATCGCTCCCCTTTTATCTTTAGAAAGATACACCACTCCTTCGGCTTCTGAAAGCATTGGGTGTGGCGTTTAGGTCACTCTACGGAGAACCGCCGACTGATGAAGATCGGACGAAGACAAACATTCCGTTGAAAGCGGCCATTGATCAATATGATGAGGATATGCGATGTCTACATTCCTCCTCCTGGTCCATGGACACGATAGGAGATGCTCTAGACGAGACTGGTGGGCCTGCGGATAGCATATGTGAGAATTCGAGAGGGCTGTCAGGACCCCGCTGCCTCTGGGTCTTCACACTTGATTGGCACTGTCGCTTGCACACACGTGTAACATTAGTTGATCTCTGTCACGCACATTGTACGACTTCCTGGTTCCGTTGAAACTTTTGACCTTAGTTTGATCAAAGAGCACAAGGCGGTGATGGACAGGGGCTAAAGTTCTGAATCCGGTTTTGAAAAGTAACATCAAAAATTTCACGCCGGTTGTTGGAGCATGTCTTTCGCCATTCGACACGCTGCGCGTCGAGCTCCCTCGAGATTGCATGGCAGCTTCAATCTTCGCCATGTTTCCCTTTTTTTCCTCCAGCTAAACACAGTCCGATGCGCTCCGGTGTCTCGCACGTACGCCTCTAAAACAAAAGTCAAGTCGACCACCTCCTTCGTGCCGGGTTCAAAACAGCTGTTCGACTCGGAGGAGGCGCGTGCCGAGTACGCCAAGGCCGAGTCCAAGATAATCTCCGTCGTTGACTGGTTCCGCAAAGAAGTCGCGGGCTTCGAGACACGCGCCAGCGGACGCGTCACACCAGCGCTGCTCTCCCCAGTGCGGATCGAAGGGCGACGCGATCAGGCTGTCAAACTCGAGGAGGTAGCGACGGTTGGCATCAAGGATGGGTCTGTGTTGATTGTCACGGTGTTTGATGAACATGTCTGTCACACTTTTTTCTTGTCCGTTCGTCGTCTCAGCTGCTCACGGGTATGTAGTAGAACATGAAAGCGGTCGAGCAGGGGATATATGCTGCTAAATTACCCAACATAGTTCCTCAGCGGCAGGACTCGCGGACGCTCAAGATACCTATACCCAAGTGGGTTCTGTCTCGATCCATCCATGTCTACTGGATACTGATTTATGCTCGACAGGCCGACAGTCGAAGCCCGAAATGCGCTTGTCTCCACGGCCAGCCGAATGGCAGAAGATGTACGTGTCCAAATCCGCAAGCACCACCAAGCCAGTGTTAAAAAGGGCAAGTATGAAAAACACTCGGTAGAACTCGAAGAGGTCCGTTTCTGGGGGTCATGGACTCGCGTCAGCCATCACTCATATTGCATCTGTATCTAGTTTCAGAAATTATCAGATAAACACATCGCAGAGGTCGACAAGATTCTAGCGCAGATGAAAAAGGCGACAGGGAACAAGTAGACGACCTGGTTCCATCCCGGCCTATACGGTTTAGATTGGTTGATGTGTAACCATAAATCTTGTTTCCACCCATTGGTCATTCAGGCAACCATTTTATGCACTAACTCGAAGAAAGATAACAATAGGACAAGCAATGGTAGGGAAGACTACATTTTTACTGAAATAGTACATGCTTTAATGAACAGCGGTACACTCGGGATGCCATGGCATCCTATTGCACAAGGCATCGTCACGATTCTATTAGTACATTTGTACAAGCTTCATTTCTCACTTCTTTGGCCAATCAGGCACCTCTCCCTGCTCACTCATCCACGCACTTGAAAATTAACAGGGATGAGGTCCCCACGTGCAACACTACCAGCCCACTCTCGTAGCCGTACAGAGTGTCTTTGCCGCGTGGTCGTGCATGGGGCGGGAGCCATATCACCCGTCGATCGCCCTTGACAAGCCAACCGTCCTTTCGAACTCGGAATGCCGTGTGGAAGTGGTTATCGACAGCCTCTGCAGGGTCCGACTGGGATAGAAGGTGGAATTGGGGTGTGGATGTTGTACTCGCGTTCGAGTCGTATCCAGCTTGGGGTAGTTCATCACGGACTGCGCCTTCCGATGCGGCGACGTCACAGGACAATGGCACGGTCATGGCCCAGGAGAAGATCGTCCCATCTTCACGTCTAGCGAAGAGCTTAGATCGATCCTCCGAAAACTGGGTCAAGATCATGCTCGTCTTGACCTTCTCAGTTGCAGCTTCATCTTGACTCGAACTCGCAATCGATTCCGAGTGAGGGACAACGGGATCTTGAAGATGAATCACCTGGAATGCGGAGGACGACGCTGGTAACCACACACAGAACGAACCGTCTTCTCGCCCGATCGCAATTCTCGCACCACCTGCGGGCACGTTCGCGAACGCAAGCGACGTGACCATCGAGGTGGATTCCCCAAACGTGGTTTTGCACTCGCCGCTGGCGCGATCCCAGACGCGGGCGACGCCCGATTTGGAGCCGCCCACGAGTTCCCGTGCGTCATCCGAAAAAGCGAGGGCGTTGATGTGCACGTCGTTAGGCTCCGTAGGGGGTACCACGGTCGTGCGTTTCCCGCTCGCGACCGCGAGTATGTCTACTTGGCCAGATCCATGTCCACACGCGATATACGCGCCGTCGTTGGAGGCGGTGAACGAATGGACCTTCCTCAGCCCTGTAAATTGGGTACGTTGTTCGCCAGTCACGGAATCAAACACCCGGACGGTGCTCTTGTCGCTGCGGAGGAGGCTAGCGATGACGCAGATAAAGATACTACCGTCAGCGGAGAACTTGAACCGGATATCATCGTCATCGCGCATTGACCCCAACATGCCCATATCTAGCTTCTTTATCACGTGGCATTTTTCGTCTATCAAGTGCCATTGTAGGAGGCTGTCAACAAGGAATCGTGTGCCAAGGGGTGAAGGGACTAGCTGTTCTACAGTGCGAAACGGTTGCGCTTTGATAGCCGTTTCTAGTTCGTCCCAACTTCCTCTCCCCTGGACCATCGTGAGATCATGGATGAGGAGCGAACCTAGAGCGTCCCCGGTTGCAGTCCAATTGCCATCGGAAGACAACGCGACCGCCATGAATGGTCCCGAGGCATCAAAGGGCATGCTCTCCGTGTGGGTTGGAAGTGACCCGTCAAATAAGAAGGTTTGGTATGTAAACACGAAGGATGATGTCTTCATTGCATAGGCAGTTAAAATGTGCTGCGGAGGCGACTCGGCGTAGGTTTGTTGAAGTATGTATCGAAGGACGGGCTTCGGCATTGACCACCCAATGACTTTGGTCTGCCAAGCGGGGGCGCGCCTCAGGGATTTTTTCAGTAACTGATCTGCAGACCAGAGTATATCCGATGTGTTGCGTGAACCGAGGTTCCAAGATATAACCACCTCGCCACAAGTCGTGACGAGATGCTTGTCGTCGTCAAAGAAATGAACGGTCCGTACTCCAGCCCGATGTCCTTTGGAGAAGGTCAATGTGCATTTTCCAGTGTTGCTATCCCATATCTTGATGGACTTGTCTTCAGATCCAGACGCGAGAGTGCTTCCATCCTGAGATATAGCGACACAGTTGACAGGCTTGCGGTGTCCCATCAACCCACGAACTATCTTCCCGCTCGTCATATCCCAAATTATGATCAGATTGTCTTCCGATCCCGAGACCAACCGGAGCGAATCGCTGGAAAACGCCAACGAGGTCACCGGTCCTTCATGGGTAGCTAGACGATACAAGGGGTGTGCCGTCTCCATGGACCAGACCTGGATGGCACGGTCGCGTGAACCAGATGCCAACAGGGTGTTATTGTTTGAAAACTCGAGACAAGTGATCCGCTCAGTGTGGCATCCTTCATGTTTCAGATGTTCCCTCCCAACCTTTGGGTCCCAAACAGCGACGGTCCCGTCTTCGAACGCAGCCGCCAAGAAGGTCCCAGACGGAGAGAAACGAACAAGTCGTGATGTCGACGAGCGATCTCCGAGGCTCGCGACGTTGCCGCCTGTGATCACATTCCACAACTGAACACCTTGGTTCATCCCAGCTGTAGCGATTAAGAGTCCGTTCGGAGAGAAAACGACAGAGTAGATAGGGCTATTGAGGTTGATGGCCCTGCGAAGGGTCGGCCATTCGCCCCTTCGCTCTGGGTGGAGTTTGGGAGAGTCTAGCGATTGGTGCTTGAACGTCTTGTAAACGACGCTGTTTGCAGGAACCCACGCCATTGCTGTGAGATAAACGTGTAGTGCACACTGCGAGATGGGATCCATGTAAAAGACCACGAAACGCTCAGCATCCTCTAATAATGCCAGCGCGTCCTTTGGAGGTTCGTGCAATGTCTAAAGATAATATTCAGCTCAGCCGAAGGGGAAAGTAAACGGATCGGATAAACCTTTAACCAGCTAATACCCTCGCGGAGCATCACTGCAGCACTCTCGAGTTCACCAAAGATACTGAGCGCTTCCATCCAGTACAGTAACGCTGTAGTAGTGAACCTTTGAAGCGCACTAAATAGTCCTTCATTTGCAACCCCGTCACCCGGGAGCTGTGCAAGATGACGAGACCAGAAGCGACAAGCATAACAAAGAGCTTCGTCATACGCTGACCCCCGACGTTCAACGAGATCTAGAACTTCTTTGTTCGCTGTGGCGGGGTACCCAATGTGACACATGTCGCGCCTCAACGAATTCGACATGTTTTCGAAGCATAGCTGGGCCATAAGCCTATGATAAGCATCAGGGTTGATTGCATATTTTTGCGACCGTTGCGGGTTGATCAAGAAGTCGCGAAAGGATGCATGATAGAACTGGATGGGCTGTTTTCCATCTTCTGATGCGAGGAGAACAGAATTCAGTGCAGGAACAATCATTCTTGCATCGACGTCAGGTCGTTTTAGCAGCTCGTGTAGACCTGATACAGACAAGGGAATGGCCATGCAATAGACCACGCCGAGTACAAGCCTTGCGACATCGGGATCTGGAAAAACAGAAATGGCATCCCTATACAACGAATCGAGATCGAAGTATGCGGAACCCGTGGATACAGCAGCAGTGTCCTCCAGAATGGCCTGGAGGCGTTCAACAGGATTATGCATCCTGTCACCCACGAATTTGGCGACCGTGAGAGCGAAGATGAAGAGTCCACCAGCCTTGGTGACAATACGTTCGAGCTCGTCTTGCGATGGCCAAGGACGGGGAAGATGTTCCATGATCTGAATATGCTGGTCGTATGCATCGTCCAAAGCGTGGCGTAAGAACGAGCGAATGTCAGCCTCTGCACTAAATGCATGGATTTCGAGAGGTAATGTGAACGGCGATATATGAGGCTGCTGAAACTGCGCCTGAAGCCAAGGCTCGGCCCTGCTCGTAATCATCAATCGCAATGGAAGTGAGATCTTGCGGGGGAGGAGCGCAAGGAGCGTTACGAGTTCCAAAACGAGACTCTCGTCATCGCACTCGTCAAGCGCGTCGACGATGATGAAAACGGGGGCGTCGGGAGTCTCCGTCGCAGTGGACAAAGGTTGAACCAGTAGCTTCTCTACTTGTTCCCGAAGCACCTTCATCGGAATCATGTAGTCGTCTTCCAGTGCTGCAATAACGGCAGGACGTATAGACGGCAGGAATGCGAGCAGTTGCGTGGCCAGCGTTGCGGCCACATGTTGTGTGGTACGGCGCTCAAGATCCCTTCGTGAAAAAAAGAAACTTGCAGCTAGGCGCTTT
The DNA here is from genome assembly GCA_019787685.1 of Chiua virens. NCBI lineage: Eukaryota > Fungi > Basidiomycota > Agaricomycetes > Boletales > Boletaceae > Chiua > Chiua virens. The sequence continues at coordinate 92,112 of JAHNUO010000011.1, read as the reverse complement.
TGGGCCGCGTACTTCTCTGCTATGGTCTGGGATACTGCCGACTTTCCAGAACCAGGACGTCCACTCAACCAACAAATCGGCCTCTCGTCCTTCTCGTCCGCCCAAGAAGTTATACGAGCAAGTAACTCGACGCGTGTTCCTTCAATACACTTTGGCGCTGGATAGCGTTGTGCGGAATCATGGGCAGCACTGGGTGCACTCGCCTTTTGGAGGGCTTCAATGAGATCTGAAAATTGATGTAAATGCCTCTATCGTCGTCGAGATCGTCGGATTTGCAGTTTCTTACTTGAATGAGAATCCTGCAAAATCTGATTTCCATGGATGATAGTGTTAATTGTTTGATCTCCTTGTACCGTGGAACGAGTATTGTAATACTGGTCCCGATGGACCTCGCTGAACGTGGAATGGCTAGCATCGATCTGGGATGAGTTGTTGAACATGGTTAAACATGTCTAAGGACAAGCCGTCGCCTGTCTAGTGGAGCTCATATCAATAAACTGGGTCAGGCCTTCTGCTTATGTAAGTACGACTGAAGCACTCCTAACCTCGCAAACCCAGTACAATAGCGTAACGAGTACTAACGACCGAGACTCTGTGGTCGCCTTTACTAGTGACACACTTCTCGTACTCTGGCACATGAACCTGGGAGTCAATGGCAGTGGCAGTGGCAGGACCCCACAAGGATAAGTTTTCGATCGTGCATGAACAGGTCCAGGACATCATTGATCAGATTGTGCACGTGTCCTCTGGACTGCTCCACGTCGAACGACAAGATATCCTGGTAAGAAGGAAAACGTAGTATTTCATGATGTCATTTTAGCTTCGCCAATGCTTTGGATGACTCAGATGCGATCATTCATGACCCGTCTGGAATGTGCAGACAGTGAACGTATTTGATAGTTGTCCAGACGACTTCGGAAGCGCTCGTGTCGTGAAGTACAGCCATACACATACGTCTCGGGTTCAGGGAGAACGTGCTTCCTATTAGATCCCTCGGAAGAAGATTAGGCCGCTTGATTACCCGATTGTAGGAGATAGGGAATACATGCATTTCGAATACGATTCAGACCCTCTGGAGAACCGTACGTGCATAGGCGACAGTGTCAGTGAACTCACGACAACCTCGGCGACTCTGTTGATCACCTTGTCGTCAGAAAGGTCGTCGAGAATTGAGATCCAAATGAGGAAATGACCGCAGATTCGGAGCTGTAGCCGATATAGGGCAAGCATATGGTGGCCATGATCCATCCGTGAATCATGATGGCGGATCATCATTGATGTCCGAATCACCATTTAAGAGCCACTGCTCTGATTCAACCAGTAGAAAACTAGTGTGAAGAGAATGGTCGTAGTTGACGACCGAGAGGCTGAAGGCTGAAGACCGGTCAGGCAGTGACTTTTATGGAAAATAGACTAAGGAGTGAGATGCTTGTGCCAAGTGCAAGACTATCGGGCTTCAGGTTGGTTTTTAAATCCCTTTATATGGGAAAGGGTAGGGGTATCAGCAGATTTGCGTGATGGGGAGTCACATACTCTAAATATTCAGAGAGATAAGCTTATCCACTCTGGACCCTGCCAGCGATCATCATCTGTCGAACAGAACTCGAATGGTCTGTGAAGTACGAGACCTCGAATAAGGACTACGCGTGCACTACACAAGCCCGAGGGAGTTCGTGGGGAAATGCAGAGCCAGTGAAGAGATATCAGGGAGAGAACAGTCCCTGTTGTTCAGATACATACCTCTCGCCTGTCTCACCACCTTGCGCGAAAACTTGGATAGGCCATGTACTTGTATCGGGATCTGTCCAGCAACTCGTGGACGTCAAGGAAAGCACTGACAAGCGTTGTAAGGCACCGTAAGAAAGATTGCTTGATTTGATTGTCAATAAGGGGTGCATGAAATTCAAGTTGCATCACGACCAAAAGCCTTGGAATGAATTGTTCTCTTTCTTGTACCTTCAATGGATGATCCATGTGATAGGAGAATGCAGATATGTAGAGCATCCCAAGCGCGGATCGTGACCAACATTGTTTTGAAAGAAAGGGCTGTTCGAGGATTCAGTTGCGTCAGAAAGGAATCGGAAATCGGCGGGGCACGCTAAGTACCAAAAAGTCTCAAGCAAAAACTTCTCGAACCAATGCCGATATGTACATGGTGTGTTTCACTAGCCTTATCGAGTTTCAGAAAAGCCAGGGGAGATGAGACGGATGAGTGCGATGGGTGGTATGTACGTAGTTGCATGCACGACGTGGCAATATTCATGGAAGTGATATCACAGTAACCACGTGACGCCTTTTCAATCTTCCGCGGGCCGCGACTGTTTATCCGAGTCCTTGGCAGTCTCCGCTTTGTACCCTTCCATCGCCACCGGCGTGCCTTCAAAGCATTTGTATGTATCTCATCGTTGGTCAGTTCAATAAATACCATACTCAGTGACTTCCAAATGACGACTGTCTTTCAAAACAGAATACTCGGCTGCATCGCAGAGCGGGAACTACACATGCGAGATCGTTAATTCCCACTCCGAGGTCTGATTCCCGCGATATCATATACAGAATGTTTGAAAATTTCACGCAGTAACCGATGAACCTTCCCGACAACTCGGATAGCTCGGAAAGCCTACGGAGAAACCTATGAGGGTTCAAGTTTGTGATTATAAACCTTGTCTGGTGGTCCTGGTCAGTTCCTAGTATAGATCCGCGTGAGATCTATCTGTCATTGACCTCTCTAACTGTCCTTTGTACAGTGAATATATAAGTACCGTTAAGACCGTGTATCTGCTGGCACATGTGTGTCACAAAGGTTGTCAATGCCATACACTGCCAGCCACGCGGCGATAAAGTACACGCACCAGTGCTATGAAATTGGGATTCCCCCGGTGACCCTCGAAACGCCGCTGGGAAGGAGCACGGGTAAAGTATTATGTTTGTACTGGTGACATATCTTTTGACATGTACCTTGGAGATTTGTTTCCAATTGACAGTCGACTGCCAATGTCAGGTTTGCGGGGCCCGACCTCGGAGCGGAAATCGGGCGCCGCTGAGTCTGTCATTGCATCGACAGACAGTCGTATGTAAGATTCGTAACGGCAAATGCTTCATGCGCGCAACACACCGCCGTTTCGGCCACATCCAGCACAAATATTCGGATCACTTACGCTGAAATATGATCATGACGAATCAGACCAAAAACGCCACACGACAGGGCAGCTGGAGAGCTGTGACCTCGGTTCAGCTCGCACCTAACGTGTTGCTCTTCAGGCCCTCCCAGCTGACTCTTTTGCAATTCTCTTATAAAGGGCAACCAGCATGACTACATGTCAATTGTGAGTGCATATCGTGTGCTCGTGTGGTCGTATGATACTTTATCCCTCGAGATGCTAAGTTGGACGGACATTTTGTGTTTTGTTTCACTCGAGATTCTGATGTTCTGTTGTACTAGTTGCCGGTCTATATAACTATAAATACCCGTACGTCACAGCCGTACGCCTCACTCGCTCTTCCAAGACACCTTGCGGTGAGATATACCTTACACCGTACCTTATACATACACTGGACTCATACCAGTCGTTCATTAGAGGTTCTGCCTAGCTCGATCCTCTGCTCGTAGCCTTTATCACCAACGACCATGCTTCGATCACTTATCATGTCCTCATCCACCTTCCTTCTATTGTCAGTATTTACTCTCGCCTTGCTCAGTTTTACTCTGGCGGAGACGCCAACGCAAAGGAAGCTTCGCGAACAGCCGACCAAGGATTGGGGTCCTGAATGGCAGCAATGTACGTCATGAGTACTTATTTGTGTCTTCCCCCAACTCATCTCCTCAAATATGAAGATCTCCAAGTGACAGAAAGCCTTCCAAACGTGACTTGGACGCTTCCTCGAAACTGGGCCGGTAATCTCCCCGTCCAGAGAGCGGGTCATCCAAACAATACTCTGTTTTTCTGGGCTTTTGAATCTTCTCGGGGCTCATTTACAGCAGACAGTCAGGAGCCTTGGGGAATTTGGCTCAATGGAGGGTGAGTTTGCAGACCCATATACGTTACTCTGGCATAACCCATCCTTCTGGCTAGTCCTGGCGCTTCGAGTCTCCTTGGACTCTTGTTCGAGGTCCGTGAAGCATCATCTTTCTTGACCATGTTCCATCGTAGTTGGTGCATTGATATATACATTTCAGAACGGCCCGATCCACATCCAGAGTGATTACTCGGCTGTTGAAAATGGACATGCATGGACGAGCGTTGCAGATTATGTGTGGATCGATCAACCAGTGTACGTCTGCCTATCTGTTTCTGTTCGCGACATTATAGTAATTCACATGTTGTACTAGTGGAACTGGGTTTAGTACTGCTGACGCTGATGGGCTTGGTGAGAATTTCAGGACAACTCTAGCCTTGATTAATTATTCCCTGATTTTTACACCCTCGCAGTCGCTGATGAGGACCAGTTGGGTGCCGATTTCGTAGAAACCGTTACTTGTTGGTCGAGAGCCGTGCTAATGATTCGACAGATGGGTTTTCTGAATAACTTCATCAAGGTGTTCCCCAACCTCGCTAAACGACCGCTGTACATTGCTGGGGAGAGCTATGCTGGAGTGTACATAGTAAGGCTCGTCTTCTCATGTTTGCAGACTGATCCATATGGCTTCAGCCTTACATCACCAAAGCATACTTCGGGATCCAAGACCCACCAGTCAATCTTGCAGGCATTGCCATAGGGGATGGCGCCATCGCATCACTGGAAGATTTCGCGGAAGTGCCCGCCATCAGTGTACTTGAGACGTACCCACAGATCATCGGGTACGATACTCAGGTTTTCGAGTATTTCAAACGACAGTATGTTCAAGCCAACAGTTCTTCATAAATCATTTTTATTCATCTTTTTGCCAGAAGTCAACTCTGCGGGTACAACCTCACGCTTCAATACCCTCAACCAGCACACTTTCCATCCGTGGATGCCCCAACATATCTGAACGGTGCTTCATCCTTTGAGCAAAGAAAAATCACGAAACGTCGATTTATCCTCGATGTACAGGAGGGCTTAGCTGCTAAGTTCGCAGAAAGGGGCAAGCTCCTGGGACGTGGTGAGAGAGTTCGCGCTTGCGACGTATGGAAACGCGACTTGACGGGTCGTCCAAATGATACTATCGATCCCTGGTACCAATGTGACCTGTATAGCGCGATTACGGACTACGCCGTCAACTTCACGTTTCCTTGGTGTAGGTTTCTCTTCGTCAACCTCCACTGGACTGTCTCAAAATCGCTTTTCAGCACACGGTGGTTTGTTTGATGCATACGACATTCCCGACGCGCTGAGCCCAGAAGCGAATATGGATGCCGCTGTTTTTCTTAATGGTCTGTCTCCGGGAATCGATCGCTGCATGGACGCTAATGTGCATTTCTCCAGATGCCAAGACGCGAGCTGCGATCCACGCGCCGAATCAGGAATGGACACCATTTACAGCCAACTACCCATTCGCATACACTAACAGCCGCAGTAAGTAATTGTTCATTTGAGTTGACACCGAAGGCATGACACCGATCTGTTGATAGCCAATTACTTTAACGACTGCAGTGAGCCGCGATCCTTATCTCAACTGCACCTTTTTAATTCACTATTCTTCTTTAGGTGTTGAGTGAGTATTTGGCATGATCTTTATACGACTGTCATATTTAAAAGGCTTAGGCCTATGGCATTCCTCTCGGAGCTTGCGACGAATGCAACGGCCCGGAACGTGAAAATCGTCATATACTCTGGAAACGATGATTCACTTGATCCACACTTCGGTTCTCAACGTGTGTATCCCTTGTTCCGTATATCGCAGCTGGCTAACATGTGCATGCAGTTGCCATCCAAGTGTGACATTCTCTCTTATACATTTCTCTTGTCTGATCTTTGTGATGTAGAACACAACGTTTGGTGGCATCCAGGGTTTCACGCGTAAGCCCTCCACGCCATGGTACAATGACAACGGCGAGTTTGCTGGCATTGTTCATCAAGAACGCGGCTGGACATATGTCCTCGTCGCCAATGCCGGGCATATCCTTCCACACACCAACCCGATTTCTGTAAGAACACCTTTCAATTTGGATACCGCGTTCCTAACAGCTTAATTGAGGCTATCACACTCGCACGTGAATTCATCTTTGGTAACAATCGGACTGGACTGGTGACCACTACCAACTCTGGAGCTGTCACCGTTATCGGAGGCGAAGAATCGCCCCTCAAAGGCGAGATCCTGAGAGGCCAGGCAGCCATCTATTATGGGGCAGGCACCACTGCCTCCAGCTATATCTTCCCGACAGCGACTGTTCAGGCCTGGGATGCCTACATGGCAACTGCGACCGGGATCCCATGACGTATCTTACATCACTTGGGAAGCGCATGGGGATTTTGAATGAATAAGGTTATTGACAAATTGCGGATACCATTGTTATATTCTTCTTTCGAGGTTAAACCTACATAATATGATACCAGACTTAGTTTTACATCTATGTACGTGGCAGGTCGAAGACAAATTTTGCGAAGTTATCCATGACCATTTGCTTTTCCTTCGCATCAGATACTATTGCTTGATGCGCTGGCGCTGCTTTGGATGGTGGTCACCACATGAGCTGAGGGTCGTATGCACGACAGCAGACACCTCATGGACGCCAAAGCGGGACTGGTCAGCTGAGATGCCTTTGCTACCTTGCTCCGTGTCCCCCTGACACGTGTGGACACTGGCGGGACCGTCAAAACGCGTTGAAACTCTAGAATCAGCTGCACACGAGATGGACCTGCATCCCAGCCTGAGATCGACCTCGATAGTGCCAATCCAGTTGACGAAGATCTCGGGGCCGAGGACCCGTTATTATGCAATGTACTGGGGTGGTTTGGACTGCGTCGGGCTTCGTGATGCGAGTTCTTCAGCAGTGATGGAGCGTCGAGGCGGAGGTTGACGGTCAACGGCGATCATGATGCCGGGTCAGAATATCAGGCATCCCAGCGGGACCGAGATCGCTGGTAGACTGCCAATCTACTCGTTGTATAACATTGCTTCGACTGCATGGAAACCAAGGTGCCCAGCAGTGTCGTCGTGACGGTCGCCTGGAGGGAAGACACTACGGAGCTGGAACTATTGATTTCGAGGTCATGTATCGTGTGGCCGTGTGCAAGTGCATCATTCTACAATGGCTACCGTCCCGTCAGTGGACATTCAGACTCCTGTAAGGGGCTCCAATTATCTGGTGGTGCTTCAGGCTCATCATAGCCAACTAGCCCAGGACCAAGCTCGAGTGGTATGGGGCCCCAAGTCTGATGATCCTCGGCCTCATTACTCCTGATCGATACATTATCTGCTCTTGAACACAAAGGTACCTGATCAAAAAGCGACATCGTAACACTCTTTACGACAAGGAATTTGACTGGAACGCTGGAGAATATGATAGCAACACGAACGATCCATATGCAGATCAACAACGAATGTGCACAACAAGAGGGACAGACTCAACACCTCGTTTCAGACAACGTCAACTTCCATCTGATGCTCCAGCATTTTGAGATGTTCCATCCCACACGCGCCCTTTAACCAATCCTTGACGAGCCGATACTTTCTCGCTCGATTACACCCGCTCACATCGCATACAGGCTTCTCCGCTGGTGGCAGCGTAGCTTGCGGTGTTGGTACGCCACCATGGGGGAGTATCGACACCGGTACAGAGAATGTCAGCCTCAGTCGACCGTCCTTATCATCCCGAGACGCCGGCTCTGCATTACCAGAAATTGGCTTGGTACTCGACACCCACCGATACATGGTAGGAACGATCTCGACAGGCTCGAGCACCTCTCCCTCTGGCGCTTCCGAACCATCAAGAGTAGACTGCACAACGGCAGGCGTAGCAGAGACCGGGGTGCGATCGTCCGCGGTCGACAGCACGTTGCGCTTGTTTTTAGATTTGGACTGCTTCTTGAGCAAACGGTTGATGGTTTCTACCTGTCTGATGCGTCACTTCCGTCCATCGATGACCACCCACGGTTGGCAGCGCACCTTTTCGTCCTCGAGTTTTTTCTCGGTCAGATTCTTGCGCTTGCGAGCGGTCTCTTCGCGTCGTAGCGCGATTTCGGATTCCGTGAGCTGTTTCTTCTTGCTGCGCGATGATTCCGCTGTGTGCGCATGAATCATTGGGGAGTCAACGGACACATGAAGGGTACGGACAAAGAGAGACGTGAGACGAATCGACCACGCTGGCAAGGACGGCTTGGCGGGATGTCATTGGGTGCGTGGACCCGCCCACGACTTCGTCTTCATCGTCCTCGTCTTCCGATTCAATGTCTACAACGCGCACCCGTTGAGCGGTCGAGCAAAACTAGGATGTGACGCATACCCCTAGAGACACCACGGTGCGAGGGTGGTCGGCTTGGTTCACCGCTGGGGGTGGACGGCCCTCTGCTTGAGGATTCGTTCGGGCTGAGGATCTGAGGCAGCTTGAGCTTGATCTTGAGCCGCGGTTTGTGGGGCGAGGGTGGGGGCGACAGCTCGTCTGATTCCACGTCCTGCAAACAGTGAGCGAGTCAGCAGGTGGATGTGCATCGAACTGACCTCTTCCGGCTCTGGTTCGTCGTCGTCGTCGTCGTCGTCCTCCTCTGGGTCAATCTCGTCGTCGAGTTTCGTGTGCTCGTGGTCGTCGTCCATCATGTCATCGTCTGATGGTTCGATACGCACTGGCATGTCTGTAGATCTATAGCCTGCGTTTGTTCTCCTAACAAACCAATTGCGCACGCGTACCATCGGGGGTGGTGGTCTTGTCAGCGTGTATTTTCGAGTCCCGACAAGTTGACCATGTCTGTGACGTTGTTCATACAGAGAAGAGTCCTCTGAAACGGTTGCAGTTTATGTAAAACTCCCTGCTAATTTCTAAGGAACTTGGGTTACGTGCACAACAAAGCTGGCCTCTCCAAGGCCTAGGCATCCATGTCCAGCAAGTTGAAACGACCACATTGCTACATCCATCCCTCCAGCATGCTCCATGCCTGCTCACTCTGGTTCTCCATGACAGAATCTTCTTCAGCTGCTTGGGACCCACTGCCCTCGGCCTGAGACTGCAAGGTAGAATTTGCAAGGTGTTCTTCAATCGTGGCATCCCAGTTAATTCCACCCAGGACCAAATTCACAACTGACAGAGTGCGAGGAGGACTGCCCCCATGTATTTGCCCATGTTGAATTGTAGCACCCCTCCTATTGTTTGTGCCTACTGCCAATTACTCCACCATAGGGCCTGTTTCCACCACACCAACCACCAGTATGTGCAACTGCCTGATTGGCAATCATGTTGGCAAGGCTGGAGGTGTGGGACTGTGTTGCTGTGAGAGGAGGTTGGGGTGGTCTATTACCAAATAAGGCATCAGGGTTTGGCTCTGGAAAAATGGGAGGGATCACTTGTCCCTGCACATCCCATTGGGAGAAGCTAGAGTTGATGCCAGCTTCTGTGTTAGGGTGCAGGTGACAATATTGTACCTGATAGGTTGGTGAACAGTTGGATTACTCTGAACCATTGTGGATATGATCTCAGGCTGGCGACTGTAATCCAAGCATAAATGCATGTGCCAATGAGGGGCATAGAATGGCTCCAGGCCATGGGTATCATTGGGATCAACAAAGACAAAGACCTCTCCAACAGTATAGATGTTGCAAGATTGAGAGAGATTGTCCATAGTTTTGACTAAGGACATTTGGGTGCCACCTCTGCATCAACAAAATCTGACTTTTCATGTCCCTATGGCCATAGTGCTATAGTGGTTCATAGTTGTCCATAGTGAGTCATAGTGCTGGACAGTGCTGGACAGCCAAATCAGGTTTTGCTAATCTGAGTCAGTGAAGTGAAGGGCACATAAGAGGGGTGTGTTCAGGCACCATGGATTGAGCATACCCTGTTAAATATCTGCAGATTGCTGTTAGGCAAGTGACCTTCACCATGCAGTAAGTTCTTGATCTCTGTCACATATGACAGTTCCAGATAATCTTTGAGAGCATCTAGGTGTTGCATCTCAGCATAAGGCATCCAAGGGATGTCACCCATTATCCACAGCACCTTGAACAATGTGGTTGCTTTAGTCCCATAATGAGTGCTGGAAATCTGATCTACCCCCCATTTGGTCTGCATTTTGCCAAAGTCAGCCACCTGGGTCTCCAAAGGCTCATCACTCCCCTGATTGAATTTCAATGGGTGTACCACTACATGCTGTGCTGTGATCTATTCATGCTGCTGCTCAGGCAAGACCATGAACACATTCTGCATGCAAGACTAGTCTGAACTCTGGCTCCAAAAGAAATTTCCCTTTGCATGCTGAAAGGCAGGTATCTATTGTGCTGTTTCTAGGACAGTCTATGCCCATGACTCTAGATGTTGAAGGCCAGGAGAATCAGGTGAAATGGACTGTTGTCCAGTGAAGGCAGTGCCTTTGCATGGGTTTGGGGGCCATGTCCCACTATCAGAGCTCAGCTGAGAGCCAAACATTGGGCAAGGAGAAAGCCCAATGTCATCACAAACAGCAACATTCCATGTCAGGTAGCCCATTGGGATGACCAGCCTGAGCATGAGAGGCACAAGCAAACCTTTGTATCAGACAATCATAATCACATTACACAAAACAAAGCTAGTTTTACTTGTACCATGAACAAGGCTGAGAGGAACCTCATAGTTAAAGACAGGAATAGAATTCAATCCTGCATGCAAAGAATTACAGTGCACCCAGACATCAACACAGAACCCTCACAGGGAAAGCTTGAAGGCCATTTGACTACTAAAGGGAAGGGCATAGACCCATCTAATTGGGACAATGGCATGTTCATCTCAGTGAGGATGAAAGCAACATTCAAGTTGAGTTGCAGTGTGAAGCACCATGACTGTAGGAGTGTGAACACACCTACATTGATATTCACCATTTCTCTCACTTTTCACTTGTTGTCACAACTCACAGCTATTCACCCATATCCACTTGATCATATGTGTGAACTTATCCAGATTGATGTATCTGTGCTTGTGCTGCCCTGGATTATTTTATTTTATTTTATTGTTCTTTATTCATACTTAATATAGGCTTAGATCCTGTCACACAGCCCTTGCAGGGATGTTTGGATACCCCTTGAACCTTATGCCATACATGATTTTTCTTTTTTTTATGTTATCTACTTAGGATGAGTCTAAGGGCATGCCCAAGGACTATAAACAGTCTATATTGACAAGAATTCATTAGCTTTTTGCCCATGTGCATCTGTCTTACATTGTTTTCCATTGATGTTCATTTTCTCTCCTTTCCTTGCTTGGATTCATCTCAAACCACTAAAAAATCTATTTTCCATCATTCACCAACTCAGTGTAGTCCCTAGGTTGAATGGAATCACATTCCTTCACCCTTTTCTTTTCTTTCAATCCTCCTGAATCCTACACTCCAGCCAGGATTTAGTACCTTCAGTGCTTTAGGATTGGAATGTTAGACTTGGCTCCAACAAAGAGAATGTCCCCAGCATTTCAAGTTGTTGTACTAAGAGGCACAAATAAACCATGCTACTAGTAGTCAAGTTGTGGGAGGTTGTACTTGTACCACTGGAATTGATAGTGGATCTGTCATTCAAGTTGTTGGATTCTAATGAACTTGAACTTGAGGAACTTAAGCTCAACTCAGAACCAGAAGGGTTATGATCTGTGCTGAACAGGCATGTGCTGATGAAGGGTGTTGACACTTTAATGTATCTCAATATAACTGGATAGAGCAGATTGTCTGCTGTGAGAGTTCAATGCCAGTAACACATGCCCCTGATTCACATGGTTTGTGTCCATTTTCTTGCATGGCATTATTGAGTATGGCCTTGATTGGATGATTGTCTGGATCATTAACCTAAAAAACCCATTCTATGGTATAACCCATATCTCCACAGTCTGTCATTCAAATCACATGACTCAGGGGGCAATTCTATAGCCAAGGGTAAGTACTATTTATGGCTCCACCAAATTTCAGCTATATTACCACTGTAGTTTAGTGCATCCATACATTATAATCAGTGATTGAATTGACTTGTGTTTGGAGCTACTTAAGATGCACTATGAGCCTCTGAAGGCTAGACACTTCCACTTGCTAATTGATATTGGGTTGACATAGTATATCACCACAACAAAAAACTCAACATGGTAACAAAGCATACACCACTAGGGCCTTTGTAGCCATTTTTTTGCCAAGTCTGTTGTTTTGATGTGAGGACATTTTGTGCTTTCTTCAGAGCCCAAAAGTCTTATTTCCAGGGTCTTCATATGATGGGCAAATTGATCAGTATCTTGAGTGCATGCTGTTATGATAGTCCAGGGTAGGGCCTAGCATAGACACAAAAGTACCAAGTATCTAGTGGCTGTGATAACTCAAACAACCACCACTAGATATATGGTGCACTGAAGAGTTCAAGGAGGGTTACTGGTCAGCATAGGCTACCAGTGAGATGAGTTAGAACTCAGGTGTTGCTGAGAGTGTCTTGTTGGGAATCTATACCCAAAGGACTGAAGACTTTCTCTTGTGATTGAGGTGGACCAAGGAGCTGGGCATTGGTCACAGCAACAAAGGGATGGCTTAGGTGAAGCCCAAGGAGGATTGATGATACTCAGCTAGATTGCATAGATCAAGACTAAGGAATACAGGAGTATCATCAAGGATTTATATATGTAAACTAAAGCAGGGCAAAGGGGTGGCCAAGAAGAGCAGAACCAATAAGGCCAAAAGGGAATTGTATGATGCAGGAGCAGTAGATGATGATGAAAGTGAAATGACAAAGGGTGATGCCATCAGATAATGACAAGAATGAAATGACTAATGATGAGGAACAGATAAGCAATAACAGAACAGCAGGTTAGGCTGGAGTCGCATTAACGAAGCAAGATGAAAGATAAAGGACAAAGAATTAGGCCAATGCTGAGATAAGCATAGGCAAGGGTAAGCCCTGCAGAGTGTAGTGAAAGGAAGACAAATGTAGTGATGTACCTGCAGTACTGAGCATAGTGAAGTCAAAGTAAAAGTAAAAGAATGAATCATAACACATGCCTTTTCTTCATCAAGCACATACTAAGTGGTATTTATGGAGACATAGGTGGTGACACCATCAAAATCCATCTCTGTGTCTTTTTGAGCATGCCAATACTCTTTGCTTTTATCTAATATACATAGTAAAGATCAAAGTTGAAAAGGTGTCTTCACCTAGGATTGTTGGTACAAGCATTTGCTTATAAATGGTTTCTGCTAGTTGCTATGAATAAAAATGTTTATAAAAATGTTATAAAGATTTCTCCAGTATTTCCTAGCATTTTCCAGAACTCTTCCAGGATCTTCCAGGATCCTCCAGACTGTCATGGTCTGTCAAGCCTGGAGCCTCAATTATGGGAAAGGGGTAGTTTGCTGATGATCTTCTGACTGTCTACATCTAGCTAAGGCAGCAACCTTATGAGGGGTAAATCACTGATCCCTTGTGTTGCCATCATCCAATGGATGCTTTCTACCAACTGTTTCAGAGGTAATTAGGGTAGGAATGCCCTGCTGTTTAGTCAAGAAACTGTTTGAAGAAAGAATCTCTGCGGTCTGATGGCCCAACCACCACACAATGGCATCATAGCAGCCATACATCACATTGTTGGGAATGTATGTTGTGATGTTGTGATATAAAGTGTTGATCTGATTGTTGTTGATTGCAATAACATTGTACTTCCAGCATGCTGAACTAAGAATGCAGGTTGTCAGAGGGCACACAAGTCCAAGGTGAAAGTCATGTGTGCACTATATGTCATATGTACATTGAAGACTATTGTTAATTTTCTTTTCTTCATTTGGCAGTTCAACGCTTCCAAGTCCAGATTGCTTCAATAGGTCCATGATTTGATACACCATTTTAATAGCATTTGTTTTATTGTGAGGTGCTTGAATTGCCCACTCTATAGCTACTCTGGCAGTTTCTCCTTTATAATTTGCTTGAACATATTGGCTGAGTTCATTGGCTGCTGGCTCAGGTTATTCCATGAAATGAAGCTTTTGATCTTTGTAATGAGGGCTTGATATAACAACCAGATAGGGGCCCAACCAATGATGTTGTGCTATTTATTTAGCCTCATATCTTCTTTCAGTGCATGAGTAACAAATATATGTTTCTCTTGAGCAGTCATGATTGCTTTCTAGTCTACAATGGAGGCTCAAAAAAGTTTGTAAAGAGTTTGAAATATTCTTTCTGTGGTTTCAAGGAAGAATCTGTGAGGCCATTTGTGTACAAGTCCATGCTAGCTTTTGGTCCAACAATACTGCTCTGTTTGGGTTTGAGCTCTTTTGCATAGGTATCCATGAAGTTCTTGAGCACATTTTTTCATTTGTGATCTCCAATCAGTTTCAGAAGCCTTTTCACTTCTTAATTGATGTTTGATATATAGCCAATCATGTAAATCTCTTCCATGATGGCATTCAGAGATGGCAGGACCAAATGCTGATGCTCCATAAAGAGCATTATAAGCTATTTGATTTTGTTAGTATGCTTACATTCATAATACTAGTGAGGTCAAATATGCTTTGTTGATTATCTTCTCTTGCTTTTTCTTATCTTTTACTTGTATCTTTTGATTGAGAAACACTTTTATGCCTTGTCAAAGTTCAATTCAGATACAGTTTCTCCATGTCTTCCTTTCCAGCCAAGCTTGACTTTGGTACAATCCAAGAAATAGACTAAACTATTGATCAATATAAGTTACACATGCACTAAAATTCAAAATATATTAAATAAAATTGAATCACATACCTCTGCTGGTGCAGTACCAAGGTTAATCTTGGCTTTTCCTTCTTGTCCTGGCAAGACAGAAATACCAGTGGAATTTCAAATGCCAATTATCACTTGAATGGCAATTGACCTCAAAAGTGGTAGGCATGTTTGTACTTTAATGACAGATTATATGGTTGGATTAAAACCCATACAAAGACATTGCAACTTAGTAAGCAGGTTTTTCAACACTAGTTGAGTAATATTGGCATTGTTGTTCTCAGAACCAGTCAGCTTCTCAACAATTGCTATGGTGTCTTTTAACATATGAAAGAAGTATTTTCATATGTGGTTTGATATGCTTCTATTTCTTCTATCTCACAAGAGTCAAAGAGATATGTTGAAACAACCTAGAACAAAGCTAGACTGTTAAGTATAGATGTAGAGTGAAGAGGTGGTTCAGTCCAGCAAAGAGGCAAAAACTCCAAGAGAACTTTGTTAGAGTTTCTTGGTCTCAATTCATGGGGTTTATATACTACATGGATGTTGGAGTTCTAAGCTGAGTATGAACTATGTGGATAAGCATAAGGCATCCTATTGGATGATAAGGTGTGAATAGATAAGAGTCATAATGAGTTATAGATAAGGGGCATAGCCCTGCACTGCCTTGATGAGTCAGTGATAAGGGAAATGAAAGATAGCACATCATTTCAGGCAACATATTCTTTGCTGAAGGTAATAAATCCTGGCTGTAGTGGAATACTCAGGGGGATTGAAAGAATGAAAAGAGGGTGAAGGAAATGTGATTCCATTCAACCCAGGGACAACACTGAGTTGGTGAATGACAAGAAATGGTTTTTAAGTAGTCCGAGATGAATCTGGGGCAAATCCAGATTAAAATGGATGGAAAAGCGGACATGGCAGTCCAAATCTGGATTGAGAAAATACAAGGAGAGCGAGAGAAAACAAATGTCAACTGAAAATGATGTGAGACAGATGTGCACTGTCATATCCCGTATATCTCATCAATCCAACTCTGAGATCTCCGGGTTTACTCCTTCATAACTCTGGTACAATCTCTCTCCGGACATAACTCCTGATCTCTGGACTTCACTTAGAACCTTCTCGATTTCCTCTTGTCTCTTTTCATACTAGTGTTACATTAGTAATAACCTGTGTCTCGCTTAACAGCACAGCTCTGGCCTCTGTACATACCCAGCTCCACTCCAGTTACATACTTTCCCGATTTCCGTCTTACTCAGTTTCTTACCAACCCCATTACTAATCTCCATTCTACTCCAAGTATATAAACTGTAGTACTCTGACTTTGTACCCTCAGTCTGAATATTAGTTTTACCTTCTATTCCCTCCGAACTCCATAAGACCTCGACGGTCTTACCTCTGCTCGACTTCACTTTGGTGTTAAGTCTCACCTCCGACCTCCGTTCTCTGAAATAAAGGACAGACTCGTGACAAGGGCACACCACACACAGTGAAGCCAAGTCCCTCTGCAAGAATAACTCTGGAGTTCTAGAGTTCATACCCTGAGTAGACCTGGTCTTAACACTATGCTAGTTCCTACCCAGAGCTATCATAACACCTACCTTCTTGCATCCTTGACATTTCAGATCTGAAACTTCATACTGTCCATGTGATCTCTTTTGATGCTTGTATTGCTCTATTTACCACTTTGTCCGCAGTTCTTCAAGTTGCACAATGTGATATCTTGTTGTTGCAACAATTCTTATCAGTTTCTGATCATAGATTTTATCCATATCTGTCATATACTGCTCCGTTCTCTGTTCCTCCAGATATAACTCTGATTCTCTTAGACAATAACTCCAGGTCAATCTCCCTCAGGATGCAACTCTGTGACCCTGGACCTCCGTTACATATATATGTTTTCTCTTTTCATTTTAGTACATAACCTGTGTCTCGCTTATGAGCACAGCTCCGGCTTCCTCAGTACCCAACTTACCTCCAGCTATGTAGTTTCCTGATCTCCCATCTTACTCAGAATTAGTCATTCTCTGTTTCTCTGTATTATTCATCTCCTTACTCCATGACTAATCATTATGTTTCCTCCAAGTATATAAACCGTAGTTACTTCAATTGTAACTTCAGTCTGAATATTAGTTTATTTGTATGACTCACTCCGAACACTCCGAGAAGACCTTGATGGTCTCTACTCCACTTGACTCCACTTTATGTGTTGAGTCTTACATCTACCTCTGTTCTCTGCATGTCCAAAATACAGGGACAGACCATGACAAGGGCATACCACATATGGTGAAGCCAAGTCCTGTCCAATGCTACAACTCCAGAGATCCAGAGTTGGCTACCTCCGAGTTGCACAGTCTCTAACAATATCCATATTTATATACAAATTATGTATATCTAGTATACATGTTCAAATTTGTACTTATTACATTGTCTCTTCTATTTATAGATATACCCAATTGTACTAAGTTTCTTATTGTGTCATTCATATACATATCTTATATTTTATATATACATACAATCCATGCAAATTGTCTCCCTTCCACATTGTGTACATATCTATCCTTTGCTTCTTCACTCTCCACACATTACAATTAACCCCTCTATATTGCATTATTGTTATGAAATTATAATCCATCTGTTTTTATCAATATTATTTATGCATTGTTACTTTAGTCCATATTGCATATTCTATACTCATTTTCTCCTTGTTTTCATTGTGCTTCCTATATTTGTCAAACTCATCATTATGTTTCAAGTTCATACTATGTGTACTTTCACTTCTATTCCTCTACCCAATTTATATTATCAATATCATCCAAATCTATCCCATCTTACAGCCTAACCATGACATCAATTCCCTTCATTTCTCTATTTTCTGTAGCCAGAACCCCTCCTGAACCCAAACTCCCATACAAAATCACCTATATAATAACCTAAGGTGGGGGGACTGAGGAATGAAGAACTTACATGATGTTTCTTCCTGTCCTTTTTCTTGTCCTTTCCCTTGCCCTTCCCAACTTCTTGCCATCTTTCTCCCCATGAAGACCTGCAAGCACTCTCTGCTCATCAGCATCAGGGGATTCTTCATCAATTGTCATGTCTGCCATTGCATGCCAAGAGATATTGACATCATCCTCTGATGTAGTAGGATTGGGTTGTGAGTTCAGATCAATATCCATAGCATCCACCACATTTTGGGATTTGGGGCAAGACAACTGTGCCAATGGTTCAGTGGTTGACATTGAATCCTGGATCAAGGGTTGGGTGATGGTATCCTTGCAAGTCCGTTTCTTTCCTTTGTTGGGCAAAGAAGGGGCAGAGGCAACACATTTTAGACTGTAACAGAACCATTATAAGGCATCTACACTTTGTTTGCACTTTGTTTGGTCTACTTATCACATCCTTCCCTCAAAATTCTTAAATCATTTATGACTCATCATTCGGATTGCCGTTTTCTCTAAAATTTGAACCAGGACATTACTGTTACGATAGTTCCAGGTAGAACCTAGCATAGCCACAAAAGCACTAAGTACCAAGTGGCTGCGATAACTCAAACAACCACCACTTGATATGTGGTGTGCTGAAGAGTCAAACAAGGGTTTCTGGTCAGCGGGTTGCTACCAGAGAGATGAGTGAAAACTCAGGCATTGCTGAGAGTTGTCCATTTGGGAATCTATACCCAAGGGATGGTCAAGGGTCAAGGGTTGACTGCGTAGAGTCCAAGTGGTCACAAGGAAGGGTCAAGGGTCAAGGGTTGACTGCATAGAGTCCAAGTGGTCACAAGGAAGGGTCCAAGTGGAGCAGTGATACTCAGCTAGATTGCAGAGATCAAGACTAGAGTACAGGAGTATTGCTGTGAGGTATTTATACTATGAGAATCGTGCACAGACCAAGTGTCCAAAAGGAATGGCCAAGAAGAGCGGAAGGGAAAAGGCCAAAAGGAGGAATCGTACGATGCGATGGCAGTGAACAATGATGTCATATCCCGTATATCTCATTGATCCAACTCCAAGATCTCCGGGTTTACTCCTTCATAACTCTGGTACGATCTCTCTCTGGACATAACTCCTGATCTCTGGACTTCACTTAGAACCTTCTCAATTTCCTCTTGTCTCTTTTCGTACTAGTGTTACATTAGTAATAACCTGTGTCTCGCTTAACAGCACAGTTCCGGCCTCTGTACATACCCAGCTCCACCCCGGTTACATACTTTCCCGATTTCCGTCTTACTCAGTTTCTTACCAACCCCGTTACTAATCTCCATTCTACTCTGAGTATATAAACTGTAGTACTCCAACTTTGTACCCTCAGTCTGAATATTAGTTTTACCTTCTATTCCCTCCGAACTCCATAAGACCTCGATGGTCTTATCTCTGCTCGACTTCACTTCGGTGAAGTCTCACCTCCGACCTCCATTCTCCGTTCTCCGAAATAAAGGACAGACTCCTGACAAGGGCGCACCACACACGGTGAAGCCAAGTCCCTCCGCAAGAATAACTCCGGAGTTCCGGAGTTAATACCCCGAGTAGACCCGGTCTTAACAAATGACGAAGATGAAATGACAAATGCAAAGCCATCGGATGATGACAAGAAAGGAATGAGTAAGGGCGATGCCATCAGATGATGACAAGAACGAAATGAATAAGCACTTGGGTTAAGCCGGTGTAGGGAATAGGTATTCCCTGTGCTCACATAGCACGTTTCCGCACCCTGTCATCACCCGATCCCGATCCTGATCTGTCTGCATGTGCGAACTCATCCGGATTGCTGTATCCGCGCCCGTTTTGCCTCAGACTCTTTTATTTCATTTTTGATGCTCCTTATTCATACTTAGCATTGGCTAGACCATGTCATGCAGCCCTTGCAGGGACGTTCGGGTGCCTCTCAAACTTTATACCGTACGAAAACCTTCTTTTTATTATTATCCTTACTTAGGACGAGTCTGAGGGTATTCCCGAGGACTATAAATTCACTGTATTGACAAAAATACAGTAGCTTTTGCCCGTGTGCATCTGTCTCACATCGTTTTCGGTCGACATTCGTTTTTTCTCTTGCTCTCCTCGTATTTTCTCAATCCGGATCGGACTGCTGTGTCCACTTTTCTATCCATTTTAATCCGGATTCGCCCTGGATTCATCTCGGACTACTCAAAAACCATTATTCGTCATTCACCAACTCAGTGTTGTCCCTGGGTCGAACGGAATCGCATTCCTTCACCCTCTTGTCATCTTTCAATCCCCCTGAGTATTGCACTACAGCCGGGATATATTACCTTCACCGGCGCTTGGTTACGTAAGGTGAAAGTGAAATGAGTACGGATGAACATACAAGGATACCTAGGTATCGAGTGAAGTGAAGTAGTACAAGAGAAACGAAGGAAAGAAGGAAATCGTAACAATTACAATGGGTCCATCCACATGCCACAACAGTTATTTGGTTCAAAAACCTGTTGGTCATTTGTAATTACAATTACTCCATCATCTATATAATCTAGTAGCTAGTTACTACTCAGACAGGCTGCATCACGAGGTGGAAAAATTCAAACATCATAGTTATTGTTAGCACTGGCACATCAATGACACAGGATGCTGCTACTAGCATCAAGTTCTGCACTGTAGGAACTGGAAGCTGCATCTGACTTGCTATCACAATTAGCATAAGAGGCATCAACCTGTAAGGTGTGGGTCCACTATTCCATACTGCCACTGCTGCCTGCTATCCCCCCCCTTGCCAAACAGTTGCTGATGGATCTGCCCAATTTAACACTCTGTGTCACCAAGAGATTGTTACAATAGTCCCGGGTAGGGCCTAGCGTAGACACAAAAGCGCTAAGTACCAAGCGGCTGCGATAACTCAACAACCACCACTTGGTAATGTGGCGCACTGTAGAGTTCAAGGAGGATTACTGGTCAGTGGGTTGCTACCAGTGAGACGAGTTAGAACTTAGGGCATTGCCTAAGAGCGTCCTGTTGGGAATCTATACCCAAAGGACCGAGACTGCCCCTTGCGATCGGGGTGGACCGAGATGCTGGACGTTGGTCGCAGCGACGAGGGATGGCTTAGGTGAAGCCTGAAGAGGAGCAGTGATACTAGCTAGATTGCGTAGATCAAGACTAAGGTACAGGAGTATCACTGCGCAGTATTTATACTATGAGAGTAGTGCACGGACCAACAGTCACAAAAGGGTGGTCAGGAAGAGCGGAACAGACTAAGGACCAAAGGAGTCGTGTGGGGCGGGAGCACCGGATCAACGAGAGAATAAAGGTAAAACACAGAAGCCGTCCAAGTGACAGCGGAAGTGAAGGCGATCCCTAACGGATCAAGAAGTATCAGGGAATAAGTGATGACGGAACAACGGGTTGAGCCGGAGTCGCGTAATCGGATTGGTCGGAAGAAGAAAGAAGAAAGAAGGGTGCAGGGCAAAGGGTTAAGCCCTTGCTGAGTAATCTGAAGCAAGGTTAGGCCTTGCAGATTGAACATAGGAGGTACCTATAGTACCAAGCATAGTGAAACTTGAAGTAGCAAAGAAAGCAAAGAAAAGAATGAATCATAACAGAGATACCTGGTCTACTTCCAACTCATTCTGCATGATAGACTTCATCATCTCCAGTTCCTGCATACAAAGGTGCTAGTAGCAGATTTTTGCAGTGTAACCTCCTAACTTATTTGAGCAAGATTGAGCATTTGCCCTTCCATATATGTAAGTACCAATTCTGTAATTGACAATTTTTTCCTGCAAGTGCCATGCTTTACAAAAATGGCAGTAAGGCATATCAGGGCCAATCTAAGTTGCAGGTTGCCAGTCAGAGCCTCAGTGGTATAGAATATGTAGAACAAAGACATTATATCACATTTTTTAATATTTAACAAATTCATATTTGATAACATTTTCAGCAACAACTGGAAATACCCCATGGACACATATTGCTAGGCAAAATTTAGCTGTTGTCAAGCTAACTATTCTGCCTTTATTTAATTTAACATAATATGTTGTATAATCAAAGTCCACTGTCTTTTTTTTGATCTTATAACTTATGGATATGTTTGACGAGTCAACCCAAATTCCCAGGTGCAATGTGTTGAACAATAAGTATAGATTTTGCTAGCTGGACTTTTCCGGCTGTGTCTCGGCTGTGACGAACGCTTGCCGAGGTCCGAGGCGAATTGGATTTCGTGACACAAACCAACTTGCAATGTAGACATTACACGAGACCTGTATGTATGTACTGAGCTAGAACCATCCGACACCTGCACAACCACAAAAAAAAAACGCGCATGGACCTGTAACATGCAGGAATCGACAGCGCACTAGTATCACAAGCGAACAGCAATAGAGAACAGCGACAAAAGGGATCCAAGACATCGTTCCACAACCGTGCGCGCGCCAACTCCCGCGATCAACAAATCGTACAACCCGTGCAGCACCCTGCGCGTCTTGACTCGTCCTCGTCACGTTCGACGTCCCTCCCGCCACCGCCTCCCATGGCTGCAACACTGACGCCGGCGCTCGAGATGCGTCTCCCGATAGCCACGCTCAGACGTCTCTTTTTGCTCAGCGCAGGGTCGTCTGAAGGGAGTGCGTAGGGACGAATGGAGAGGTGGACGATCGTCGGTGTCGCGTTCGGTGCGGAGGGAAGCGACGTCGGGAACCCGACGCCTGTAAGAGTGACATGCGTCGATCAGCACATGAATAGCTAAAAATAAATAGACGGAGAAACGGCAGACGGTTTCTGACATCCTAGCATTCTTGTGGATACCATACGCGATCACGCCGTGGAGATACAAAGGGTGAGGGGAAAGGAGAGAGAGGAAATGAAAAGAGAACGTGCGGACCACGTACGTAGTAACGTATCGTCGTCCTGCAGAATCTTTCCCAGATAGAGAATTCGCAAATAAGACGGTGCAGGTGGGCGTTCGTCTTGCCAATCTAAACACACGAGATTATCACGAGGTGCATGTGCAGCGGACGGAAGAAGCAGTGCGGCGGACATCGGCGCGGTTGTGAGAAAGGAGAGAGCAGCATCAGTGAATAAGACGGCCGATCATCAGAAACGCAGTGCAGTACGGAAATGACGACGGACCTGCATCACGCGCAGGCCATGCGTTCCATACGAGCTCCTTGACCCGTCCCACGGTCGTTTCTGGCTCGAATGACTGAGTTTTGCGAAGACCGGACACGAGGAGAAACGTCAATGAGACTTGAGGGGTTTGTGGAATGGGAATGGAGAGCAGTTCTGTGGTGAGGGGCTGTGCACCGTTTGAGGGTGTGTCTGGGGTCGGTGTTGTGGCCGTCGTGGTCGATATGGCAGGGACAGCGGTAGTAGAACCACCAGTGGTTGCAGTGGAGAGGTCAGGGACATGCTGTGGTGGAAACGCCGTGGGGAGAGGAGGCAGACGGGGGTAGACGGGGGAAGGGAGCGAATCTACATCGACTCTTGTGTACGAAGTGCGCGCACTTGCGGATGAGTAGGGACTAAACTTGGCATTAGGAGGATCGACGGACGGATCGTGCGCTGAGGAAGGACGGTCGAAGGTGGGGGAGTAGGAATATGGGAGGGGTTCGAGTGCATTATGGGTGGTAAAGGAAGCGCCTTGGGAGGTGAACGGTCTGACGACGGTGTCAGCAAAGGGTGGACTCGTGGAGGGTGGTTTTGGTAGAGGAGGTGTTATTGGACTGGCATTGCTAGTGGACGCCGTTGTGGGATTTGGTAGGTCTGGAGAAGACATTGACATGGAGGTGGTGGAGAGATGGAGAGATGATCAATGGAGTCGACGACTAAAATACATTCGATTATAGAATGAACGAGCAACACGACATCGGCTACGAAGAATGAATCTGCATCCGGGTCCCCGAATGATTCATAACAGTTTGTCCTTCTCACCGAGTTGCGGGCGCAGACGAGTTCAACATTCTACTCTACTCCTAAATAGTGCTACAGCATATTTCTATCACGACGCCCCCCGCTGTACAGTGACTGGTCAGGAACGTGATGGTGCGAACGATCGTATTGGCAACATGGCTTGGTTCCCACTCGGAGAGGTTTATGGAGCACAGCAACAGCCCAGCATATGAGCAGCGTTGGATCTATTCACGCTCACATTGATCAATGATATGAAACAAGTCTGAGGAAACCGTCCCTCGGCGACATCGCTGGTCGACGTATAGAACATCTTTGAGATGGGGGATATGCTACGTCGATAACAATGCTCAGCACTGTTCGTAGTCGAGTTCAAGTTGATTTACATAAGCAAACACCTTTGATCCTCGGAATTAGCCGGACAACCCGGTATTGCAATTGCACAAGAAGTGGTATCCTAATTATAATTATCTCCCAATACCCATGTCGACGAATGCCCAGGACTACCCTGAAAGAATCCCAACGATGCAAAAATAAATAGCAACCGTGTCCACGACGTAGAGAGCCGTTTTTTACCACCATGGATGGCAGTCACCCCCGTCCCATTCCCAGACACCCTTGGAATCCCCGACGACCATCACCGCGTTCTGCATCCACGCCCCGTTGTACACCTTCTCGATCCACCACTTCAGCACAGGGTGTCTCATGAACCACTTGAAGTAGACATAAAATCTGTCGTGCACACAAGTTTAGATAGTCAATTATATACCCGTATCACACGTACCGAATGTCATAGCCAACGATGACACGTGGGTTGACCAGAATCCGTTGCAAATTAAACAGGCGTCTAAAATCGTATGGCAACAAAAATGATTCCGACGAGTAGCACTCATCAGGCGCAGACGCGCGGAAACCGATGGGAGGCGTCAATGCAGGACTCGGTCCGCGCATCGCCGGATCACTGTAAGCCGGGTGCGTAGCAGGGAGTTCATATGTCAGCGGCTCGCGCGATAGGGTGCGATTAGATCGCAGGTGAACGGGAAGGAGGGGGTCCGCATTGAAGATGACGATACCGTTCCAGCATGTGAACACTGGCGCAGGAGACTCGGTTTTCATCGCTTCGTAATCTTCATCGTCAAAGAAATACGGCCATCTGAACAGAGGGTGAGTGTCTGCACAGTCAATGAAGATTGGCACTTCATACATGCCACTAGTAAGCCTTCCTCGTTTGTCACGTAAAACCCACATATCATAAGCCCTTCACGGCGGTATAAACGTCAATATGCGACACAGAAACGACACTCAACTCACCCAAAATGGCCAAAATCCATCCCGCATGCCATGTCATACTCTCCGTCGGCAGTGTTGACGAGCTCAACAATCGTTTCCGGTTCCACATAAACGTCGTTTGAGAAAAGGACCTTGTCATATCCACCCGTCTCTACGAGGGGTTCGAGAACGCGATTTCGCAAGGAAGAAAGAAATTTGATGCGCTCGTTCCCACTCAGGTCGCCTTCCGGTTTCTCGATCGTGGTGTCGTGCGTCAATATGCGCCTCGATACGTCCATGGCAGCCAACTTGTCGTCGAATTGTTCAAGCAACTCTGCAGATCGATCACCGCTTTCACTCTCCAGGATGGACACAAAGACATTGTCTTCTCCGAGGTAATGAATGGCTTTGATGACACTGTCCGACCAATAGGGTATCACGCGTTCGTTATTGTAAAACATGGCGGCGATAAAAATTTTCTCTGCAAAGTCAGTTAGTCGGTGATCACGAGCACAGCCTTGACAGTCGTGTTCACCTTGGTTTCCATACCCAGCCCGGCGAGGATGTGCAGTGGCCCTCTCAATCATCGGGCGACATCGCAGGTCCCCCGGGTGCTGGTAGTGCAACCCGACCCACAAGCTCACACACAGCAACCCAAACCAAAAGAACGCGCGCAAAAGCCAAAGGCGGGGTGTCTGGTGTCGAGAAGGTCTTGGCGAGCCTTCATCCTCTTCCAGTTCATCGAGATCAACATGTTGCTCGTCATCCCTCGCCAACGTGCCCCCCCTCTCCTCCAGCGAGTTCGATTCGCTCCGCGGTAGCATGGTGTACCCTTGCGAGAGTGTCGAAAAAGAGCTACTTTTGCGATGCCGCCACCAGTAGCGTGCGACCGCGGCATGATAACAGCAGAGACATGCGAGCTGGACGAATGCAAGGACGGGCAGGACGAAGAGGGAGAGGAGAAGGAGTCGCCAGCTGAGCGGAAAGGCGGGTTTCCAGATGAACCCGAGCGCAAAGTAGAGATTGGTAAATTCGTACTCGGCGACGCTGTACAAGACGACAAAAAGAACCGCAGAAGTGACGCCAGGATGTCGTACGAGTTTGAGGAGATGTCGGAAGAGGGGCAGGAGGGTTTTGTGGTAGGCTGCTGCTAATAGACGCCGTTGGGCAGCGAAGATGGGCAAGCCCACCATGGACGGGGGAAAGAATGGCTAGACCGACTTTGGTAACACTGATTGATATAGCTGCGGAATGCACAGCAACGATGATTTTGCCAACAGCGGGAGAAGTTGACCTGCCAAGGATTGAGTATTGCAGTGAGAAGGCATACTAGTCAATTGGTATGTGTCTAAAAGTGTACATTCAACGTAATAATCTGCAGCTACACGAGCGGACTTACATTGCATCAAACGATGATGTCATCGTCTCCGCCACGACCTTCATCCATGTGTACTCAATTCATATGTAGTAGGACCCGTTCGACCTTGGATGAGTCTCGAGAAATGGAAGCAAAACGTTCTTCTCCGCCGGTTGTTGCCGACATGGTGCGCCGCGTGGTCTAATTTTACGCACGTTCAAATGGCGCAGCACAAAATCCACACAACAAAGTACATTTTGACCACTACAATAACACATTTTGAGCTGGAAAGCACATGTGACTACTATTTACTGGAGCGGGACCGCACTGACAAGGAATCAAAAATCGAACGTAGTGAGGTAATGCTTACTGTACGTATATGCCGTGAGTAACGTTTCGCAAGTTGAACCGACTCCTCCAATCCGACGTGGCACTCTCAATCTGGGTAACCCCTGCCGCATCTCTAATATTTCCACTGCTGCGGCTACCACTACATATGACGGTTGAAACAATGTTATTCCCATCGGTAAGTCGTAAGCGTCTCATTTCCGCCCGCGCTCGTGATCGTCTCAGGTTTAATCGTAGTGTGCATCGCTTTCCTGAAACCAAGACACAAGGCTGCGGTAGGTCATTCATTCTCGCCTAATTCCATCTTGGATCCTCGGAGTGGGGCGATGGAAAACATGCACGTCTACCATCATAACTCGAAGCTATCAAATCATCTGAATGACTCAGCCTTCATCGATTCTATTGTCGATGAATGCACTCTTCCCCATGCGTTTATACCCCTTCCATTCATATCGCGGCTTGTTAGCAGTTTGCCTGTCATACAGTGGGTCGACGATTTCGCTAACGACCCAACAATAAGTTCTTATCGCACATATTTATATACGTATCTTCTGGCCATGGGAATGGGAACCCTTCGTCCATACGAACAACGCCGTAGTCGCCGTTGATATACTAATTTACCGTTTCGATCGATACGAGGGTACCGGTACACGACGGCAAACAGATCTCGAGTACCACATATCCAAGTTCTCCAGTACTCCGGCCTCAGGCTTGCCGCGACGATGAGAACCACCTTTATTGCCCTCTTGTCCCTTCTTTCGTTCGTGTCCGCATCCATCTGGTACCCAACTCAAATTCAGCAAGCTCTCCAAATCGACAACGTCGCCGTCCACCTCACAGAGGACAACTTCGACCGAGTTTTGGCTGCCCATCATGGCGATATCGTCGAGGTGATGCGTTTCGTCGACCCTGTTTATGGCGCAACCCTCAATGAGCCACGACTGCTTCAAGTTTTTGGTGCCGAGCCTGTATGGCTGACCGAGGGCGACAAGTTGATTCTCAAGAGGCGAGGGTTATCCTTCATGGATCTCACCGGACGCGAAGACACGTCCAGCTCCCCAGAGACGCAGATCGGTATGTTGATTTACCCAGTCTGCCCCTTATTCCATTGGACACATGAGATGACTCTACGCCTCAACTTCAAGCTGTAGAGTGGCCGGAGCTCCAATACCAGAAAAAGGTCAACGACACCATCCA
This sequence comes from Chiua virens, assembly GCA_019787685.1. NCBI lineage: Eukaryota > Fungi > Basidiomycota > Agaricomycetes > Boletales > Boletaceae > Chiua > Chiua virens. The sequence continues at coordinate 64,328 of JAHNUO010000011.1, read as the reverse complement.
GGGTCTGAACGTGGAAGAGATGATTGTCAATCTCGCTGAGCTCACGTCCTTTTTCAATCGTTACTACCGCTCCGAGCACGGCGTGCAGAGCTCTCGGTTAATTTATGACAAACTACTCGAGGTAAGTCCTTTCGTCTCGTTTGGAGGACAAGGTACTTCATATCCTCATTCGCTTCTCTTGCTAGATCATTGCAGGCGCACCTACAGGCGTTCACATCTCGCTTGAGACCTTTACTCACTCATTCCCCCAGCCCAGCGTGATTGCTCGGTTCGAACCTACGCATGGCAGATCCCGACCCAACCGTGCCATTAAAATGCCTCTCGTCATCATCGGTGCTCACCAAGATTCCGCCAATTATGCTTTCCCGTACCTTCCAGCGCCCGGCGCCGATGACGACGGTTCTGGGACGGTGACTATCCTAGAGGCATTCAGAGCGCTCGTCCAGGCTGGTTTCAAACCGGAACTCCCGGTCGAATTCCACTGGTACGCTGCGGAGGAGGCGGGCCTATTGGGGAGCCAAGACATCGTCTCGGAATACATCGCTCAGCGCAAGGACATTGGTGCCATGATTCAATTCGTGCGTCCAACGCGTTTAGCTGTTTTAGCATTGTGGAAAGGACGTGTGATTTATAGGACATGACGGCGTACGTGCCTAAAGGGACTGAACCGGCGGTGACGTTCATCACGACGGACGTTGACACGCCGTTGACCAACTGGACCATGAGATTGGCGGCTGAATATTCTTCTTCTACCGTTGCTGGCGCGAAATTATTGTACGTTGCCACACCTCGACTCGCCGGCTTTAACTTACTTTCGTTTAGTGCAGGTGCAGGCTCGGACCACATGTCATGGCACCGCGCTGGGTTCCCTGCCATATTTGCCACGGAAGGCGACCCTCTTCAGGCGTTCAATCCGTACATCCATACTGCCGAGGATCGGATAAACTTGGCGGACGGCGAGTTTTCGTTCGAGGTGCGTTGTCTTGTCGCGCTCGATTGGGTTCGGCATCTTAGAGCTGATACGACCCGTCGGACAGCACGCATTGGAATTTGCAAAGGTGGCGGTTGGATTCGCGATCGAGTTGGGAGGCTGGGCGGACTAGACACGTCTACGAGTCGATGCCTTCCTGACATGTTTACACCTAGTTGCAAACGGATTATATGAATACGGACGATTCGGGTTCGATTCGGATACTTATGTGCTGTTCATTTCAATGGCAACGTTGCGACAAGATCTACGAGGCTTGTATCAGCATCTGATCGCGACTAACTTGCAGTAACATCCGTCACGACGTCACAGTACTGTCCGATAACAGTTTCGTGATGGCCTTGGGTCTCGAGAGTGCTTCCGGCGTCCATTTGACCCCTACGGTGTTTGTCTACCCGTCCGATCTGGACTCCTGTATTTGGCCTGTTCGCTGAGAGTAGTTCATCCTTGGTCGCGTCGCTAAAGATAAAACGACTTCAGGCCTGGACCGGGAAGCCCTTGAGCTGGCCATGTGAATGCCACGGTGGGTGATCGGGGATCGGGGAAAGGAATTATCAAGAAGATAAACGGTACTAAACTATGAGTTAGTTTAGTACTTGCAACTTCAAACCCGCGTCGTTGTACAATCTAACATCCTTCCTGTACGACCCAGCGACTATGACCCAGAAGCCCGACCGGTCATATGATACCGCCAGCAACCCGTTTGGCTTCTTTATCGAGCTGTCCTTCTCCTATGGCCCGCCGGTTTCAGAAACCCCGGGAGCTGATTCCAGAAATGCCACAAACGGGGAACCAGGGTTGTATTTTGGCTTGTCGAGCGGCGCAGTGGTTTACCTCAATCAATCCACGGTCACGTCCTACGATGTTATGCTTTCGAACTTTAACAACACCTATGCAATCGTCAACTCATCCCTCACAGGTTTCAATACGACATCCACACTCCTCTGGATTCATCGCGTGGATGGCATCGACATACCTCTTGCCTCAAATCCAGAGCATCCTGGGATCCCAGATACAGTCGACAGGCTTCACTGACTAATTCCAGATGCAGCTGATGCTTCGATCTCTCGCGTTGAACACCGGCATTCTCGAGGGTATTCCAGTCAATTCCTCCACGACCTCGGCGCCCAGTACCGCCTCTCGCTACCCTATCGCATCGCTAGCCACGTTTCTCGTGCTCGTCATCCTCTGTTGCATCGTTGCGCTCGCTGTTGCCGTTTGAGTTTGTTTCTTCGCTGCCGATTCGGTCGTCATTTACACGGAGAAGGGGGAGAAGATGATGAAAAACACGTTGCAAATGGCTCACCCTGAGCTGAGGCTGACGGATCCGCTTGCAGCGGTAGCCGAGTGGGTCTCGAGCGACGTGAATGAGCAAAGTCCTGAGTCCGAATGTGAAATAGATACCCTCGGGGGATTGTGATTCGTGAAGCGAAGCGGACACGTACACTCGAGACGGACGCACTCGATATGTTTGATGCTGATGAACACGGAAGTGACGTGCCTCATATCTCGATGGATGCTAGTGGGAATGTTCAGTTTAGTCCTTGAAAGAGATACACGACATTTAGCGTTGACGACCGTGACGATAGTTTGATTAGTACTTATTTCTGATTTCATTTTATGTAACCAACGCTAACTGATCTTGGACTTTGCAGTGATCACATAGTGACCGTGCACACCTCGCATACGGTATACTTACTCTTCTAACCCTGACAACGCCTGGTAGCAATACGCGAGTTTGGAAATATAAAACTCTGGATTGAGGATCGAATTGGAATGGCGCAAGCCTGCTGATTGGCTCCGACCCAAAGTTATCACACTATGTAACTTGAACGTTGTGATGGAATGTCGAACGTGAAGTACTTACCTTGGTATGATCGGCATCTCATATTCTTCTGGTTTCTTATTGAATGCAAGTAATATTCAAGCATTCCAGTTCGACCGGAGGTGCGATGCCAACAAGTTTTAGCAACCATCGCAGTCGCGCCAAACCCGGGGAATGGAATTCAATCCAGAGATATAAAGTCGACCTGTGGTTGGATCCCCCTCAGTTTCTTTTCCCTCCTCCCCCAAACTTCAACCCATCCGCTCCTTTCTAGAGACCTGCTTGCCGTCACTCTGTCAGAATGCTCGTCCGTCAACTCTCTGTCCTTTCGTTCGTCGCTCTCGCCTTCGGCGGCCCGCTCTTTGGCCGCAACCCCAGGTGTAATGATGCGACGATGCAGTGCTGTAACGACGTGAAACCGGTGCGCCGTTTGTGCTCCTGTCCATTACTCACCTCAGGCTGACGTCGTCGCCGGATACTAGGCTAACTCTTCGGAGGTGACCTCTGCCTCCATGGGTCCGAGCGCGCCACTGGGTCTGGCGGATTTGCTCATGCAGTTACCGGCCAACACCCCTGTTGGTTTGAATTGCGACCCAATCACCGCTGGAGCTGGCTCTAGCGCTGGTTGTAACACGAACACCGTGTGTTGCACCAATACATCCTTTGTGAGTGTCATTCTTTTGTCTTTTGTTTTTACTTTCCACTGAAAGCTTTGTGTGCAGAATGGCGGCCTCATCAACGTGGGATGTGTCTCTCTCGCCGATATATAGTTCTTGTCGCGCAGGGACTCGTGATTGCGTGGAGGCAACGTTCGCTTTCTTTACCATACCCAAACCTTTGTCTCCCTTGATCAACCGTTTCTAACCAGACGCTCTCTTTTTTTTTGTTGATGTCCGATCTCGTCTCATTTTGTCGATGGTCGTGCGGTGATGCGGCGTTTATTGACATTTTGTAACAATAGGCTCGAACCTGGGAGGGGAAGGCTACCGTAGGGAATGTCATGGATGTAATGTATTTATCTGTGCGAGCAGGGCTCGATGGTGTTTCGATGCCAAGTTTGAGCTTGACCGTCATTTTGAATGGACCAGTCGTGTCACGTTCGCCCTCGATTTACTCCATCGTCTTGCGACTGTCCGCAGACGATTCTACCTTTGATTTCTACTAGCACCTTGCAAGGCGACCAATGGATACCCATTGTCAGCTGTCCAGCCGACTTTCCCTTGGAGCTCGTAAGTCAACGATTTGTGATTCACATCATGAATCATGATGACATTTTTTTTCCCCTTAGTTTGAGCAAGCAATCGAGCAGTTCATTCACCATCCAGAATACAACTCCACGCTCATTCTTCGTTCAGAGATCGTCCGCAAGACATTTTATTCGCGTGACATGACGAGCGATCTCGATTCTCACCGGCCCATACGCAACATCCATCGCACGCTCCTCCCCAGGCGACCAGGCCGTGATGCTCCCATAGATCAACTTTGTACACTATATGGCTCAACTAGTGGCGCACATATGGACGTACCATGCACGCTGGTGCTCAGTCCCCTTCTTCCGCCTGGTGCATCCCTCCCATACTATCATCCCGCCGTTCGACACCTCGCGTTTCGCTTCATCTCCTCTACACCCCCAATCCTGCGCATTGAAGCCGTCCTCCTGCCCGACACTTTGTCGGATATCAACTCAAGACTCTACCGCACCGCATTATCGCTCCTCGAGACGCTTCATCGATACGGATGGGGTGCAATGACGCACTATCAAAAGCGTGTGATGCACGACTGTGTAATCCCCAGAGAGACTTATCAAAATTTGTATCTCGTCATGCGAGAACGATACAAGCATTTAGTGTCTGAGTGGAAGGAGTCCACAGACCCGTTGAAGCATGTATTCGAGGTAATGTCGACGGTCATTTGCCTCGTATTTGAACACTCACACTCGCGCCGCTGGTTGTTGACACCCGATCCAGGATATCGGGATTGCCACGTACCTCATCCTACTTTGGGAACAGACTTATTTCCAGGGCACAGAGGGTCACAATTTGACACCAGCACACGTTGCCCACAGGGATCTGTCGCAGCCACCCGGTGGATTCCTGGACCTTGGGTACGTCCCAGAACGTATCACAAGTTCCCCGCTAACATATCCGCAGATGTGGAAATGGCCTCCTCACGCACATTCTCCTTTCCGAGGGATACCACGGCCACGGCATTGACCTACGGGCACGAACATCCTGGAGCCACTACTCCGAACATACACGCGCCGCCTTACACGTACATGCGCTCGATCCGACGCAGTACGTCCGAGGAGTCACAGACAATGGCTCGAAACCGAGCGCCGTGCCGTACTTGCAACCCGGCGCGTTTCTCATCGGAAATCACGCCGACGAATTGACACCTTGGCTGCCGGTCATCGCGACCATGGAGTATGCATCGGGGTATCTCTCTATTCCGTGTTGTGCCTGGTCGTTTGACGATCGGTTTTCGCGTTCGTCCACCGTCCACATTGTGGATCTACCCGCCATCGCCGATGACGAGACCCTTGCGGATCGTCTGAATCTTGGCAGGGAGGGTAGTCATCAGAGTCAGTATTCGGTGTATCGCATTTGGCTGGCAAAGCTGAGCCAGTCGATGGGATGGAAAGTTGAGTGTGATACGCTCCGTATACCCAGCACGCGAAACTGGGCCATTATAGGTAGGTGTCGTTGATACATTTCCGAGCCACATCAAACAGGAGTCATTTAGGTCGAGAACGGATCGGTGACGATACCCAATTCTATGTGGACCGAGCACTCGGCATAGTCCAAGAAGTGGTGAAAAGAGGCACGTTTAAGACACGTACACCAGAGGGGAAAGCAGGCGACCAGTGAAGCTATACAAGTACAAGTCATGAATATCACAAGGTCGGTGGTGTGAGGTAAAATTGAAACGATGACTGCTCTCGCTCGCCCTCTTCCGACATCCTCCTGCATTCTGCCAGTAGCTCCCTCAGCTCTGCCAAACTGACGCTCCCCTTCCACTCTTGTTCCTCCTCGTCTGTGCCATATTCTTCGTTTTCCTCACTGTCGTAGTCTTCCTCGTCTGCATCCTGAGGAAGGTTTCCAAGTACACCTCCAGAGCAATCCTCAAGCCTCACGCGCATCCTTGAGCACATGTCCCACCACCTCTCCCACCGCAGGTAGCACGAATCCGCCGGTCCATTATTGTCGTTCAAGTCCTGCAAGATTCTTGGGTTCAAGACCCTCACACGCTCCAATTTGGGGAACGACGTTCTATTCAAGGCTCTGAAATTCCGGTCGTTTGTGCGCTGAACCATCATAGACCGTACGGGGTCGGCGTTGGCGTACGCTGCTGCATAGCCCACCCCAAAAGCGTGCAGGAGGCCGTGGAGCCCGATGTGCCGGATGTGGTCATGTGAACGGTTGGTCAGCGTAATTGGTAGCATGGCCTCGTCCTCGACTTGATCGGGATTGGCATCCGGATTGGCTATTGGCGGAATCTTCCAATCGGGATTGAAACAGAATGTGGCGAGGAATGGACAAAGATCTAGGATCATGCGGACGTCGAGCATGGGTATGCAATTCAAGTCAAGGAAGAGAAGTGTCGTGCCGTGCTGGGCAAGGAAACCGGTGACGTCCGGGATGTCGTGGGTATTGGTGCCAAAGTGAAAGGAAAAACTGTGTAACAAGGGGAGGGACCATCCACTCGCCTGTTCGATAAAGTCTTGACAAAAGCCTTTCAAGAAGAGTTGCTGAAGATTAGGCAGCTTGAGTTTGACGTCCTGTGCGGAACCCAAGGTGATCGTGTCTGATTCCTTGATCGCGGCGTCGAACTGTAGGTGGACGGCGACGAGGTTGGGAAGGGTGTCTAGTGCCCAGATCACCTTGGAAAGTAGCTCGGACGGTACGTGCCAGTGTACCGTCCGCAAGTTACGACACCATGTACCGAGGGTGTCTACGATAGGACCGAATGCACTCGACATGGGCCAATCGACGATGAATATCTCAAGGTTGGGACAGTGCTGAAGGATAGCGACGAGAGGGATCTCAAAGTCATCCATCGTCGGACCGCGTCCGCTGAGAAAATGTGTGATATGCAGGCGTCTCGCCCACCATCCAAGGGAGGGGTCGCGATCCAGGATGTTGCAGAGATCGCGCAATTTGGTAGGATCGTCAAAGAAGAGACAACGCACGAGAAACTCGGTACCGAGTCTGCGCCATGTCTGGCAGGCTGCGATGATCGACTACAGGAAAGAGATGAGCGACCGTGCACATTGACACGAAGAAAGAGGACCTTCTTGGTGGCGTAGCTTCGCCGCTGGATAATGGTGATGGTATCCTGAGGCGTGCGGACAGTCCAGCCGTCCCACGGCGACTTGGACCAGGTGGACGGTGCCATGCTTGTCTGCAAGCCAGGGTAGAATATAGTGTCTTCATCCGCGGCAAGATCGAAGATGTAGGACCAGAGTTCGGGAGGAAGTCTTTCTGCCATTTCTACTCGCGATAGTGACTGTACTAGTAGTACTGGTGTCACTACGAATGGCCAATGTTCTGCGTTTTTTGTTCGCGTCTGGCAGTGTCACGTGGTTTGCGCACCTTTATTCGTTCCAACGCTGACGCGTGGCTTTGTCGGTGTGCTCGATCGAGCTGAGAAAGACAGTCAGCTGACGATGATTATGTACGAGCCCAATGCAGAGATGGCAGAGATTCAAGAAATTATAGTTTGCTCTGTATATACCTGTATAAGCACATTGTGGATTCAGAGAATCAAGAATTGATGCATCAAATGCTCATATTTAATCGGTTTTGTTAATAGTGAAAATCGTATTGTGAAAATCATATCGAGGCATGCATAGAGATTACATCTTATTCTTGGAAACGGCGGGCGAGGTACGAGCTCTCTTTGCCGAGGATCCCCCACTCTGCATCTCGCCTGGCCGTTTGAAAGTGCTGACGGTGACCTTGATATGCACTTCGTCCAACACGCTGATTGATATCCCTTGGTCTCCTCCACACGTCTTCAAGATCTCGTAACGTTTGCGTGCTGCTTCTGGCGAGTGTAGAAAGGACTGTTGAGATCCACGCAGGTGATCCAGAGGAGCCAGAAAACGATTCAAGATCGTGCTGGAGAGTGTGCTGCAAGTCAGGCTTATCGCTCAACAGCTCGGCCGCCATGAATGGAAATGTACCCTGTGGAAAGATTGAGCAGAGCAGCAAACAATAGAGGGTGTAACACTCACTGTAATACAGCCACCTTTCTCACGCAGGTCAGCAGCGTAACCCCAGTCCCTACCATTCCAGCCTGCTTAGGATGCGCGCCATCGTCTTTCGGCCAATCTGGGACAACATAGACGTCGCAGTGCAGTAGATCCATGCGGAGTCCATTGAAGTGGCCTGACATATAATCAGCTTCAGGTGCACTAGCAGACAGTGAAACCAAAGGCTTACCGGCAAGAGCACCCATCATAGTATTCACAAGTTCACGCTGACATGGAAACCACACCAACGACGTTCCGTAGGTACGAGACAAGGCCCATATACATTCACGATGTTCTACAAGCAACTGGACAGGAATCTTCTGTCCTTCAGCATCCCGTACAGGGACATTGAACCTTTGATGATATTGTTGGCAGCGTCGGGGCGAAGGTCCTTCGACCCGTTGTAGTCAATGCAGTAGTACCCTTCATTGTGAAGGTTATTGTCGGGACGAGGGTTGATGACGCAGGGTCGCAAACACTCAGCAAGCAAGATGATTGATATGCCAGGTAGATGCTTGACGTAATCCCACATATTCTCGAAAGCTTCATGCTTCGCAGGCTTGATACAGTCGCGGAAGACACCATATAGGTCTTGTTCCTCAAAAAGCTCCTCCTCCCTGCCACTGAGCACCTCGAGGAGTCTCGATGTCGATGGTCACTGACTGGCCTTTGTCGTCCATTGGCAGCCACGAAACCTTGAGGATGCAGTTTAACTCCTGAATGCCAAACTTAAACCCGGCAGTGCAATGAGGAACTTTGGTTCCCGTGCCGTGCAACGCCTTGGCCAAATAGAGCAAGAGTTCATGTAGCAATACTTCTTCCAGCTTGGGACTAATGCCATAGATAACAAGGCGACCATCTTGAGCGAGATGCATATTGGGGTCGAAACCGTTTCATGGCGTATCTGGGGTGGAAAGATCAGGGATGATGGTCACGGACAGCAGGGGATCCTTATCGATGTTGAACGCTTTGGAAAATACGGTGCAGCCGTGGACAAAGAACCCCAGTGTGAACATGCGGTCACAGAGGGACGAAGCAACAAAAATTCGCCGGTTGATCTGGGCTGCACAGGCATAACCAGCAATCTCTACGAATTGCCATAGCGCGTGTGATTGCAGATCATGATTGAAGGAACGTTTGAACTCGCAATAGGAATAGACTTGACGAAAGGTGACAGGCGACGAATAATGGGAACTAGGGACGAGGATGACGTCGGGCTCGTGGACGCCTTCAATGAGAGTGTTGCCATGCGTCCGCGATATAGTCTGGAAATTGTCGTGCCACCCAGGTGTCTTCTTCCTTTTCTGAGCGATCTGAATTTTCGCTGGTCAGTAAGCTTCCCCGGGGGGCACCAAGCACTTGCTCACCTTGTTGAAGAAATCCGGTATCCATTCTTCCGGAGTGGTAACTGAAGGCGACGCTTGCATCTGCCATTTCTCGTTGACATACATCCCACGTTGACCACAGGCTTTGACTATGTCATGGAGCGTCTCCAGGGGCGATTGGCTGGTAATGCAAAGCATGGAGGGGAGAGAGACATAGGGAAGAAGAGATGGGTTTCCTGTTGGCGTTGTTCATCTTCACCTCTGTCGACGAGATTGACCATGCCTTATGCTTCAGTTTGTCGACACCACCGTGTTGGATTCAATAAGAGTCGGTCTGATTGGTTTACAAAAGAAATAATAGAAAGTAGTCACTAACCAGACGGTGTCATACTAACAGCCATTGACAGTGCCGAAGCGTTGCCGAACGGCAGCACTATGTACACAGTATTTAGGGTGTGTCACGGCTATTTCCACTCTTGATCCATCTTCCCCGCATCTCCTTTTCACCCCGCATCACCCCACCCACGCCCACTCAATACCCCATCTGCCATGGCTGAGATCGCTACCGTCGAGATCAACGACGCCCTTTTCTGTAGCGCACACTTGAAAGAAGTCGTACGTGTCGACCCATTTATCCCGCATCGTTACCCCATACGTTGACGTCGATTGGCTGACGACCCCACTTGTCTCAACAGTGCACGGATTGTAGCTATGACGGAAGGGAGGAAAACGATTCTTTTTATGGGGTCGATCTCATCACTTGACGAGTTTGAGCGTGGCTTACCTTTACTCTCTGCTTTTGGTATTAGCTCGACACAGTTGATCGGGATCCCATCGAGGCGCCTGCAGTGACGACAAACAAAGATGGTGTTTATCAGTGCAAGAAACATGGATCTGCAGGTGAGCGACATGCGAGCATTGGTCGTATGACTCGGCTGACACGTCACCCGAGATTGCAATTTGTGCTTCGGGTGGAAGAAACAAATCACGAGGGCAAGGACAGCGGCGAAGAAAGCCGGCAGAAAGTAGCAGGATGAAGTCAAGTTGCGTGACGAATGATTGTAACAATGTATACTATCGTTCCCCAACTAGTTGGCCGATTTTTGAAAACTATCTCTCTAACAGCTATTTTCCCCTTTCAGTCACACGCCATGACTCATGTATGGTATATTCATAGGTTGGACGAGCTAAATCCATGCAGTATTCATCGAAATAGAAAGACTGTGTGACAATATGAGCAGAATCACGGCGCACGCCCGTGACCAAGTATTGCATCATGCGCATCATGTGATCATATCGACGCGTTGATCCAAGTGGGTGCCGGTCGAAAATCCCTCCCTGCTCAAAATCCACGATTCTCTGTGTTATTCGAGGAAGCCGCTCAAGGCTGCCGTGGACAGCTCACCAAACTCGGACTCGGATGTGCAGCCACGGCCCCTTTGCTCCACAATGAAGACCAACCCACTGGCACACCATGATTGGCCTCTTCAGCAGTCGCTCTAAGCACTTGCTCAAGTTGCCGAATCCTCCGAGTCCCCCCTTAAGTCACCTTCTGCACCATCAATTAGCTATTTCTTTTTTTTTTTGGACAAGCGGTATTATTATGTAGCAACTGAGCTAGTCTAGTTCTACATAATACGCTAAGGCAGGTGTAGGACACCTGGTCCGAGGGAAAAATGCTCTTATGCACGCCCTGAGGTACTCAGGGGGTGTGGGACTCTGTACGCTATTCGGTGACCCCGGTAGCGGCAGGGGGCCGATGTAGGTTGATACCCACTAAAACCTCTAGGTTGGTCACCCAGTTGGGATGGTCGTTGTTGGTGATGATTCTCGTCCAGGTGTGCTTTACTTTGTTGGTGTGCATTGGGTCACGTTTGGATTTTGCTATTTGTCTGTCGAGGTCAAGGCGTGACTGGATTTTTCGTAACCATCGTGTTTTAATGGTGCGCTCGGGTGGTCTCATTCCCCCAATTGTTTCTTCACATCTGAGTACCCAGATCAAGTGGGCGGCTTCAGAGATGAGGATTCGTTTTAGTCGATATTGTCCCCTTTCCATTTGCGCGCGGGGGGTTTGGTTTTCGTCCTGGGCGTTAGGGGGGGTTGATATGTTGCCGCACCCTAAAACGTGTCCCAGGGAGGTGGGGAAGTGGGATAAGTCATCTCCCGGCCAGATCTTTTTGGTTAGATCCCATACCTGTTTACGGTTTTGAGAATCGCATTCGAAGAGGATGTGTTCAGGTGTCTCTGTTTGGTGATCACATTGGATGCAGTTTGTGTGATGTTCGTAGTTTGTTATGTTTTGCCAGAACTCACCAATGCGAAGGGAGCCAACCAAGGCACGATATAGGAAGGCTTGTACTGGGCGGCGTATGTCTGGGTGGCGTATATTTTTCCATAGTGTGGCGTCTGTTTCTAGGTGGTTGGTGATATCTTGTATGGCGTACCTGGTTATATCCAGGTTCATTAGGGTTCGTCTTGGGTATTGGCTTGGTTTTTGTTGCAGGAGTGCTAGCATCACACGAATGTCAAATTTCTGATAAACCCCTTATAAATTCTTATCATTAGAATAATAACAATATGATTTATAAACGGTTTATATTGGTTCGCAATGTGCGCAATGGGGATCATTCCCTCAGGTGCGGGAGAGTGGTCTCAACATACTACCAAAGGCCGGCCTTATTAAAAGTGTAGTTTACTCGGAAGGTTCATCACAACACGTCTAGTCAGGCATGTGGGGGGGGGGTTATAAATATTCGTCAGTAGTAAAAATGAACTGGTGATTATCGATGTATGTCACATTGCTGGTTGTTGGGAAAGGTTCATCAACTTCTCCGGATCTCATAAATTCTTTACAATGGTTCATTTGTTGTGCGAGGAGTATAATTCTGATGGAATGTAGGGATGCTCGCAAACTAATTAGACTTTGGCTAGCTATGTACACTATATCGTTCTTGCCCGCATTAAGTCTCCTTCGACCTGTTGGTAGTTGGTCTCGGAAACCATTGTAACCCCCAAATGGCTAGCACTGACATTTCCCTGTCATTGTGGTGTTCCCTTCGATCTATTGGTGGATGGTCTCGGAAATTCCAGCAATGGCCAGATGGCTGATGTTGGCGTTTCTTTGTCATTGCAGCGCTCCTTGGATCTATTGACAGTTGGTTTCAAAATTGTTTGTAATAGCCAAAAAACTAGTGTCGACATTTCTCTGTCATTGTGGCAATCATCAGGAGTTCTCGGAAAGTGGAGGATGTGTGACGGTGTTCAGCAAAGAAAGCAGGACTGGCAAACTTTCTGAATCCGCATATGCACGAAGACATACCACACATTAATATAAGACAAATAATGTTTCTCATTCGATGTACGTGGCATACAATCTCGCAATCAGGGAGGTACATCTAGGAAAGCACAAAAAGGGAAATCCACACAAATCCAGGTATGCCGGTTTCCGCTTCAATCTGTTAGCCTGGTATACTAGTAAGCCCTCGGCAGAACAGGGAAGACACAGAAGATGTCATGTGTACTCGTTCCACCAAGGAACTGGTCAACCACGGCGCGACGCTGTCTGTGTGCGACGCTTCTTGAACGAAGCGGCAACTGAGCCGGTCTCAACGGGCGGCTGACTGTAAGAAAGCCCCACACGACGACCGAAAACTTCCCTGGAAGACGTCAGTGACTCGGAAGGTGAGGGTTATAGTCACTTGCTTGTTCCACCACCATATGAGATCGTCAACGAATTCTTTTTCTTCCTGACCCATTACTTCGAACCATTGTACGACCATGTTGTAAAAGACAGTGAGATTGAACAAGTCGTCGACCACTCTCCAAGCACCACAGCTTGAGAGCGCAAAGCGCAACTAAGAGGTCCATCAGCCATGATTTCCCCAAAGTGAGAGAACGTACCTGGACAGCTATATAAGCAATGGATCGGGGAGTTACTTGCTTCATCCCGGCTAATTTCGCATTGGTCGGGCGCGTGCTTGCGTCAACACGCTGACGTTTGTCCCCTGCTGCCGTGGGGGTTTCATTCTCTCCTAAATCAACAGAGGATGCCCCAGTGAATACATGCTTGTATGCCTGGCCAGGTGAGGATGACCTTGGATAATGACTCATACGACAGAAAATTGAAATACCTTGACTAGCAATTCGCCTTTAAAAAGACCTTTGTTTGCGTCGTTGTGATCATACTCTCCTGCGGGGAATAGAAAGCAAGGCCAGGAGTGGGCGGTGACGGGTACATCAGCATGCCACTGCCGGATTTTCTCTCGAACGCTGGTCGAGCGATAAGTGAGATTAGATAGGTAGGCTTACGATCAACTGACGATACTTACACGATGTTATCCCAGTCATACTCGACTGGGCACAACAGACGACCGGTGGCATCATTGTGAAACCCTCGGCTAACCTTGTCCCTGGAGCGAAGTCAAGAAGAAGTAGCTGCATCGGGGTATTCGAGCCAGGTCACCACAATACCTTTCAGGTTGTTGGTGTCGTCCGCTCGAGCCCCGTCGGCTCCTGTGGTGAGCTGTACTAACATGTGTTACCCGGCTGCATCTGCTGTGTTCAATCACCTACCTTGCATAGCACTTCATGGTACAGATCAATATCTGGGTCCTGCCTGAGCCATTCCGTGAACTCAGGAATCCATTCCCTGAGTTCTTCGTAACACCGATACAGTTGGCTTTGCCTTCAAATTGGGGTCAGAATAGATGAAGACCTGGGTTTGGTGCCTACTCACTCTTGGTGTTCAGAGGCAGCTTGTGCATCCGACCTTTGAAAGTAAACTCCGGTTTTGAACATGACACTGGACAGGTAAGATGTTACTTACTGAATGGAACCTGCAGTGCTGTCCATGGTCCCTCGACGACAAGCCTCTCTTATCAAGTCGTCCACGTTGTCGAACATCATTACGAGGCGTCTCAAAGTTCTTCCGCGCTTATGCCAGTCGATCGCTCTGCGAGTGGAAGACCAGACTCTGATTAGTGGCTGGAGTATGGCAGTGATAGACTCACACTGTGTCTGCCTTTGCCCTGCTACTGTTGGATTCTTTCAGGGCTCGGAATTCCGAGAGCAAGTCGGTGAATTCTCTTCGGATTGCTAGCATACTGCCTGGAAGGATCGAGCCGGTGGCTGAGGCATCGGATGCGTTGGGGTCACCCGTGCGCATAGGAGCCTGGGTGGAAGACGGAGCTTCTGGCATTAGATGAGGGCGTGTGTGCAAGTCTTGCGTAGGACCGATGTGCTGATGAATATTGGTTAAATTATATACCCAACTGGTAGGGGAGAGAAAAAGTGAGTAAGACCGACCTTCAAGATGGGTCGGAACGGCGACTTGGCCAATTTGGCTTGCTCGGCCAGGGTGATCTAGCTCGCGGTAAAGGAACACAGTTGAGTTCCGTCACTTGACATAGTGTTTAAAGCACCCTGCAGTGTCCGTTGGTGTTCAAGTTGGAGCATAGATCCTCTGGGACTTACGAGTGCTGGGGTTTACGAGAGGACTGAGGGTCCCAGACCACTGCATCGGTACCGCTAGCGCCACAGGCGATCCGGTCATGTGAGGTTTGTACGATACGCCACCCAGAAAAACACTGATTCAGCGCTTACGCACTGATCGATGAGTTGTGTGACGTATTAGCACGATGCAATACCAAAAATATACACTGAATTAATACTTACGCACTCAGTGGCACCCTGGCTGGCTACCAAAAAAATAACTGAATCAGCTCAACCACATTGGCGTACCCTGGCTGGTCAGTACAGTCCCCATTGTCCATATGACCAAACCTTAGACAAATTAGAAGATGAGCTGGTAAGACTGCTTGCCTCAATGTTGATAGTGGCACAAATTTCGGAGGTGGGTGACGTGTGGGCATGGAATTCAGAAGGTCATCGTCCATTCAATCGGTGCCTACGAGCTAATGCAGCACCCCGACGGATCGCATGCAGGCGACTTGGTCCAAAATAGATGTGACACCGTTGTGAGGCTATAAGCAGGCGAAATAGTGGCAACAAACTCACAAGTAGCCACCATGTGTTTCCATCGCCCAATGCTTGTCCCTTCTGAGCTCCTGCGGGAAATTATCTTGTGGCTGAAGGACGAGCCCAATGTCCTCAACTATGCCCTCCTCTCGACCGCCTGCTATGACTGGTAAGTATGAAATTCTTGTGTTGCATTTGCAATGACTTACTTTGAGGAGCTGCTAGGCTCACACCATTCATGTATCGCACAGTGGTGCTGCATGACGAAACTCAAGCCCTTGGCTTTCTTGAGTGGCTGGAAGCTGACAAAGAGCGCCGCGCAGCGAAAGTGAACAAGCTTGATGTAGGAAAAACGGTTACAAAGCCTATACTTGCGGACATCTTGAAGCTGTGCCATGGGCTCACCTCGCTGGAGATGCGATTTGGCTACCATCTCCGCATGGATCCCAATACGAATCTTCTCTTCGAGCCTCTGAACGACCTCAAGAACCTGAGGCACATGTATATCTCCTTAGCAGCTTTCTCGGACTGCACCGTATTTCACTTACCCAAGTTCGAGGTATTTGGCCACTTAACTCATCTGCACCTCTCACCCTTCGAGACTGCATGGAAGGGCTGTCCCATCGGCTTCGCCAACCTTGATAAGTTGACGCACCTAGCCTTGCATTTCAATATCCTTCGGTCGAAACGAGCTTGCGCTCAGGCAGTGCAGGGCTTCTTGCAAAAAGAGTCAACGCGGGTGGTCGTTGTTTGGATGACCAGCTTTGAACTCACATCGGTGGTTGCTCGAACACTTTCGCAGGCGGGATGCATGGATAGGCGGGTGGTCCTCTTCCATTATTGGACTAGGCAGACCTACAAAGAGGCCACAGGAGGATTCTGGCGGTGGGCCGAGAAGGTCGTGGCTTGGCAAAAAGAGAACCCAGGTAAGCTTTTTCCAAGCCGAGAAAGTGTTGGCTTGATACTCACTCGAGTACAGATGACCCACTGACGAGTCCCGAATGTGTAGAGCGTCCAAGGGAGAACCTCCACATTCGCACCAAATAAATTCATAGGTATCCCTTATAATAATGATCAATGGGGACAATCGATATGTATACATCAAACACTTACCTGTGTCTGATGGACGAACTACACTGACAGTGACTATGTGAATAGGTGGCGCTTCCGGAGAACCTACTTCAGCTACGTAGATATGTTGAATTTGAACAGGCCGGACTTAGAGTACACACCTGACATGCATGATCCCAACTTGAAAGTAAGTGAATGGAGACCGCTGAGGAGACCGTAAGGATGGAAGAGGGGGCACTCCGGGAGTCTTTAACCCCACTGTCACGCAAATGAGATGGAGACGGGGCGACTCGATGGACATAAAGTCCAAGAGCGTTCTGAGGGACGACGCAAAGTCAGTCCTCTGAGAGAAGGTCAAACCATGAGCGGCGCAAAGCCAACCCTATGGATTGTCCAAGAATCGTTAGCCTGAGGGAGATTGCTGATGGCGCCGAGAACAGTGGTGCTGGCAGGCATTAAACTTTAGTACTGTTACTCGAAATGTCAGGAAGACTGTGAGGCGTGATGTTACTCACCTGCAGAGTCATTCCAACAGAAACGGGGTAGGCAGTTTTCTGGAGTGCTGTTGGGTCCAGACCGTGTCGATGGAGTGTCGATGGCGCGAATCAGCAGCGAGCAGGGATCGCTGTGCTCGCTGACAGTCACTCTGGATTTTAAAACTCCGCCTCCCCTTCTCCAACTCATACTGCAACAATCCGAGCAATTCCATGGAACTTGTGTCTCGCCCCCAAATTCAGGATCTCCCCACTCGTTTCCCCCTTTATTCCAAGTGCCCTGGGCCATGGAAGAATCCCGCCCACAACCATCCTCATGCGATGTTTTCCCAACACCGTGGCCCTTGCGATCAATTCATTGGCGAGAAAGTGGGGCCATCGGAGGTAAGTTACAATATACCCTTTTGTCATTTGGTAATACTCATAAACCACCTGCAGGCCTTGGAAATTTTCTTGTGAGGCGTTGATGCCTTGCCTGATAATGTACTCCGTGGTGTCGTGTTCGAGAAGTATGCATCGGCGGAAAGGAGCCGCCTACAGCTCCTCATTGCTACCTGGGACCTCGAAGTAGCGAAACGCAGGGTCCTTTCGCAGGAGGAAGTCCTGCAGCACCTTGAGGCTGCGAACATCCTGGATGGGTCAGAATTTCGCTACTGGCTCAGTCTGTACACGGATCGAGGGCTGGAACACCTCACGGAAGATGCGTTGTTCTACAGGAATCAGGTGCCACATGCGGCTCGCAAAACGGATCGCGAAGTCATGGAGCTCTCCCTGATGATAGAGCGTGCAAAGAGGCGGGGATTAAACGTTGAATTCGAGGATTGTCAGGATGAGGCCAGAGTTGCCGAAGACCCTGTGCGCTTCGGTAAAGATCTAGGGATCCCGAACGGTGAGGCGACCGTGGAATGAGGCTGCGAGGTACCAGTCGTCGTATTTCCAGTGCGTGATAATTCCTTTTGGATATTTGAATTGCACTGACTCGTCCATCCACAGCCCTTTACATACGACAAACGATGTCCTTATGGTTCTTCTTGATCTGTAGTACATATGTGATTATGTGATTATGTACTTTGTACTTGGCTCCCTTTACTTGCATTGTCGAGACCCCCCGATGCTACTAGTTGCAGACTTCACATCAGCACGGAAACATCGTGAATAAGGGAGATAAAAGGAGGTAGTTAAGTCACGGTGTACCCCATCATCTACAGTAACTAGTGAGCATGACTACCCGCTCTGACACCAATCGACAACGTGTAACGCTATCAAATCCATATGCCTATGCGGGAGAGCAATCCATCAATGCGCCTCCGACATCCCACCATGCTCTGCGAGACCAGTTGGCGACGGGCAATTCAGCTGGATCCCAGCTATTCGCTGAGAGGTTTCCGGATCCTACCATTCCGTCCAACCAATATCCCCCACCATATCCTGCCTCGTTCCCATCCCAGCCTATGTATTCCACAGGTTTGGACCTGTTGTCAGAACAGCTCGAATATCGCTCAAATCCTCCTATTATGATAGCATGCTCGTCTACACAGCCATCCGACGCAAGTTATCCGCCATCCTATTCTGTCATCGATCCCTCAACGCCATCATATGGCCCTGTACACGCTGGCACTTCCGCTCCAGAATAACCTCTATACGCTCCCATCCCAACATATCCCATGGGTTACTTGGCAGACCAACCTGCAATATACAGTCCTATTCGAAGCCGTGCGTTGCGTTTGAGCAGCCGAGCGCCAGCGTCGTTGCATAGCCTCCGCGCCGATATAGCCCCATATGTGGTACCGAGTATGCGGTTCGCGCCTGCTTATGCGCATGACAACCGGAATGAGCGTGTCCATCGCGAGGTCGTCACTGCGGGGATATTCAATGTGAATTTTGTTTTCTTCACAATAAAATGAGACACTAATGTTCTCCTGCAGACCACCATGGACGTACCATTCTCAACTGCGCCGTTGATGACTAACCTGGCCTCTGTGTTCAATGTGAAGATCATTTCCTTCACAATCAAACCAGACTAACTTTTTCCTTCAGACTACTATGGACGTACCCTGCACAACTGCGCCATTGATGACTAACCCGGCCCCTGCGTTCAATGTGAAGGTCATTTCCTTCATAATGAAATCAGACTGATTTTCTACTGCAGGCTGGGATGGACGTACCCTTCTCAATGATGCCAACACCAACTAACCCGGCTGGGCCGGCCCCCATGTCCAACGTGAAGCTCTTTTCCTTCACAGTGAAATCAGGCTGATTTTCCACCACAGCCGGGGATGGAACCAACACTAATCCCTTCAGATCCATCCCAAGCACGACCACCAGCGGCCTCGACAGCGCTGCCGACACCTAGCCTGGCCCCTACTCCTGCCAAAGTCGAACGGATTACTGCACGGGCCAGAGAGAAGATCAAGGGCGTGGTCATGTGCACAAAGTGGTCCATCTCACAAGAGAATTGTCTAGGCGCACTGCGGAGTGCAGCTGCGGAAATCATGGGTAAGTGAAAGACGATTCATAAGCGCACCTTTAACGAGCGTTTCAGGAAACTCCAATCATGCGAACCCTGGGCTGTACGAAAAGAATGCAACGGGTATTTCGGGGGTCGCAACCGCAACAAGAAAGCTGTTCAAGGACGCTGCCCGCGGGCTAATCCATGAGGCTTACAGCCTCCGACCAGCAGTTAAAGGCTCCACCTCCCAGGCGGAGGTGGAAGCCAAGCGGTCTCTCGTCCCACAGCTACTGGAGAATGATCGATTCCTGCACACCTTGAATTCGGTGAGTTTTTCAGTGTGTTTTGCATTTACGATGCTCAACCTACTTGATTTATATAGGATGGTACGGTCGCCGGAATGTTCGAGCATCTGGCGCTTGCTTCCGTCGCCCTAAACACAGTATGGATAGGAAACTTATGAAGATATCTAGAAGACACACCTGAAGGTTTCGCCCGTATGATCGCACTTTGTACAAGTGTGATCTACTCTGCTCTGTTGGAGCATCGCACTGGACGGTTCGAACCTGTTGGGTTCTCGGCTGTGAGTGCGCAGCAGGTTTATGAGCGTACATTTAATTCTCTTACTCACGATTTTGAGGCACGGCTTCTTGCTCTACGAGAGGATATCATCCGTCGTGGCGATACCCTTGTACCTACTTCAGCTGCGTAGACATGTTGAATTTCAGATCGTTCGCTCAGGCTGGACTTAGAGCACACACCTGACATGCATGATCAGAACCCAACTTGAAATTGAGTGGATGGAGAGCGCTGAGGAGACCACAAGGATGAAAGGGGGGGGGCACTCCGGGAGTCTTTAACCCCACTGTCACGCAAACGAGATGAAGACGGGGCGACTCGATGGACATAAAGTCCAAGAGCGTTCTGAGGGACGACGTAAAGTCAGTCCTCTGAGAGAAGGTCGAACCATGAGCGGCGCAAAGCCAACTCGAGGACTCATGAGTGGCATAAAGCCAGCTCTACACGAAGCGCTTGAACTTGAATAGGTCCGGGCAGTGAACACCTGTGGCAGGCGGGAGGATAGCTTGGAAACGTGGTTGGGGAATGGACCTGGCGCTGATGTATGTGAAGCGTGGAGGTGGCGATTTCGTGGACAAGGTCCTCAATGCAGAGGATGTCATACCTGGCAAGCCCCTGTTCTATGATGGCGTTGTTGGAAGGAGAATACGTTGCTTGTCGACTTTGCCATACCCACGCTTGTAGATCAGTTCTCATGGATTTGAGATATCGAGTCAAACTCACCCGTAGGCGGCGTAAGGCTCAGTCAACTGCTGCATCTGTTGCACCACCTTGGTCACCTCGACAAAGACACTGTTGGAGGAGACGGAGAAGTTGGAGGATCTTGCGGGGTTTGGGGGCGATTTCGTGGATATCACGGATACGGATGACGAAGTGAACAACATTAGCCTCGGCGAGAACATACTAGTAGAGGTCACTGGGTGCGCGTGCTGCCCTCTTCGGCCGGATCTCCTCCTGCTCGGCACACTGGAAGATGACTTTGCGTGTGCGGCCTGCATGAATGATGTCAACTCGGTGGTATACAAGTTTTCAGCAACACGCAGTACAATGTTAGTACTCACATTGTTGAGGGAGACATGGCGAAACTTGAGGTTGGTCGGCGGCGAGCGACGGTTGGACGGCACGGGAGGGCAATTGGTGAGGGCATTGGCCTTGGCGCATCGGAGCTGTTCACCGTTGTTCACCGTGTTGGAGTGCGTTCTTGGGTTGCTTTGAAGTATGAAGGAAACGAGATCGATTGTCAAGCCAGCGTCGGATTTGGCACGGTGGCGATGCGCGTGGGACTGTGGCTCGGACTGGAGATGCGGACCGTGGGTTTTTTCACACGAAGTACAAAGGAAACAAGTAATGTGGAACTCAGACAAACAGTGCCAAACCGATCAAATATTACGACCATCCAACCTCAATTGGGCACTACTTCAAGTTATCATTGCCACAACTGTGACTCCGAGCCCAGCCCTCCCCAGCCACGACACTGACGGACGCACCCCCACTTCAAGTTATCCCCTCACCAGAGTTGGCTTTGCGCCGCTCGGCCTTGAGATCTGAGACGCGATTGAGTTGGCTTTGTGCCACTCCATCTGCTTCTTCCCTCAGAGACTGACTTTGCATCGTCTCTGAAGACGCTCTTGGACTTTGTGTCCATTCAGTCGCCCCGTCGCCTCCGCGGTTCGCGCTACAGTGGGGTTGAAGACTTGTGGAGTGTTCGACTCATCCCCTCTCCCCTCACCCATCTGTTTCCGTCATCACCTTGCAAAGACCATAGCCGTCACCACCTCAGGCTCCAAATCCGCCCCCAATAGTCTCCCTCGAGTACTTTCGGTGCGTCTCCATCCTACATGTACGTTGTTGTATCTCACTCACTGCAGTATTGATTTATCCAGTCATGGTCACCGCGCTTTCCCGCTTCAAAGTACAATCCCGCTCCAATGACGGTAAGCAGTCTTGTCTACACCCTCTAATGTGCGATAGCTGACAATTCAACCAGCCACTCTCAAAGCCCTTGATGCGAAGGTCATCGCCTGCGATACCAGTGGTGACATCGCGTATACATCGCCCAACATGAATTTTGTACCCGAACCCTGGCTCGGTGACGAAGCTCTTCGTGCGAGAGCTGATGGACGCTTTGGCCCTGCGGATTGTTTTCAGTGGCCACAAGAATGGTGCCGGGAGTACGAATATGCTGTCTGTATTCCCCGCAAGGAACATCACGAGCACCCCGATCCAATCGCACACGCCTGGTACACGCCTGTCGAACCTGACTTCCAACCTCTTCCGTCCTCCCCAGTTGCAATTGGAAAGCTCAAAGCTGATAAGGTGACCGCAATCTGCAGTCTATATACCATTGCCAAAAAGCGCTACGAGAGTTGGAAGAAGACACGGGTCGATAAGGTCGACATTGCTGGCAAGATGATTCAGAGCCTCCAGCACACGTGCACCGTCCTGGAATCCCACCCCCTTTCGTACCGCGACCTCGTCACATATGTTGCTCAAGCCCAACAATATTTCCTCGACATCTACGCCTTCCTCGACTTCTGTGAAGTCGTCCTTCCTCGCCGTTCCTTCCCTGATTTCTTCCCCCACCTTGTGCGTGAAGACTGGATGGGGTGTTTCACCTCAGATATGAGTCTCTGCAATGAACTCTATCAAGCTGGGGTGCCCGTGTGGCTCACACGATCGTCGTTTACGATCACTGAGCAAACGATCGTCGAGAAGCTCACAGTGTATATGTTCCCGTTGCACATTGTCTGTGCAGAATTCCGGGAATCCGGCCAGAAGGTGAACCCTTTCGAGACCATCTACCAAGGTCCTGGTGGTTTCAATCGCCATTTCTCTACTCGGAAGTATTACAAAGGAACTCCCCCGTCTACTACCCCCACCAACATAACGGATCAGCAGATATCCTCGCAGGTTGGCAGAGCGAAGAGGCAAGGCCAGTCGAGGCAAGCAAGGGAGAAGGTGCAACGGGGTCCCTCGCAGGGTGTGTTGATCAACGGCGGTTTACTGTCAGTCACACTAAACTACATTCTATAGCGAACAGGTCTGCCCCTCGGATGTGCGATCGAGATAGAGTCTCCAATGCCCTGCAAACGCAGGGTCCTCCCCAGGGTGAATGATTCAGCTTCTGTAGTTTATGGCACCTACTAACTTGGTGTATAGCTAGTGGCACTGCGCGTCGGTCACGGGACAAGTGGAAAAACTTCGATGCTCAGGAAATGCCGTCCACTCTACTAGTCTGGGAGCAAGCACTCAAGCGTGTCAATAAGGAATCGCCAATGACCAAGAGAGCCGAGGTCGATACGGGATATCGAGTGCCAGAACCGGTCCTGTTTCTCAACACCGAATCCCCTGAACGGCGCAGGCTTTACCTGACTAACTGGCTGGCCCTTCGGGGATGTTGGCTCAAATGGCTTGGGGAGGACCCTCCCTCGCAGTACCCTTCTCCACAACTGTGGCATGATTTCCTCGGTGGCTTGTCTGCCCGCGAAGACCCAACCCTCAGCAGCGCCAAGAGCTCCGCTGTCAGTGGAGGCAGTACCCTACCCAACGCAAGGGCGAAGAGATCCACGGAGTCCTGCAAGACGGCCCTTCTCAAGATCTTCTGCGAAGCGAGCAACCTTGTTCAAGGAGGCTCGTGGGCTCCAAAGGAAAAGGTTGACTGGTTCGGCCAAACCTTTTCTCTTGAGTCTTTAGCTGACCCACCTGTTCCCTTTGTGCGTGCTGTACTCTGGGAGCTGTATGAAGTAGGGTTTCGTCATGAGTTGATCGCTCTCGATTATGCGATCGTACCCGACAAGTGGAAGAAATTCCGTCGTGAGCGATTAAACATGATCTGTTGCATCTTCCCGGGAACGAAAGGTACCTACAGGTGGTTGGACGCGCTGCCTCTTAAGGCCGGTACCATGGGCTTCACCGACGCAGACGAAGACAACATTGCCGCTCTGACAGGCTTTTGCATCATGTTGAATACATGGCCCAATGCTCCGCCAGCACTTGGGGATTTTGCTTTAGCATACCGTTCGGCAGAAGATCCTCAGAGGGTGAAGGCAACCGCTATCATGCATCAGGCTTGCACTTTCTACATCCAGTGTTTCTACGATTTCTTTGGCCGTCCGCCCCTTCTTCCTCATGCTTTCCCCTTCGAGTATCTCAATAAATAGCTCCTTTCTTTCTTCTCCGTACCTGCTTCAGTATTACCATTCTTTATTCCCACTTTTGTCAGTTGGGCTGCACGATTTGGCTGGGACGATAATAGCACTGGTTTGCTCATCAGATCGCCATTTAAGTTGTGATTTACTTCTGCAGTCCGTCAAGACTTCCAACTACTAGCTGATCCCCAAGAAACCACGTGGCGTGTCGCCCAAATGTACGTTAATAAAAAAACACTCTGCCTCGTGCATCGCAACTAATAAACGCGCCAGAGACCTTGCCCTTCACCTTTTTCCTGCCCCCCGCCCAGGCAGACCATGTGGAATCGAGCTACGTCCAGCCTCTCATCTCTCAAACTCTTTGTATTGCTTTTAGCTCTTGTGATACTCACCATCATGTTTAGGTGCGGCCATCCATGCACAGGCACATTCCCTTCCCCGAAATCCCTCAATCAACACCGGTCCTCTTGCCGAATCCATCAAACTCACCAGCGTCAACGCATCGAGAGATTAGGCCAGACTTTGGCCTTACCCGCAAAACGACCATGGTCAATTTCTGAGGTAAGACCTCGAAGGGCAGCCGTGATTTTTAGCTAATGAGCAATCACGCTGATAGGCCCCTGTCCCCCTGTCCCCCCCTCGCCTCTCTACTAACCACACATCGCCTAAAAGTGGTTCACTGGAAACCAGCCATTCCACCATTGCCAATCCACAACCCCATTCCTCCAACGGCACCCCCGTCATGGCTGCTACCCAGGCATCAAGTGACAGTCTCACACCTGCCATGAGCCCTCCTGCCATTGACATTGTACAACCTGCGCCTTCCGACAAGCCTCTTGCGTCACGCATCCGTCTCTTGCCACCGAGGTACTGTGACCATCTCCCTGAGCCTCCCGTGTCTGTCCATGCCCCACCTGCTGCACCCTCGACAATTCGCTGCGTATTCCTACACGTTTTTGACTCCTTCCGCACCCATTTCAACGCATTCAGTATCGCTAGAGAATATCGCCATCGCCCGTCTCATGACCCGGATTCATTCATCTCCTCAGACAAACTCTCCAAGAATTCGTCCACCTCACAACCAAGTCTCCCATTCACAAAGCCAAACGATCATCCCCCACCTTGGCCATGGGCCAACATGACCATTTGGCGCCTTATGAAGTGGGTCTTGACAGGAGGCCGTTCTAAATCAGCCCCTGAGGTAAATCGACTGGTGCAAGATGTTCTTCAAGCCCCAGACTTCAGTACTGAGGACTTGCGAGGTTTCGATGCACGGGCCCAAACGGCCCGGTTGGATGCTGCGGCAAAACAACTCCCCTCCAGTGACCCCATAGGTCAGGACAAATGGAAGTGCACTAATGTGGAGATTCTCGTTCCCTCCAAGGAGAGTAACGAGACGTGCAGTGGCCAACCGTTTTCTATCGATGGATTTTACTACCGGCCCATCGTGGATGTGATTCACACCGTGTTCGCTGAGAGATCCTCACGAGCCTTCCATTTGACACCATTCAAAAAGGTAAGGCAACGCCCTACTGTTGGACTGCGTACTCACATTGTCCTGCAAAAGGTATGGAAGTCTCCGATTACGGGTGAAGAACAACAAATATACGACGAGCTTTACACATCCGACGCCTGGCATAAAGCTCATGACGATATCATGAAGCAACGAAGAACGGATAATTGCAAGCTCGAGAGGGTGGTTGCAGGGCTCATGTTGTGGTCGGATTCGACACAACTAGCGCAATTCGGACATGCGTCGGCGTGGCCAATTTACCTTTTCTTCGGCAATGCCTCCAAGTATGGACGGACAACACCCGAGGGAGGAGCCTGCCACCCCATTGCATTTATCCCACCGGTATGACACGATGAGTGAGATCCAGAACTATTTTACTTACCCACGGCCTTACTAGCTGCCCGAGACACTCCGAAAGCTTATATCCATCTGGAGGATCCTATTGGACGCATCCTTCGTGGACGCCTACTGGAACGGAGTGAAGATCAAATGTTTCGACGGTGTCACACGCAGGGTGTATCCATGGATATTCACATACTCAGCCGATTACCCCGAAAAGTTGGTCCTCAGTTGACCACGAAGTAAGCTCAACTGATCTATTGTCAGAGTTTTACTGGCAACAATTAGGGACAAAGGCATTTGCCCGTGTCCCCGCTGTTTAATTCCGAAGACGAACTTCCACAAGCTAGGATTTCTGACCGACATCTCGGCAAGATTGTCCCGTGCGCGTGAACATTGCATGCCAACCATTTTGGCGGCACGCCGACTCATCTACGACCTTGGAAAGCCATTGAAGAGTCTCTTTGTGGAGAACCTCCTCAAAGCGAAGTCACTTGTGCCAACGGTGGTGAGAACATGATCCTCGATAGCCTTTACCCATGCTCACCTGACATCTAGAATGCATTCACCGAACGACTTTCTGACCAGGGCTTCGACATCTTCTCCGTGCTTACCGTGGACGTGTTGCACGAGTTTGAACTAGGTATCCTGAAGGCTACCCTGAAACATTTAATCCGAATTCTCTATGCCATATCTCCCCTTCATGTGGCCGTTCTCAACGAACGGTAAGTATGCTTTTTGTTGTCCACGTACCGACCAATGATTCTCTGCTCAGGTTCGCCAAGATTCTACCTTTTGGACGGGCAGGAATCCGATGTTTTCCGGAGAACGTGGCAGAAACAAGCCTGCGACCTGCATGGTTTTTCGAGGACGTATTACAGGTGAGGCTTTTGTAGTTTTATTTATAGAAATCACCATAACCTCTTCACAGTGTGCCATGCCAGCGTTCGAATCTTTGCTCCCCCCCGGTTGTGATGATCAAGTTCAGACACTCCTCTTCTGACTCGCTGAGTGGCACGCGCTGGCGAAGCTCCGTCTTCATTCGGAAGATACACTCTTACTCCTTCGCCAGGCGTTGCGTCGGATGGCCAAGCAGTTACGCAAGTTCAAAGAAAGTACATGTCGTGAGTTCAGCACCTCAGAACTTCCCCAAGAGGCAGCCCAAAGGCAGAGGAGGGAGGTTGCAGGGGTGAAAGCGGGAACTCGCCAGAAGCCGTCGCGCTCAGGAAGCTTACCGGTCTCTTTCAACTTGAATACATACAAGATCCACGCTTTAGGGGACTACGAAATGATGATTCGGTCATACGGGACTACCAATTCGTACAACACTCAAGTGGTAAGTAACATCGACTACATTGTGCGGCCATGACTGACCACGATGGTACACACATAAGGGTGAACGAGCACACAGGTTGATCAAGAGATATTACACCCAGTCCAACAAAAAAAACATAGAAGAACAATTTGCGAAGCAAGAGAGGCGGGACACTCTTTTGAGACGACAGCTAAACGTAACGACTGCAGACCTGGAGGCAGTGGACAGTTTTCCGGACCTGCACCACTCTATGGCGAGCTCTCTTGGCCAGAACAACGTCGTCAATCTCGTCCAACTCCTCCATGATCATCGCGAGGATCCGGCTGTGAAAGTATGTCCAATCTTCTCAGGGGTAATGGGCAAGGACACATCATTGATGCAGATGACAGGCCAATTTTATGCAGTCCTTAAGAGACCATTTGCTTAGCAGGCTTTTTGGTCTCGATTTCGACGGCGACGAGCGCTCTTTCACTGAGGCGCAGTACCAATCGTTACGCCTCACCAACCTCGGGGCCGTCATCAATTCCAAACTCTTGCGCGTCAACTATACTACTTATGATATACGCCGGGACTACGACACGGTTCAATGTGGAGCCGGAGGCGTGGTGATGACCTCATCCAGGGATGAGGAGCACCCACTCTGGTATGCACGTGTAATTCGTGCATTCAACATACCCGTGCTATTTGCTGCGGATGGTGTCAACTTTGCTCAGGAGAGGATGGAGGTGCTGTGGGTTCGTTGGCTCGGTATAGATCAAGATCATAAATGGGGGTTCAAAGAAGCACGTTTACCCAAGGTAGGATTTGTGCCAGATCAGCCCAGTCATCTACCCTTTGGCTTCTTGGATCCATCGCTGGTCATTCGTGGTTGCCACTTGATACCAGCTTTCGTGGAACAGCGCACCAGCGAATTGCTACAACCTGGCACATCGTTGGCCAGACTCCTGGGTGAAACGGATGACTGGGCTGGATTCTACGTCAACATGTGAGTGTGCTTACGTCTATCATACCTCCACTCCTCAATCAGCCTTCAGTTTTGCAGACCGAGACATGTTCGCCCGGTTTTCTGGTGTAGGAGTGGGACACCTGGCTGTGCAATTGGGTGGTCGCGTACCAGCTCTGGTCATCGAGCCCCAGGATGAAATGGAAGTGGAAGAACCCACCTACAAACGTGGTGATGTCGATGATGTGCTTGAAGGTGACGGTGAGACACCTGATCTTGCATGCGGTGAACCCGAGGGCGAGGTGGATTACATGGATGTCGAAGATGAGCAGGAAGATGATGCTGATGACAATGGCGATGGCGATGGCGATGGCGATGACGATGACGATGACGATGACGATGGTGGCACAAGTGACTGTAATAGTGTCAGTGACAGCGAGGAAGTAGGATATTAATATGAGAACTGTCGATGATTCTTAGGTGACCATTAGGAACCCATTATCAGAAATTCAGCCCACTAGCAGATACATGCCGGTACATAATCCCTTATAATGGGCTTGTCAGACCGAAATCACACAGCATTCCATGTAGATTCTTTGCGCAGTAATATAAAGTTGGAAAGGGAATGTACGAGAATATAAGGGGCTGGCATGCTGTTAAAAAATTGCAATTTGTATAAGACGTTATAAGGAATCAGTCAAACTCGTGATGAGGTAAGCTAGTCGTTGTGATATAGTTGAGAGGCGGATACCGTTTGCTTTGAAGTTTTCTGGTATAGTTAGATCTACATAGTCAGGTATGGTCTTTTTTGCACCTTGGTTTGCTAGTTCGTCTGCATGTTCATTTCCTTCGTTCCCTTGGTGTCCTTTTGTCCACTTAAAGTTTGTGGGTGCCATTCTGCGTCTTAGGTGGTACGCTGCCGTTTCTAGCCACTCTTTATTGGCGACATTTATCCAGCCATTATCTTCCCATTTTTTGAGGTGTGAGGTGAGACCATCGATTGCATAGCGTGAATCCATTATAATTGTCAGTGGTACTGTGGGGTCAGCCTGTTGTAGGGCTACTACTATGGCTGCAATTTCTCCTATCTGGTTCGACTGGTTCAGACCTGGTACTCTTACGGCTTTGTTGAGTGGGTGCGCCGGGCCGAACCAAACTCCACTCCCACACGTTGCGTTGAGTTTTCCGTTTAGAAGGCAGGAGCCATCTGTGTATACCTCTATTGGGTTACAATTTTGTCCTCTTTCATTTCTTGGATTTTGTAGTCGGGATGCTGGTTCTGGTGGGTTTTCTGTTCTTATGTCTGACAGAATTCTGAAGCATTCATCTAGGGAGTTTCTCGCCGTAATTGTGGGGTCAAAGGTGATCTTGTCTCCGTTTGTTATGTTTGCTCTTTGGTTCTTTTCTTTGCGCCTGTGGGTGAGTGTGAGGTTATCTTTTTTGGGGTGATCTAGTATATCGAACTTGGGAGGGAGGCTACCCATGATGTTTTTCGCAGTGTGTGCACATTTGTGAGGGTCTTTGCACCCTTGATTGCGATCTTTTTTACATTGTCTACAGCGACAGTCCTTTGACATCGTGTGTTTTGTGTCATGTCGGTTCAGTCTTCTGCTGATCCTCAGCAGGTCTCTCATATGGGTTGCTTTGTGTGTGTTTCGCAGGCATGCTGTTTGTTTCTTATGGTACTGTGGTGGTGGGACCCCAATATGGTACCAGGCTGGCATGTGTCGTTTTAGGGATTGTGATAATTTTCTTGGGGCAAGGGTGAGGTTGTACTTTTTCGCTGTTTGGATGAGGGAGATGACTGATCGTGGCACTTGCTTTCCATCCCTACGTTTTCTCCCGGATGGGTGTAGTGTGGTTAGGAATGTGTTGATCTCTTTGGGATTTGTTATTCCTGTTGGTTGAATGCAGTTCACGATCGCATCAGTTACTAGTGCCCATGTGGGGCGTGGATTGGATAGGTTCAGGTATGCTTGCAGCCAAGTGAGGTTGATTGCTTCGTTTCTTACTTCGATGTCGAGCAGGTTAATGCCTCCTTCGTTTATGGGTTTCCGCAAGTTTTTGGGGCTCATTCCTGGGGGGGATTGTTGTCCGTTCCAGAGGAATTCTCGGGTCATTCGTTGCGTTGACTTGAGTACTTCTGGTGGCATTCCTTGGGCTTTGGTTAGGAATTGGGTAGAGCCACCTACCACCATTTGAATGATAAGTCGTTTGGCGTCGATGGTTGGGTTTGATTTTTTCCAGTGGTCTAGTGTCACTTTCATTTTGTCTAGTATTGGGCTCCAGGGTTGTGCTGAGTCGAGTTTGTTTCCAATCCAGGCACCTAGTATCCTGGTTGGGTGTTCATCTTGTGCAATTCGGATCCCTTCATGTAGGGGGTTGTCTGTAGGGTGAAGCTTTCTTGACATGCGTATACATTCTCGGTGGTGTTGGGTACCAATAGGTATTACTTCTGTCTTTTCCAGGTTGAACTTTGCACCAGATGCTTTGCACCACCTTGTGAGTATGTTTTCGAGTGCGTCATATCTGTCAGACTCTGAGAGGTATACTGTTGTATTGTCTGCGTATAGGTTTACTATTACTCTGTTTGGGTTTCCTGGGACTGTGTATCCTTGTAGGTTTGGTGAGTTGCGTATTGATGCTGCTAGTGGTTCTATTGCCAGGTTGAAAAGTAGGCATGACAGGGGGTCTCCTTGTCATACTCCTCGTGTCACTCGGTACGATTCACTTAATACTCCGTTTATCATTACTGCTGTATATGCTGTTTTATATAGGGATTCTACCGTTGTAATGAATTGCTCTGGTATGCGAAACATTCTCAGCATCTTTATGAGGTAGGAGTGGTCAATTTTGTCATATGCTTTTTCTTGGTCTAGGGCCACTATTGATCCGTTTTCTTCCATATAGTCCGCGTATGCGCACATGGTTTCTGCTAGTCTGATAGGGTCGAAGATTGATCTTTTGGGAACAAAACCTGATTGGTCTGGGTGGAGCAGAGAGCATGCGTGTTTAGCTAGTTGGGAGGCAAGTATTTTTGTCATAATTTTATAGTCTGTGTTTAAGAGGGTGATTGGTCTATAATTTTCGATTTTTGTGCGGTCTTTTTTTTTGTATAGCGGGCACATCCATCCTGCTGAAAATTTGGTTGAGGGGTCTGCCCCATTTGTTTGTACATTATTGAACACTTTTGTTAGGCACGTCACAAGGTCAAAGGATGGTTTTTCTTGTTTTATCTTGGTGGTGTGTCGCTCATGCAGCGCTTTCCACAGTTCATATGGAAGGCCATCCAATCTGGTTGCTGTTCCATTTTTTGAGGTTTTCAGTGCCTCGGTGGTTTGGATGTTCATTATAAGGTTGTGCAGGTCGTCATCCGGTGCGTTGAATTTTTGGTTTTCAGGTATTTGTGCTAATACTTCTTCTTCTGCTGTGCGACGTGTTGGGTTATCAGGAGGGAGGAGGCTTGATCGTTGTAGGTTGTCATGGTATGTTTTCGCTATTTTTGCCATGTTTGAGGATTTCTTTGTCAGGGTGTTCATTGCGGGGTCATGAAGGGAATATATGATATCCCTAGGGCATTGAGGTGTGTGTGTAGCGATCCAGTATTTATTTATTTTCTCTCCTTTCTCATTCCATTTTGCTTGTGCTTTCAGTCGATCAGTTTTCCCTTTTTTTAGCTCAAGGTGTTGTAGTTCATGTTGTAGGAGCGCAAGGTTTGTTCTATGTGCTTGGGAAGTATCCATTTCGGGTTGTTGTTCAAGCTCTCTAATGTCCTTTTTTAGCTTCGTAATTCTGTTTGACATTCGTGCTAGGTGGGTCTTTGCCATTTTCTTTGCGATGTCAGTGGTGTCTTTTTTGAATGTGTACCATTCTTTTTGGATGGCCATAGGGTCGTTATTTTGTTCATTAAACTTTTCTTGGAGATCAAGACCTTTTTTTTCTATCTGGTCTATTAGTTCTTTGTTGGTCGTTAGGAAGAGGGGGAGGGTCCATCTTCCTTTACCTATATAGGGCGTTTTTGGAGGGGCAAGTCGGGTTAGGACCATTTTGTGGTCAGTTGGGATGGTTGTGTCTGTGATTTCCCAGTCATATGTGCTACTGGTTATGGAGCGATTAATGTATATTCGGTCGAGTCTAGACATGGAGTGTGTGCTACTCGTATATGTAAAAGCTCGTGTGGTTGGGTTTTCGAGTCTCCATGCATCCTGCAAATTGTATGGTTCTCGGAATGCTTTGAGGGCATCTATTGCTGTGGCATCATCAGGGCGTGCTAGGGCTCTGTCGAGTGGATCTTCAGTGATGTTGAAGTCGCCCAGTAGGACATCAATGGTCAGAATGTTTAGTTTGAGGAGGCGCATGGTGATTGTTGTCCATAGGTAGTGTTGCATGTGTTGTGACGTTGTGGCATATATATTGACGATGCATAGTTTTCGGTCATCTCGCCATTTGATGTCTATCAGGATTGCTCTCCCCGGGTCGAGTTCTATGGCTTCAATGTTGTTGGTTTCCAGTTTTTCTTTGTTTATCACAAAAGCAACGCCTGCTGTGCCACTTGGGTTTCCTGGGTATGGTGAGGTGTATACTTGGAGACGTTTGCCAAAGAGTTGGTGTATTCTGTCTACATGGGCAGGTTCTAAGTGTGTTTCTTGTAGGCACAGTATGGCGATGTTCTTTTCTCGCATGGTTCTATGAATATCTGTCCATTTGGAGATTGGGTTAGCAGGGTCTAGGGCGGTGGAGGTGCATCCTTTGACATTTAGAGTTGCTATCAGTATGTTGGCACGTGAATGTCGTTTTTTGTTGTTTCTTACGTTTTCCTCAGGTATGAGGTTTCGGGGGGGTTCACCCCGGGTGTGCATGACTGGTGTGTCAGGGATAGGTTGGGGGGGTTGTGTCATATTGTCAGCTGGTAGGCTGTTTGCCTCTAGGGCGGGTCCACCTGCTGTCGCCCTTCTGCTGTCATTGAGGGGGGCCCCGGTGGTGTGTGGGTCATCCTCTCCAGCATCAGGGAGGTTCGAGCCGTAACCGGGGGAGCAAAGACCAGACTGTGGGTGCCTAATGGCATGTATGGAAGAAGTGGTGGTGACTGGTTCTACTCGCACCCACCGCCCAGCCGCTAAGTGGGGGAGGAGGGCATGACCCGGCGTCTCGCGGAGGGTTTATGCTGGGTTCGGAGGGGGCATGGCGGGTCGTTGGCCCCTCGTAGGGTTCAGCTTTGTCACAGAGGACACGGAAGCCCTTGACCTAAATAGGTCGCCGTTTGTGGTTGGGGAGGCTGCGCTTTCCTGTCCCGCGTAGTTCGGTCAGTGTATTTGGGCGCACCTGTGAGGTGTTGGTCATCAAAAAGTCCCCTACTTTGAGATGAAGTGTTATCAGTCGGAGCTACAGTTCCATTCCTACCGCCGTGGATGGCTTTTGCCCGATATTGTTCGTGTTTTGTTTTGTGTGGTTAATGGGATTTTCAGGTTTACGTTGTCATAGTTGGCTGACTTTATGGGGGCAGGAGTTTATTGCTCGAGGTGGTATATTGTGGTCAGTCGACTACTTGTTTCGGGCTCGAGTTGTTTTAGCTAACTATGTACCTATGTGGAGGGGGACGGAGTGGGGGTGTATGGTGGAAAAATATTTTACTGGTATCTAGAGTGGGCGACGTTCAGGTTTTAGAGCCATTTCCCCTTCATGGCATTGTTTTTGTTTTTGGGGCCGCCTTTCGATTTTGGCTCTGCGAGTGGGCCGTTCCAGTTGGGTATGTTGGGGAATTCACAGAGGCCCCGTGGGTGTGACGCCGAGTGGCAAAGTGTACAGGAGGAGAGATAGGTCGCCGCACCAGTGCCGTGGAGTGAGGTTGGGTATTTTAGGGATGTGAGGAACTCTCTCAGGCTCGTCCAGGCTCCAGGATGCGCGGTGGGGGAGTCTGCGTGGACATTATATCTGGGGGTCTCGATTCCCCTGGCGACTTTGTAGTCAAGAAATTCGATTGTCATGGAGTTGATGAATTTGGTGATGATTTGGGGGGAATTGGCAATGACTGCCTCTTGTTTGAAGAAGGGATCGTTGTTGTTGAGGATGACGAAAATCATGTGGCAGACCTCAGGGTCAGACCAGAGGGAGTATATCGCATTGTGGACGATGTCCCCGTTAGTTGTGGTGAAGCCGGCTAGGTTGAACAGCAAGGTGGGGAATGCACGTTCTACGAAGGGACGGGCTTCGAGGGTAATGGGTTCAGATGACCAGATGCGTTGGCCTACTAAAATGTCCCGGATTTCTCCGGTGATTTGGTGCACGAGGAATGCGTTGGGGATTGTGTCAATTGGGTAGGTTTCGGCTGGGGTTGGTGGGGATACCGCGCAGTTGACATTTCTCATATTGTAGGCTGTGGCGATTTCTTTGATGGTTCTCTCTATTTTACGCGTGAGGATGGGGTTTATTTTGGTTGGGTCGGTTCCGTCATAGTCGAAGACTCGTATGAGGACTTTGGGGTGATCAACGTTGATCCACTCAGCACGTGCGGTGGCACTGAGGCTTGTGACGAGCTGCCCCGGTGCTGCTAAGTGTATCATCGGGAAGCCTTTCTCAGGAACCGGGGTAAATTTTGCGAGTTTGGTCTGAGCTACCGCAGATGTCGCAGAGACCATTTGTTGGTTTCGGTTTTTGACCTCCATGAACGACTCTATGAGATCTTGATCTGAGGTGGGGAAGGATGGTGTTGGAAGGGGGGGTGGCGTGTTTCAAGAGGTTGGGGTGGGTGTTTGTGGGAGGGGAAAGTCCTCAGTTGTGTCGGTGGGGATGGGGCTCGGGTGGGACATTAAGGTCGAGGTCATGCCGTTCTCAGGCATTCCGTGGGGTTCTGTGGGAGGGTTGTTTAGTTCGTTGGTATGGGTAATATATCTGTGGAGGTATTTTACCGGTTATATTAGTAGCTTCAGGGCTCGGGTTGGTCACTGGGGTTATGGTGCCCCCCGACGTCTCGTGTACCGTGAGGGGTGTGTTCGTAGTGGGTGTGTTTGTAGCAGGGTGGTCGACTGTGTCTCCGAAGCTACTCGGGAAGAATTGTGGGCCGTTGGCAGGGCGGCTTAGGGGATTGTGTCGGGCAGCGTTGGTCGCAGCTTTGGCAGAGGATATTTCTTTTCCCATGGTTTTAGCGGGTGGTTGGTGTAGGGAGGTGTCAGTGGGTTTATATTAGGGGATGGGGGAAGTGGGTGGGAGTTCGGTGTTTTCCTGCGTTCTGAGTTGACCCTTGTTGGGGGCGTGGCGACGTCGGGGTGGAGAATGACAGTTTAGTCTGCTAGAAGCGTCGGGTGATGCTTCAAACGTACATGGTGGGTCTAGGTCTGGCGTTTGGGCTGACGTCGGGTAGTGTATATGGGCGTGATTGTTAGGGTTATGCTGATGGTGTTTGCGGCTATCTTTCAGCAGGGTAGATGCTGGGCCTGGGTGGCGAGAGCGGTGGAATGGAAGGAGGGAAGCATGGTTCTGCCGTATTTGTGCATATGGGATGTCGGTCAGGATTTAGGTCCGTCATGTGGTGTAGTTTAGGGGTGGTTTGTTTTTTAGGTGACAGTGGGGGAGTTAGTGTGTAGGGATTCGTGTCGGTCCGATGGAGGGTGGGGTGTCGTTGGGTGTGCTTAGTTGTGTTGGGTTGCCATTGGGGGGTGTACGGAAGGTGTCCCTTTCGATATATTTTGTTGGGGTGTTTGTGGGTTGTTACGGTGTTCGGGATCTGTGTAGTGAGTGTTTTTTGTGGTTAGTGTTGGGTAGTAGAGGGGTACTTTCCATTTTTCGTCTGTCTGCTTGTTTTCAGTGCTGCTGTGGGCGCCGGTGTATTACGATTTGGCTGCGATCAGCCTCTTACTTCTGTGTGTTGTGAGGGGGGGTTGTCAGCGTACTTAGGGTAGCGTTTTTGGGAACAGATCATGGTGGGCTGATGCTTAGTGGGAGTGGGCGTTTCGCACTTGTTGGGGTGATGATCAGCTTTGTTGCGTTTTATGGGTGCGGGTGTTGTCTGGGATCAGGGGGCTAGTGTTAAGATTAGATAGCAGGTTGTACAGTGAGGGTGGATACATTTTACGGTGGGTGGCTAGATGGTATCTATCACATCCGGTTGGATGTGACCCTCTCCAAACTTGGTTTGGTCCCAGTGGGTGGACTTTCCACGGTGGTGGTGTGAGTCCGAGGTGCCTTTGTGGGGCGCACCATCTGTGGGGGTTCATCGCAGGATTACAGGCTTGGGGGGCCGTTGTGCGTGACGATGGCAAAATTTCCCTACTGCTTTACCAGCTTTAACCGTGGGAAAAGACCAGGTAAGTGGTGGTGCAGGTTCAAGGCGCGCCCCATCAATTAGCTATTTCGCTTGTCAGCTATTCTCGACCATTGTTGACAGATTCTAAGTCCATCCTTGTGTTCCTTTAAGCCTCCCTTGTTGATATCCTTCATTTCCATCCTCACCCAAAATGCACCCTTGTCCTTCCTCGCTGAGCATAGCACCCTAACATGTCTAGTGTGATGCTCAACCCTTGTTATTTTTCCAGCCTTGCGGTCTAGCTGCCTGGCTTTATCACGGTCACGTGAAGGTCGACCATGGTTTTATGTAATGAATCCTTGGTGGTGGCAACTCAATATTTAAATATTCATCCGGGAGACAAAGTCGTGGTTGAGCGTTGCGTTGATCAGTGAATTGTACACTACCGTAAGTACCAGTTCTCTCTTGATTGTATTATATTTTTTAATCGCCTCCTTTGCATGGATAAAAAACAAACGTGTTTCTTTTGATGATGATGATGTCCGAATGAGTACATGCGTCATGCGATTACGAGGTCCCTGGTCCAGTACTTAAACCTGGCGATTTATCACCCTTCTCACCCCGAGCATTTTTTGCCCCTCCATTTTGATTGTCTCCCAAGATACTCTTACCTCAATGTTTCCTGTCTCGGCGATCGAATCACCCGGCTCGCTCCGCAGATCATTTGAAGACTTTGCGCCCGCCTTTCATACCCACAACATTCGATACATTCGAATCCAATGGGTGGACCTCCTCAATCAGGTTCGGTGTCGGACTGTGCCGCTCTCCTACTTCCGCAAGCTTCTTGAATCGGAGCGACCTGGCGTCACCATGACCAAGGCTGCATTAGGATTAGTCGTCCTTCAGGTCGCGCCGGGATTCAGCGCCGTCGGAGAAGATATCTATGTCATCGATTTCTCTTCCTTTCGTCCCTGTAGCTATGCACCTGGGCATGGTGTTTTCTTTGGATTTTTTCAAGAGCAGATGCCCGTTCCACGTCCTGGTGGATTGTCCATTGAAGTACCTTATTGTCCCCGTGCCCTCGTGTCGCGCCTAGTGAGGTGAGTTACCTGAAGCATGATATTTGACATCGTTGACATGCGACAAGGTATCCTGCCGAACAACTTGGGATCAAGTTCTTGATTGGCTTTGAGATCGAGTTTACCCTCGTCAAATCAGCTAATCCACTGGTTCCCGTGAATGATCATCAATGGTCGACCACCCTTGCCATATCCTCGGGAACCGTCGAAGCTCAAGTACTCGAAGAAATCGCTGATGCCATCCAAGCCGACGGAATTGAGCTCCAGATGTATCACTCGGAGGGGGCGCCAGGCCAGGTTTGCATCCAATGCTGTATCCCTCCGTCTCTACTGATCACGCATTTCTACCCCAGTATGAAGTTGTCACTGGTCCCATGTCTCCGCTCGAGGCCGCTGATGCGCTGGTACATACCCGTGAGACGATCTACAATATCGCAAGTAAACATAATCTCAGGGCTACATTCGCCCCTAGGCTGGCCCTAGACAGCTGTAAGCAATTGAGGATTCTATATTACCAGTAACGGTTCTGACAGGGAACACTCGATAGGCGGGACCGGTGCTCATATGCATATCTCAGTAAGCGGGGAACGGCCAGGAATATCTGCTTCCAAATACTTGACGCCGGTCGAATCCGCCTTTCTTGCCGGTCTCATGCATCATCTTCCGTCTGTGATCGCATTGACACTCCCCCTCACCGCCTCGTATGCTCGAATGGCAGATGGAATATGGTCTGGAGGCACGTGGGTCTGCTGGGGCATTGAAAATCGTGAAACACCCGTTCGGCTCACGAAACCCTCGTCCCCCTCGTCCCGCAACTTCGAGATCAGGCCAATTGACGGGACATCTAATCCGTACCTCGCTGTGGCAGGTGTCTTAGCCTGTGGTATTATCGGGGTTCGAGACAATCTCCCACTTGTTCTCAAAAATTACGACGCGCCCCGCACCGTCGCCCAGTTGACAAGTACGGAGAGGGAGGCATTTGGTATAACCAACCGTTTGCCTTTGAACATTAGCGAAGCGAGACGCTACCTGGGCGCCGCCAACGCTATAAAGGACATTCTCGGCGTTGAATTTGTGGAACACTTTTTGCAAGTCAATCAGGTGACACGTGGCAATCGTTTCATTGTGGGGTTACCACTAATGCATCGATGCCTCAGATGCTGGGTAGAGTAATCGATCGTCGCGACGGGGAAGCGGAGACTGAAGCTGTGGCACGTCTCGTCGAGAATTACTGAGCTCTGGAATGCATCAGTAAGATTTATTGTATGTAAACTCTGATCCGCACTGTATTTCTAAATATCTGTCTGTAATGCTGATCGCAGCCAGATTTTGAGTAAGTGATGGCAGTCATGAGTTGTATATATACATAGCGTTATAGACCTCAGCTGTCTAACCCTGGACCCTCTGCCCATAATCAAGGATGCCTAATTTCAGAATCACGACATTGGCAACTATCAAGTTTCATGATGCACCTGGTCTACTTCGACATTTTCGAGTGCTGCCATTTCTCAGAGTGCACCGGTGCCTGGCTGGCGAATTCTCAGTTGGTACGAAACTGGATATGTCGTGACGTCAATCATCCTGTGGACGTCCCTTCCTTATGTATGAAGAACTGTTCTGGAATCCTTGTGATTGTGAAGAACAGCAGATTCATCTCCGTGTGATGATGGATTACTAATATTTATGGCATGGGAGGTCGCCGTTGGAGCGGTGATGCGCTTTGCAATCGCAACTTTCATCATGATGCAAAACTTAGAGCGTGCCTATTGTTATTTCGCTGTCCTGCCAGCAAGTCAGAATCATCTGTATTCAAAGCATGCCGCGATGGAACAATAAATTGCACCATTGTAAGTTCTCTGTCTTCAAGTTTCTCGTACTAGTACCACCACTGCGGTAACTACCTTCATAGCCCCTTCTCCTTTTACCAGATCAAAACTTAAACGTCGCCGCGTCTCTTTTGAAACGATGACGTTTGAACGAATGCATCAGCATTAATGCGATTACGAGGGCCAAGAGGCCGGTCCGGTATTTAAACCTGGTGTTTGCCGCCCTTCTCTCTCCGAACGTTTGTTGCACCTCCATCTTCAGTCTCTCAAGCTACTCTTGCCTCAATGTCTCCCGTATCGGCGATCGAATCACCTAACTCACTCCACAAATCATATGATGACTTTGTGCCCGTTTTTCGTACCCATAACATTCGATACATTCGAATCCAGTGGGTAGACTTCCCGAACCAGGTTCGGTGTCGAGTCTTGCCACTCTCCTACTTCCGCAAGCTTCTTGATTCGGAGCGACCTAGCATCCCCTTGGCCAAGGTTGCCTTAGGAATAGTAGTCCTTCAGTTGGCACCCGGATTTAGTACTGGGGGGGAAGGCGTCTATGTCATCGATTTCTCTTCCTTTCGTCCCTGTAGCTACGCACCTGGGCATGGTGTTTTCTTTGGATTTTTTCAAGAGCAGATACCCGTCCCACGTCCTGGTGGATTGTCCATTGAAGTACCTTATTGTCCCCGTGCCCTCGTATCGCGCCTAGTGAGGTGAGCCGTCTGAAGCCCAGCGTTTAACATCGTTGACATGCCAACAGATATGCCGCCGAACCACTTGGGGTCAAGTTCTTGATTGGCTTTGAGATCGAATTTACCCTCGTCAAATCAGCTAATCCACTTGTCTTTGTGAACGATCATCAATGGTCGACCACCGTCGCTATTTCCACGGGAACAATTGAAGCTCAAGTACTCGAAGAAATCGCTGATGCCATCCAAGTCGACGGCATCGAGCTCCAGATGTATCATTCGGAGGGGGCGCCAGGCCAGGTTTGCATCCAATACTGTATCCCTCCGTCTCTACTAATCACGCATTTCTATCCCAGTATGAAGTTGTCACTGGTCCCATGTCTCCGCTCGAGGCCGCCGATGCGCTGGTACATACCCGCGAGACGATCTACAATATCGCAAGTAAGCACAGTCTCAGGGCTACATTCGCCCCAAGGCTGGCCCTAGACAGCTGTAAGTAATCAAGGATTCTATCTTTCTTGTCATTGTCCTAACAGGGAATGCACGACAGGCGGAACCGGCGCTCATATGCATATCTCAGTAAGCGGGGAACGGCGAGGCACATCCGCTTTCGAGTACTTGACGCCGGTCGAATCCGCCTTTCTTGCTGGTCTCATGCATCATCTTCCATCCGTGATCGCATTGACACTCCCCCTCACCGCCTCGTATGCTCGAATGGTAGATGGAATATGGTCTGGAGGCACGTGGGTCTGCTGGGGCATTGAAAATCGTGAAACACCCGTTCGGCTCACGAAACCCTCGTCCCCCTCGTCCCGCAACTTCGAGATCAGGCCCATCGACGGGATATCCAATCCGTATCTCGCTGTTGCAGGTGTCTTAGCCTGCGGCATTATCGGGATTCGAGACGATCTCCCGCTCGCTGTAAAAAATCACGATTCGCCCCACACCGCCGCTGAGTTGACAAGTGCGGAGAGGGAGGAATTGGGTATAACGAAGCGTCTGCCTCTGAACATTGACGAAGCGAGACGCAACCTGGCCACTGCCGACGCTATAAAGGACATTCTCGGCGTTGAACTCGTGGAACACTTTTTGCAAATTAACGAGGTAACAGGTGACAATCGTTTCATTCTGAGACTATCACTGATATGTCGACTCAGATGCTTGGTCGAGTCTTCGATCGTCGCGACGGGGAAACGGAGACCGAAGCTGTGACACGTCTTGTCGAGAGTTATTGAGGTCTGGAATGCTCAGTAATCCTTGCATGTAAACATTGATCTTCACGTTGAATGCATTTTTGAGTGTCTGCCATGTAGCCTTCAGATCTCAGATCTTACTGTAATTATTTATACGAATAACAATCCGTGGTGTACGTTTACTGGTCCCATATTGATGAGGACCAAATGATAGATTTGATAGAACGTATCCACTCCACCTAACGACCGACTGGATTTACGGAAAGAGCTAGATGTGTGGATATTACGACCAGCACGCCCCACCCTCCATTGCCGCAGTGACTCGGCGCAGCCGCCATCAACGGCCACCGCCGCCGCTTCCGCCGCCGCCGCATCCACTCCACAAGTACTGCCTCCGCCCCTCCTCAAGTATTGCCTCCCCCACAAGTAGTATTTCCCCCTCCACAATTTCCCCCCTTCACGTTCTGGTGCTACCCGCGTAAATCGCACTTCCACTGTTCCACGTGCCGCCATGCAACCTCTGACGCCCTAATCCGCAGACCCATAACTTGTCACTCAACCCCGCCAAGGAAGACTCATCAATCATCCACCATCCACCGTTCCCTACGATGAACGGAGCAGAGACACAACCCACAACCCCGGTCCACAGAGGGACAGGGTAGAGGAATGCGAGCTCGTGTGTTTGTGCCTGACGGCGCTTACCGTAACGCGTTGCACCGCGCTTATCATTGTCCTTGACTTTTGGCAATACGGGCATTGGGTCTTTTTGTGTAATACGACTTCTGCCGCATCCAAAGGGGGGTACGGTGTACCTGTGCGACTTTCCCAACTACGAACTCGATCAGGGCGGGGGAAGTTGGCAAGGAGAAGATTAGGAGACGCCTAGACACCTTGAGACAAGCAAGTCCGCATACTATGCTAGTGGCGAGATACTCCGGCGGAAATACAGTCAAGTGACCCAATGCTGATATGCGCTCTGTATTTGCACACCATCTATTCCGGAGGTCAACTACGAAAATTATATCATATTCGAGAAAATATTACATCGGGTTGAGAACCATAAGGACATCGATCGGGGGAAGTGTCAATTCAAGGTTTACAAACCACTACTCGCCGAGGCTGCGGCACCAGCGGTCGAACCTTGTCAAAGGGTCATATAGCACCCAGGTCCGCATAAATGAACGGTGAACCGCACGAACCTCTCGACGGCAATGTTCACAAACCAACCTCACCGTTTGTCTGGTTTCATTTTTTGAACATCGACCGGAAGTCGTGTGACATCGCCAGACTCTATGATCCCCCGCAAGTTATGAAACGTACGTAGCGTAGAAAGGTGTCCTTTGAGCTGCTGTGGTTGAACCAACATTTCGACATTGTGCGGAACGATATTGAATTTTTTGGGAAAGGTGTGGGGCCGCGGAGGTGATTGCACGTCGGCGAAACTTGGAGGCGGGATATTTGACATGTTGAAAGTCAGAAGTTGTGTTGAGAGCGAGTCGGCAGTTTGGAAGTATGACAGCGGAGACTGCAGCGAGTTTACGCTGAATGCGAACCGAGGACTCAGAGATCTTGTAATTCCAGTCCCCTGGCAACTTGGCGTACATAGGACAAACCTGAGGTTCGATAGAACGTCGTATGATACCGTACAACTTGAAGTAACAAGGTAAGCGTCCGTTCAAGAAGTTTGAAGGCGATGCTGAACCACTGTCAACAGTATCAATTGATCAAGAAATCGAAATGGAATCTGTAGTTTTGCAGAAAGAGGCTCGCGCTTCTCACAAATGTGACGCGGCAGGCTGACATGACAAGGCTGCCTTGAATCACAGCCCAACTCACTTTGTCTTGCACAGTTCTCCAGTCAAATGGTGGGGAAAGTACTGATAATGATTTCAACCACGAGTGCTCGTGCGTCATTTCATAGCTCGGGCAAATCACAAATGTCTTTGCGCGTGAATATTTGAATGCTTGAATACCTAAAGCGCTAGAGTGTGTTGTCCAGATACAGCCAAACAAGGAAACAAAATAAAATATAAGGAAAGAGGTCGAGGCAGTGGAAGCATATCCCACTATTACGCAGCCTACAAAAATATAATGCGCCTATCAAGCATTCAATGTCGGCACGGGAACGGCATTGGAAATCTTTTCATGATCGCTCTCCTGAGAGGTCGAGACAGTTTGTTGGATTTCGCGGCTTCCGCCACTCGCGCTGTTGTTGTACTCCTGCCGGGGGAGAAGCTCAGCCTCGA
The DNA here is from genome assembly GCA_019787685.1 of Chiua virens. Lineage (NCBI taxonomy): Eukaryota > Fungi > Basidiomycota > Agaricomycetes > Boletales > Boletaceae > Chiua > Chiua virens. The sequence continues at coordinate 20,840 of JAHNUO010000011.1, read as the reverse complement.
TCCCAACGTAGTCGTAGGCAAATTCGCCCATTTCGGCATCGTCAACGCCAATGATCTCGGTCTCCTCATCGCAACGGAGACGAAGGAAGGGAATGAAGTGCATGACCCACAAAATGATGGTCTGGTGAAAAAACATCGGGCGATCAGAAATCTGAAAGAGCCATGCGGAGGAATTTGACTCACGGTTACCACGAAAGAGTAGGAAAGGCCAGAAACCGAATCCGCCAGTTGAATTCCAAGTTGTTTATAGTGGTGGTCAAGCCAACCCCCAGGGATGGAAGTGATGCCATCAGCACCTGCGATACTTGACTGGGCAAAGAGACCAGTCAGCAAGTTGCCAACTATGCCACCAATAGCATGCGAGGCGAAAATCTAAGATGCGTTGGCTTGAGTATGGGTATTGAAATGAGTAGACAAGAAAAACCCACATCGAGAGTGTCATCGTATTTGAAGAAGAACTTCAACTGCGTGGCAAAGTTGCACACTGTGCCGGCCATGAAGCCGAAGAGTACTGAGGCTGGGGCACCAACAAATCCAGAGCCAGGAGTAATGGCAACAAGACCAGCGATAGCGCCAGAACAAAAGCCGACTGCCGACCACTTGCGTTCCAAGCGCCAATCCTGTGCAAGGAGAGTGAGCAACTTTCATATTCATCTTCATCTGCAGTACCCACCCAGAGCATCCAGGTCAAGCCGCCAACACTAGCAGCTAAGTTGGTGACTATACAAGCCTCCGTGGCACGGTAGTTGGCAGACAAAGCCGAGCCACCATTAAACCCGAACCAACCAAACCAAAGGAAGACTGTGCCGAGGATAACATAAGTGGTGTTGTGAGGCTTGTAGGCAAGTCGCTCTGTGCCGTAACCACGACGCTTGCCAAGATAAAGTGAGATGGCCAGCGCCGCAGAACCAGAAGAAATATGGACCGGAGTGCCACCAGCAAAATCAAGACCGCCCAGGACATACGACCAACCGTGGGGGTTCCACGTCCAGCAGGCAATTGGGTCGTACACAATTGTCGACCACACGAACACAAACACTAGAAGCGGCCCTAGACGGCTCCGTTCCGCAACTGCGCCGATAGCAATCATTGGGCTGCGCAATGGCAGTGTCAGCGGCATGTGCCAACGGCGAAAGGGTGGGAAGGCGGCCTACGTAATGGCGGCAAACATAAGTTGGAATACACAGAAAACAATGGCAGGCACGCGAGCACTGCCAACGGACGGCTGGGCAAGCACATTCATGAGGGCAAAATGATCTGGGAAGGAAGTGAGAGTAGATTCAGACTGACCACGAAAAACCTACCCAGATTGCCAATGTAAGGACCGGCTGTTTCGCTGAATGCTAAGGAGTATCCCCAAAAGAACCACTAGCATCGGACTAGAATTAGATGATATCACTCGGATGAGAAGGTATGGCGCACCTGGAACGATACCATGGCTGCAGTCATCATGCTAACGTAGATCATGCTAAGGGCATTCTTCCTACGCAAGAGACCAGAGTAGAAAAAACCGACGCCAGGAATCATGATGAATACCAAGGCAGTTGAGGCCAGTGTCCAAGCGATATCACCCAGGTTGTATACGCCGGACCCGGATGAATTCGACCACTCAAGGTCACCCGCTGCAAAGAATAGAACATTGGAAAAGGATTATAAGCAAGCCTCGAATAACTTACAAGAATCGTAGGTTACATTGACCATGTTGAGGGATGGGCCTCCAGCAATTCGATGTGCAAGAGGAGGGAGATGATCCTGTGTAAGCGGGCGAAGGATTCGCAAGAAGCCCGTTGAGCTTATATATACCCGGCGGTGCTGTGGGATTTAAATCATGTTTGGCTCAGTTCCCAGCAGAGTGGGCAATTTGGCAAGATAAGAGGAGGTGCTTAGTAAGCTAGAGAGGAGTTCCTATCAACCAATGAGCACCTGCGGATATCTCTATAAAACTTGTTTAACACATGTGAGGACATGGTTATCTTGTCAAACTTGCGCCCAACAACAGTTGAAAAGGCTTCAGGTTTGGAAAGGTCATCGACAGGCACGCGGAAGGCACATACGTTACAGCAGATAAGAGAGCTGTCATCATTTTCGCCTCCGACCAAACGTATCGGATCTGTTCGGGTTTCCGATCCGCGGCGTAAAATTGATTCGGACCCTCCAAAAATTCGAATTCTTCGGTAGCTACAGCAGTCAAGCCCCATCAATTGCGGTCATGCTTACCAGAGCACAACAAGACGGCACCTTGGACAAGGACCCTTACGACGGAGACGGGCAACCACCGCATCCGCTTGCCGTAACCAATTCCTAGTGATCCCGCGGCGGCATCAAACCCCCATGCAACTCTCCTCGTCCCGGATCGAGCTGTGGAGAATTCGTCCCTGATTAATAGCCACATCGAGCACATGGGACATATACTCAATAGATGTTCTCAGATCAACAGTCTACCCTCGCGCTTGGACATCCTTACCTTCCAGTCTGAGTGCTGCTTCCATGGCGGCCATCAAATATATAATTACTAGGGAATCAAGACCCTTGCGTGGACGAGACAGCTTGGTGGATTTACTTAGACAACATCCGTTGATGTCATGGGAACGGCCTACCGAAATATAGCAGTAAAATTACAATATATTTGCGAGGCTTCTAAACGCGTGCCCCGACGGGACTTTGTTTTCCGACGCCGTTGGAAACAACATTTTGCGACCCTGTTGGTGAATCCCTGGTCCTTGGTGGAACGCAGAGGCCAACGGAAGTTGTCCTTTGAGAAGGCACCATTAAGTTACTTGTGCTCGAGGAAATCCGGAGTATTTGGACTGTTGGCTGGGCAGTTTCAAAAAAACCACCCAATTTGTGGCTGTGCAACTTTCTTCGCAGTTGCTCTGAGTCCATGTCCAGTGCTCTCGTTCATGCTACAAGGCGGTATGCATCCGCCAATGTTTCTCGCCTTGCAAATCGGTCGGTCTTGGTGAAGCAAATTCACGTATCCCATCCCTGTTCGTCCTTTTTATTTATCTATTTGACGCCAATTAACTTGCAAGTGTAGTTCGACGCTCTGCCCGTGAGGATGACCTATCTACCACGTCGCTGCCCAAGTGCACGAATTCCCGGGAACAGCAATTTCACAAACTTCTCCAGTTCGTGCGTGACCGTACTGGCCGAGTGAAAGTCGTCAAGGCGGGTCAGGTCCGTGCCACGGCCTGGTTGCGTCTCTTCCAGCTCGCGAGCAAGGCAGAACACCTCGAAGCCATTTCAGAGATGTTCCCTCGCTGGAGAGAATCAGGAAGTTCTTTTTCCTCGCTTGATGTGGAGATGTTTGTCCGTACGTCTATTTCCCAGCGCAACGTATCTCTTCATCACACTTGTCTTACAGGTCGGTGCGAAGAGCTCGACTGTCCTCTGCTTGCTCTCAAGGTTTTCGGGGATCATCCAAAATATGGTCTTCCGCTTTCGTCATTCCCTGCTGCGCGTACCCTCCTTCATTCACTCTATCGAACATATCCGTTGGAGAACGTCATCGCCGCGGTGTCGCTATTTGGCGTTAACAATCTCTCTCCCGTGACCAATGATCCCGCCAGTTGTGCCATGTTCTACGCAGCCTGTCTACGGAGCAAGAATAAGCATGCGTCACTGCTCGGCAGAGATGTTCGAATTGCCCTTCAGACCCTTCTCAATGAAACGACGCCCTATCCCGAGCCCAAGGAAAAAAATTTACGCGCTCGCTACTCCGTCAAACCTGACATATGGCTGTTGGAGGCGCTCAGGGATATCAAGAAGACCAAGAAGGACCAAGGTCGCGGAGCTTCGTGGATAACCGAATGGCTCGCTAGAGGGGAAGGTCGCCTGCTTCCGATGTTGGCGGAACGGAGGTATCGGGCGAGACATGGGAATCATGGACCCGACGCCCTGTCAGCACCTACCACGAGTGGTGTACGACAAGCGTTGCATGCCTAGTTATCAGCGTATCCTTATCTCTAGACTACCGAGGATCGCTGCTTGCGCTTGCACAACGTCTCACCCGTCGTTCGCATCGTGTCTGAAATGTGATTCGAACGCATGTCACCTGTGTTTCATGAGTGGTTGTGATAGGATCGTATCACTGAACGCGTTGATTTGTTCAAGTTCGCCGTCACTGATAGGACTTCATATAATCCCGATGGGCCGGCGCTGGCTTCTTTGCCGGCAGGTTCTGAAACAAAGGCAGGGTATGAGTCTGGGTATGAACCTACAAACAAGGCTGTACACCTTGAGAGAACTCTCACTGACATCAAAGCCCGCGGATCTCAAGGAGTGCGACGAGCGGAGCGGCCACTATATACAAGACCGAGCGAGCAGACGCGCGGTAACATACATGGTGTCCATACGAAAACACAGACGCACGGACCATATGGGTTCGTGCTCTCACAACAGTCTACTACTACAGTTCGTGCGCAGCGGCGTTCACGGTAATCAGCCACTAGGGCATGGACTCTCCAGAATGACTACTCAAAGCATCGCAAGCGTGAGTATGATCCTTCAGATCTCTACTTTTTTTGCGAGACATCACTACCACTAACTTGAAGTCGTAGTATGTACACAATAAGATTCCATATATATTATAGAAGCACTCAAGCCAGTCGCCGAGGGTCACAAGCCTGAGGTAACTCCACACTGCGGCCCGCGATAATTGTCCCATGACTCGCTGATCCGAGTACGTACATAAACCGCCTTGGGTGAGTTATCCACAACCCAAAAACCTTGACTCATGACTACGCACGCGCTCGCACAGGCCTTCAAAGCCGCCAAGCCCGCCTTTGGCGCATGTAACCCTCCCCGGCGTGATCCACGCTCGGACGGTCGCACAATCAAGCCCCCACATGTCCTGGGTCATCATCGACTGCGAACACGGACTGACGTCGCTCCAGCCCGGCGCAGCAGAGTCGATCCAGGCGATCACCGGACTGGGCAGCAACGCACCCAGCGCGCTCGTCCGCATCCCCGCGACGGGCACGAGCACGGGTACCTCGTGGCAGATCAAGTATGCGCTGGATGCTGGCGCGAGGGGGGTCCTTGTTCCTATGGTGCGTGCGCGATCATCGATCATCGATGGCGAGATGCTGGGGAAACGAACAACCGCGACGTGTTGACTACCCGCGATATTAATAGGTCTCTGATGCAGCCAAGGCAAAAGAAGTCGTGTCCGATAGCCGCTTCCCACCAGACGGCAGGCGTGGTTTTGGAAGTCCGTTCACCCAAGACGTGTGGAGGATCAGCGCGACGGAGTATCTCAACTCGGCCAACAAACATGTCACCATCATGATCCAGATAGAAACACGAGAGGGTGTGAAGAATGTCGAGGAGATCGCTGCTGTCGATGGGATTGGTCAGTCAGAAAGTTTTGCATGGATCATCGTTTACTTGACCTGGACAAACAGACGTCCTTTTCATTGGACCATACGATTTGTCGTTGAACCTCGGTTTCCCTCCCCCATCGCCTGATCCGCACCCCGAAGTCGAAAAAGTCATTCAGCAGATCCTCAAAGCTGCGCACGACAAAGGAAAGAAATGGTATGTCTGCATTATCCGTAGCGAGACGCGTGGCTCAACCATGACTGCAGCGCCATCTTTTGCACTTCGGGAAGACAATCATTCAAACGCGCACAGGAAGGCTTTGACATGGTCTGTTGATTGCCTTCTGTGAGCTGTTGAGCCAACTGATGCAAATCGTCGCCCCCTAGATCAATGTGGTGACAGACGTTGGTGCGATCACGGAGTCTGTGACTCGTAACTTGAATGAAGCTATTGGTGGTCAATAGTTACCCGTCCCTTAGGGAAAGAAAGGAGAGACGAGTCACGTAAAAATGTACGATAGTTCAAGATAAAACACTGGACTCGGTTTATCACCAGCAGTCTGGTAAAGGGGGTTCAGTAAACGAAAAGACACCTCACGCCTTTGTACAACCATGCCGATCTATTCAGTTTTGTACATGGAACGGAGACAAGTCAGATTTGGTGCATACAATTGATGCACGGACAAATACATTCATATTTGTTACAACCAAGCGACAGTTTTGGGGGCTCTTATTCATCCCATCCTCCCAGCTCCACAGCAAACCCAACAGCTACTTTGACGAACTCAAGAGCATGCTTCAGTAGAACTAGCGTCAGTGTCACCACCATGATGCGAAGAGCCTAGATACGCACCGCAAAAGAAAACTCTCCTTCCTCTACTATGGTCTGGTCATAGGCAGTGTGAATATAAGGGTTGGGAGTCCGGACCGGGTCACCCTCCGTAGCTAAGACCACTGGGAACCCAGCGCGGTGCCACGGAAGATGATCAGAGATACCACCTGGGCTACAATTGCGCGTGGAAGGTCTCAAACGACTCAATCGATGTCAATGCGGACGTACAATAATTCCGCCCCTGCAACAGGAGAAGAGGAATATTCCTCGGCTAATTTCATGGTCCAAGTCGTCAAGGGCGTGTCGACGTTGTTGGTGATGAACGTCAGCGTGGGCGTCGCCACGTCTTTGTGTACATAAGCTGTCAAATCCTAGGAGGGACGTAGCCATGAATATACGAACCTACGGCGGATAGGAGCGACTTACAAACTGAAACATGGCAGCAACGTCCTTGCGCTGGTACACGTATTCCGAGGCAACGTCTTGGCTTCCGAGCAGTCCGCCCTCTTCGGCGGCATACCAATGAAACTCTACCGGGACCTCGGGGCTGAAACCAGCCTGAACGAGCGCTCGAAAGGCTTCCAGGATGCAGACGGTTCCAGATCCACCATCATCGGCGCCCGGCGCCGAAAGCAGTGGAAAGTCGTAGTTGGCGGAATCCAAGTGTGACGCAAGGATGACGACGGGGAGTTTGATGGCACGGTTTGGTCGAGATCGTCCCCGACTAGGCTCAAAACGGGCAATCACGCTGATTTGGGGGAACTCATGTGTGAACGTTTCGAGGGACAAATGAACGTTGGGTGGGGCGTATGCGATAATCTAGCACGTGGTGAGGCAAAGCACAGGATCGGCGGCCAAGGCCCTGGAAACCTACCTGAAGGACCTTGTTATATATCCATCGAGAGCTACGAGCCCCATGCTCGGAGAGGTAATAACGATTATAGAAGCTCGTCAAGTTGCCAAGATTGTACATCATCTCTTGTACCTGAAGACTTTTGATGACCGTGTTGATCTTCTCACGATGTCGGAGGGGGGGCCACTCTTACAAGGAACCCAGTTAGAATGCCACTCGAAGAAAAAACACACGCACCTGTGACTTTGTCTTTTGAGGAAGGCGTCAACGTGAAAAGGTCTTTGTGCCTGGTGAGATCGATAAATGGCACTCCATGCTTCCTGAGACGTAGCTTGTCGCCCTCTCTCATCCAGATGGGTTCAGCCCCAAAGAGATCAAGAAGTCTTGGTTCATCAAGGATTGCCGCAATCGCAGGATCTACGAGAGATATGACCTGGACTGGATCATCATGAGCGGCTAGAAGACGTTCGATGTTGGCCTCTTTAATCTCGATGCTATCATCCTGAGGGGTCTGTTGATTTTGAAGAGGTTCCCAAAATGAAGACACGAAGACAAGGTGAAAGAAGAAGAAGACAGCAAAGGTCTGCATTGTGGGGCTCTTGGAAGGAAAGAAGGGGTGTTTACAACTCACCGTCGTGGTCAAGGCCCTGCGTTTCGAAGTTCGGACCTTTTAGTCGGGAAGTACTTTCAACGTGTCCCCAGACTGCCTAGAGAGACCGATATGAAGCCGCACGAGGCGAATGGTCGAGAGTCGGAATTCTCTTATCATCATACGTCATTCCGAGTAAGAAGAGGCAGGGTTTTAGTATTTGATGAAGTGTGGCGTGCATAGAAGGGATCTATATCGTTGGACGCGACGATTATGAGGTACTACGCTTACCACAAGATTGCCTGACTGCGTCAGGCTCCCTGGACCAGCACCATGCCAGCAGCTGCGTAGCTATTGCGATGCGCGACTTATCACCAACGAAAGGCCGGCAACTACCGTTAACCTCCACCGCCGGGATTTCGCCCACCCCCAAAACGTGGGGAGGACTGATCAAAGGGGCTGAGTTCGCCCGGCGTCATTGACAAGGCTAGTCATCGACCTGTGATAGCAAAATCAAGAAGACGGAACTGCCAAAGGTCGAATTCATGAAGAAACCACGCGGTTGACAACAGCATGGTATTGTGATTGTAAATCCCGGGGAGTCCAAGGGCAAACACGGGGGTGTTCCGACGTGACCCGTTAATTCCTTTTTTATTTTTTATTTTTTGAGAGCGTGGGAATAATTACTTAATTCAGCAGCGACAAGTGCCCAAGCAACTCAACGTCGACCCTCCAAAAGTCCAACCGCGATGCCACCACCGCCCTTCTCGTCGCCACATAACCAGCCCTCCTTCCCCGCTCTTTACCTCTATCCACTCAATGACACCTTCGTTCCAAAACACATCGCCCTCGTAGCCGGTCAGCGCGTAAAGATTGGTCGTCAAACGAACGCTAAAACGGTCCCTGCCGAGCGAAACGGCTACTTCGACTCAAAAGTCCTCTCTAGGCAGCATGCAGAAGTCTGGGAGGAGAACGGAAAGGTACTTCCCTTCTCCCTTCTCCATTTCCATCTTTCACCCTTCTCTCTAGATCTTCATCAAAGACGTCAAAAGTTCCAACGGTACTTTCATCAACGGCGAACGTCTCAGTCCAGAAGGTGTCGAATCCGAGCCTTTTGAACTCAAAAACGATGACATCGTAGTACGTCGCTCTCCCCTTTCATCTCCTCGTCCCTCAGTCCGTGCCCTCAGGAATTCGGCATTGACATCATCGGCGAGGACAACAAGACTACTATCCACCATAAAGTCGCCGCTCGTGTGCTCTGTGTGTTCACTGAGGAGGACGCTCAGGACGCCGCTCGTGTAGAGCGCATGCAAAATCCACCAAGTATCTCTGGAGGCCCTTCACAGCCGAGCACTTCCGGTGCTACGTCTCAATTCTCATTCGCACAGGGGCAAGCCGTTCCTCCGGCGCAGCGTCGACCCACCTTGCAATCTCAAGCACTTGGTGGAATGGGCGGCATGGGCGGCAGCATGCGGCCGCCGGGGAAAAGCGGTCTTAGCTTTGACCATATATTGAGCCGTCTCCAAGGCGAGCTCCAGAAAAGTCGCGACACCGGCGCAGAGCTGCACTCCTTGACGACTGCGATGAACGACATCCATGATACTTTAGGCGGCTCTTTGGTGAGTCGTGACGAACTCGACGTACTAGCATTGTTGACAACGTCTCTCACAGCCACCAAATATTCCTCACTATCCACCCAATCTTCCACCTGTCCGTCCTCCACAACCACAACCAGCGCATGAACCCGTCCAACCCACCGATTCCGGATCTATTCCGGTCAACATACTCAACGAACTTCGTTCCCAGCTCCACGAGACTCAAGCATCATTAGCGACCCACGTCGATAAGGTACGTGCCCTCGAGGACATGCTCGCAGAGCACGAAGCTATCAAGGCAGAGGTTGCTTCGCTACGAGGAGTCATGGACGAGCGGAAACGCGAGCTGGATATGTCACGACGTGTCGCAGGGTCCCCATCTGGCCGTGGTACTCAACATCACGATGATATGCGGAACGGTGATTATCAAGCAGACGACGACGATAATGCCAGCATCCATACTATCGTTCCACATGGTTTGGAGAGAGTAGAGGAGGAGGATGAAGACCAATTGGTGCCAGAGGAAGAGGACGACGAAGAGCGCCGACGCCGTCGAGAGGAACTCGGTCGTCCACGAACTCCAGAGCCCACTGGTATGGGTATGGTGGAGGATGACGAGGACTCTCCAGACACGAAGCGGAGACATCGGACGTCGCCCCCCCTGCAACAATCACATGACACTACATCGGCTGTTATTGATGAGTTGGCAGAGCGGTTGTCAGCGCTTAGCGGACGAATTGACACAGCAGTGGAGTTCAACAGCTCTCTGCAAATACAGCATGCCGCCGCTCAGACGACGATATTGCAATTGCAGTGCAAGATCGTTGCATTGGAGGAACTGGTGCAGGAGACCCAGTCGCAGCTGCAGCAACAAAACTCTGCCCAGGAAGCTGCCCAGGCGGAGATCCTCAAGGCTGTTCGCGAACCCCCATGTGATCCGGAACGTGAATCCTTGACAACTATGCTCAACGAATGGAAGAAGAATGTCGAAGGGCAATGGAGCGCTGTTCAGGAGGAGTGGTCACAAGAAAGGGAGAGACTTAGCAAAGCCAAGGATGAATGGGAGAGTCGGGCGCGGGCACTAGAGTTGGGATTGGATACCAAGATGAACGCTGGGATCGCATCAATCATGGCATTGCAACGACACGACCGGTTTCCGAACGGTGATATCAAGCTCAATGGTGGTGGCGGTCTAGTGACTCCCCCTAGTCCTGTCAGCGTTGCTTCGAATCCGGGGCGGACAAAGTCACGGCGTCGTCGGTCGAGCTCCTCGCGAAGTCGCTCAAGATCAAGTTCACCTATCTCATCTATTGAAATGATAGAAGGGGCGGTTAGCGGGGACCATGACATTGGGTCCAATCCGGGTTCGCGACGGGTGTCGGATCAATACCGACGATCACGATCTCCTTCTCCATCAATAGTTGACAGTGAGCCAGAGTCATGCAGCCGAGTTCTCGGGCGTGGTGCCCAATATCCGATGACCCCTGCACCATCTGTGAAAGACTCGCCTGAACAACCACCTTCGAACCCTCTATCGGTTGCCGTTGGATCGAAGACGGAGATGCCGTTGCGTACATCTGGGGCTGTTGGTCATCTCACGGTGTCGCATCTATTACTTCTGATAACTCATTTCTCGCAGCTACAATTGAACTTGACGACGGCCGTAGGCGTGTTGGTCGTCAGCATCGCGACAGCAGCAGTATTGTGGCGAGTGAAACAGGATTAGGACGGAAAAGTATGGAATCATGGACGGTATTCGATGGTTATGACCCACACTTTTTTCTCCTTCGGTCACCGTGATTTGATGATTACTTATTATTCTTTTTTCTCACAATTCTCGATTATATTTGTGCCTTGTGAATAACCCTATGCAGCCTTGTCCGCGATAATGACAACACGACTTCCACTTGCTGTGCGACATGGAATGAAAACGAGTTGGCGTGCGAGTGCATTTGCTATTGTGAGAAAGTCGTCCCCATAAGGCTCTCGTTCAAGCTGAAGCTCAGAGTTTACGACTTTGATCCGAGAGGGAGATTGACGCCCGGAAGACGCAATCGCCGACTCGGATGATGAGCACGCGTTACTCACAATGATGGAAGTACAACATAGCCGTACCCACCAAGATGACCAAGCCATTGGAATCAGTAAACGGAACGAAACGGAACAATATTAATGGGTAACCAATTACTAATTTGTCTGAATCAGCCGTAAGAATTCAGTTTGAATTGTGTCACTCTACACCATAATGACGATTCTCCATCTAGACTTTTTATTACATATAAAGCTCCCAAGAGCTCGCTAAGCCTGAAACCCTTCTACACCCGCTTTCTCCCTTTCATACCATAGCCATGACAGTCATCAACGGTTCATCCAACGGTGTCAACGGCCATTATTCTCTCAAACGACAGCCTTCTCGTATCGATGGCTTTGGCACCCGTGCTATCCACGTCGGCTCAGATCCGGACCCAGAGACGGGTGCTGTGATCCCTCCGATTTCTCTCAGCACGACATACAAGCAGGATGGCGTCGGAAACCACAAGGTATGTCGCTCGCTGTCTGACACAGAGCCCCTGCTCAATGTTCTGCGCTGGATAACAGGGGTTTGAGTACTCTCGATCCGGAAACCCCAACCGTGATGCGCTAGAGACGATGCTTGCCTCGTTGGAGGCTGGTGGTGCATACGCACTTGCGTTCTCCTCGGGTTCCGCTTCTACGGCCACCCTTGTGCAGGCCGTGGGACCACATGCACACATCCTTAGCGTGAACGACGTATATGGTGGTACCTTTCGTTATTTGAAACGCGTCGCTTCAGAAACGCAAGCACTCGAGACGACGTTCGTCGATCTCGACGGCGCTGACGACGAAGCCATTTTCGCAGCCTTCCAACCAAACACAAAGGTACGTCAATCCTCGTCCGATTTTCTTAAGTGACCCGTTGTTGATCGTGGTGTTGGCAGCTTGTCTGGATAGAAACACCCACGAACCCCACGCTTCGGCTCGTGGATATACCCCGAATTGTCTCACTCGCACGATCGCACCCATCCCGACCCTTGGTGGTCGTCGATAACACGTTCCTATCTCCGTACTATCAGTCGCCTCTCCTTCTTGGGGCGGATGTCGTTACGCACAGCCTGACAAAGTACATCAATGGCCATACGGACGTCCTTATGGGCGCTATGATCCTCCCCGCACACCATGCTTCTCTTGTACAGAAGCTTCGTTTCCTTCAGAATGCGCATGGTGCAATTCCAAGTCCGTACGACTGCTGGCTGGCCCAGCGTGGCGCTAAGACGCTTCATCTACGAATGAAGGCACACGGGATCAATGCGTTGAAGGTCGCTCAGGCGTTGGAACGTTCGCCGTTTGTCGAGGAAGTCATATACCCTGGATTGGCTTCACATCCGCGGAACGCGATCGCGTATCGCCTGCTATCGCCGCACGCGAAAAAGTTTGTGGATGACTTCGGAGAGCGTGAGGATGAGGGCGGTTTTCCCTATGGCGGCATGGTGTCGTTCCGCATTCGAGGTGGCGCATCGGAAGCAAACGCGTTCTTGACTACGACGCGGTTGTTCGCGTTGGCTGAGTCGCTTGGGGGAGTGGAGAGTTTGGCCGAGTTACCTGCGCAGATGACACATGCTGGGATACCCGAGGCGGAGCGTGTCGCGCTTGGTATTGAGGACAATTTGATTCGGCTGTCTGTCGGGGTGGAGGAGACGGAGGATCTGGTGCGTGATGTAGAGCAGGCGCTGGAGGTGGCAGTTGGGAGGGACGCGGTGATGCGCATTAATGGGCATTGATACACATATTGCGTTCCGTTGCATTATTTTGGATTTCAAGATCACACCGTAGTGTAGGTTTATTTGCAATGATGACCAGTCGGGTAACGTTGAGGAATGTATTGATGAATGAAGTGCTTTTTCTGCTGTGCCGTTTCGGAACTGGAGTAGCAATCGAGTGGTTTGGGTTAGTTAAGCGAACCAATACAGGTCGGATGCGGAGGCTTGGTGGCCATATCACTAGGGTACAGTTGAAAAGCCGTTACTTTTACACACCTGTAAATTTAACGGCCCTACGGGCAGACCTGGACCCCAAGCAATAAACAGACTATGTGATCACCATGACACATTGTACAATTCACGAGCAAGATTTTGAAGACAGTGGATACATTAAACTTCTATACTCAGTCATTTAGATCAGCAGAGTGAACGATCGTCCAGAATACAACTCGGATACAAGAAACAAACACGGAAAAGGAGAGGTTGCAAGAGTCCACGATCAGTTTCCGGTATTCATAACTTCAGCAGTCCCGTCGTGAGCTTCTGAACGGTGTGATTCGCCAGGCAATGACGGGATTGAAATAGCGGTATGACGACGCTTGACGACCGGGGTTTCAATAGGAGTACAAGAACACGCTCGTTTCCTAGTCGTCAGCTAATAGTCAAAAGTGTTAGCAAATATAGAACAGTCACGAGCAGGAAATGCGTAGTGTCATGTTCTTTGTTGGAAACAGCATTGGAAAGTCGAATCAGATGATTAAAACAGAAACCGACTCGAACAGATCTTCCACGTGAAGGTGGTGGATTCCGAACACGAACAAGTTCAACTTCGACGTCTAATTCGACGAAGTCGCCTGCACTAAGAGAGATTTCGGGAATCTGTACGATGCGGGAGGCACCGTCGAAATGGACTATAGGAAGTTTAGGTTGCAAGGACCAATGCCCTTCCAGTCGTTTCAACCAGCCTTTCGGGTCTGACGGTTGAAATGCGTTTTTGTCGTGACCCTTCAACAACGTGAGTTCTTTCCATTGAAATGAAAAAAAGAAACTTTTTGAAAAACATTTCGTTTGAAACGAAAAACGCTTGTGAAATTATTGCCGACAACAGGTAATTTCATAGTTCGAGCGACAAATTCACGGACAAGGTTTAGTCCGTGAAGCTGGGCGTTCCATGCTGTCTTGCATGATCCTCCGCTGAGGACTACACGCTGAATCGCGTAAGGAACCGTTTCATGCAAGCTATCGAATGTCATTGTGGTTATTTAGGTGTAATAAAACACATTGAAATGATACTCACCCGTCCCAATTTCCGAAGTCCGATAAACAAAATTCACGTAAAAATCCGTGGATGCGAAAAGAGATTGTTCGAATGTCAAGTGTGGAAGGGTCGGATAGGGCCTTGTATATGAAGCATTGGTTGCGCGAGGAATCAGAGATGGTGCTGTCTTCAATTACATCTGCAAAGGAAGCCAGATCTTCGAGACTGTAACACTGGGAAGGAAAGACAAGTTATGCATCACTTCTGCTGTCCAACCCTAGCACCCTAGGGTTACATTGTAACCCTAATCCATCTAAATATGGAAATACCCCTATCTAAATGGTCCATTTTAAAGGGGTCTAATCTAATTCAGAGGGGGTTAGACAGAGGTAAGACCCTACAAATTCGCACCCCCAAAGCCGCAAATCTGCCATGTCCTCAAGTGTGGAATATATATTTCCTAGAGTGTGGTTATCCAAATCACATAGAATTTGTGGATCTTTCATAACATGACATGTATAGTTGTACGCATTCCTGCATATGGCGGGTATGCAAGTAAATAAATGAATGATTTATTATGTCATTAGATAGCTGCATTTGCATCTGTGGTGAGTGTGTGATGTTTTGGGACAATGACTCTGTATTGTGATGTACAGTTACAACACAATTGAGCAATGGGAAATAAAATGACATTCAATATCGCATTCCCACCATGTGTGGGAATGCAGACAAATATTTGACACATGATGGGATTAGGTTATGAGTGCTCTTTGCTGGTACCCTATTTCAAATGAATCAGGAAGGTGTACCTACTTACTCTATGTAGTCTATTTGGGTACCATTCCCTGCTTTACATTGACCTAAAATGGCCCTGACATGTCCCAGTTACCCCACTCACCTTGACCCCTTCAACCTCAGATTCACTCTGGTATGTTCATTTCACTGCTGAGAGGTTCGTCACTCCATACTCACTTCATTGAGTGTATTTAAGTGCTATTCCTGCCTTTACATAGACCTGAAACAGCCCTGACACATCCCAGTTACCCCACTGGCCTTGACCCCCCTTTGGACCTCAAATTCTCTCTGGTACATCTTAGCATATTTTCCTAATGTTGTTAGGTTAGACTTGGGGTTCCAGTAGCAAATCATATATAAATTCAACCGCAAATATGAAATATTGATGATGCGGACAATATATTGATTGAGTGTAAGCTACTGCACTGACTGTTGAGATGATATATATTCCCGCATTTCGACCATGTTGTTGAAATGCGGGACACAAGATACTATGATGTATAATATAAAGTGAATATTAATATATATGATGCTAGTATACTAGTAAGTACTGTATGTGTACCCAAACAATGCTAGAGATAATATATATTCAAATTATAAGTTGATACTACATGAGATAGCTGAGAATTTCCCGCATTTCGACAACCTTGTCGAAATGCGGGAAATTGAATGATCTACAAGAAGGTATGAAGATATGAAATATAATGTACGTAATAATGATGTAGTTGTATGTATGTGAGACATATATAAAATGGAGAGAATGAGAAGGTTGCGCATATCCTCTTTTTCACTCTCACCACCACATTGTATACACAACAACGACAGACAAACAAATCCCAAATGTCACTCTACAGGAGCATCAAACGACAAGAAAAAACAATTGGATTGTTCTTTGATTTGGAGGATGAGACAGCATGTAAGTACATCTGTACATATATATACGAGACAACTGTGTTACTAAAAGGAAAGGAAAGTGAGCGTGGATGAACGGTCGGCTGTGGCAGAGGATGTGTTGATGGAACAGGTGGAGATGGGGGGAGAGATGAAGGACCATGATGATGAGGTTGAATGTGGTGTGGGTGACGTTGAGATGAAGGATGGACAGGGAGGTATAAAAGTGAGTAATGAAAGGAAGGGTGGAGAGAAGGGAAAGATGAAAGCGAGTGCGGATGAGAACGAGAGATATAGGATGGAGAGAGAGAACGCACGATTGATGGGGATGATACAGGAGTTGGAAGAGAAGAGGGAAGAAGATAGAAGGGAGAAAGAGGTGTGGAAGATGAAGGCGCTGGAGTTGGAGATGATGGCTGGAAAGGAGAAGCCTGAGGACGGTGAGTGGAGGAAAGGAACGTACGAGAAGATGGAGATGGGGACGACAAGAGAGATGATGAAAGAGTGGGGGGGAGCGACGATGATCGATGGATTGACGAGGGGACATCTGATGTGTGAAATGTGAGTGAAGGAGAGCGAAGAGGAGAACTGAGAGCTGACGTACATGTTGGGACTGGATTGCAGATGCATGGAGATACTGTGAGTAACGACTTTGAAGGAAAAGAGAGAAGAGGACTGACATGAATTGAACTTGGACGATGTAGGAGCACGCCTGTGCGTGCAGCATGCCTGCATGTATTTTGCGGCGGGTGTATGGTGAAGACATGGCTAGCGTGGTACAAGAAAGAGAAGGGGAATACGTACGAGGATCGGACGAAACGAGTGTTCCAGTGTCCGATATGCCGATTCAAGATGGGGCGGATACCTGAATTGCAAGAGAGGAAGATGGAAGGGAGCCTACCATTCCGACGAGACAACCGGATGGGAAGCATGATCGAGTGGGTGATGAGGGAAGGAGTGAGGATGATGGGTGGAGTGGATGAATGGCTAGGAGAAGCAGGAGAATGGGACGAGGATGGGGAGATGCGAGACCGATGGAGAGAAAAAGGGAGTATGCTGGAATGGTACCAGAAAATGTCAAGGTGAGTGAATACTATGTGTGGTGATGGAAGTGAGTGAGGTACTTAAGGGAGAATGTGTGCAAGGACGAGTGGAGAGATGGTGGATCGATTTGAACAGTATTGGAGAACGAAGACGAGCAGGGATCTGGTGGAAAGTGGGAAGATGTTTGTGATGAAGAAGAGAAGAGATGGGACGTACAGGCTACCTGAGGCACTTGTAGAAGAAGAGACACAGACGCAGCAGATCAACTCGCCGGAGGAAGGAGGGGTACAGACGACAAACCGAATGGATGGTCGACATGTAGAGAGTAGCACACGAGCGCGACCACGACCACGGGTTGTGATGCGACGACGAGATGCGTCTCCTGAACGGATGACTGCAGAGGGTGCAGAGAGAGATGGCGAGATGGCAAGGGCAAGGGTGAGGGCGAGAGAGACTTGGATGGAGGACGTGGTTGAATTGACAGACACCGAGGTATCAGAAGGGGACGGTGGTATTGCAGGACCATCAAGCTGAGGGTGTGTGTGACGATCTGTGTAAAATCAAAACACGAAGGATGTATAGACGTACCTTTGGCAGGGAAGAGTTGTAAAGGACCGTGTTGATGTGATAAGAGATGTGAAGTGTAGCGAGTCGGACTCAGTTGAATATTGAAGAGCTTGAAGTCATGATGATGGAGTAGGCTAGAGAACGTATGTGTAAGTAGTGTGAACTGTGTACAGATTGTGCAGAATGAGAGGATCAGTACGTGTGATTTGCCGCATTCGAACAGTGATGTCGAAATGCGGGAAATCAAGACATTTTAACAATCAGATCTTATGACGTCCATACTGATTCATACCTGTCATTTCCCGCATTTCAACAATGTTGTTGAAATGCGGGAAATGAGGGGTATGTGTGTCATGCCGGTCACATCAGTAGACAATATGAACGTTGATCATGCACATTGAATCTTATATAAGGGAATGATAACTCATGGGCACGTGACATGAATTGTAAATGCATGTATATATAATATTATGTGCCGACCAATTTGAGATACAGCTCAGACGCTCTAAACGGACACACACACAAAAACAAACGACGCTCTAGATACAAACACACTCTACATGCCACCACGACAAGCCCAGTCGAAAACGAACCGAAAGGGCAAGAAGGGAGACGAAGGGATCGAGGAAGACGTTCCCATGGCCGATCGTACCGCCAAAGATGCTGGCACTGGTGCTCAAGGAGGGAGTCAACATGCAGGGACTCAGGCTGGCGCCCGTAGAACGATGGGGATTGATAAGTACATGGATGAGTATTATGACTTGGAGGAGAAGGCGAGGGAATTTTTAATTGGGTACGCACGCACCGACCTCATCGAACGCAATCTGGCGTTTGGGTTTTACAACGATCGTCGGTTGAACGACGACGAATCGAAGAGTCTTATGGACTCGTTCGTGTGCAATGGCCTGCGACGTTTCGAATACGACAACGCGATCAACCTGATCATCGATCGTGACTCGATCGAAACGCCGTTGACGACACAAATGTTGTCACGAACAGAGATGGGTCGAGTCGGCGAGGGACTTCCAGAGCTGAAATTGAAAGGTGACGATGTGAAGACGGAGATCCACGAGGACAAGAGGCCAATACGCACTGTGTTTGGGCCGTCGATCAGAGCGGCTGGCGGCAGACATCGACAACACGTTTTGAGTCGATGGGTGGAAGCAAAGAAGGACGCACTGAAGACGCGGGAAAGTCTCCGGAAGGATCTTCAAGTTCTTGCAGACAAAGGCGAGATAGCACAAGAGGATGCGAGACTGCAAGAGGCGCGCGGCGATGTGGACACGATCCGGGCAGAAATCAAGACGGGAGGGATGTGGATAGTTGCTATATATGACATGGGTGCGTGATACGGGACTGACGTGAGGTGACATGAACGAATCTGAATGCAAACGCGGACTCACGACAGGGAAAATGACGGACTCGATTGGGTTGCACTTGTCGACAAACCAGCGACTGTACAGCTATGCGGAAACCGCAGAGGAGGGTGTGATTCAACTGTTCAAATTGATGCAATCGCAAGATAAACAGTGGACGGACGTGACGATCGAGTCCGGACTTCGTTCTCAAAAGGCTGGGTACAAGATCCGGATGCTGTTGCAGCAAGAATACGTGTGGCGGCTTTTAGAGAAGATCGCAGGGACGTCGAACACGCACTACACGCACTCGGACATATTCAAGATCACGAGACTGACGAGTGATCTGATATCGGAGTATGGAGGGGTGAGTGACATGATACGGTCTATTGTGAAGAGAGAACGAACGTGTTCCTCGACAGATGCTAGCGACGCTGGTTGTATCTCTTGAGGATCGTCTCCGTCTGTGTTTCAACACGTGTGCCAGCTGGGATGGAGAGAAGGTAAGGAAGACGATGGCGCTGCTGGAAGACCCAACGATCACAGATCAAGAAAAAGAAGACGCGGACAAGTACCTGAACGTACAATTGAGAAATCTCAGATCGGAGACACCGATGGCGAGCGTGATCAGCGACGAGTTGCGAGGGGCGATTGACAAGGTGTACCGGAAGACGCTGGACAAGGAGAACGTCTGGCGTCATTTTGGGACGCAATCCGAGGTGTGGATGAACGCGTATCGAGACTATGTGATGGACGTGATCGAGACGATGGAGACAACGTACAAGAGCACCAAAGGACGACTCACTGACGCGGACAAGGACGTGACCACGGCCTGGGAGACATGCGCGTCGAAAGCACGTCTGGTTCTGAACATCGAATATACGGCGCTCACGCCGCACGGACTACCATTCATGTCCGTCGGGGTGTGGCATGCGTTGGCGAGACAGTTGAAGCGGGTGCCATCTGCGATGGTAGAGGTGAGCAAACGATCAAACAATTGTCATGAATGATGATGGGGGATTATATGCACGTTTCGACTGGGAAACGGACGTGCGTGTCTGAGATCCTTGGATGCAGATGGTGGGCTCTAACATCCATTTTCCCGCATTTCGACAACGTTGTCGAAATGCGGGTTTTCAAGCGTCTCCATCGTCGACTGCACAGTGACACGTCATGCGTTCGTGTGCACGTTTTCCCGCATTTCGACAACATTGTCGAAATGCGGGGTTTCAGGCCTTCTTCTGTCGACGAGAACAATAGGATAACTACTGATCACTCACGACCAATCCATAGATATCCTCTTGGTTCAGCCCCCTCGTATACAACCAAAGGGTCATCGGTGGGCGATGGAAGATCGGCTCTGCGAGCGCCGACATGATACGTGCGATCACGTCTCATCCAGACTTGAGGCGCAACCATTCCCTGCTGTCGATGAACACGGTGAGCATCACATCGCATCACATCACAACCGATAGCGTACGAATCATTCCATTCATTTACCTTTCATCGATAGCTCGTATGGTCTCTCGTCCGAAACTTCCCTGCGTTGCTGCGCATGGAGGACGAACTGTCCAAGATCGACATGCCCTTGAGACCAGACTCTGCAAAACATGTCAAAGAATTCATGCTCCTCGAGGGGAAACAAAGATCACCACGAGACGTAAGGGCGGCGCGCAAAGCAGAGCACGACGGCGCAACAACTTGAAAGCAGCGACGCACGTGAGTACGCTTCCTTTCGAAACTCGTCCGTTCCCACGCACTGCGCCAGCCCAACCCGAACTCGTCGAGATCAACAAGGAGATTGGCGTTGTCGACGATGCACTCAAGGCCGCAATCAAGCAGGTCTTCAGGGATGGCATCCCAGATCAACGTGCCGTCGAATGGGGCAAACGCTGGTCGCGCAAGATACACGTCCAACCGCCGTCCGCCAGTCCCATGTACCGTACCCTGACCATCCTCAA